>CM067316.1:16350665-17009882 GCA_034231615.1 Meghimatium bilineatum | reverse complement strand
AACCAACACTCTGGAATCTTCAATGTGTTTATAATATCTGAGTTTCTCTTTTTTTCCTTCTATGATATTCTAAGTATCTTTCTGTAGAATTTTATCTCAAATGCGTTGATCCTCTTCGTTGCTGTTTTACTTAAGGTCCATGTTTCACAGCCGTATGTTGCAACCGGAACAATAAAAGTTCGCAACATTAGCAATTTCGTTTCTATTTTGTTGTTTTTCCATATGTTTTTCAATCGTGTTATTTTACAATATGCCATTACCAATTTCTTCCTTATTTCTGCAATGCACTTTTCTGCACCGTTGATGTTGGCTCCTAAGTATTCCAATGCATCCACACATTCTATCTCGGTATTATCTATTCTGATTTTTTATTATTGTGTTGTTATATCTGTTGACATGATTTTTGTATTTTGCATGTTTAAATACAAGTTTTGTATTTTGCATGTTTAAATACAAGTTTTGTGATTCGCTATATTTCTTTGTGTTCTTGATTAGCTGTTCAAATCCATTTATATCATTTGAAAGAAGCACTGCGTCGTCTCCGTAGTGTAGTCCAGGGATTTCTAATCCACCAATGTTTAAAGCGTGGTAGTCAGCGTTATGTTTGTGTCTTCTCTCACATTCCTCATTATATTTTCTGCGTAGATGTTGAACAGGTAGGGAAGAGTGTGCATCCCTGTCTTACTCCACCCTGCACCACAAACCACTCTGAAAGACCGCCCTCTAACTTCAATGCAGCCTTTTTATCTTAGTAAAGTTCTTCTATTAGATAAATGAAGATGTCTTGGAAAACCCATGCTGTTCATTATCTCCCATAGTTTCTGCTGTTGGACGCAGTCGAACTCTTTTGAGTAATCTATGACGCACATGTGCAAGTCGGTTGAGAATTCCCTACACTTTTCTATGATCAGTCTCATGTTAAGAATGTGATCTCTTGTTCCACTGCCCGATCTGAAGCCAGCCTGTGTTTCGTTTATCTCCATCTCCAATTTTAGTTTGATTCTTTGCATTATGATGTTTAGCAGTATTTTACTTGCCTGACTTATACAGGGTATAGTTTGGTAGTTTGAACAAATCTGAAGGTCGCCTTTTTTGGGATGGGTATATATAATGGTTTTTTCCATTCCTCCGGCCATATGCCGCTTTCCCATATATTGCAGAGTGTATGGTAAATCTTGATTCCGGCCTCGCCCCCTGCGTGTATCATAAGAAAAAGATTAATATATTTGAAATTTCTAGGCACAATATTCCCGTAAGTTGCCATTACTTTCGGGAAGGAACAAACGCTAATCGAACACCGTAAAGAGAACACATTCCTTCTAGTCAGCCATTTTGGCAGAAGACACTGATCTACATCTAGTAAAGTGTTTGGGCGTTGCCTTCGCTCTTTCGACAGTGCTAATCCATTTTTACGCCACTGCGTAGTTCAGGAATATGGTAATAAGTTGTGTACTTGCGCAGTAAGTACATATTAACTTTTTACCCTTTTCCTGGATCTACCTGTTGGATTTCAGTTGTGCGCAGTTACATATTAGTAAATAATCCAACTATTTTCGTGGTTTTCTTTGGCTGGTGATACAAAATATACTTAAATGGCACATGAAAAGTATAGAAATATAGGTGCTTCTCGCAGTGACGCAGCGCTCAGGCCTGTAACAACGAAACTCACGGTTTGGGCACACTATATGAAATATTAGAGGTTCTTTACATTCGACCTTGGATATAGAGGTTGTAACTAATTATTCTCCCCATATACAAATGAGTATTAAATGAGAACATAATATTGCAGTTTTCAAATTAAGGAATGCGTGCACGGCCGTTCTCTCCGAGCTAACCCTGATTAATAATAAAAATAAATAAAATACAGTTTATTTTGTTATTACTAGTTTTTATCGTGTTATCCTGTTGTAACATTATTGTTAATGTCTTTAAAAAATTATATATTCTGAATGAGCTTGACCGGGGAAACCGCCCGGGAACATTGGACAAACAAAAATACGTGTCAGTTCATGAAAACATTAAAACGACGTGTTGGAGAGCTCAAAGCTTGGTGTTATTCCATCTCTATGGGAAGAGTAATGGCTTTAGCTGAAAAATGTTCATAATAACCAGGAAAGAATAAAGAGAAAATAGATGGATATGGAGATACAGGAAAGGAAATGAGAGAAAAAATCGATCCTTATCAGACATTTTGCACCGTCACCTAAACGGTTGAACATCGAAACTGATATGCAAGGAAAAGAGCACATGGAACACCGTGCACTATTGTACACCGAAAATAGTAATTTATATTAGGAAATAACATGAGAGATCACAATCCACGTGATATTATATAAGTGAAGTAATGTCTTGTCGACAGCTCTTTTATAGACAATGACACCATGGTGGATGACAGTGTTATTAGAATGACGGAATTTTGAATTATTCGGGAAGATAAAAAAAAGAAGGACGGCTAACGGGAAGGATAAGGAACATATACAATCAATATACTAACGTAACTACACGCACACATACCATTCACCATTTACTGACAGAGATGGAACTCTCATGGCGATGTCTGGAATGTACCACTGTCGGTTCATTATATCACTAGTCACTAATTCATAGAACCAATCTAGTGTTAGATCTATATTTACACTTCGACCAACATCGCACCTGAGTATGTAGTTAGAACCCCCGTCTCTCTTTCTTTCTCAGCAGATATGGTACCAATTTTCTTGGACTTGGGAGACTTTAGAAGTTGCTGATGGTCTAAATATGTTCACAATTGAATGGAAAAATGTAACCTGTGCCACCCAAATAGACCCCCCTCCCCGGCAACAAGTGTCAAGAACTTAGGGATTCCCACTGCATAATTATGTTTTTAAAATCCCCCACCCCAATTAAAGCAATTTAGCTGGAAAAAAAGTACACAAAAACTACATCAGTTATTTCACATTTGTATACAATGTTTCAAAATCAAACATTGTAATTAGTGTAGAAAAAATCCAGTATTGTTGACGTAATCTTTTGTAAACCTCCCTTATCAACAACATTCAAACTTTTTCAGAGGCTGAAACATTGTTGACCCCCCCCCCCCCCTCCCTCCCAAATGTTGACATAATTTATGGACATCCTCTATGAAAATCACTGATAGAAAGAGAGCGATAGAAAAGAAAAATAAAGTGACAGGAGAAAATTAATAAATGTTACCAAAATGAGGAACAATGACACCAAAAACATGGTAGCAACTACTTATACCATGAATTATTGACAGAGACGGAAAACTGCTCGTTCATGTTACAAGAATGACTATTGAAGCCCAATAAATTATGACTCTGCAGAGAATCCTGTCTAAACATGAGAGCGAATAAAAGAAGCAAAAATATAAACTACATCAAAGAAATGCTGACGAGAATGTTCTATCTCTTCAACATACTTGTGCGATGAAAACTTCATACGGTGTTGCCATGTAGTTGAAAATATTTTTCTACCAAATTTTAGTTTTAAAAAATGTATAAGAAATGGTCACGCGTTAAACTGTGTTTAAAAAAAACTATTTAAAACATAAACAACTAGCATAGATTCAATTAAATATAAATAGAAGCTCTTGTTCTAATAACTGAATCTAGAGGATGTAATTGCATTCTGTTTCTTGGTCGTGTTTTGCAATAGTTAAGAGAAACAATTCTAACAATAATACAATTATTTTCTGGCGTGACTAGCTTTATTTTAAATTTTTATTAATTTAAACAAAATAATATGTTAAAATAGATACATTTCCTAATCGACAAAAAAATTAGACAAATACCAAAACATAGATTTTATGCCAGGGACATTTCAAAATGGCAGCGCTGACTTCAGCTTTTTCAGTGCAAATCACATCATTACATGGTCAAACATGAAAATGCAACTTTTTCTAAAATAAAGTCCCATATGACAGAATTTCCATTTCAGCGAGTTATTTATAACCTAATGCTTGCGATATAATCTTGCTCTCAGCAAACAGTATCACATGAAAAGAGTAAAGCAGTTTATATATGTTCGTTTCTTGTATATTTGAACGTGAATATTAGAAGGATAATGTTGTAGCTCTATATGGGCGTCTAAAGAAGATGATACATAATATTTAGTTACAAAGTGAGAAACAAATTCCATGTATTGCAATGACTCAAAAAGGAAGCAAAGAATAGTACGAATGTCACCTTTATACATATCGTAAGAGGTGACTAAGGAGGGTTTATGTGAGGCTGACTACCCCATCCCACCTCAAGATTTCCGATGTGACGATGTATCCTGAATACATGTTTTTACCTGCACCATGCCTCGGGATTGTAAGAAATTCACAGCAAAGCCTTCTCTTAAGTAGACTGACAAGCTCATAGCATTGCATCTTACATCTACATTGAGTAGAACAGTCATGTTTTCTTCTTCTTATGGTTAATGTTGTATGGCGTTAGTTATCTTGTCTTTCCACAACCTTCTGTTTCGTTTGATATCAATCATTTCCGATACCGATGCTCTCCTATGACACAATGACAGGTTGTCAATCTTCTTTGTCTTCCCTATCCATATTGTTCTTCGACTTGTCTGCTGTCACAATGTGTTCCATCTTCCATCTTCTCTTGATGTTTTCACAAAATATAGACTGTTTCTGGTGAACCTTAGTCTACAAGAGACGCATGTGGTCCAAAGAATTCCCCTTATATTTTTCCTCTGCGTTCAGCATATGCGGTCATGTTATATTGTCAGGCCTGTCGTGAGGGCGAAGTCAACTGTCTTCTCCAGGTCAGAGCGACTGCCCCATTGTTTTTGCTTCAAATCTGTATCCTCTGGCCAGATCTGCTGTCTCTGCTCTTTGTATGTTGGGCAATCCTCAAGAATGTGTTCTGGAATCTGGGTTCCGGTCCGGATTCACATGGACATTCAATCGGTAAAGGCGACCCATCAGTTTGCAGTGACCTATTTTAAGGCGAAATATTGTTGATATCTTTGGAGGTGATGTATTGCATTATGTTTGTCTTCCACTTCCATTTATTTCTTCCATTTTGCTGTGTACCTGATCTTGATTATTGTTTTAGTTTCTCTGTAGGACAATGGGTGTCTGTGTTGTTCCATTTCGCTTTCGGTTTTCGACAGAGCATCCGCTTTCTCATTTCCAACGATTTAACCATGTGATGGTATCCATTAAAGGGCAATAGCTGACGATTTGTTGATGTCTTAGCTCATGTCTGATGCTATGCAGAAGACTTTTATTTCTGTTGCACTGGATTGATTCCAGTAGGGAATCTCTCGAGCATTGCAGCATCGATCATAGTTCCTAGGAGACTACAGTCCTTGATCACTCAGCTTGGCACACCAGATCACTGCTGGCATCACTAAATTTGAAATAGAAAGAATACTGCGGGAAATTTACACACAGCGAAAGCAGAAGAACAAATCCGAAAACTCTCCTACCACAAACCCTCTACACTCCTGAATGCACCGAAATAAAACTTTCCTGGCACGAATCGAACTCATCGGGCATCTACGAACTCACAAACCAAATTCGACAATCACAAATGGTTTGTTTTTCTACTTGTTCATCACATTTATTGTTTTTCATGACATGCTCATCTTCGCTTGCGAAGGAGGAACATCATCATCACCAGTAGGGATCTGCAATCTGTAAATATAGCTATCTTCTTTGGTCTTTGCAGTACTGGTTCGGTGAAGACTTTCAGTGGTTGATAGAGTGCAACTGCTTCTGCTCTAAAGTTGGAGTACAGTTCGTTGGAAACGCTTTTGATATTATCTTCCCATCTTTGAGTCTTATAAGAATTCCACCTTCTTCATTCCAAAAGGTCTTTATCAAGACACAAATAAAACATCAAAAGACGACGAATGGAAAAATCATCACAACATCCAACGGAAATATGGAAATGATATGCCGGAAGGTCAGAAAGTACATAAAAACGTAAATATATGTGGAAACGAAACGAACAAAAAGATGAGCAAATGACGGAACAAAAAGAATAAAGACAAAGACCACACCAACCCGTACTAGACATAAGAGTGGTCGGAATTGAGTCCAAAAGGCTTGAGTGTACCAAATTCAAAAATGAGACGATTTTCTAGATCATACCTAGATCTATCATCGGTGGTGCATGATCTGATGGTGGTGACCTGAATATCAAAAGCACCATGATGATCACCGCCGTTGAAGTGTGTGGCCAAAGTAGTGGGTGTTATGTGCTTGATGGGATGAAGATGGTTACAAAAGCGATCGCTCAATCGTAGGCCGGTTTCCCGGATGTATTGTTTGCCACAGCGTTTACATATGATCACGTAAATGACATTACGGGATTCGCATGTAAAGGCCTCATCGATGGAGAAAGTGGCCTTGGGAAATGAAATGGAGCGCATCTGAACTACGTAATGACATGTATAGCAACGGAGACGTGAGCAACGAACAGTGCCAAAATGGTCAGGAACAGAAGACTTAAGGTGGCTATGAACCAAGATGTTCTTCAGATTTCTATCACGCCTATAAGCCACCAGAGGTAAGTCATGGAAAGCGTCACGGGTGTCAGGATCAGACTGGAGAACATTAGTCTCCACAAATAATGGACGGCAGAGTACCTGGAAATAGGAGAAAGGGGAGACCAAGAAGACGATGGACTGACGTCATTAAAGATAACATGAATACATCGTTGGACAATGCAAGCTGCATCGCCCAAGACAGAAGGGGGTTCAGAGAGTTCATTGGGAAAACAACGTTCTGCAGAGAATATATCACATGACACAAGGAAAAGTATTGGATTTGTCATACTCTACTATCATTGATAGAGGAACAATAAACATGATAGCTAAGTGTCTTGTCTACTTTCCCAGATTATGACATTTTCATCGATGTAAACGTTATGATGGTTTTCGTATATCATAGTCTCAAATAAAACTGCTCTTATACTTATTTCTTATCCCGTTTTGTATAGATTTACAATACCTACTCAGATTTGTGTTGAAAAAAAACCCCAGATTATTTATGGCTTTCAAAAAACATCAGACCACACAATGTTAAAAAAATATTATTATAACCATTTGCATTCCTGTGTATTGTTAATTGACAACAAAGTTTGAGATTCGTTTGTTTAAAGGGACCTAAGATACTTATCGGCAAAGACGTAGTTCACAAATAATGACTGTGACCCACAACACTATAAAAGATTCGATTTTACTGTACTAAGATACTTAATCAATCAATGACTGAGATCAATTTGGTAGCCAGGAATCAGCCAGGATAATTATGAAGAATGGAAGGATGATCATTGGAACGGATATGCAATGTAAAAGCAACACGAACATTATAAATAGAGAGGAAGAATACATTTGATATAGAAATTATTAAAAAGGGTTACATTTGAAATAATAATAATAATAATAATAATAATAAAACCTGCAATCTGTTCGGACTGTCACATTAGAACCATCGGCCAAAAACCTACCAAACTTTCTTATCTTCGGCTATTTGGACCAGTGTGGAAAAAAGCCGTCGGAACCACGCATGAAAAAGGGATTGAAAGGTGTAGAGGATTGACTTCATTGTACTCGGGTTATGTCAAATGTACTCCGTTCTTCTGAAAAAAGCTGCACAATGCCTGCAAGGAGTACCGCTCCTAGCATCTAATTTCATATATCAAGCGATAATATAAACAAGATATTACGAGCAGATACTAACTACAACCTCTTGAGTACAACGCGAACAGCTCAACCACTACACCTCCGCGACTCACTGTCCACCACATGATATAAATTCTACCAACTACCTCTAATCTTGAGACGAGTTTCTGAATTTAAAACTGGACAGAAGCCATGAGATAAATTTCATCGGCATAGCGTCGATTACAAAGAGATCGATACACAACAGATGATGTTTGGTACCGCTATCATCGAGTGTATCAGGTATAATGTATTTCATATAAAATGTGTTCAAGATGAAATGCATTCATACCTTGTTTATCAAGTCTGAACTTCGTTGGGCTGGTCAGGCGAGAGTCTTCTACATCCCTGCCGCACGCCTGCGTTGGTTTTAAAATATTCACCAATATCATTGTACAAAATACATTACTGCTTGTATCTTTATAAAGTGTTTCAATAACGTCAATGTTTACAGAGAAATGCTATTTGTTTTCATGAGATAACATAAACAGAGGTGTCAAACGTAATTAAACGATATTGTAAAGTCAATAGAGCTATGATAGAAGTCGCATAGATGCTGTTTCTCTACTAGAACACCATCAAACTTCTCGTTTAGTATATAAAAACTATGTGTAGCACTAATTTGATGTGATAGCAATACGATTTCTGCTAATAGGTCTTTACATCTGACTTATTTTCAGATTTTCTTTTTATGGGGGAACTAGTATCATGGAATAAATCTCCAATGAGATCACTATCGTGACAAAAATCACCTGGATTTGACTACATTCCAGCAGACCTACTGAAATATGTTGTCACGACAGTGATTTCATTGATCAACGATTGATAGGTCTGCTGGAATATAGTCAAATTCAGGTAATCTAATTTCTTTCAATATTTGAAGTCTACCCTTAGCCTGTGACAGCCTCTATATCTGTCTCCAGGCACGAGTAGTGGCGACTCTTCGCCCAGACGATTTTTGCTCTCGTCTGACTCGCACGAGCCCACTGTCTATGAACTTGCCTCGTGTAATTGGACGTGCTGTGCCTGTGCCCATTGGGTACTGAACCGTTTCTCATCCGTGAGCCTGGTTCCTTAAGGGGAAGAACTCAACAGAGGAGTTGGACCCTGACTCTTTCGCCGTCTTAGTCGAGGTGTCATTCACCGACATCGTGTACCACTTGTCCAAGTTCGAGTCTCACACCACGCGTTTGAGAGCAAGGCGTTCTCGAGCTGAGCGTCCTTGTCCCAATAGCGCCTGAGCCTATCAGGTACTGAACCCTTTCTCTCTTCAAGTGTATTTCCGGTGTAGGAAAACCTGACAGTAGAGTTGGGCCAGGGCTAAATCGTTGTCCCTTTTGTTCCTGAGCCCATCGGGTACGGAACCCTTTCTCTCTGCAAGTGTACTTCCGGTATAGGAAACCTTGACAGTAGAGTTGGGCCAGGACTACCATCTTTGTCCCTTTCTTGCCTAAGCCCATCGGGTACAGAACCCTTTCTCTTCGCGAGCATATTTCCGGTTTAGGAAGGCTCGACATTAGAGTTGGATTAGGTCTTCTTGCTTTACCAAACGCCAATGAATGGGTCTGGGTCTCTGCCTGTAAGGAACACAGGTAACTAGAAGCTCGTCTCGAGCTTGTAGTTCCCCTTTCCTAGGGACTTTTCCCTTTCTATTTGCAGTTCGCGCTGCCCTCTAGCGCTGTTCTGCCCTTTCATTGTTTCAATGTACTCGGTATGAAATCTATTTGTCTCTCGCCATGCATCTACCTTTACGTGCATTTTACATTGGCCGCCCCTCCAATGTTCGGACTGGACTGACTAGCTTCACTGTATGTCTACAGTGTCGCTATATGTGGTGATGCTGGTGGTGTCAGAGATATTGTCTGTCTCTTGTGCAGTCAAATCTCTTTCCATCTGCTACCTCCACATTCTTGGACACGATCCCCAAATGATTTGGCCAGAATCAGCTCGAGCTGCTGTATTTCTGTTTCCAGGGTGCACCGCGTGGAGGTACATTTGGGATCTTATATATCTTATCTAGTTGTCTTGTCTAATTTTTTTTTAACTAATCTTTACTAGAAAGAGAAGATATACATTTTTAAAAATGTAGAGGAGTTAGAAAGTATGACGGGCAGAACGTTAACAGAATTCAGAAGTGAAAATAAAAAAATACACTGCAGCAAAACTGTCTACTATGCAGTAATTGTTTTTGAATCTAGATAATAAAAAAAAATAAGTTTCATAAATAATACGAAAATACGGAATTAGCGTTTCGACCGAAATGCCTTTATCAAAATAAGAACAAACACAAAATGGAGATGAAAGTAAACAATCTATACACAAAATGGAAATGAAATTAAACAATCTATAATAGGCAGTGCATCTATACTACCATAGGTGATAAAGGTGAAGTATAACTCAACATAAATATCACAAGCTACTTTTTGGGATAGCTTAGTAGGCAAGGAAAATGTGGAATTCAGTGTATTAAGAGACAAGTAAAATTCAAAGCTCAAATATCAAGTATAAAATCAAGTAAAATCTACCTGGGTTGAAAGTACTCCTCACAAGACATGCCACCATGGCAAATTGGCGGGAAGAAATGCGCAAATAAAAGACAGATCAGTCAGATAGTAAATGAATTCAGTAAAATAATGTCAGAGATATTAAAGAAATACTCATATACAGAGAATATAATATAAAAATAAATTAAGACAAATAATAAATATAAACCTTTAAATAAGAATGAATAATATATTGGTTGATGTCTTCGCAATATAAGAACCGTTTTAGAAATTAAAAAAGAACAAATAATATTTTTCAAAGCAATGAACAGTCTGAAAAAACCTACCAAAAGAAAGGACACTAGCTTATTTGGAATGACAACTTATACCAATAATGTAATTCAGTGTGTATAACCCTGACATAAGCATATAGTCTACACCAAAAGCTGTAGAAAAGATCTCAGGAAAGCCTATAAAAGGACAAAAAAAATGTATTGAACAAAATAAAACAATAAATTAAATGTGGAGACATAAAAGTATTAATCTGCCTCCAAGTTAAGATAATAGCTACGGCTGAATAATTCGATCTGCTAATGCACTTTCCATGCACTGACAGACGAAGTTGGTCGTCAGCAGACTCAGTCTAATCTGTTTACAGTTCTGATTTGTCTGTAGACGCAGGAAGCATTAATGAGCTCCGCCTTTGTTGAGTTCAGAAGATGGGAAAGCACGCAATTATTTGGGAACTGACAATATCAAGATTGGAAGTGAGGTGAACGAAAGATTGAAAGTGACAAAGTCTTGATTTGACACTTCCACATTCAGGCTTGTCGGTAAGATCTTTCAGTATTCAGATGGAGATCAAGCACGATACTGTTTAATGATCCATAAATAACTTCGAATACTATCTATCAGCTTACTGTATCTCATCTATATAATCGAATCGAATATAATATGATGGTATTTATAATTCAACGATTCGATAACTAAGTTGTTACACTATAATAGGATTGTATTGTAAACTCAATGTACGTAGGAATATTCAAAGCTTGGGTCATGGAAATGACGTTTTGCCAATCACTGGAGACACACATAACGCATACAACTCAACGTTTCGACCAAAAGGACTTTATCGAGTCTACATTCACAACAAACAACGACGAGTAAAAAATGGCACTGACATTTACATGGCAGAACAAAATATGAAAATAACCTGGAAATTAATATGGATTTCATCAATTAACTTTATTGTGGTCACCAGCCTCACCTGTTTTCGATGGTCATAGCTTTTTTCTTGTGATGTGGTACAGTGGGAAATTCTGCATAATATGTCCTCTGTTATCTGAAGACCTCCACGGGGGCACATATCGGTACCGCCAACTCCAAACTTCTTGTACATATTTACGTTTAGTATGGTGTAATTGAATGAAAACATCAAGATGCAGAAGAAGATCAAGAAGAACGCGATTGCAGGAGTTACCAACGTTCTGAGAAGTCTCAATATCACTGCATATTTAGCGACTAAGCGTGTCACTGCACGAAATTTATGTTACCGAAAGCGTGACACGGGATATTCAATCCTGCGACACCTAATGTTGATGTTCCTCCTTCGCAAGCGAAGATGAGCATGGCATGAAAAACAATAAAAGTGATGAACAAGTAGAAAAGAAAGAAAAACATTTGTAATTGTCTAATTTGGTTTATGAGTCGTAGATGCCCGATGAGTCCGATTCGTGCCAGGAAAGTTCTATTACAGTGCATGCAGGAATGCACTGGGTTCGGGGTAGAAGAGTTTCAGATTTGTCCTTCCGCTTCCGTCGCTGGTAAATTGCCCGTAGTGTTCTATCTTTTTTCAAATTTAGTGATGTCAGCAGTGATCTGTGTTTGCCAAGCTGGGCGATCAAGAGCTGTAGTCTCCCAGAAGCTAGGATCGATTCTGCAGTGCTTGAGGGAGTTTTTTTAGGTGATACTTGAAGCGATTTCTCTGCACTCCGCTTGAACGTTTGCCATCGCACAGTTCCCCATAAAATAAGTTGTCATAGAATTAGTTGTCCAACTGAGATCATTTTTGATGAGGATGTTGGCCTACATATCGCTTGCAGCAGTGCGACATTCGGGAGCATTCGTCGCAGTTTGCGATAGGTTGTTGTCGAGGTAACAAACTTATTGGCAGTATTGAGTTTATTAAGTCAAATAACAGCAAAGCAGACAGAGTTATAAATATTCAATATATGATTGTGTGTGTATATATATATATATATATATATATATATATATATATATATATATATATATATATATATATATATATATATATATATATAGTTTCTATTCCCAGTGGAAATTACAGGCGACGAAGCTCTTGTTTTCTGTGTACAGTATCTCTAGACCAGTGTTTGCCAAATTTTTTTCTGTCCGTGACCTCCTTTTGGAACACATTTCCATTTCTTGTCCCCGATTTTTTTTTAAATGGTCAAACCATTTAATTCGCTGTCTTTCAATATATTTGACCACAGAGGCGCTCCAAAAGTTTTTGTCAACTCTTCACACATGGTTTCTTCATGATTTGGTCTCCCGTGTAGCAACTTGAGTCTGGACTTCTAGTTCAGAAAAGATAGGCACCTATTTAAAAAATAATCATTATCACTGAGTGTTTTGTCTCGCTCGAAAGTCTTACTTTTGTTTGTTATCAAATGGTTCTCATTGATAACGAAAAAAATTCAGACCAGTGGTCATTGCACCGCTATCCTTTTGTGGCAGACTCTTAGGTGGCAGGGAATGCTAGATTCGCCGTCAAAGCAGATGGTCAACAGTTCTGACAGAAGAGCGATGAACTAGTTGGCCCAGAATTATATGCTTCACTCCTGGCATGACGTGATGATCCTGGGTTATTGTTGCATTTAAATGCCTCACTTACGGGATTAATCATGCATCCATAAACCCACCTAACACAACCATGCCTCTAAGATAACAGACCATATACGGGTTCGGGTGAAACCTCTGTTACTCAACTAAGGAGCATCTGTGGTTTTGCCAGAAATGATATCGATTGTCAAAAGTTGCTTGCTCACAGTTAGAGGGGTTTCTTCATCATCTTCTTGTTTGTTGCTGCTTGTCTTAGACATTTCATTTCTTCTCCAGTGCTGTTGTTATTTTCTAACTTTCGCAACTATATCTTAATACCGGTATTACACTGGAGTTAAGCACACGTAGTTTGGCATGTGTACTCATTGTTTTTATTTCCAAGTGGTTGAATGCACTTGATGCCAACGAAAATCTAGAAGAAATCTCAGTTATTGTATCTCCAACTAGTGTCATTTTCTTCCAAGGTAGGACACGTTATAAACTGAATTGTTTTTCTGGTGAGAGTGATATTAAAGCCACATACCCACATATATTATATTTAATGAACACGCGAAAACAATAAGTGAGTCTATGAGAATATATTAACTGTGTGCGTCTTTTCAATCAGAATGTCAAAAAAAACATATATATCTAAGTAATCCAACTGGAAAAAAAGATATATTGAAAAATAAATGTCAAGATGTGTCATTTATTTTCAGCGCTGTTAACTACTTCTGTGTATTTGTTCTTGATTCTGATTGCTTCTCGTGCTTGATTGTTTGCTATTCTTGATTGTTTCTCTATCTTGAGTTTTTCTTGCACTTCATTATTTGATTGCTGCTTGTACTTTAGGAAAACATTTTGGTCGAAAGACAACTCTGCCTGTCGTTTAAATTATGTAAAGTTTTCCTACTTTACCATACACACGCTCACACACAAACAAGAACGCACACACAATACAATTCAATATTATAAGTACTTTCTGTGCTTGTGTGCAATGATCGTGATTACTAAATTATCAAACGACTGCCATTTCATCACAGGAAGTTCTCGACGCGTGTGATTCTTCTTCTTCTTCTGCGTTCACTTTTTTATAACCGCAACGAATAAATCGTATGATTTCTTTTCCCCGTGGATAATGAAGCACGTTGTACTGCTAGTTCAATAACGTGTGCTAATGGTAAAATTAGACAAGCCAAAGTATAAAGATGGTTTTAATGTAGTTGCATTCAAAACCACAAGGCATCATTGTATACACAGATGGCTCAGTCAACATCGAATTAACAAATGTGGATGTGGTTTATTGCCTACAGGAATGATAGGAAGGTGTCTGCGGAATCATTTGCCTACTCCACAACCCCACATAGTACTAGAACACAGTAGCTGTAACGGCGGCATCATTTGGTTGATTGGAATGCCAACTCACGATGATACTGTCATAATCCCAAATCATGCTTCGTACCATAAACAGGTGTATGCTACGAAAGAAGTGTGCACGCTTCAGAACAATTCGTCTTTCCAGATTATTATATGAATATACTGCCCTGGTCATGCAGGGATCAGAGGCAACGAATGAGCAGAGTCAGTGGTGGAAAATTATGTGGTTGATGGCACAGTACTCAGAAGACATAATGTCGAGCTATTAATTAAGAGTATTTATAGATTTGTATAGAATGAAGAAGATTTGGGGATGGTATTATGTACAACGAATGATAGAAATATAAATGACCAGGGGTGAAGGGAAAAAGTGTGCCCTCTCTAGAATGATCTGAATATCACTTAATCAACATTTGTCTTGAAATTCCTATATACTTTTAAATGGCTGCTGGAAGGGAGAACGGATCACTTATGGAAATGTTTCCTGTGTTACAATGATGGTTTCTAATAAAGAATAGAAATAATTTAAACAAATGAATTTCCCTCCAATCAATCAAACCCTTGTGCTCCTATGGTATTTATACATCATTGGGTGCATAGGCACTGAGAAGAATTTTCCATTTATCTGTCCTTGGATATTTTCTAAACCTCATTCCATGTGATTACTATATCTGTCAAACCTTTCGAGAAATTCTGTCCTTACTGTTTAACAATGACAACCTAACAAGGAGATGCAAAATAAGGCGGCTACTAATGAGTGCGCACAGACCAAGCAGAGGTAAATTAAATATAATGATAACAGTATAGAATGTTACACAGAAATAATGCACGCGAAAACTATTGCGGCCATGCATACTGTTGTATATTGCAGAATTGAAAGAATAACTGGAAATATATTGATATGAGACCGAAATTGAAATAGAATATGCAATGAGAGAAAACATAAAAGCAATGATAGTAAACAAATTGATAGAAATGTCATGGTAATGTTTGATTGTACTAATTCTGGACATGGGTCTCTTAAAGAGACCATGCTGCTTCATCAAATATCCTTCGTGCAAACTTCAATATATCAATCGCAGACAACCTGTATATTCCGTACAATGTGTACATTTATATAAGGAGATCCCAGACAACATGGAGTGTTTCCTTCAGGACGATCGATAATCATAAATGGCATCCACTCTGGGGGGATGCTTCGAAATTCGATCATAAACACGGTGTACGAGGATGGACTCTCAATTGCACCACATACTTTCAAAGGCATATTTATTTAGTTTATCGCAACATATTGGCCTTCGTCTTCCCCATCTTATTCTTTTTATATAATAAATGCTCAAAGCTAATTGTCTTTTTGTTTCCCGCAAACAGGAGAAAAGGCGGGTCCCTTGTGGCATAACTGAAAACAAGAAAATCGAGCAAACGCAGCAGGGTATTCATGTATATAGGAGATTGAAAAATTCTTTTATGAAATCACTTGACACCAAGTGTTGACGTTCAACAAGAACATAACCTTATATCAAACCACTTGCTGTCTTAGGGAATATCTCACTCAACACAAGACAGTCACTATCTGACAGCATATAAAACGTGTGTGTAGACTAGAACAAAAAAGGATACACAGAACAACATGAATGACAGTCATGTTGAAATCTAATGCGACAGACACCTCCACACCTTACGACACACTGCAACGCAAATTCTTCACTTAACGAAGTTACATTATCAGAGATAATGTGTACACAAGTAAATAATAATGACATAATGCCACCATTAAAAACTCTCAGTTTCTGTTCAATCAATCGCTTCTATATTATTCAGAAAGTTTATGGGTGACAATTCTTGTATCTTTCCTATTTGAACGTTTCTAATAATTCATTATTTCTTGTATTATTCTTCTTATTCTATTAGTGTTATTATTTTGATCTTTGTCTTCTTCGTTTGATTACTTCTAAAAAAAACGTCTGCTACGTTTTCCAGCAATGCTCGCAGCGAACGGCGACGAGCAATTAGCACATGAAAACTGAAAGAACATGTCTCATGTGAAATACATAAAGATATGTCACCGTACCCGAGGGCCATGGTTGCAAGCGACGGTGAGTTCTAGCGGCTAAGATGATGTTCCCTTTAGAAAACTTGCTCTCAGTAATAAAAAAATCATCACAAAATATAAAGTATGCGTATCTTGTTGCAAAGATTTCGTCCTGTGCATATGACGTTCTTCCAAAGGTTCTCAAAAACGTCAAAAGCTTGGCGTCTTCTGATTAAGAACGCAAGCTCTGGAGCTAACTTCTCAGCAACTGAACAGTCACTACACTACAAACTGTTGAAACTGGATTGCGAAACTTTCTTATATACACATTTGTACCATAACATTCATTTCCTTGAAGCAGACATAAGCGACTCTTGTTCTAATCTATTCAAGGAGAGATTCCTCAATATGTGCAGTATTATCTAAGAGAAAACCAAATGTTAAGTACATCAGGAATACGGTTGGGGGGGGGGGGGGGGTTGTACACCTTATTGGCACAGAGTCACAGATACACAGCCGATGAATGTGGATACACAGATGTTGTCTAACATTATGAACAAGGCTATACAAAGATGATGCACTATGAACCAGGCTATACACAGATGATTGATTCACTATGAACAAGGCTATACATGGATGATGCATTATGAACAAGGCTATACATGGATGATTCATTATGAACAAGGCTATACATGGATGATTCATTATGAACAAGGCTATACATGGATGATTCATTATGAACAAGGCTATACATGGATGATGCATTATGAACAAGGCTATACATGGATGATGCATTATGAACAAGGCTATACATCGATGATGCATTATGAACAAGGCTATACATGGATGATTCACTATGAACAAGGCTATACATGGATGATTCACTATGAACAAGGCTATACATGGATGATTCACTATGAACAAGGCTATACATGGATGATTCATTATGAACAAGGCTATACATGGATGATTCATTATGAACAAGGCTATACATGGATGATGCATCATGAACAAGGCTATACATGGATGATGCATTATGAACACGGCTATACACAGATGATTCATTATGAACACGGCTATACACAGATGATTCACTATGAACAAGGTTATATATGGATGATGAATTATGAACACGGCTATACACAGATGATTCATTGTGAACAAGGCTATACATGGATGATGCATTATGAACAAGGCTATACATGGATGATTCATTGTGAACAAGGCTATACATGGATGATGCATTATGAACACGGCTATACATGGATGATGCATTATGAACACGGCTATACATGGATGATGCATTATGAACACGGCTATACATGGATGATGCATTATGAACAAGGTTATACATGGATGATGCATTATGAACAAGGTTTGCACAGACTCGATGCACAGATGATGTATTATGAACACGTTGGAGACAGAAAGGCTAATAAATCAAATCAGGTCAAATTGTGTTACTGAAAAAGGAAGCGTTTGGTAGAAATGCTTAACATATTACATAATTACTGTAAAGAATAATACTATATAACTTATTGACACAGATAACTAACTACGTGACTTGCTTGACTAGACCACATCTTCCTGCAGATAGGTACCCCGCTGATCACACACAGCCGTACACATTTTAGCTGATCTAACTATTATGCGCGCTTCATTGGTCACTTTGCGCCCCCAGCCAATAAATAGTATGATCAGCCAAGATCATTGACGCTTTGTGTGACCGACGAGCAGGACATCTCTAAAGCTAGAGAGAGAGATAGAGAAAGAGAGAGAGAGATGTAACGAAAGAAAACAGAAACAAACACATCCAGAAAACTGATATATACCACAGACATCTAGACAAATAAAAAAAACATACTTCTATATTTTTTTTAAAACAATGTACGAGCGGCGATTCAATGTTATCAAACATAGCCGGAATTTCACTAAACGTATTTACAATGTCTTTCTCCAGAATATTCCTGCGTGCTGATCTCACAACGTCATTCATTTTGTCTGATCATTTGTCGATGTACGTATACGTTGTGTCGTCTGCCAATAAAAATCACGGATACACCACAAGATAAGTGACGATGGATAAGACAAATGCTCACAACTATCTCGAAATACATGGTAGTACTTGTTTTCTAGTTATATTATTGAGCTTAAACTGGTACATGAGTTCACCTACTTAGAAAGCATTATATCAAGTGAGGGGAAAACCAGTAAAGAGATACAAAATAGATGCAACAAAACATACCAGATCCTAGGACAGATGACACGTCGCACCTGTGTTGCCGGGGCCCGAGAGGGGAGCAAAGAATAGCAACAATGTTTACCTTCCACGCATGTCGTAAAAGGCGACTAAGGAGGTTATGGGATGGAGTTGGCTGTCACATTCCATATAGGGTCAGTGACCCAAAGCCATGCTGAAGTCGCATGTGTCAGGTCGAAAGGCGCAGATATCGCAGCAATGCTGTAAACCATGACACAACGCATTCCGTTCTCCTGACTACATCCTGCTAATCTGCAGGAGTTTGAGAACGAACGAAGAAGAAGAAGATGATGACACGTATTTTCAAGAGCAAAACTGTAAACATAGACACTAAAGTTGCGTTATATAAGACTATTATTATTCCATCACTTTGCTACCAATGCCAAACCTGGACAATGACAGTTCAAGGCAAAAGAAAATTAGTGACAGCAGAAATAATGTCTACGAAGAATACACGGAGTGTCATTAAGAGATATAATTAGAAACGATAACATCAGACAGATAACCAAAACAATACCAGTATTGGAACACATCAAAAGACAACACATTAAGTGGTTTTCACACGCTTCCAGACTACCAACAGATAGCATGCCACAAATGGCCATGACACAGAGACATAACGGCTATAAAGCTAGAGGCAGACCATGTAAAAGATGTATCATAGAAATCAAAGAAGCCACAGGAACAAGCTTACAAACAACACACAAGAAGGCCATCTCCAGAGAACTCTTCCACACCTGACGCTGCAAGGCAAACAAGGGCCACAGTGTATAGAAAGATATATAGATAATTATCTTTAGTTCAGAACGGGAAATTCCGAAGGAAAAACTCCCTAAATTTGACGCGTGCTTGGTTCTTGTTAATATATATAGATGTGCTTTTATATACTGATCATGCCTATTTGCTATGTGCGATTTCTCGATTTATGGGTACTATATGTCCTACCTATGATACCATACGATACAGATCCGATGTCAAAAGTGGTTCATTGACCCGTCCCACCAACATAACTCACTCAAACTTGCTCGTAGTTCGAAAGTCGACAGACTATATCGTATTGCTAATACGATTTATAGAGCCAAAAAAAATTCAACAATGGTTTTTAAAAAAATGATCACACCGTACAATCATCTTTTGCCTTTTACTATAGCTATAATTCTGGGTTTAATTATCACTTTTTAAAACTAGAACATCTAATTCAAAAGTATTAATCTGTTTCTGTAAATTATTAAACTACAGCCTAATTTTTGTTAATGTCACATTGATTCTGTCAATGAACCTAAGCAACACGCAACAATTGAAAGACCTGGCAACACAAAGACAGAAATGGAAAGCTATGGTTTGTGCCCTATGCGCCGCCCATGGCCCTGGAGGAACATAACATAACATAACATTAATTCTGAATTTGAAATCAGCACCATGGCACCCCTGACATTCCCGTAAGTGTTCTGCTCTC
Organism: Meghimatium bilineatum; assembly: GCA_034231615.1. Taxonomy (NCBI): domain Eukaryota; kingdom Metazoa; phylum Mollusca; class Gastropoda; order Stylommatophora; family Philomycidae; genus Meghimatium; species Meghimatium bilineatum. The sequence continues at coordinate 16,989,753 of CM067316.1, read as the reverse complement.
CGTTCCAGCAGCCATCCAAGAGCTTACAGTTTCAAAGTCCCAGTCAGGTATTGATTATATGATCTTCCAGAGAGGACATACTTTCTGCTTTGAACCCTGGTCATCCCAAATTATGTCATTCTTTTCATGTACACATTATCACCTCCTGCATACTCTTCTTCACTCTGTAGTAGATCAATGATTGTCCTTATTAGATCGAACACATTTCTTATAAGTACTGTGATATCAATAACAACGGTCTTTGTCAATGAGTCTGCTCTTCCGTTGCCTATAAACAGGCATGACCAAAGCAGTATATTCATGTAATCGTCCTCTTCTTCTTAAGCCCCAGGAATTACAAGCGATTAGCTCTTACTTCTTATGTGTAGTGGGGAGGTTTCTCCGAGCTTTCTTTCATATCCAGAAGGCTTCAGAACCAGCTTATGACAATGTCTATTGAAGGAGCCTTCTATTCAGAGATGTCACGAGACGAGCTGATAATTTGCTGTGGTCACCCATTGTTTGTCTTTTCTCCGACGAGGCGTTTCGCAGCCAGTGAGCTGTTCCTCGTGTAGGAAGACTATTCCATTACCACCCTTTGTGTCCCTAGGTCCCAGACCTAATTTCTTTCGTATAAGCCGTGTTGGGTAACGGCAACGGTCGAATTAGACTACGGGTTGATACACCTTCCTAGACGATGTGTTGCTTTGCCAAAACACGTCCGGAGTTTGGGATTTGATTTGTGCATTTCTCACGCACTCGACTCGTCCGCTTGAGATGGCCTTCCAATCTATCGTCAGTCGCGGTCTGTGTATTATGACTCTTCGCCATGTATATTATCCAAAGCAGTAGGCAAAATATGAACCTCGGACGACGAGTTTCGCATTGGGCCCTTGGGTACTTACTGAACCCAATTATCTCTGTATGAGCCATGTTGGGAAACGGCCGACAGTCGAGTTGGGCTTGGTTTGTAGTGTCGTTAGAGACTTGCGTCCCCCCCCCCTCTACGGTGCCCGCAGTGTCCAGAGTTCGAGTCTCAACACTGATTCGGTCAGACATTTGAACAATGCACTCCCCGACATTTGTTCAATGCTTGTCCTGTGTGTAATGGGAAGCTGTATTCAAAGCAATTTTTTTTACCCAGGAGTGCATGTTCAAGTTGACGTATTCAATACTTAAGTCATGACTCCTATTATGAATGGGGTAAATTGCGATGAGACATATGGGCTTCTGTGTGTTCTCGAACATGAACAGCACTTCGGCCAGTCGGGATCTTGTGCCGGACTATTGTAGCTTCGTTGCCACTGAATTGAGACATACAATACACTGCCCTCTAGCGTGTGTTACCTTTTTCAGATTCTGTGTGTACTCGTAAAATCACCGTATGTTAGAGACACTGACATTCGTGTCCGCTCCAATGTTTCTGCTTTTTAAACAGGCCGAGTGGAATGCATAGATGCCTTGCATCACTGTGTGCCGACAGTGATGTTGTGTATAATGGCGTAGAGGTTTCGGAGATATTTCTTGTCCTTCTGCAGGAAATTCTCATCCCATCTACAGTATCCACACCCACGGACACGAGCCTAAAAGTGTTAGCCAGGAATACAGCAAGAGCAACTGCATTTCTCATTCCAGGGAGCACGACGAGGAGGTACTTTTAGGATCTTGGTTATCTGCTAACCCCGCACGAGGGAAATGGGAGACCCTTTGCACCCCAATCGTCCTCTAAAATTCTACTATATGGAGAGCTTCAGGCTGGCTCCCGCACGCAGGAGAACAGATGAAGCGTTTTAAGACACTTTTAAGGCATCACTGACTCACTTCAACATAAATACACATTTATGGGAAAGTCTTGAACACAAGACAGAACCGACAGGCGGCGCCAAATCAAGAGTGATTATTTAGCTGCAGAGAACCTAGGATACGATGAACGTCCAACAGACTCCTCCTACACACGCTCAGGGTGTGACAGAAAATTCCAGGAACGCATAGCACTCATTAGTCACAGTCGACCACACCGCAGAAATCATCTTCTTCATTATCATCCTAGTTGAACCACATAGTCATCGTCGACTACGACGGAGAAACAACAATCATGTAATACCTTGGTTATTTTTTTCACATGCACCTTTCTATCTTACCCAGCATTCTTTGGGACTCTGAGTGTATCACCGTATCGTGTAAGCTGGTATTTCAGTCACTAACAAATTGAGTGCCGTCGTCCCTGTTTCTATTTTCATTATCCTCTTTTGAAATGTATCTAAACTGCAATTCTCCTCATTATAGATGTTACCATTAGTAGTCGTAATAAGCCAAGGAACTCTTTTAGTCGTTCGGTACAACTGTTATACTCCCGCTCTAGACGACTTGCAATCAATAATATATTCTTTATACCCCTCTCACTATAAGCATCCTACTCACTTTTTTAAAAAACGTTGTTTTCAATAACGGAAATGTTGGGGATGATATTGATCTCTGTAAATTATATTTGTAATGTTGGTTTTCGGTGCTTTATGCCTCCAATTCTCTCTCCGTCTTCTCTCTCTCTCTCTCTCTCTCTCTCTCTCTCAAACATGCCAATCAATACACACAATATTTAAAACATGTGTAGCATTTTTTAGCGGTTGCATGATTTATTCAATTCAATCTTTAAAAGACGAATTTGATGACAGTGACAAAGGCATTGAATCAAAATAAATTAATGATTCTAATTCAATTACACGTGGAAGAGCTTAAGATGAGCCTACGCACAAAATGATGGAAGAAAACAAATATCGGTAATAAACGAGTAAACTATTTTATCACAGTGAGTGGTTTACTGTCCTGACGCAATATCTTTACAAATCGCTATAACATGGAGGGTTTATCGGCGCAGAGAATGGGTCTACGTAGCGGTTTTAGCAAATCGAAAACAAAGGGTTAAATAATCACAAACACAACTGTTGTGTTAACAGTTTCCTGTGCGTATTGGTTCAGTTACAATAACTACCAGTGTGTTTGAAGGGGAAGCAAATACTGGCAACACTGGCACCTGCCTGTGAAAATACTGACACTGACAAATGAAGAAGCGTTGAAAATCCACTCTCACAGAGCTCTACAGAAGCAAAGGAAAGTCAAACAATTCAAACTTTAATACCGATTCAAAACTAAAATTTCTTTAAAATCAATATATTATTTAGTTAACATTTATTTCAAACACAACCAGCGAGCTACACCATCAAAACGTAACACAGACGAAATTAACATTCATCCAAGAATACAGGAAGAAACACAATACTAAACAATCATAATAGGAAGACAAATCATGCAGATAACACAGGAAGAACCAATACTATCAAGCGCGGAACATGCAAACAGTTCTAGAATGGAAGACATGAAAAACAACAAATTATGCCCAAAATACAGAAAGAAATACGAGACAGGCGCATAACACAGGAAGAAACAACAGACTAAGTACATAACACAGGAAGAAACAACAGACTAAGCATATAACACAGGAAGAAACAACAGACTAAGCATATAACACAGGAAGAAACAACACATTGTGCACTGAATACCATGAAAAAGAAACGTGTGAGTGAAAACCAACGTGCAAAGTAATTAGAACACGAATTCTACTTTTATCCTTGATTAGCAAGACTGTATATATAAGGAGTGGGTTGAGGGATTCAATCCCACTTCAGGAAAATAGCAGTGGCGTAGCGTCAATAGACACCAAAACGCTCGGCATCCCTTTAAACAACGTAAATATCCCACACAAATTAATATCTACTTGCTATAAACGATAAAGAAAGATAATAGATGGTTTATTCTTTATTTAACAGTTATCCGCCCTTGATGAACACACCAAGTATCCACCCTTGAAGTTTGAAGCCAGAAGCTTTTGGAGTCCATAAAAAACTATCTGGGGGAAAAAACACTGGAATGACGCCAACAATGTATGGCGTCCAAAAAAAGTATATACAATATGAAAAAAGACGTCACTTAGTGTCTGGTGTTGGAAAACCCGCTAATCTTTATATATCTACCTAAGTGGAGGAAAACATAGGCTTCAGATCAATCATACGGTTAGAAATATTTTACGATTTTTTCTGAGAATTGCAAACTGAAAACCTCTATCACACTGTGCATAAGGCATACATTATTATAACTTTCTATGTGTAATTAATTATGATGTGTATAACTGTTGAACGATGGAAAAAGTAAGTTTACCAGACTCAAATACTGTTAACTTTCTTATCACAACTTCTATGTTTAATTTATCATATGAACGACGTTGTATGTTGAAATTACAAAGACTAACTACGCGTTTGTCAATTAAGGAATTTCGTAATAATAGAAATCGAAATTGTCAGTCCTCCTAATATGACAGATTTCCTTGGATAACTGGATGCACTAACAAACAAAAAATGTTTTCCTATGTATGTCTATTATTTGAGGACAAAGACTATGAATGGTGTAAGGAAGGCATTTATGATTTAAGCAACTTTATTAGAAAAGCAGTAAAAAACCAGTCTTCAAAATAGCATCTATTACACAATGAGGCATTTTATCAGCTGGGCAAGACACGAATCTAATATGTGCTATCGGAAGCTGCACTACTAAAAGCAGTAAAAAATGAGATTTGGTCTACAACAGACAATACTTGCAGCGACTTAATCAGTCGGTAACATGTGCTATCGGAAGATGCACTACTACAACCAGTACAACATGAGATTTGGTCTTCAACAGATAATACTTGCAGCGACTTAGTTGGTAATATTTTCAAGTAAGGAGGGGCTTGTAATCAGTGGACACAGCGAGGAAGAAAGGGCTGCAAACAAAGAACATTATTTAGAATTATTAGATTTACTAGCTAAAAATTAGTTCATAGTGAGAGCTCACTTGCAATCGTCTTCACTTCTAAAAGGCATCCAAAATGATTTAATTGAAGTAACTGATGCTTTAAATGAGCGCACCAGATGTGAAATAAACAAGTCTCCATTTATTTCTATTCAACCTGACAAGACTCTACATATGTCATGCAAATCTCAAATGAGTATAATATTTAGGTATTGTTTGAATGATAGAATAGAAGAAATATTTATTGGTTTTTACGACGTTTCCAAAAACAAAACTGCTGCTGGATTATCTGAAATCATACGGCAAGTTTAGCATGACTGGGATGTAGATGGAAATAAAGTTGTACGTCAGGCATATGATAGCATCTCAACAATGGCAAAGAGACAGGGAGAAGTTAAAAAACTAGCGACGGACTTTTTTCCCACACGCTCTCTTTATCCATTGTTATGCGCACCAACTAAACTTGGCACTTCTGCATGGTTCGAAAAATATTAAACAAGTTCGTATGTTTGTCTGTGAATTAATTACTTTTCACACATTTTTCAGTAAGTCTTAAAAAAAACCTTTTTGTTAAGTGAAAAAGGATTCAAACTGCCACAAGCGTGTACTACGAGATGGAATTTCCATTCCAGAGCAATATTCACAATCAAAATATTAAAGAGTTATACTCCGCTTTAATGAAATTATTCACGATGAAAACAGTTACTAGAACAATGAAACTATAAGCTGCGCAGTAGGAGATACATGGATGACCTAACTTGTGTATACTTGCTGTGTGTTTTCGAAGCTTCTTTCATTCATATTGATCACCTTTTCAAACTCATACAATCATCAACAGTGAACATTGCAACATGTCACAATGACATAAATGCATCCATAAGAAATATAGAGAGCTTAAGGAATGCCAATTTTGTTGAAAACTGTATTGCAAAAAGCTAGCTATTGAATGCAAATCTGACGTTTAGTGATACGAAAAAAACACTCTTTGAGAGTGTTGACTTTTGAAATAAAAGATTCTCAAACTGCCCAAATGAAAAGTATATTTGAAGACTTTCCTCATCTCAAATTACTTGAATTGGTTTATGAGAGTAGATTTAAAGATTACAGCAAAGAATTCCCACAGAATATATTGAATAGTTTAATGGTTGGTTGGTTGGTTGCTGATCCAGCGGTCCATGGGCTCATGCCCTTTGACCTAATGCCATTAAATGGCATTATATTGCTGGGAAGTCTGTGGATTTTCGGCCCACCCCGGGACAGAGACAGTGAATAACTATCACACACCAGGAAGGTAGGTTTCAACCTGTGCACTGCTCCTAGCCACTGTAGCCAAGATAGGGTTCGCTGTGCTCACACCCCGCCACCAATTGACTACTGGTTATGCCGAACTTCTCTATTGCTCCAGGAATGTAACCAAATGTTCAAGTCAAAAGGATTGTCACGTCCTGGGACACTGTGCCTCTATGATGGGTTTCAGCAATAGGAAAAAACAGTGCTGTCAGTTTCCTCCTCCCCAGTGCTGCACAGTACATCTCTGGCTCCCTCCCAACCACATAGGATGCATACATATATATTCAGGTTAACATAAAACACATTTCAACAACAAAAAATAAAAACATAATTGTATAGATGACGTGCCATGAAGCTTCTCTAAGAAGATAACCTCAATATAACGGTATGTCATCCACTAAGGTTTTATGTTGCATGGGTGGTATGTCTAGTGGGCCATTTGTGAGACCCACATACGCAACCACATGCGTGAATAGTTTAATAAAACATAATCCATTCTTTGATAACCATTTACTAGTAAATGAACTTCATAACGTATATGCAGATGAGACAAAGCAATTATTCATAAAGAACTCTTGGCATATTTGGTTGTATATGGCCTAGACTCGAAATTATATAAAAGAAATTATATTTTCTCTCAAATGTTTAGAATGTCGTTGCACATTCAAACAATTTAATCGGTGCATGAAAACCACTATTCTTGACGTTAGTTTTTTTTCAAACCCCCCCCCCCCCCCCCCGGAAAAAAAAAAAAATTTTTAACAACTATCACATTTTTTTTCATACCCCTCTCTTCCTCTAATTGTTTGAGGTTATTTATGGATAGCCCTTTTACAATCAAATATGTTTCACGTCCTATAAGGGTGAAACAAATCATTTTAAGTGAGAAAACTGCTACATGTTCTTCAATGCAACACGGCCCGTATCTGTTCCGCTTTACACTTGACCGGCTTACAGCGTTTTATATTTCAATAAATCAAGAAAATTGGAAATTGTTGACAAGCAACAGTAGAAATTTCATTTTAGACGTGGGAATTAAAGGATAAATGATGGTGTTCACCTAATTTATGTCCATATAATTGAGAGTGGTAGTGGTAAGCGAGCTGATTTGTCACTTCTAGAAGGTAGATTTATCGTAGGAGAACATCAACATACAGATAAATAATAAACAACTAAAACAAGTAGATCAATTCAAATATCTGGGCAGCACATTGAGATATGACAACAAACAAGAAGCAGAAATAAACGCAAGATGTAATAAGGCCTGTCAGATCATTGGTCAATTAACACCTTTACTAAGAAACAAAGAAAGCGCTTTTCAACACCATTTTCTTACCAACATTGTGTTATCAGTGTCAAACTTGGACATTAGATTCTAGAACAATACATAAGATTAACACCACTGAAATGAAATGTGTGAGACGTATGATTGGAGTTAGCTTGAGAGACAAAATCAGGAATGAAGCACTAAGGAAACAATTAGGGATCAAACCAACAATAGAATACATACAGAAACAACAAGTTAAATGGTACGGCCACATAACCAGACAGAAAGAGCAAAGTATTATCAAAAAAACACTTAACAAACGATACGAAAACAGGAGACCTATTGGACGCCCTCGTAAAAGGTGGATAGATAGTGTATTAGAGACACTCGGAAATATAACAGCAGAGGAGGCAAATAGAAGGGCAAAAGACCGTACACTCACTCTCCCCTCAACACCGAAAGGTTCATGAGGACAGAAAGAAGAAGAAGACATTTATCGTGACCAAGTATAATTGATAAATTTAGAAAATAAATTATAAACTTCTACGAGAGATACGGGGAATTTACAATTTTGTCGAAATTTCTAGCATACAATCTTTCACCGGCTGAATGGTCTACTTAACCGCAATGATATTTAGACCGACATTATCATTTCCAAAGCTAAGTTATCATCGTCTTTATCATTTTGGCAACATGGACGGTCTTTGGCAGTCTGACAGCTACCACTGACACTGAACCATAAATAAATATTTATTCTGTCTATGCATATATGTCCAAAGATAGTTATGCGATAGATAACCCTGTCCCATTCTATGACATTATCTACTCATTTATTTTGTTGTTTGCCCCTCTTTCTCTTACGCGTTACTATTGTCTCTAAGGTGGTTTTTGACATTCTGGTCTTTAAATACATAATATATTGTAGGTTTATTCATGACACCTATCTTATACAAACAACTTAATGACTTTGACAAGGTTGCATATTAAAGCATGTATGTATGTGTATGTATGTGTGTATATGGTGTTTATTTATTTATGCTCCAACAACATTGCCATGTGATCTGAGACTATCCATGAGAAAGATTCATTCTCTCGACGTTGTTTATTTTATGTTGACCAACTTCAAATAACAAGATGTCTGTCATTATGTCTACTTAATTTTCCCCCAGTGTGAGGATGTACTTGGGATCTGTAGATTAAGTGTTCCAATCACTAACAACTGGACAAGAAGTAACTCTTCAGACGGCAACTTCAAACTTGGAAATGAAAAAAACCTTTCGGAAACCTATTGGATCAGTAAGAGAGTATGGTCGACGAATAGCGCAACTCCTCCACACTTTAAACAAAATCCAGCACTAGTCATTACTCAACTATCATCATTCATCATCATCAACTCACACATTTCGCATACTGCAGACATCATCATCCGAGTTTAACTGAATGGTCATCGTCGAGTTCAACGGTCGAATAGCAGCGTGTGTTTAATAGCTACCTTCATTTCTTATACCTGAACACACAGGTATTATTGAAAATGCAAGAGCAGATGATAGACTTGCCAGCGTGGCGACCTTGAATTATTGTAGTTCAATAAACCGTGCTGATATTTTGAATGCAGCGGTTAATGCGTTAGGTTAGACCAATTGGAAGATGTAGAGTGTATTTTTACTTCTGTGTCTATGGATAGAATGCAGGACATGGAGTGAAACGTAGTGTTGCAAGAAACAACCAGCATACAGGAATAAAAATAAGAGTTAACGAGAATAGAACCGGAGCAATCAGTTACCATATGTTGAAGGACATGCAATATATGATATCAGATCATTTATGGAGCACCAGAGGTGCCATGATGATCGGACGACTAATAAACTAACTTATAAGTCAAATACCATGATAACCAAAACGTTAACTGTACAACTCTCGTTGATCAAACCTCTATAAGGCCTAACTCGCGCAAATTGAAAATGTGGTACGATTTCATATTACTCCACGGAAGTCGGCAATGGTTAATATAAGATTTCGTCTCATAACTAGTACGCTACTATGAGGAGTCTCACGCCCGTGTTTTGCTAGGTCCAAAAGATGGGGGGGGGGGGGGTAAAGAATAACGACACTGAAGAGCATGAGATTTTCAGGGTCGATTTGGTTATCGCTTCCTATAGAGGGTTAAATTGATTCTGAAACCATGCTCTGAAGTTGGATGTGTCAGGGCAAAAAAAACTGGAATATGTCTGCCAAGTTGTAAAGCATGACAAAACGCAATCTATTCTCCGGACTACATTCTGCCAATCTGAAGAACAACATCAGTAGAAGAATTCCATCTCAATAGTTAGCTTCTTCTCAAAGCATTGTTCACCACCGAATGTTGAAGTTTTCTGGACATGAAATAAAGCTCTGGAGAAACTTCCCCATCGTACACAAACTATGAAAGAGATCAATTGCTCGTAATTGCTGGAGATTGAAACAATTTTATTAACACCAGAAGGAACAGGCACTTATGAATATGTAAAAGAATAGTACTTATGTAAAACACAAAGTCGGTCAGATTTACATTGAACGTACAGACTATTTCTATAAGACTATTGGGTACGAGTATGAAAAAAATACAGATAACATTATAAAAGACAATTTCAACGTTTCAACCGTAAAGTCTTTTTCAAAAAACTACAAGACAAATAATGAAAAATAGTAAACATAAAGGCAGTATCACAAATGTATTAGACGGCAAACTTTTAAAAGCAGATACATTCATGGAAACAATGACACTGTGTACGTAAGCATTGTCATGGAGACGCACATTAAAAAAATATGGGGAATAACAAATAAATAAAACCACTACGCCTGAAAACAACACGACGAAGACCCCCCTACCCCCCCCCCCCACCTAAAAAAAATCTAAATGAATGAATTGAATGACCTGTATTAACACCAAATGGCTTAAGAGTACCATACCTCAATATATATAGTGATTTTCAAGGGTATACGGAACTATTTAATTGGCAGTGGTGTAAGATTTTATCCCAGTTACCTGCAATATTGTTCTGTCTCTATGTTATTTATGTTTACAAGAAGGCATCGAATCCCTTTTAGTACAAATATGGATATTTTATATTTGCGTTCCTGCTGATACTTCAATATTTGTACTGGATGTTCGTTGTTGCTGTAATTAGACCTTTCTAAATTGGTCCGTTCTCAGTGTCTTGAGTACAGAAGTTGAATATCTTGACAAAATCACATTTTGGGGGGGTGGGGGTGGGGGTGGGGGGCAGATGTGGATGGTCAAGTACGGAACCCTGTTTAGTTGAGTTGCAAGGCAATTCGGTGCAGCTAGAATGCACCTGGTTCAATTCCTGTCCGATGTAAGAATTATTTTAATTTATATCCATGCTTCCTACTTGAATGTACCTACGTGGCCGTTTCATGTAACTCAATATTCTGACATTTCAGACTTCGGCGTATACTTTCGGTGCTTTATGGCGTGACGATGTTGGCAGAAACGGCCACAGTGAATAAGAATGGGAGTGATAAATTTATGCTCAGCACTTATCGTTTGTTCTAACTTGATGTTTGTTCTTTATATACTTCTAAACCTCATTCTGATGGTCTTAAGGCATCACAGTTCTTTCTTGATAAGAAACCTCATCTCTTTGAATTCAAATTCACTCATAAACCGCCTCCCGTTATCCTGACTATATCCTGCTAATTTGTAGGAGCTTGAGAACGAACGCAGAAGAAAAACAAGAAATCGAAATAGAATCATTGAAGGAGAAAAATAGTAAACAAATCAAACATTTTAGACAAATAAAGAGACTATAATAATACCACAATTTAATAACAATAAAGCCCATAATCCATTATGGTTCTATGGGTAGCAAATTGGTTAAATCAGCACAAATAGTCCACCAAACATCCCTATCTTCAGTAATACAAGAGATTGTGGATAATTACTTGCTGACCATTCCTTGATGCCAGGATTTTATTTTCCCACCTCGTCTCCTTCCACACTCAACTGTATCATTAGAACAATCTTTGAAAGTGAATTGTGTCCCATTACATGTCCAATCCATGTAAGTCAGCACTTGTTCCTGTCGACCTGCAAGCTCAGTTATTTTGTTTTGGAATATTGCATTTTGCGTGTGTTCTCTAAAGCAAATTTGTAGCACACACCTGTAGCACGTGCATTCCAATGCCTGCAACCTTTATTATGTATCTGCAGTGAGTGTCCAACTTCCACATCCATAACAAAAGAATAGATAGTGTAAGTGATATATATATATATATATATATATATATTGATCTTAACTGAAGTGTTGATTTTACTTGTCCATACTACATTCAACCTTGCAAAGAGATTTTACATGTTACTGAAATAAATTGTTTTTTTCTCTTGCCATTACAGTGGATCTCTCTGGTGTAGTGCTTAAACCTTTCGCTGTGTTATCAAGAGGTCATAGATTTGAATCCCACTTGGATATCTTATTTATAAAGTGGATTTTTTCTCAAATCCATGAAATTATCGCTAAAAGCTACAAAGCTAAGTGCTATGAGTAGTACACTCTGCACATAGCATGTAGCTTCGTTAAGTGGGACGGGGTACATATGTAGTAACCCAAGTACAATTAAGTAAATCCTCTGTGCCTTTTGCTCACTTTTTATGGACTAAATTATTCTTGTCTTGTCTCTTTCCCCTGCTTGCCCTCAAAGATTTCTTTTAGTATAGTTTTAAGAGACTTTACATTTTATTAAAAACTATAGGAAAAGGAAAAATTTATAGAAAGGGAAAAGCTATTTGGAGGAATGGAAGCAACAATTGGTGGAGAAATAAGTTTGTTTAAGTGTACTTTGATTGCAAGAAACATAGTTGGAGATCCACAATTTCAATGTGGAAATTCAACTTAATGAGATCTAAATAGCAGTAATGCAATTTGTAGTTCACAGAGTATTTCCATTTAACCTCAACAGCATTTAATATTAAGGAAGCTTCTTTTTATTTTGTTCGCTTAAAATGTGCCCACACCTCAATTTTCCAAATCTGTCTTTATGAGCCTGGATGTCTTTTGTAGCTTAGACAGTGGTCCACAAAGCTTTACTCACAGTGTTCTTTCTATATTAAAGAAACTTTATTGAATACTTTTTAACTAAGCCTTATAAAGCAACACATATATAGGCCTATAAATATAAGAAGATTAATGTATTATTACAATGTTGTATCAAAGAGATTGCACATAAGAACTTTCACAAGTTTACAGAAAAAAGTGCATTAAAGATTAGGCCTATTACTAATAACCAAGTGAGATCAAGTTACAAAGCCAGAGGAAGACCATGGAAAAGATGGATAGAAAATGTCATGGACATCCTGTACAGACACGGTCATAGCACAACCGAGGCCACGCAAGAACGCAAGCTCGATCTCCAATCACCCCTATGCTTAACGGCAAGAGTGGATCACAAACCACCTGGGGAAGACAATAGACTAATATGTAGAACACATAAAACCAGTTGATGGATGTTATGTAAAAAGTAGATTAAATGAGCGTCTTGTAATGTTAGGCATCTGTACTCATAGCCACTGTAGTAAGACTGCATTGCTCATAAAACAGATATGGCTAGGTTGAATGAACATACAAAAGAGTAGGCTAATTGGTGCTAGTAAAAACACAGAAAAGCTTATAGACCTATGACTAATGTTTTGCGCCTCAGGGATACATCACTGTGGTTAAACAAAAGTGAACATGAACAAACAACAACAAAGAAAACAATATCTAAAAATTTTTAAGTGATGAAAATGATATAACAAAAAAAATATGTCAATAATAATTTATAGGAATGTTCTCACCATTGTGTCAAGGGGTCTTCAACATTTAGAAAATACATTAAAAGAGACATGATTTTATATAGGCCTACTATTTTTAAGGATGAACTTTTAAAGAAAGAGAAACCTAACAAATGTAGTTAGGCCTATGTTAGGTTTCCCTTTAAGCAATAATTAATCAACCGAATTGTGTATAATTGACAAATTTACCGAATTTCCATAAGCTTTTTCAAAGAATAAACATTGGGGAGGGGGGGAGGAAAGGGGGCATAGGCCTATACACAAATAATAACACATATTTTTGTGAATACATTTTTAAATAGAAATAATTTTGAGAAAAGGCATGAAACTAAAATATAAGCAGGCTCATAGGCCTATATAACTTTCTATTGGTTGCAGAAGTTCATAAAAAATGAGTTTTTATTTGTTTGTAAGCCCTATGTTAGGGCTATCATCGTTGCAATTCAAATGATAGATTAAAAGCTTCAATTTCTTCTTACACTAGATGACCACATGAAATCACCAAAAGAGCTTCCAGTGTAGTTGTTTTTTTGTCATGGATTTTGTTATTTGTAGACATTTTTTACTTGACCTATTAAATATTTTGCCAGAATAGCAGTTATTATGCCAACTTATATTGACTTCCAAACTACCAAGCGCTCTTCAACGTACATTTCTTCTTCATTTGCTCACTTGACTGTGTTTTGTAACTCATACAGAGGTTCCACTATAGCATTTTTGGGTCAGTGTATATGCCTCAGCATTTAATATTCTGGGTATTCCTGAAGATTATGCTCTGCTGTCTGACATGCCAGTTGACATGTACACATAGCTGTGCTGCCAGTTTTAAACTTTGTATTTATGTGGCTATGGAGTCAGCTGTGTTCTATTCTGAGGCGCAGAATGACAACTTGTCCTGATCTGTTCATAATTTGGTAGTCATCATCTTGTATTGGTGTTGGTTGTCTAGTTGCTTTACCACCTGTTTCTTTTGATGGTACGTTATTAGCACATCTGGTTGATCATCAGCGGCTCCCTCCTTAGCCAGATGATCTGCTTTCTCATTTCCAGATATTCCACAATGCAACATCTACTGGTAACCATTGCATAGCTACTTTACGATGATTACTTAGTCCTAAGTCTGGATATGAATAGATAGTCCACTATCATATCTCCAAGGGTTTGTTCTGGTACAGACTTTAGGGAGCTGTCAACATCAGGCCAATCTTACATTTTTCCATGGAAATTTTTACTTTTCATTTTGTCTAATATATAAAGTTACTTCTTTTCATTTGTTAAATTCTCAGTTTTGAAATCTGTCTTTCATTGAATGACTTAGCATACAGTGGAACTTTTCTGTTTGTTTTAGCACCTTTTTGTGTCTATAAATTCACTCTGTATCCTCATTTTCTCCATCTCTACTATGGGTGTTGATTTTATTGTTCACATCCCCCCCCCCAGATGATCCTGTGACTGATTATGTTCTTTATATAGCTCATGTAATGGAGTGTTTGATGCTGGACATCATGCAGTAGACCTATATTTCAGGTGTCGTTGTATACCCTGCTGGTAAACTTGACTAGGTATTTTCCAATTTGCTCCCTATGTGGTTCCACTTAGTTTTCTCAGGATGTCTAATTTTCTTCTGGTATTCATTTTTACTTTTCTGATGTGTTCTTTTTATGTTACTTGTAAAATATGACTCCCAGATAAGTGGTTTGTTTGTCTTCTTACAGGAGGTCTACAGCTATCTTGATGTCACCAGATTTTTTATTTAGTGAAAGAGTGAAGAGGTAGTGCTGTACTTATCGAAGTGGGTGGTATGAAGTAGGACTTTCTTGCTTTTGTAACCATCTAGTAATGATGTAACCATCATTTTGTAACACTCTAGCTTTTCTGTTGTGTATGTATGCTTTAATCCATTTATACATCCTATCGTCATTTACTCTGCAAATTCTCAATTTCTTTAGACGGCCTTTTGTTCCAAACCTTGTCAAAAGTTTTCCTTAAGTCTATCCACACTGCTATTACCAGTCTCCTATCTTGAAATGCATCCTCTATCTATTGACAAAGGTAGGTTTACTGATCTTCAGTAAAGTATCATTATCAGAAGCCTGTCTGCTGTGATACAAGAAGGTTTTTGCTTTCAAGGAACCACTGCAGCCTAAGGTTGATAATATACTCTATAGTTTTACACAGACATAATGTGAGACTGAATGTTCTGCAGATGGAGACTGTGGTGCTGGCTTTTCCTGATTTTTGTATTCGTATGATGATTGCTTCCCTCCAAAGTATGTGGAACTTTGTCTGTAGTCCAACATATATTGATGATCTGCAGCAGCTTGTTTTTGCTGCAATTTACAAATTTTTAATTATTTTATTGGATACTCCATCAGCTGGTAACTTCTTCATTTTCAGTTTAGATATTGCATGCTCCAGTTCTCTGTGTGAGATTGATGCCCCATGACCTGAGATGTGATTTCATCTTGTTCAATGTTTTCTCACTTCTCATGAACAGGGAGCTTATCAGGGATAATTTTGATGTTCTTTTCAGCAAATGAGTATGCAAAGTTGTCAGCTGCCTGTTTTCCCATGAAGATATTTTTATATTTTTTTGTAATATGACCTTTTGAATTATTCTCCCAATACCTGATCATTTAGTTGTTTTACAAGCTTCCATGGTTTCTTTGTATCATTCTCAAAAGTTTAATGATTATGTTTTCTCTTTTCAGCTGCTTTTCCAGGCTTCTAGTGTGGCTCTCTGAAATGTGGCCTTATCTTGTTGATATTTACTGTGGTGCTCTCAACATGGTCTTGTCTCTGACTTCGTCAAAATGTTTTCAGTAGTTCACTACTCCAACAAGGTTTGTAGTATTTATGGGCCCCTCCAGGGATCTTTTAATATACATTTACAGAATTCATTCTTCTTTTGCATTCACTCTCTGATAACCAACATGAAAGTTTGTGTGATTTCCGCCGTGGAGGGTGAAGTACATTGTGCTGCTAATTTGCAGAATAGCTGTGATATTTGCACCTTGGAGGGTCCAGCACATCCGTTTTCATCATGCTTTTAATTCGGGTGGGTTTTCCTAGCTTGTGACAGTCTTCCTATCCGTTGCCAGACAGCGAATGTGTATTAACTCTTGTGATGGTTTATCATCCACTGTAGCCTTGGACCTTTAGGACCAAAACATGCCCCTGCGTGGTAGTCTCTGAGAGGAGGTAGTAATCAGGGATTTAGACTACAGTATTGGTTGACTATATTATTGATGCCATTGTATATAAGTATATCTCTAGCTAGTTCACTAGTGTAGTTTATGTACATTGTCCAGTTTGCTTTCTTTTAATTTCACCTAGAGAGAATGCTGCTTTCTTTAATACATTCATTTTCTACAGTCAGAAAGACTGGCCAGTGGTCACTGTTACCAAACTGTTTCTCCAACAACACGACTGATGTTTCACTCCAAATTTGGTGAGTGGAATGTCAAGTCTGGTGTAGAGGTAGTATTCCATGATCTGGGGTAGAGGTTTGGGGGATAAATTGGTTGGTTAAGGATTAATTCACTTTTCATCCTGGTAGTTTTCTAGTTCCTAACCTCTCCTATCCTTGTGATCATAACCCCATCTCTGTGAGTGGCTATTGAAGTCTCAGCACACAATCAATTTCCCTTGTACTGGGATTGTGTCTAGTGCTAATGGGTAGTTATTCAGACAGTAGTACTTGGTGAGGTGAAATTCTGTACTTTTCGTTCTGAGGTGGAGTATCTGATATTTCGCTCCCTCCATATTTATTCCTAATTGGCATGCAGTGATATTGTTCTTAACAAGAGTAAGTATTCCACCTTTTCATCTGTGTTTTCGATCTGATCAATAGCATTGGAAGTCTCTTACTTAGATATGTCAGATAAAAACATAATTCCATTGTATGAGTGGTGTGTGGCATCCAGATTATTGTAGTCCACCTCTTGGTTGATCAGCATCTGTATTTTCTAGGGCAGACTGTGGTCTTGTTTGGTTATAGGCCAGTTTTAGTTTTCAGCCTCATTTGGTTGAAAGCCCCATCTCTGCTGCAAGGATTTGGCCTCCATGGGGTTCAATGTACATAACTGAATACTAGATTTCTGAGCTTGTCATCCAGCATCTTCTTCTGCGGTCGTTCTCAGACTCCTACAGATTAGAAGGACATAGTCTAGAGAACAAATTGTGTTGTATCATGGTTTACAGCTTGGTTGCAATATCTGTGCTGTTTAGCTTGACACATCTGAGAATGAGTCATTTTGATCCTCTAAGGGGATAGCCAACTAGATCCACAAAACTTCTTTACTTGCCTCTGACATGTGTCACAGGTTTCAGGGCTTCTGTTCTATGCTTTTGTTTTGGGCCCCAGCAACATACTGAGTGATCCATCTGTAAAAAGACTAGGCACTTTAAATCAAATCATTTTGGTCTCAAATTTTTTTCATAAATTGTTTCACTGATGATTATTTATTCAATATAAGGTAATACTGAATGAAACGTAAGTACTATTATTTATTCAGGACATTTGGGATGAACAACCACAATATCAAACCTAAATGTCAGGATAAGAAAACTTCTTCAGAATATCCATATAAATATTTGATCCTATTCCATTCATAAAATAGCTTATGTACCCATTTGAAACATTACAGTCACATTTACAAAAACTAAAAGCCTATATTTTATTATTATAAAATATATAACTTTTGATACACATTACTACTATAGAGAGGGAGCAATTATATAAATGTTATTTTCTATCATGTAAGTGTGCAAAACAGATATCTTAGCGAAGATAAGACTTAATTGTGCAGTCTTCACTCTGACTTAAGGGATACTGCAAGCTAGGCAGTTTTATTGGGATGAAAATTTTTTAATACGAGTAGTAGGAATAGGCCTATAATGTGTGAGAAATATATACCGGTAGTCTGTGTAAAAATTATAGGAATAGGACTGTTTTAGTTATTCGTATGCTCACAAAGAGATATCAAAAATTACTTAGAAAATTAGCACAGCTCTGCAAAACAAAGATATATGGAACCAAAGAAGAACTACAAATAACCATAAGTTTTACTAACCATAAGACTTTTCTGACGATGTAGATAACTTCATCTTTCTTTTGTTTGCTAGTAGTACTTGATGATCAAGTAGGCCCAATACTAGCAAACAAAATAAAGATTTAGAAAGCTGCAGGCAGACGGTAGACCTTTTTAATCAGTGCAGTTTAGTACACATTACTCATTTATAATTATAACAGAAACGAGTATTAGTTTATTTGTTCGTTTGGCGCCAAGTGCGGTACATATGGCAGAAGTCATGTGGAAAAGTCAATTTCTCCATGCCTTGCGGTTCATTGCGAGCTGGTGTAGTTCTTGGGTGTTAATACCCACAGTCATTGCCTCATTCTTAATTGTTCTTTGTAGTGTTGTACTGAATCTTTCACATTTTCGCTTTCCTGTTGCAAACCATGACAGAGATTGGTCGGTAAGTCTATTCTCATCTGATCTAAGCACATTATCTAAATACTGCCGTCTTCTTCTAATAATAGTTGACACATATTCTTGTTTGAATATGACTCTTAATAAGAGTCTTATTGATTCATTTGTGATTATTTTTGTCCAATCTATGTTCAGGATAATATGATATATTCAGTGTAGTATTCCTGCATATCATATTATTGCAAGTTTATAATAAATCTAAATTTCATATTTAGACCATATTATATAATATTATGGAATAATATATGACAATTGATGCCTTTGAGATGTGGGTATATAGAAGACTAGGTCTTGCTGACTAGGTCCCAACTCCGCTGGACTGACCACATCGTTCATATGCCAGACAAGCGCCTTCCAAAGAGATTATTCTATGGGGAGTTGTGCGAAGGTAAACGTTCAAGTGGAGGGCAGAAAAAATGCTTCAAGGATCACCTAAAAAGCTATCTCAAGAACTGCAGCATCAATCCTAGCTCCTGGGAGACTACAGCACTTGATCGCTCAGCCTGGCACACCTAGATCACTGCTGGCATCACAAAATTTGAAAAAGAAAGAACACTGCGGGCAATCCACAAGCACAAGAAGCGGAAGGACAAATCTGTAAATTCTCCTACCCCGAACCTTCAGCACTCCTGCATGCACTGCAATAGAACTTTCCGTGCATGAATCGGACTCATCGGGCATCTACGAACTCACAAACCAAATTAGTTAATTACCAATTTTAATTATTATATATACATTTTTAAATATTTTTTTTCATCGCATTTAATGTTTTTTTCATGCCATGCTCCTCTTCGCTATAGGAGCTCCTATCATATAGAAGAATAGGGAGAACATCATGGAAGGAGAAGAAAATAAAGAGGTTCTAAAAACACTTAATATGAAGAAAGAATTACTAAGAGAAATAAAGATTAGGCAAATATAGTATGTTGGACACATTAAAAGGCATGACATCTTATTGAAGACCTTACTTGAAGGTAAAGTCAAAGTGAGCAAGAGGTAGGCAGAGATACAAGTGAGAGAGTAACATCACAAGATGGACAGGTTAGTCTAGTAGAGTGCACCACCAAGACAAGAGACAGGGGATGTTGGAAGTCTTGCAGCCAACCTTCGTTGCGGAGACGGAACTTGATGATATAATATTAATAGGTATATTTATATTATAGGCCTCCATCGAGACCAGCACCGTGCAGAGGTGATGGGGCTTAGTTCAGCCATCAGGGGCTGGAAACTAAGACTGGTCGGGCAGTCCCACTCGAGCAGGACCATAGTCCTGCCCTAGTAAGCAGAGTGCTGAAGACGGAGGCATCCAGCCAAAAGGCGCACAGATAATCAGGATGCCACGCACAAAACACAATGGAAACATGTCTACATCTATAAATAGTTATGGTGCCTGCCCTGTGGCGGACGTTCAGGCAGGGACGGTGCCGGGCCCTATACCTCGAAAGGGCCCAACCTCAGTTACTGGAAGTCCTTCTCAATTGCCCCGAGGAGCCAGGAGGCAAGGGAATAGAGCTACTGGCCAAACAAACAAACGACCAATAAAAATAATGCACTGGAATGCTGAGGGTGTCAACAGTAAAAGAGATGGATACAGCAAAAAATTGGAACTTGAAAATGTCCTCAGTGAAGAACAAGTTAACATATGCTGTATCCAAGAAACACACCTCAGCAGCGACATAGCCTTCAAAATCAGAGGCTACCAGTGCTACCGATGTGACCGAAAGGACAGGCGAAAGGGTGGAATTCTGACACTTGTTAAAAACAATATCAGTGCATGTCAGCTGGAAGTATATATGGAAGGGGCAGAATACCAGATGCTCCACCTAAAAACAGACAGTGCAGAATTCCATCTCCTGAACTACTACTGCCCAAATGATAAACCATTGGCACTAGACACAATTCCAGACAAAGAGAGACTTATGGTGTGTGGTGACTTCAACAGCCACTCTCAGAGCTGGGGCTACGATCATATCGACAAGAGAGGTGAGGAACTTGAGAGCTGGCAGGATGAAAATAATCTCATTCTTATTAACCAGCCAGCTGACTCACCAACCTTCTACTCGAGAGCATGGCACACCACCTCTACACCAGATCTGGCATTCCACTCACCAGGCCTGGAATGGAACATCACACGTGTCGTTGGAAAGCAGCTTGGGGGTAGTGACCACAGACCAGTATTTCTGGAAATCCACAATGAATTTACCAAGGACAGCAGCACGCTCACTAGGTGGAACTATAAGAGGGCAGACTGGAAAATGTACCAGCATTTAACCAGTGTTCTAGCTAAGGACATGAACTTGGACAAAGACATCAATAGAGCAGTGAGTGAATTTAATAAATGTATACTACATGTGGCTAGTAAAACCATACCCAGGGGAGCACGCAAAAACTACAAACCCTACTGGAATGATGAACTGGAAAAGCTGCAAAATGAGATGAAAACATCTAGACAGCAGGCTGAGAACAGACCTAGCCAAGAACATCACAACAAATATCAGCAAACAAAGGCTAAATTTCAAAGAGCCAAGTTACAAGCCAGACGGAGTAGCTGGAAAGAAAAAACAGAGTCGCTGAACCTAGAAAGAGATACTAGGAAATTATGGAAACTTGTAAAACAACTAAATGATGAAGGTACAGGGAGAAATACCAGGATCACACTTTATAAAGATAGAGACATTTTAACAGGTAAACATGCAGCTGATTACTTTGCAGATTCCTTTGCAGAAGACAATAACATCAAAGTCAGCCCAGACAAACAACAGGAGGTTCGAGAGAACCAGCAAAACATTGGACAAGGCGAACCTATACCTGAAGTCATGGAGGCACCAATCACAATGAGGGAACTGGAGCATGCAATATCCAAATTGAAAATGAAAAAGTCCCCTGGAGCTGATGGAGTGTCCAATGAAATGATTAGAAACCTGGGAATTGCAGCAAGAGCAAAGCTACTGCAGATCTTTAACACAAGCTGGTCCACGGGTAATGTACCACAGGCATGGAGAGAAGCAATAATGATACCACTCCTCAAATCAGGAAAAGATGGCAACACAGTCTCCAACTACAGGCCCATCAGCCTCACAAGCTGTCTATGCAAAACAATGGAACGCATTATCAATCTTAGGATGCAGTGGTACCTTGAAAGTGAAAACCTTCTGGTATCACAGCAAGCAGGTTTCAGACAGTGCTACTCTACTGAAGATCAGGCAACCTACCTCTCCCAAGAGATTGAGGATGCCTTCCAAGAAAAGAAACTGGTACTAGCAGCATGGATAGACCTCAGGAAAGCATTTGATAAGGTCTGGAAAGAAGGGCTCCTAAAGAAATTGCGAAATTGCAGGGTTAGCTCAAGAATGTACAAATGGGTAAAAACATACCTGCATAATAGAAGAGCCAGGGTACAATTAGATGGTCGCAAGAGCAAGAAAGTTCTACTGCGTCATGGAGTCCCCCAGGGAGGAGTCCTGTCGCCCACACTTTTCTTGGTTTACATCAATGACCTAGTTGCTGAACTACCACACGGGATCAAAGTGGCAATGTATGCTGACGACCTGGTGATCTGGTGCACAGAAGAACATGCGACAGTGGCCACTAAACAAATACAAAGAGCTATCGATGCCCTAACCTTATGGTCTAATAGATGGTGCGTCAGCATTAACACAGATAAGTGCAGCACTACACTTTTTACCCTCTCACCAAAACAAAAAGCCGGTCATATTAAAATAGATGGAGAGCTCTTGAAAGAAGACAAACAACCCACATACCTCGGAGTTACTTTTGATGATAAACTGACATGGAAGCAGCACATAAACACAGCAACAACAAAAGCCAGGAGGAAGTTAGCTATCCTGAGAAAACTAAGTGGAACCACATGGGGAGCCAGTGGGAATATACTCAGTAAAGTTTACCAGCAAGGCATAAGACCACACCTGGAATATGGTTCAGCAGCATGGTGTCCTGCATCAAACACCACATTACAAGATCTAGATAAAGTGCAAAACCAGGCACTTAGAATAATGTTGGGAGCAATGAAATCAACACCCATAGCAGAGATGCAGAAAATGGGAAGAATGCAAACACTTGGCGAACGCAGAGACACAAACGTACTAATTCAGGCAGAAAAGTTTCATTGTATGCCAAGTCATCCAATGAAGGAGAGATTCCAAAATCTAGCAATGGGACGACTGAAAAGAAGCAGCTTTATCCATCAAGCTAAACGACTCCGCAGACAACTTACAGACCTACCTGAAGTTGACAGCCCCTTAAGGCTTGTACCAGAACAAACCCCGTGGAGTGAAAGGCATGGAATGCCAATATACATTCAGACCCATGTGAAAGGAATACTAAGCGAGGACGAACAGAACAGTGTGCAGCGAAGGACAGTCACCCTCAGTTTCCTGGATGAGGAATATCCACAAGATATATGGGTCAGAGTATACACAGATGGGTCAGCACAGAATGCCGTGAGGAATGGAGGTGCAGGTGTATATATAGAATATCCACACAAGCCTAGAGATACAATCAGAACACCGACAGGAAAATTCTGCAATAATTATGATGCAGAAATCCAGGCAATTAGTGTGGCAGCTAAAAAACTGCTGAACTCCAACTCTGACCTACAGCCTGTTGTATTCCTGACAGATGCAAGGTCAGTGCTTCAAGCTCTCCAGTCTGGAAAACTAACAGACTTGAAAAAACTACTTAGCGAATTGTCTTACCAGTATAGGGTAACCATGCAGTGGATACCCTCTCACTGTGGAATACCAGGAAATGAAAAAGCAGACCAACTGGCTAAGGTAGGTGCTGCCGAAGACCAACCAGATATACCAATCACCTACTATCAGAAAAAACAGATGATCAAGTCAATAAGAAAGCCACAAACACCAACACAAGATGACTATCATATTATGAACAGACCAGAACAAGTTATAATTCTACGTCTCAGAACAGGACACAACCGACTCCGCAGTCACATGTATACAAAGTTCAAGATTGGCAACACAGCCATGTGTACATGTGGACAGGCAGCACAGAGTGCCAAACATATACTTCAAGAGTGTTCTGAGCATGAAACGCTGAGGCAGACATATTGGCCAGAGGAAACAACACTGGAATCAAAACTCTATGGGACACTGTATGAACTACAAAAGACAGTGAGTTTTATTAAGGAGACAGAATTACAGATATAGACATGTTTCAAGTGAACGAAAGAAGAAGAAGAAGAAGATATTATAGGCGTTCACTGTCACTGGAAATGACACAATGCCACCGACACCAACCCACTTTTATGTAATGTAGGCCTAACTAGTTTAAATATTTGATAGATTAGACTATTACAAAATGTATAACTAATAATAACGCAAAATGAGGTAAACAGGTTACTAAAACACTTACCTGGCCTATTAATAAAAATATATTTAAAAAATTATATATTAAAAAACATACAATAAAACTAAACTGGACAATTCTCCACGTATCGGCTCAAATTGAACCTTTTTCAAGAGACAAACAACAGAAAACGACAAAATAAAAAAACAAAATAGATGTCTATATTTCATCAAGCCCCGTCTCCATAGCGTTACTGCGGCACCATCCACTTTGTCGGACACCCTCTGACCATTTGGTTATTTATATGTATAACTAATAACTATCATCACTGCTATGCTCACGAATAATAAAACTTAATAACATTATCAGTAATGCAATAACATATAAATGATAACTAACAACAGCCTCGGTACGTCAACAGCCTCTTTTCACAAAATTAATAGATACTACAGTAGCATATGCCTATTTCAAATTTTGTAAATTTTAAATTACACAACAAATTCTTATATTTAGATTTTGTAAATTACTAAATCACGTAAATATTGTAATGATATATATATCATATCAAATGTAAATACTGAGAACACTAAATGAAATATAAACATAAACTATGATAAACTAAAGTATACTAATACTAAAACTAAATTAAACTTGAAACTTACGTGTCATCAAGTCGAGACTGAAAGAGCGTCGTCCGTTTGTTTCATTTTTCCTGTTAATTCAATAAGGGTAATTACCTCCACTAAACAACACTTCGCGTGTAAAAAGCTGTTGATTCTAATTTTTTCAATCGATAGAATATTTATATTTTACAAACAGCCGTACTAAAGATGTATAGTCTGACTACTGGTTCTTATTCCCGTTGAGATTCACTTCTGCTACAAATGAAATAAGTAAATTTGTGACCGGAACAGACAAATCTAAAATTAAGATTTTTTACATGTTACTTTTATTAAAATGCTACTAAATAAGTACAAATAATGAATGTAAATGATAATAAATACTTGATGTGAATGAAAATAAAATACAATTTCTACATAACAGTCACAGTATGGCATTTATCAAGAAATACAGCACGAACAAAAAATTGAAAAATAACAAACCAGAACGTTATTACCAAAAAAGTTTTTTTTAATTAATGAATTTCTGCGCCGAAGATGTATCGGGGCATTGACGCAAATAAAACGGTGACACAACGCATTTCCATTCTCTAGACTACATCCTGCTGGAAATCTAGTCGGACAATTGTCCTGCTAGCTGCAAGAGAGATCCAGCGGGAGTTTGAGAATGAACCCTGAAGAATAAGAATGAATTTCAGACAGCAGTTAAGCCGTACTACACCATTTAGGTATAGATAAGACTACATACTTCTATGTAATTTCCTTCTATATTAGTGCCCTTTTCTTTATTTGTATGTCCCTAGCTAGATAAATACATTTTTAAACGCCTATATCTTTACTCTTTAAAGTAAAGGTAAAGGTAGATCCCATGGCAGCAACCTGCCGTCGGGGATGAATATACTTCTTCTAAGCCGCAGCAACTATTATATGATGTGGCCAGTTTCCTTCCTTACTGTCTTTACCTCTCCTAACACATGTGTCAGGTGCCCATTTACAGCTGAGTCGACTAAAAGAGCGGTCGTGTCAGGCGATAAATCACGACCTGGACATTTTTTGTCTTTTCCTGACGTGTTTTCGAATCTTGCACGTTTTAACCTGGTGATAGTAAGCGAGCTTATTATCAACTAAGCTACCGCGCTCCTCGGGTTCTCTTTAGAACCATCTTAACCTATTTTATATCTTTTTATAATTAGGGGCCTATTATATGGCTCAGAAACATGGACACTAAATAAACAATTAGAAGACAAAATTGATGCCTTTGAGATGTGGGTATATAGAAGAATAGGAAACATCATGGAAAGAGAAGAAAACAAATAAAGAGGTGCTAAAGACACTTAATATGAAGAAAGAACTACTAAGAGAAATAAAGATCAGGCAAATAAAATACTTTGGACACATTAAAAGACATGACACCTTATTAAAGACCTTACTTGAGGGTAAAGTCAAAGGGAAGCGAGCAAGAGGTAGGCAGATATGCAAGTGGGAGAGTAACATCACTCGATGGACAGGTTACAGTCTAGCAGAGTGCACCACCAAGACAAGAGAAAGGAGATGTTGGAGATACGTTGCAGCCAACCTTCGTTGCGGAGACGGCACTTAATGATAATGATTAAACAAAGTACATGTAGCAATTACAGCTGACGATGTACAGCGCCCATGACCAGGAGTCAAACGTTGGATCACAATTTGTACCAATGGGTGTGATGAGAAATGTTATGTCAACAAATACATGAAATTCTGAAAAAATGACAACGCCCACTTCTTCTAGATACAATGCAGAACAAGCTATGGTTATGTTTCAGAGCTTGCTAATTAGTGAATCTGATAATGATGATTCCGATAGTGGTTATAGTAAATGTTTACAAGACCTTTGACACTGCCTGGCACAAATTCAAAATGATAAGACTAAATATGATTTTAACGTGCGTTTTGTGACCAAAGAATAGGACCATATCTCAATTAGATTATTTTTTAGCATGAAATTTATAAATTTTTAAGAATATACATGAGAATAGAGAATAGGACTACTTCAAAGTTTCATGGAAGTAAAAGCTTTGATAAAATAACATGTAACTACAGTGCCGTTGCATGCAACCTTCGTTGCGGAGACGGTACTTGATGATAATGACAGTGTAGAGAACTACGGGAAACTACAGGAAGACAACAGCAACAAATTGAGCAGCAATAAACAAGTCGAGATTTTTCCACTGTGAACGGGACTTTGCCGTCTAAATTCGCATTTACACCAAACCGATCGTCATTCACATTCTGCGACTTGCATCTGCCCAGGAATAACATAAGGGGCCTATAGGGGCATTCACCAGAACCAGGGTCATAGATACGTCTTCGATAAGGGGGAGGGGAAAATGTACCGAATTAAAATGGTTATATCTTCGATCTCATGAGTCATTCCTTCATTGTACTTGGGTTTCCTTTTATATTTTTATTTTTAGACAACCAATTATATTTTTTTCGGGGGGGGGGGGGGTGTCTACCCTTTTTGGCATTTTTTTTCCTAGTACTAAGTGTCATGATCTGACTTCTTAAGCGAAAGAAACACCCACTGCCCCCTTATCAAAGGACTTGAGCCCAAATAAAACATTCTGCGGTAGAAGACCTCTGTAAGCAATTAATTAGGACTTCATTATTTACGTTTTTTTAAAAATTATTGTTGTGATTTTCATTGGCCATTATTTGTATACTTGGCGTCGCATGCCAAAAATAGCCAGGCGACTCCAGGTATATAAATGGTAGCCAGCGAATAGTGCGGTAATAATAAACACGTAACTAATGACGTCCTAATTAATTATGTAAAGAGGTCTTCTGTACCATATAAGGTAATTTCCCAGAGCACATACTACAGAACTGTTTCAGTTTGTGACAAATACTCGGCGCAAAATATTCACGAATTTCTGTATTTAATGAATAAATGGTAGAAGTTTCTCTGGCAAAGAATGCCGCAATAAAAGCGAGCACAGGACTAAAAAAAACAATAGATTGATGTTTTTGAGATTGTTGAATAGTCCAATGTCAGATGAATAACTTCTAAATTCATAAATGTGATCCATAAATGTCCAGTGAATCCAAGGTGGAGAAAGTGAATAATGTATAACCCAAGTATGTAATTATTGAGCACTGTGAACATTCTGCAGTTATGTTGTATAGTGTACAGGATTTTTGATTTATTTAAGATCAAAACTTGCAAAATGCAATGCCCGAAGAAGGCCATTGGAATCACCAGACTCAACCAAAATGTGCAATGAGAACATCAGAAAGATAATAGATAAAACACCATGCATATAATATATATAGAAACAACAGATACAATAGTTTGGACAATGGAGGGAGGGGGTTTAAATTTAAGTAATTATTACTAATACGGACGTTTTTATAAGAATTGTCTATTGTCATAACGTCCACCATTGAAGACCTTACTTGAGGGTAAAGTCAAAGGGAAGCGAGCAAGAGGTAGGCAGAGATACAAGTGGGAGAGTAACATTACACGATGGACAGGTTACAGTCTAGCAGAGTGCACCACCAAGACAAGAGACAGTAGATGTTGGAGATACGTTGCAGCCAACCTTCGTTGCGGAGACGGCACTTGATGATGATGATGATAACGTCCACACTGCCGCTGAGCGTAGAGGTTTGTACAGAAGATGTAGTCTGTGTTTCAGTGCCAGGTGTATTGCTATGGTTGTAGTGCAGTCATGTTTATTCAGGATGGTTTTGATGTTGTCTATCTTTTCCTAGGTTTGCCCTTGGCTTTGTATCATTATTTAAATCCTGTTATAAGCTCTTATGGGACCGTTCATCCTCACAAGACGTCCAAACAATTGTATCTGTTGTTTCTCTATATACTTGATGCACTATGTTATACTTAGTATCCGTCTGATGTTCTAATTGCGCACCTTGTCGAATCTGGTGACTCAAATAGCCTAACTTAGACATTTCGCAAGTTTCGATCTTTCTCTTATGTGTAGGTGTTAGTTGCCAAGTCTGACATTGGTAGCATAATGTTGACACAAAGATGCTCTTACTTATGTGTTTCTTTACTTCCATGTTGTTGTTTTTTTTTTGGGTGCTAAAGCAAACGTGACATCTGGTATATCACAATATTGTCATTTTGACATCTTGTTTCTATCTCTCAATTGACTCGTCCGTCTTCTGTGAAGATACTTCGTAGGTACTTGAACTCTTTGACTTGTATTATTTTTGTGTTCTCTATTTGAATGTTTAAATGTTCTGTTGATCTCGTTATTTGCACAGTTTCTGCTTTTTGTCTGTTAATATCGTTATTTGCATAGTTTCTGCCTTTTGTCTATTGATCCGCTTGTTGTATTTATTGCATATTCTTGATAGTGAGTTGATGTGAGTTTGCAGATTTTCTTCGTCATCATACATGATGTTTTTATCATCAGCGAAAAGCAGTTTATTGAGTTTGTTTTTACGTTGTTAATTCTCTGTTGTTTCATAAATCAGAAGTTGTATAAGAATAGGGTAGCCGGGGGTAAAGATGCGCTGGGGGCAAAGATTCGCAGTCGTTTTTTTCCGGAACTATGGGTTTTTCCCGCAAACCCGCAAACCACGTGTGGCCACGCCGGACGCTAACATCCGTTTCTGTTGCACAACGAATTTTCATCGGTCACGGGCAGGTCATTTTTGAGCTATGAGGTAAATTCATTTTTTAACGTTCTCGATCTAACTTTTTTTCCACTTCTCACTCTTTGTCCTCTGTTATCATTACTGTCATGTTATTTTACATGTCTGAACTGAAAACTATATTGTATTGTTAAGTTATTAAGCAAGTTACATTGTCAAGATAATTTTTGTTTTCATGATATTTTATAAAAATTGTGAACAGTGTGATTTTGGGGTAACGCCGCGCACACTGACGGGGTAAACATGCGCTGCTGACTGACTGCGCATGTTTGCCCCAGTCACTTCCCCCTCATGTTGCCAAATATTTAAACCATATTTTATTGTCACGTTATGTTTCTTTTTAGGAATTACAAACGGAAAATTGAGAAAATGATGCCACTGACTGAAAATGAAGCAGTCGCTGCTATAGATGCACAATCCCTTCCGATCACAGATGCACAATCTCCACGGGTCATAGTTGTACGGTCTCCGCAGATAATAGATGCACGACCTCCGCCGATGCACGATCCCCGCTATACATAAATGCACGATCTCAGCTATTCATAAATGCACGTTCCCGGCTATTCATAGATGCACGTTGTCCGCTATTCATAGATGCACGTTCTCCGCTATTCATAGATGCACGTTCTCCGCTATTCATAGATGCACGTTCTCCGCTATTCATAGATGCACGTTCTCCGCTATTCATAGATGCACGTTCTCCGCTATACATAAATGCACGATCTCAGCTATTCATAAATGCACGTTCTCCGCTATTCATAGATGCACAATCTCCGCCAGTCATAGATGCACAATCTCCGCTATTCATAGATGCACAATCTCCGCCAGTCATAGATGCATAATTGCCGCCGGTCATAGTTGCACGATATCTGCCTGTCATAGTTGTACGATCTCCGCTGATCATAGATGCACGACCTCCGCTATTCATAGATAGTTGAAATTATAGTCAAACGCTTTATAGAGCACTCCAACACGTTGTTATAGTTTTAAACGGATCTAAGCACCCATTCTCTGTATTAAATTTTGTTTTTCATATTTACGTTTTTTCATTTTTTTTCGTATTAAAGTTACATAAAGATACATATGCCTAGTCTTTGTGCTCTATTATCTTCCCACAATGTGACTGACTATGTTTAGATAGGAAGTGACGTTGTTATATTGCTGGTTTTGTCAATTTTCCCATGATTTTGTAATTGTTTTTGCCTGCGCGTGTTTGCCCCAGAAATTGGGGCAAAGGTGGGATTATACTCATGTTCATAAAATCTCATTCTACGGACTAAACGTGATTGTATGTTGTAAATACCCTGACGATTGTTAGATGGATGGATAAGCTACACACTGCTGCTAGTTTGGTCTCTCATAGTTAAGTCTATTTGTCAGAATACGGAAAAAAGTGAAAAACGCTCATCATTACCCCCGGCTACCCTACGCATATAAATTCTACTACATATGACTGTATGTAAAAATAAGATGGTAGCTATGTTGATGGAAAAGATATAGAGATAGTAAGAAACATGTATTGGAAACAAACAGCTGTGTCGAGGGTTTACGGTAATGTAGGAGAATTTCAAAAGATAGAGATGGGCATCAGACAAGGATGTGTAATGTCACCAGATCTTTTCTTTCTGTATGTCATGTGACGTATTCCTTCCAGAACGTTGTCTTCCCAATGAACTCTCTGAACCTCTCTCTGTCTTGGGCGATGTGGCTTGCATTTTCTAGCGATGTATTCATGTTATCTTTAATGTCGTCAGTCCATCGTCTTCTTGGTCTGCCCCTTCTCCTCTTTCCAGGTACTCTTCCCTCCATTATTTGTCTTTCTAAACAGTTATGTCTCTTTATATGACCAAACAGGCGTAGTTTTCTTTTTGTTATTGTGTTTAGTAACCAACACTCTGGAATATTCAGTGTGTTTATAATATCTGAGTTTCTGATTTTATCCTTCCACGATATTCTAAGTATCTTTCTGTAGCATTTCAGCTCGAAGGCGTTGATCTTCTTTGCCGCTGTTTTACTTAGAGTCCATGTTTCACAGCCGTATGTTGCAACCGGAAAAATAAAAGTTCGTAACATTAGCACTTTCGTTTCTATTTTGTTGTTTTTCCATATGTTTCTTTAATCCATTTGGAAATTTCTAGGCACAATATCCCCGTAGGTTGCCATTACTTTCGGGAAGGAACAACCGTTAATCGAGCACCGTAAAGAGAACACATTCGTTCTAGTCGGCCATTTTGGCGGAAGCCAAAATTCTTTTCTTCTTTTCTTTTCTTTCAAAATTCTTTTCTTTTGGCGGAAGCCAAAATTCAAAAAGCCTTTCTGTATACAGAGGATATTATGTGAGACTTAGAAAACATGTCAGGAATAGCAGCTAGAGGTTACAAAATCTGAATAATCTAAGATATGCTGACGATACAGTTCTGATTACAGAGAGAGAACAAGAAGTTTAAAGCTTGTTAGACATTGTAGTAAAAAAAGTGAAAACAATGCTCTCAGTCGAAACCAGAAGAAACCAGAAGTAATGGCTTTTTCAAGAAATACACACCGCCAAAATACAGCATTACTATCTATTATTCAGCATTAAATCATGGGGATAAAGTCAAGTATCTTGGCACCATTTTAACATCAGATGGCAGGTGCTCCAATGAGTAACAGTAATTACAGTAAGAGTAACTGTAACAATGAAACAGTAACCATATGATTTTTTAAAATTGATAAAACAAGGGGATCTCATCCAAATTTATCGTTTTTGTATATAGGAAACAATAATTTGTTAAAATATTTTAGACAGATGCATACAATTAAAAAAAGAACACATTAATTGGTAAATGCAAGTTTAAAGTGAAAGTACATCAGGAGTAGATTTCTCAACTTTGTTTTGACACAATAATTAATTAAAACAAATCTGTTGACAACTGTGCATATTATCTCCCCTTCATTGCAAACGTAAAACCACCTTCTATAAAGTGAAAACCACCTTCTATAAAGTGGGAAGTTCTCTGTTTACTGTGACTAAATTATATTTTATTAATGAAACATTATGTTTAGTCAGTGTGACTATCTAAGACACAATAGTCAAGTTTTCTTCCAGTAAACAGAGCCCTATTTCTATCTCGTGAGCACAGTTCACGAAAGTAAGATTGCTCTTAAGATGTCAACATTAGGACTAGTAAGAAAAACCAAAACACAAACAGTGCGTGGTGTGTACTGTTCAATGTGGTTTAGATCAGTGGTGCCAATGTGGTGGGGAAAATCAAGCAAAGTTAGTGGTACTGTTATTGTTGCCTATCATGCACATCGTAAAATGTGATAAGAAGATTTTGGGTGGTTGAGTTGGCTCTCCTATTCAATAGAGGATCATGTTATCCAGAAGTCATGCTGAAGTTGGGTGTGTTAGATCGAAAGGCGCAGATATCGCAACCATAATGTGAATTATGATATAACACATTCTATTCTCCGGATTACATCCTGATAACATACAGGAGCTCGAGAACGAACGCATAAAAAGAAGAAGCAGATAAAGATCAGTGGTTCTCAAAATGTAATTAGGTCCACGTTTGGGGCTATATATTTGAAGGAAGGAGGATAATTGCACCAAAAAATTAAACTATGGGGCAGATTCTTCCAGATCTGCGACACAAAAATATTTTTTGAATACTTCTATTCTTTTACAAAACTGCCCACTATATCACAGCACAAGGGGGAAACGATGGCTTTCTGAAACAGCTCTGGCGGAAAGCGCTACTGCACTGTCTAACTACTGCACTGGAGCTGCTAACTACAGAACAGTTCTTTGATGGAATCCATGTCAGCATCTGACCTGCTGGAAAACGAGGAAGAAGGAGAAAAGAATTATGCAACGCATAAGATATACGATAGTAGTAATCATTGAGGAAATATGACAAGTTTTTTTCTGGTCTATATGAATTAATATCTAGTGCTTGGAACAACACATCGGCTGGAAATATGAGGGCTGAGGCAACACAGTGCAATATAAGGGAAAACGGATTTAGATACAAATATTGTCAATATGTATGCACACGACATACTAGCGAATAGACGCATTGACATGCGACGTTTTGAATAAGAAACCATCATCAGGACAAGCGATAGCTGACTAACAATGAATAGAAACACAAATATGACGAAATGGGAGGCAAGGGATGATGAAAGTTGGAGAGAAAGAAGCACACGCACAAGTGATTATTAAGGGAGTGATATTACGGATGATGTGATCAACCCTGGTAACAGGAGATAAAAAGAAAATTGAGATCTTGTCAACAAGACATAGATGCTTTCCATCTTAGTTCTCACTCTGGATAATTGAGTCTGCGTTTGTTCTCAAACTCCTGCAAATTAGCGTTTTGTCATTGTTCACAACATTGATGCGAGATCTTCGCTTTTGACCTAACACATTCTACTTTATATTGGCACTGTATCATTTTGACCTTATATAGGAGGGGGCAGCCAACTCCACCATATAACCTCCTTAGTCGTTTCTTAAAATATACATGGAAAGCAAACAGTATTGCTATTATTTGTTCCCCTCTCGAGATTTAAAAAAAACCACTAATGGTGTGTGACTTTTTAAAAACAATTTGTGTTGTCTAGTGCTTTTGACGGAACGAGTTGGTGGCACTTGCCTAAACACAATACGTGTTAAATGGTGGTTATTTTGTGCATCTATCATTCAGGGCAATATAACGCTAATTTTCCCAAACAACTTGCATATCATATATTAATAAAAGAAAAGTGTGAAAACCAGAATACTGGTTTCATTAGTTATTATAAAGATAAAGAATGCAACAGATCGCATGTAACCCATGTCTGCTGAAAGACACAGTACAAATAGAAATGACCGGAATATACCGATGTGGTATCAAAAATTCCCCATTACACATTGTTTACTACACTGTATAATCTTGTCTCTCAATTAGTTGTGTGGACTATTTGAAAATAATCCATCTGAAGTCACATTATTTAACCATTACAGTGATTTTCATTGGACACTTTTGTATACATTGTGTCGACAGCCAATGACAAATCAACGTCAAGTAAAGTCATTTAGAAGAATGAGTTCACGTGACTGTATTTGACGAGAGACACGGTACAGTAAGTCGATATGACCTAGCAAAAGACACCTTACAAACAAAAATGTAATAGTCATGATTGAATGATTGTCCAAACAAATGTCATGTGTTTTGTTTTTGAGAAAACTAATTGTACTTGAATTAAACTCACAACATAAAAACATGACTCTTTTTGCAACTTGACGTTTTAAAAAGATAAAAACGTGATTGCAATGCAAAAACAGGATAAAAACTGAGGCTCTGTATGGAAAAATAATTTTGTGAAATATATTTTAAGGCTCTGTCTAGGATAGCAGGGCTATAGAGAGTGGACATTTCCATTACATTAAGGGTCATAACCCCGCAGATACTATCAGATAAGGGGATGTAATACATGTGAAATGTATTAATATGTGAAAATGTATTAATAAATCATAAGAACACAAATATTTTGATCTGATCATGTGGTAATATAATTTAAATAAACAACTCTCATTTATCTTGAGTGATTTTGTGTAACTCTTCCCCGTTCTACTATTTATAAAAACGTTTTTTTGAAAGCAATATGCACGACATTCTTCCCTAACTGTTGACATGGTTAACAAAAGTGTGGCACATAAACTTTTGGATGTTAAGGGATAATGTCCGTATAAGGTTCAAGTTCCCCGCGGAACTTTACATACAAAAGTTGGCTCTTGACTTTGTATGGGAACTAGTGTCAGTTGTCCGTTCACATGTCTTAGACTCCACCGCGGGGTCAAGGTTCAGCCAGTGTCGAGTCAGCTCGCTCGTCACAGTACCGCTTGGGATCTAGGCTGGTTCCTCCCCATATGACATGTTAAGACAGGACGAAGTCACCGGGGTGAAGTTTTCGGTCGTACGGAATGTTAACAGCATAAACGTGCTCAGCTGAGTGGTGAGCTATACTCAGCGTCCGAGTGGCTTTCGAATGTCGGCGCCTGCTATGTCATACCGCCTCGAGAGAGGATTACGGGGGTATAGGAGAGCTGCTTAGAAAGTGCTTCACTCGACTTTTTTGTCATGAAATAACTGTAATTATTTAAATTTTAGTATTATTTGTATTTACACCCTTACACTTGAACGTATTTTTGATTTAACATTTAGATACTGCTATATATTGGAAAGAATAAATAAAGTATTTTGATGAAAAGTAGTAATGTAGTCTTACAGTTTTTATGGCCATAATTCTTAATTCGTAATTTAAAAGATCTTAATTATCTAATTATAATTTCGTTAACAAAAGAAAATAAATTTAATATTCACGAGGGGAAAAAATGGGATTGCAATTTGTGAGTTTTAAAACGCTTCATTTTTTAGAGAAAATTTTCTTTCAACAATAACGCAATTTCACAATATAACGACATCCACCTGTGTCAACTGAGTTTTTTTTAAATGTAAACTCAAAATATTGTGACTTGATACATTGCTTACTAAAATTGCGGAAATATACATTTGTTTATGTTAATGGCACATATGTATTGTAATTGTATATATCGAGTGCAAAGATGTGTCCAGGTCTCACCGAGATTGTCTCGGTTTTATAACACTGACTTATATCTCGTCCTGTTTTGCCTATGTCCCAGTTTCAATAACAGTTTACAAATACAACGAATGTGTCACGTGTTCAAATCAACACACTTGGTCTCGCTTCGTTCCAAGCGAATAAACACGCTTGGTAACCCTAAATGCGGTCGAGCGTGAAGACTTTGATTTATTTATACCTAGATCAGTGGTCATCAGGTATTTTCTGTAGACGTATTAATTAATTCACGGTATTATGTGATTGCCATGTGTCTTCTGTCACGGAGATCATCCAATAAAGAAATTAAATTTCCAACACAGCTGACCCGTGTATTTGTTATAATTAAAAGAATCTCTCCAAGAATCTGTTTCTAGTAAACAAAAATCTGAACGTAGTGATAGATAAACTTAATTTCCAATAGTAATCGTCGTTGGTTGGCGGGTCTGAAAGGGGAGCATGGTGAGCTAAACTGTTACCTGTCAAGCATATCGTAAGCAGCAACTAAGAGGAATTTAAGGTGGAGTTGGTTGTCCCATAAAGGCCCGTAGATAAGTAGGTTCTAGGGTTGAGATATTCAACTTCCCGTCCTTTAGCAATAAGAATAGGTTTATGCCTTTTATTATTATAAATTTGGTCATAATGCGGGTAAAAAAGCCCCCCCCCCCCCCCGAGATTTTCATAAAAGGAACATAACAATTCACATGAAGAAGAATACACGAATGACCTTTTTTTAAGGGAAGTACTCCTCCCCCTACTTTATAACATTTATAACATTGGTCTCACCCCACAGTATCAAATTGACCTAGAGGCTATGCTAAAGTTCGATTTCTCAGTTAAGCTGTCAATTATGGCACAACTTTTAATTAGACTATATCCTGCTGATCTGCAGGAGCTTGAGAATGGATACATAAGATGAAACAAGAAGTTGGAAAAGATGTTTACACCAGAAGGCATCGATCTTGAAAAGATGTGTACACCAGAAGGCATTGATCTTGGTGAAGAATGGATTATCTTTTCAAGACTATCTTTGCAATCACTAGGCAGTTCATTGATAAACAAATGAATGTGAATGAATGCTGTGTTCACGGAGTTCATCTCCAAACATTTTCATGACACAGATGTTGTGAGACACAGACGTTTAAAAATAATCAACAATCAGTGGTTCGAATGGACTTTTACCACCAGATCACGTGGAAGAACAGTTCACGAAACCAGTGGAGCCTTCACTAAACAACAAGTAGCCTAACAATGTGTGTGTTTGCTGTAACGCAAGTACGCTTGCTAGAAATTGAAGCCTATTTCCGCTGATAACAATGTCATCATCATCAGGTTCTTTGCCGGCTGGCGTAGGCGATCATGGCTCTCCACGCATTTGACTCTTTCAACACTTCCACATTAGTTTTTCTGGCAGTCCATGATAATCAACATACCTAAACCAAAAGGTTTTAATCTCTTATCGACCAATCATCAACTAGGGGGACATTTATTCATTCACTGTAAATGTCACGTGAATGTGTCTCCTGTGTAAATCATTATTACACGTTTTTGTTTATTCCTTTATTTCTCGGTTGTTGGTTTTTTTTGTGTTGGGGGGGGGGGGGGGGTTACCGTGAGGATAAAATGAGACAATTGAACAGACCTAAATCTGACCTATTTATTCGAGATTCTTAATCAGGGTTGACACATACTTAAAAAAAAAAGAAAGTGACATTTTCCCGTAAACATGACAGAAGTTTAACATTAAAATAGGCTATTCATTTAAGATGAGGTACCGTCTTCGCATGAAAGGCCAGCAACAGTCCCCATTTACCTCATATTCCTTTCCCTGCTATCACACCACTATAAGATTATAACCCGGTGTTGTGGCATACGCCGGAAAGGGGGTGGTGGGGGTATTTCATTGTTTAGGGGACACTTCGAAAAAAAAAATGTGTACTTGTGATTTAGTTGTCTTTTATATATTTTGAAAATTTAACCTACTTAACTTTTTTTTTCTTCTAATAATTTTATAGTGCTTTCTTCCAAAAACCTAAGTCTTGCGTCCTGAACAAGTTATAACTAGGTTTCGTTTATGGAATAAGTCAATTTTTTAATAGACCTATAATAAATGTAGGGTCCCTTTATGGAGGGGAGGGGAGGGGGGGGGGACATCAAAATTTTTGAAAGATTGAGGTGGAGAAAGGTTTAAAGAAAAGGTTGGGTATAACTGCTATAACATGTCAGGTTTAAGGAGTATAACATTGGATGAAACAACACACAGAGTTCTCCAGCAAATTCTATCTTCAGCAACGCAGATGAGTGTGAAAATACCTTGACCTTGACATATCTTCGTCTGCTTCTTCCAACCTCGACTGTTCCCTGTAGTATAGTTTATGACAAATAATCATATCATAGTAACGTCCAAAAAAACCATCAAGGCCGTAGACAAGTATTCATTGAGGAAGGGGTTTACATATAAAATAATGTGAAAAAAGACATTCATCCATTTGTGTATGTAATTCCCTCTTTTTGATGCGAAAGCTGATGACTTTTTTGATGAGAAAAGTGATGACTTTTCTGATGCAAAAGCGGATGACTTTTTTTATGGTGAAAGCCGATAATTATTTTGATGCGAAAGTTGATGACTTTCTTTTATGAGAAATGTGATTACTTTTTGATGAGAAAGGTGATGACTTTTTTTAATGAGAAAGATGACCTTTTTGTGAAAAATCGTTAATGTGGGGGTTTCATCCCACCTTTTGGCTAAATTCCTAGCAATAAAAAACATGTTATGATTTCCTAAGGGTGAGAGGATGGAGATGAACACCCACCTCCCTTAACAACAGACCTTTAAACCATGCAGGTAGGTATATTTGTCGTTTTACTATTGGTAGTAATGATTCTTGTATGACTATTTTATTTTGTAACGTACACAATTGTCGCTAGATGGACTAGTATTGTGGCTTGGTAAAAGCTCACCAACCAAGCTTATTGACAACATGAGAGGCAGAGAGTCGTGGAGAAACATGATCGCCTATGCCATTCGGCATGACACTTGATTGATTAACACATTTCGCTTATGTTCTCTATAGGAGATGCGCAGAATTCGTCTGTAACATTTGTATTCGAAGGTTTGTAACCTCTCTCCGTGACTGCAGTGAGTGTTCAGCTTTCACACCAATACAATACAATAGACAACATAAGTGAGTTTCAAAGTTAGTTTTTCACACTAACAATGTTTTTGCTTTTCCACATTAAAGTTAACCTTGACATATCCGCTACATCCATCTCCAGCCGTATGGACCTATCTCTAAGTATGTTTTGCGTTTTCCATCGCTGCATAGGCCTATGCAGGATCCTAGGTATTCGAAAATATTCAAGTCCTCAAATTTATACCAATTTATCATGTTGTTGGTTTGTGCTTCTGTACCTTCGCTGTTAGCCAAGAACATATTTCATTCAGCATTGATATTGGTCTCCTTGCTAGCACAATGTGAAAACAATTCTGACAACACTGTGTATGAAAAAAAATTATGGTGCTTTATGGGTGAGATGTGGCCACATTATATGACCATAGTCCAACTTTTTAATATTGTTGAGTAAGAAAGAATTCTCCAAATAATCACATGTATATTTTGATAATTTTGTGTTTCTTGTTTATGTGTGGAGCTAGTGGAGCGCATGGTCATGTTGTTAGAACTCCTTTCTCGGACCCTTGATGTCCTGGGTTCAATTCACGGTTAGGACATGATTTTATCTTTTGGAGGTACAATTAAAATCCTTCCTATATATGTTGAGGCGTCTACTATGGCAAAGCAGCCATTATTTCCACAGCCCATAGAAAGTTTCTCTGCACTCCATCACAGGAAAACATGCAGTAGCAAAAGTTCTAAGTTTTTGTTGTTTATGTGTTTCTTGAAAAAGGTCCCAGTTGGACTGTAAAGTAGAAAAAAGGTCTTTGTTATTTTGTTTATTACTATTTATTTATTTTTTACATTGATAGTTCAGCTATAACAGTAACCATTAGTATTTCATACAGCTTTTGTGACTTGAAGATTAAAAAATCACAACTTCAGTGGCAGATAAATTTAGCTGCATGCAACGCACGGAGGGGCACCCCTACTAGGTTCATACTGGGGTCCTCTCGGTGCGTAGAGTGAAGATAATTGGATGTAGCGATTTATTATAAAAATTTCATTTTGTTAACTACTGTATGGTGTGTTTAGTTACAAATGTGGCATGTCTCCCTGTAATTAACAAAAATTTCACAATAAGAATTCCTAAGACACATTAATTTTGTGATGCTTTTTTGTTCAGTAGGACAGTTTTTTAAACAACACCATGCTACCAATGCCAAACATGGTCTTAAATAGTCTCGCAGCAAAGAAAAATCACTACATGTGAAATGAAATGTATGAGAAAAGCTGTAATGGTTGCTAAACTAGATAAAATAAGAAATAAAGCAATTGGGAAAAGGATAGGTATAATATCATGTATTGAACATATCAAAAGACAGTAAGTAAAATGGTTTGATGAGAATGAAACTAAATACCAATAAGAGCATATAACAAAAGAGTATCCGGACATAAAACTACAGGCAGACCACGAAAACGGTGGATAGAAAAAATCAAGATAACCTTGAACAAACATGGACTCAATTCAACCAAGGTGACACATCTGGCCCTGGATCGACAACACTCCATCCGAGTAGAATGCTCCTTCATTAGGCATTTGCATTAAGCCGAAGTCTCCTGGATATGAAGGAACGCTCATAAAAAACACCCCACTGCACATAGGAAGTAAGAGCTAATCGCTTGCAATTCCTGGTGCTAGAAAGAAAGAAGAACGGCAGGTGTGAATACTATCAACCATAATTCACCTGGAGAAAGACAACAGCTTTTTAAAATAGGTTTAGCAAAGTCCAAGATGACTGGTTAAATGTAACTGTAGGGAGCAAGTCCAAGATGACTGGATAAATGTAACAGTAGGGAGCAAGTCCAAGATCGCTGGTTAAATGTAACTGTAGGGAACAATGCTAGGATCTGGGAAAGTCTTTTACTTTAGAGAGGTCTTTTCTGTGACCATCCTGCATTTTTTAGACAAACTGTTAGGTAAAAAGGGTTGATTCCCTACCAGAAGTTCAGGCATGATTTCTTACCAGGGGTCATTGCAGAAAAAAATCATGAGGATTGGTATAGTGGAATTCCTCTATAGAGAATCTTTTTATAACACATTTCCCTATATAGCAACACATTTAAAAATCCCCAATTATATTTATTCTTTATTGTTTGTACTGTACATGGTAAATTTCTGTTATTACATACATATTTTGCTGGTCTGGACCAAGTTGTTATAAGGGGATTCCACTATAATAAACCCTACATCTTCTTAGTTTCCTCCCACAGCATACATGGCAGATTGTAGTAACACAAGCAGTTAATTTTCTTTATAAAAATATAGCATAACTTTCTGTAATATTTAGAATTTACTGAATGGCTTTTTGCATCTTGCAGACGATCATTAAGAAAACAAACAAAAACAAGCCAATGAGCCTTTTCTCTCAGTAATGGAAGACTTTCTAAGCGATCATGTTGTTAAAGCAACAGAAGATGTTTGTTTTCATCTTTCCCTTTTATCTTCCATATCTTTTATTATATTGTTCCTAAACAACATCGCCCCAGCAAGCACACAGATTGTGCCTCCAGACATCTCAAGTTTTGGTCATGTTTGTCAGATTTTGAAGAAGTCTTTCATTGATGACTAAAAAATGTCTTTGTACCTCAGCATGGGACTACCACAGGCCTTCAGAAGCTTCTCTGAATAGTACTTATTGTAGAATGCAACAATTTGGCATTCTGTGGACATGGTCCAGCCCTCGCAATCTATTTTTATTAAGTGTTTCCATGGCAGATGGTAGCTGAGTGTGGCATAAAAGTTCTATATTGATGATTTTATCGTGCCATTTAATGTAAGATTTTTCTGAGACATCTTAGCTGAAAGGTGTTTAGTCTCCTCTCATGTCTTGTGTAGGTTGTCCATGTTTCAGATCCATAATATAGTTTGGATTACCTTGTTGTGAAGCAGACATTAGTAATTTCAGCAATATTCTCTTGTATGGCTGTTCGATTATACTATCGATATAATCACAGACGTACACTGTTCAGCGGATGTGGTAAAAACATTGAATATATTAGTTACCAAAGCCAAAGGTGTCAGGCCATTGGTGCAAATAAAACGGCAACACAACACATAACCTTTGTGTGAACTACATTCTGTTGGAAATCTTGTAGGATCACTGTGCTAATATAAGAGATATCCATGGGAGTTTGAGAATGAACAGAATAAAATAGACCTACATAGTGTATAAACAGATAAACAGAAAACAAACATTGTATTTTTTGGTTCAAAATGTATTTAGATTTGCACACTAACATTTCTTTCCTCACACACTAACGTTCCTTTCCTCATCTACTATAGCATTGTGGACTGAATATAGACCAATGAATATGGACTGGATATAAATATCCAAAAAACAAAAACCATCATAATCAGCAAAGACACAGAACAACAGGAGGTAAACATAATTATACAGGGAGAGAAACTACAACAAGTAAAACAGTATCAATATCTTGGACACATAGTCACAAATGATGGCAGATGTGAAACAGAAGTTAAAAAGAGAATAGGAATGGCTAAAAATACCTTCAATGACATGAGGAAATTATTAATATCTAAACAAATTACAAACAAGTTAAAAATGAGAATTATAAAATGCTACTTCTATTCCATATTAATGCATGGCTCAGAAACATGGACACTAAATAAACAATTATAAGACAAAATTGATGCCTTTGAGATGTGGGTATATAGAAGAATAGGGAGAACATCATGGAAAGAGAAGAAAACAAATAAAGAGGTGCTAAAGACACTTAATATGAAGAAAGAACTACTAAGAGAAATAAAGATCAGGCAAATAAAATACTTTGGACGCATTAAAAGACATGACACTTTATTGAAGACCTTACTTGAGGGTAAAGTCAAAGGGAAGCGAGCAAGAGGTAGGCAGAGATACAAGTGGGAGAGTAACATCACACGATGGACAGGTTACAGTCTAGCAGAGTGCACCACCAAGACAAGAGACAGGAGATGTTGGAGATACGTTGCAGCCAACCTTCGTTGCGGAGACGGCACTTAATGATGATGATAGCATTGTGAATGTTTATGTAGTTGATGCATGTTATTCTTATGGTCAAACCAATTCCATTCTTGATTGTTCTTCACATAAAACATTCAAGTAATAACTGTTTCTCATTGATGGTACAAAGACTTGTCTAGTTTCTCATTGATGGTACCAAGACTTGTCTAGTTTCTCCATGATGGTACTATTAATCTTGTCTAGTTTATCCTTGATGGTACATAGACTTGTCTAGTTTCTCATTGATGGTACCAAGACTTGTCTAGTTTCTCCATGATGGTACTATTAATCTTGTCTAGTTTATCCTTGATGGTACCAAGACTTGTCTAGTTTCTCCTTTTATGGTACCAAAACTCTTGTCTAGTTTATCCTTGATGGTACCAAGACTTGTCAGTTTCTCCATGATGGTACTAATAATCTTGTCTTTTTTCTCCTTGATGGTACCAAGACTCTTGTCTAGTTTATCCTTGATGGTACCAAGACTCTTGCCTAGTTTATCCTTGATGGTACCAAGAC
Source organism: Meghimatium bilineatum (assembly GCA_034231615.1). Taxonomy (NCBI): domain Eukaryota; kingdom Metazoa; phylum Mollusca; class Gastropoda; order Stylommatophora; family Philomycidae; genus Meghimatium; species Meghimatium bilineatum. The sequence goes on along the minus strand of CM067316.1, from coordinate 16,946,144 downwards.
TCTTGTCTAGTTTATCCTTGATGGTACCAAGACTTGTCTAGTTTCTTCAGTAGTTTGCCATCTCTCTGAACAATATGAATATACAATTGTCTGCGGTGAGATTTAAACCCAGTACTTTGGCCATCATAGACTCAAGAGTTTGTGAGCTGGAGGAAGTGGGAAGAAGCTGTGAATTGGTGGTATTTAGCAAAGATAGAAAATTATTGACAACAGCTGTGATTCAGCTGGGACGAGAGTGCAGTGATTGGGCTGTCAACAGAACAGAGGGATGATCCAAGAACTCATACTGCAGCACTTGAAGCCACATATAATTTACACAGACGGCTCAGTAACACAAGAAACACACATGTGTGGTTGGGGTTTCGTGGCCTACCAAAATGGCAGGAAATTAGCTAAGAAGTGAGCTGCATATACCACAATAACATCAAGTACGAGAATGGAAATAGAGGTAGTGACAGCAGATCTCACTTGGCTGGCAACGCAATCACCAACAGACTCCGTGATTTTATTGAACTCTCTATGCTGTGCAAGATAGAAAAATGTTATGACCAATTATACTGTACGCCTAAAGAAATACTACAAAGGAGGTGCATCTAATGTAGTACCGTAATGACACTGACAGATTATGGGTTTATGAATAGATGGTTCATTTGTCATGTCAGAGGTGTTAAGTCTAAGGCATATGGTTCTTGCATTCCATGTACCCAGTCTGAGTATTACTGATTGCTTGTTTTGTCTAGGTACTATTCATTCATTCATTCATTTTCCTTTTGTGCTGAAGTTAGCGCATAGGGCAGAGGTCAGATCTCTCCAATTCTGTCTGTTCAAAGCTATTCTGTGCAGTTCTTGAATAGTATGAATATTGGTTGTTTTACTTTCTCTAAGTATTGTTCTTCTGAGTATTTCTTTTGGTCTACCCCTTGCTCTTTTGCCTGTAGGTATCCATTCAAGAGATTGGTGGTGTATTCTGTTGGTGTCTGCGCGTAGGACATGCCCGATGTAGGACCAACGGCGTTTTCTGATATCTGTGATGAAATTTTGATGTGTCTCTTCTCTGATTTTATCATTCGATTTGAATTCACTCCAATGGGTGTTAGTTATCCTACGAAGATATTTGTTCTCGAAACTCATTAATTTCATTTCTGAAGATAAAGAGCTTTTCCAGCTCTCACATCCATATGATAACACCGGAATAACGCAGGAATTAATTAAGCGCATATTCGTGCGTGTGCTGATTGACTTTGATTTCCAGATATTAGACAGTCTGTTAAATTCACTTGATGCTTGGGCAATGCGAGTTGTAATTTCTGCCATGACATCACCGTCGAGTGTTAATTATGAACTGATTTCTTACACAAATCGGTTTGGACTTTACGATGTTAGTTCATTAATCCAACGATCGACAGAATGACCTCACTACACCTAGATTAGGTACTATACATTATTAAAATCAGTTTTCCAATGTTTCATCTATTTCAATGTGTCCAATGAGGCAGGCAGAATAATGGGCAACACCTAATAGCAGTGCAGATTATGCCAGGTGTTAGCTGACAAGTACAACTAAATTGCTGCTCTCACTGAAATGAGTGTCTCGTAGTGATCTTTCACCAATTTAAGAGAAATTGAAACTTGTAAACTGTCCCTTTCCGTGTTGTGTACATGAAGAGGCGTTCTTCAAGGTATGGTGGAGGTTGAAAGAAGACTAGGAGGCCAGAAGAAGACATGGATAGATAATATCAATGACTGGGCAGGGTGTGAAGTTTCAAAACTTATCAGGATGGTAGAGGATATAGATGTGTGAAAATCTTTCTGTACCAAATTTATCAATGTGACACTCCTGCAACCCTGACGGACTATGGTTTTTATTACTATTTCAGTATCTTTTTCCCACCTCATCTTCTCCTACCACTGCCATTTAACTATGATCAAATTTTATGACGCGACTAATGCATGCAATGACATCGCCAGAACAATGTGAACGATTGGCTTTCATCCAATCATATCGCCCGTACAACGTGAACGATTGGCTTTCAAACCACAAGTTAATTCAACCAAGTTGGGTCTGTGAAGTGAACCAAAAAACCCCTCTACCACCGAGCCAACATATGGAGAAAATGTGTGTTTTTAAACAGTGTTCCCCGCCGAAGACGGATGTGTTGGGCCATTGGCACAAATAAAATGGCGACACAACGCATTTCCATTCTCTGGACTACATCCTGCTGGAAATATAGTAGGACCATTGTCTTGTTACAAGAGATATCCAGCGGGAGATTGAGAATTAAAGCTGAAGAAGAAGAAGAAACAGTGTTCAGAACAGAATAGACTTCTGGAGATAGTGCCCACTGCAAACGTTTGATATTCAACACTAAAACAAAATTTTTTTACTTCCAAGGCAGGAAGTCTCCATCTCCTGATGTTTTTGGCAGTTGGTGAAAACTGTGACTTTATTGGCACTTCATAGAACTAAAAGGTTTAGCTTGATGTGCAATTTTAAATTTAGCTAGCTGACAAAATTAGGTTTGCCTCTTCTGCACTAGATGTAAAACTGGTTACCAAATAATGTAGCAAATGTTTGTAGTGCTTAGGTGGCAGGAGTAAGTTCAGCCTACAACTTACAGCTGTATATTTCCATGTGACAAGACTAAAAAACCTCGGTGGAGATATCCACAGAACTGTAAGTCAATAAATCTTCCATTCTTACAGTGAGTTCTAAATATGACAGATTTGAAAAAATCTTGGCGGAGACACCCAAAGAATTATATGTCAATAAATCTTCCATTCTTACAGTGAGTTCTAAATATGACATGACTGAAAAAATCTTTGCCGAGACACAGAATTGTTAAGTCAATAAATCTAAATTAACATTTTCATTTTCGTGTTTGTGTCTTACTAACTCTAACCTTGTGAAGTAATCAAATATCATCAATGTACTTATATATTCATATTCTGTATCCATTCCTCTTTCCAATGATATATTACACATACACTATTTATCAATATTAGTATGTCAAGTGATACAATGGAAAACACATGTAGGGAAATTTTTCTACCCCTGAAATATTTTCTTATTTTCATTGCTTCTGGTGTCAATCAGAAAAATGTACATAACTTTAACATTTCTTGATATAAATTCATCAAATAAAATGCATAATGAAGAGAATTGGATATACTTGTGTAAACATTCTTGAAAAATGGATATGATCAATGACAAGTATGGATACATTTGGGTAAGTCACAATATTTATACTAATAAATTAACATTTTCATTTTCTTGTTTTGTGTCTTACTAACTCTAACCTTGTGAAATAATCAAATATCATAAATGTACTTATATATTCATATTCTGTATCAATTCCCCTTTCCAATGATGTATTACACATAAACTATTTATCAATATTAGTATGTCAAGGGATACAATGAAAAACACATGTAAGGAAATTGTTCTACTCCTGAAAATTAATTTGGCCCAAACCTAAAAATAATCAAGTCCTGAAAGAGTTAAATAGAATTATATAATAAAAACAAAAATTAATTTGAACTCACTTTTAATTGTGGTAAAATAAAACTGGTTTTGACAACATGAGAAGCCAAAAACAACACAATACTTTTGAATGAACTAAACGAAACACATAACATACTTAATCAATGTATGCTGTACAACAATCAATAAGTAAATCTGCCAACAATAACATATTAGCAACAGTAAAACACACAAAAAGAGTTGTGATATACATAAAAGTCAGATTGTTGTAAAAATGAGCATAAAATGTGAACTAGGAAATAAAATGTTCAACTTTCATCCATAAGACAATCAAAATTTCACCCCCTTCTCTCCCCCCCCCCCCAAAAAAAAATTAACTGTCTCCATACAAATCAACATTTGAATCACACTTTTAAAATATCACCCAAACATAAACAGGTGAAACAAAATGGAAGTTGTAAGAGGTAGATCTATGGTGTGTTTTTTTTTCTGTTTCTCATAAGCAATCTTATATTTAAGGAATCACAGTTAAATAGAGAATTATTAGTGCATTCACTACCTAAGATGCTTGTGATTGATTATCACAATTGAGAGGGGTTTTTTTTCATCAGATGGCTTGCCCGTGTGGCAACTGTGGCCTGAACAGGGTGAACTAGTTCAGGGTGCAGAGAATAGGATAAAATAACATTATATTCTATATTTGTGATAAAATAGCAGACATTTGTTATGGTAGACTGAAATCAGTGAAGCTGTACTAATACAACAATTCTTACTATAAGTTTGTCATAAGACATGGGCTCTCACAGCTTATGGCAAGGTATGTCAAATGACACACCCAAAAATTACTAACTAATATTGGGGAAATAACACTAAATCAACACATAAATTAACTCACACAAACTTTGCAAGCGCTCGTGTCATCAGATCATCATGGCACTCCAGACACTCATTTTTCAGACTAAAGAACTCTTATGATTAAAAATCAGTAAAACAAATATTGATTAACCTTTTTTTTTAAACTGCAGCGTGTGAGTAATGGTCAGACAGAATTGTTGGTAGCATATCCTATTCAGGACATAGCTGTCATCCCAGCATTTCTTGGCTGTAGTAATTTACTAGGCAATATAAATACATTCTGTCTGTAGATCGCCACTGCTTTCTGAGCAGTCCAGATGCAGTTACCTGCGGAGGAGTTCGGCTCAATGGAAGAGTGGTACAGAACGTATCTCTGGCGACTAAAGTACCACACAGGAATCCCACTGCAGAATTATGTCTCAAAATTCAGAGAAACACAGCTTTACATTCCACTCTATTTTAAAAATTAATATAAATATAGATTGTGAGGTAGATGTGATGGCAGAAAGTATATTTCATGAGTGAAAACTGGTTTTTAGAATGCTAGATGTGCCTTCACTGCTGAAGGATCAACAAATCTGATGGAAGAATGAACCAGTTGGCCTTGAAAAAAGTGAATGCTGATTATCCTGAAATATTGGAATGCCTCCTTCAGGGACTAAACATACATCCATAGACTTCCCTAACACAACCATGCCTTTGAGGCACAAACCTTATTCGAGTCTGGGTATTACCTACTCAACTTAGGAGGACCTGTGCTTTTATCAGAAAGTCTACAGCCTGTCTTGAACTACCTGCTCATAGCTAAAGGGATTACTTCATCATCATCATCATCATTGCCACTTGAGTGGTGTATAGACTATCAATTAATCTTCTCCAGGCAGCATGGTCTCTCATATTCTACAAAGTTGTTGTCTATTCTTCTTAAACCTGCTGCTTTACCTCTCCTCCCTATGTTCTCTACTGTCCACATTGAATGTTCTCTGGGGATTGCATGACAGTGACTATCTAGTATATTAGTCAGAGATAGTTGTAGTGTGTCCATCGCCACTTTCTTTATTAGGATTTCCTATTCTATCTGAATTTATCCTGGCCCATAGGAGCTTTTCTGAAAACAAATTATGGGGAACCTAAAATGACCCAAAACAAACTGCACTATACTGACCAATATTGGACTGGATGCTTAATAATTAAAGAAGAAAAAATATAATAATGTGCTTGTGATTTGTTTAATGAAACCACTTCAAAACATAACAGTTTCTATTGGTACAGTACAAGTAGATGCCATCACATATTTAGTTATTTCCATTGTCTATGTTTTCAAATTTCATGTTCATCACTTAATAATTTAAATATTTATTTATTTAGTGTTGAGGTTAGAATTAGTTATGTAAAACACAACTATCCTAATCCTAACCCTAAAATAAATAAGTATTTAAATTATTAAATGATGAACATGAAATTCACATAGACAAGGGAAATAACACGACTATGTGGTGGTGTCTACTTGTACTGTACCTTTATATTTTGCTAACTTGTTCAGAAATATTACATATATAAGTACTGGTACACTTCATACTTTATCTAAGAACCTATTGGTTGCAAAGTAGAAAACATCTTATTTCTTTGGGTTTTCCATTTTCATTTATTTTTGATTTAATATTTGCATTTATTTATTATAATTTTAGTACAGGTATAAATAACATTAGGAGTGACCAGAAGACAAAGAATTAAAAACGAGGTCATAAGAGAAAGAGTGGGTGGCCTATCAATTCTACAATACATACAAAACCAACAGATACAATGGTTCGGTCATCTGGAAAGAATGCTGTGTGATTCATTAGTTTATAAAGTATATATGAAGAGAGAAGAAGCAGAAAGAAGAGCCAAGGGTAGACCTAGAGTACGCTGGATCCACAACATCAAAGGGACATTACACAAACACCAAATAACATTATCTAAAGCTGCCAAAAAAAAGAGAACAAGATCACTGTATCTCTCTCGACACCCATAAAGGGTAAAAGAGGAAGTAAAGAAGAAGAAGAAGATAAGTTACATTGTACTATCTAAACCTTAAGTCTTATCACTTCCTATCTCTGTTACTGTTATCATGTGGCATTACTTTCAGTCACTACCTGCCATTGTTTTTTTGTTCTGCTTTCTATTGTTTCCTATTTTCACTTAGCACAGATTTATTATTATACTGCCTGTTATTTGTATTTTTAATTCAATATTTTTGTTCAATTTGTATTTGTTTCTTGACAAAAACCCTAATGATCACAGCATAAAAAATATATTTTTGGATGTTGTTTTACCACTTTCATTTCTTTCCACTTATTACTTGCACTTAAAATTTTAGATTAACATTATTCTATCTAAACCTTACGTCTTATCACTTCCTGTTTGTGTTACTGCTGCACTCTCCCTTTTGTCAGATACCCTCTGGCATTACTTTTAACCACTACCAGCCACTGTTCTTATTTCCTATTGTCTGCTTTGTATTATTTCCTGGACATCACCACATAGTGGCGACAGAATGTAGCATGAAACAATCAATGATCAGTCCTCCAGAGTAGAAGACTGTCTAACTGTTGGATTGCACCCTACAGCCACATTGAGTAAAATGATCATCTGGGACTTGCAAAAGTTATGGAAAACCTCCTAAATCAAAAAGAAGGCTAGAGAAAGAGAAATCTGGAGCTGAAAGTAAAACTCTACCACCTGGCATAGGGAACAAACCCACACTCCCTTGAGATTGATTCTATCACCTTCACAGATTGATTCTATCACCTTCACTATTCACAAACTATTCTTCCCAAAATGACATAAAATTAGCTGCATTATCCTGAAAATATCATTTATCTTTATAAAATATTTACACAGATTGAGCAAACCATGCCCTGATATTAATAAGCCAAACTCATCAATTCAATGATAACAACTGATTTACAATATAACAATATAATGTTAATAAGAACAGAAATGACAACAATATATACCTCATCAAGAAAATGAATGACATGAGCAAGAAACAATGTTATGTTTTCCATGTATAATATTTCATAAATTCTCAAGACTACATGCTATGTTGTCATCACACAGCATGATAAGTAGGCTTTCATTTGTATACAATGGAATCCCTGTATAGCCCATCCTTCTAGGACAGATTTCCCTATTTAACAATACTTCTGAAAATCACCAATCACATTTATTCTTTATTATTTGTACTGTGTATAGTGAATTTCCGTTATTTCATATACATTTCAGTCAGTCCAGACCAAGTTGTTATAATTGGATTTGACCGCACTTGCATAAAATATCCAGACTATACTATTTTTTAATATCTGCTATCATTCTCAAACACCTACTTGTTTATGTTAGCAAGTTGTAATCAGGAAAGCAGAATGTGTTGTTTTGTGACTTACGCCATGGCTAGACTGTAAACAGATATGCTAGGCCAGAAGGCTCAAATTATGTAGCATCAGTTGGAAAACCAGCAGTGCAATGTACTTCAAGCTTTCCGGCTCAAATCACATTAATATATGTACTTATTATTTTAGAGTGAACACAGAATAAGAAAAACACAGTGGCTGTATTAACCTTTACGACTATGCGGTCGCAATGTTGCGCCTATGAGCACAGGCTACATTGTGCCTGCGGGTGCAATCCCGCTACATATGACATCGCCTGATTCCCGAGTACGGAACTTCACGAAGTAATGATCCCGTGATGTATAAAATCCGCCAAACGAAGCTAGGAATAAGTCACAGTTTAAAGGTCAAATTTCTTTACTCATTACAATTGCAAGAAGGGAGAAAGCCGGCTGGTTTTGTCAATGAATTTCTAGAGCAACGTTGGCCATTTTGTAGCCATATTTTACTATCAAATTGAGTACCGCATGGCATGGCTAAGTGATCGTGACTACATGTTTTAATTGTTGTTTTTTGTGTTTAATATGTTGTTATTTGATAAGAATGTTTGTGTAGTCGTTAAAAAACACAAAAATAATATGTATCAGGGGTGCCACGTGTGTGCATGGACAATAATTATTAGACCTAGTGTTGACCGGACAGATGTTATATGCGATTTCTTCATGTTTTATTAGTTTTTTTTAGTTCATATTATATTAGTTTTGATATAAAACAATATATATACAATAAGTATAGGTATTTATGAGGATTTTATCAATGTTTCTACACATTGCTCAAGTATTAGGGTCATCAAGAAGTTATATGTGCGACTTGAAAATGGTGTTTTGCAATTTTTCCCCCCGAATTTTCAACTTCACAACTTGCTCACAACTGTCATATCATATATACAACAACAACAAAAACATGACTATATTCACTATTCACTCCTTTATTTAGATATGCAAAAATTATTTTGATATCTTTTAAAACAAAAAAGTTATCACGTTTTCAAAACACCCACCATCAATAACGCAAAATTTCCAAAAAAGAATTCAGGCCCAAGGGGATGTTTCTAAATTTTTAATTCAGAGCCCTAAAGGTTAACTGAACTATTGACGAAGTGCATTCGATTTCATCTTGGCATTTTGTGTTATTTGAGATAGGGCAATCAATGTCATGTCCAATTGACATTAGTCTTCTTTAACAGCATGCATGTCAAGTCACAGTGTTACTAATCTTTAGTCCCCTTTCACAACACATAGGCATCTTTAACACTCACGAGTGAAAGACCAGTTTCCTAACTACCATATTGAAGCTATGATAAAAATCTCATATGGGGAGTGTGTGGTGAAAAAATATCATACAGAGAGTGTGTGATGAAAAATCTCAGAGTGTGTGCTGAAAAATGTCATATGGAGAAATGTGCTGAAAAATCTCAGAGTGTGTGCTGAAAATTGTCATATGGAGAAATGTGCTGAAAAATCTCGTGGAGTGTGTGCTGAAAAATGTCATATGGAGAGTGTGCTGTTAAAAATCTCATACGGAGAGCGTGTGTGGTAAAAAATCTGATACAGAGAGTGTGTGATGAAAATTTGACATATTGATACTATCAAACAGTTGCAGGCTTTCATGTGCTTGGATGCCTGCATACAAAATGGTGGAACATGCCTTCTACACATACAATAGATGCCCTTTGACTAGAAGATTTCTTCTCAAAGAATGGCATCTACTGAAAGTTGGAATCTTCTGGGAATGAAAGAAAGCCTCTGAGGAAATCCACACACACACACCCCCCCCCCTCTCCTACTCCAAGTTACACATATGAAACAAGAGCTTTACCTCTCATAATCTCTGAGAATTTAAACAAGTTACTTGGATACAAACATCAACGGTGCAGGAGACTGCATGGCAGAAATAAGGAAGAGATTGGCAATGGCATATTGCAAAATAACATGGCTGAAAAACATATGGAAAAACAACAAAATAGAAACGAAAGTGCTAATGTTACGAAGTTTTATTTTTCCGGTTGCAACATACGGCTGTGAAACATGGACTCTAAGTAAAACAGCGGCAAAGAAGATCAACGCCTTCGAGCTGAAATGCTACAGAAAGATACTTAGAATATCATGGAAGGATAAAATCAGAAACTCAGATATTATAAACACACTGAATATTCCAGAGTGTTGGTTACTAAACACAATAACAAAAAGAAAACTACGCCTGTTTGGTCATATAAAGAGACATAACTGTTTAGAAAGACAAATAATGGAGGGAAGAGTACCTGGGAAGAGGAGAAGGGGCAGACCAAGAAGACGATGGACTGACGACATTAAAGATAATATGAATACATTGCTAGAAAATGCAAGCCACATCGCCCAAGACAGAGAGAGGTTCAGAGAGTTCATTGGGAAGACAACGTTCTGGAAGGAATACGTCACATGACACTTGGATGCCTACTAACAAAAGAATGTGAATCTCACTTGAAAATTGTGGTATAACGAGAAAATATAAGCAGTTATAGAAGAGACAAGTGAGCATATGAAGCATCAAGATTCAAGTTACAGAACAGACAAGTGAGTAGGCTTATATTAAGCAATAAGATTCAAGTTATAGAACAGACAAGTGAGTAGGCTTATATTAAGCAATAAGATTCAAGTTATAGAACAGACAAGTGAGTAGGCTTATATAAAGCATAAAGATTCATAACATCATAAGAAACAGAAAATGTGATAAACTTTGAACCCTGTGAATATTATTGAACTCTTATACTATTCACATTCATCAACATCATTTATGACATGACATCATTTATGACATGACATCATTTATGACATGACATGTGTAGGTGATAACAGGACTACAACAATATATGTCCATTATTTGCTATTATTTTGGATGCTCATGTGTTGACTCTGCCCAAAAGGGAAGCAAACATAGCAACACTGTTACCAGCCATGCATGTCATATGAGGCAACTAAAGAGGTTTCAGGGTGAAGTTGGCTGTCCATCTGATAGAGTCAAAGTGACCCAGAAGCCATGTTGATGTTGAATGTGTCAGACAGAAAGGTGCAGATATTGTAGGCAAGCTGTAAACCATGACACAATGTATTCCATTATCTGGACTAAATCTTGCTAGTCTGCAGTAGTTTGAGAATGAATGCAGAAAAAGATTACTTTGGAGGGATGTCGTTCCATGATGCTGAAGTGAAGTTATCTTACATTTTCTATTGTAAATCTGTTTTATGTGCTTGTTGCTACTAATTACTGTTTATAATTGAAGAGCTATCCTTGCTATTATCTGTTTTATACAAATAATCTGGCTTTGTGGCAGACAAGTACACTGCAAGTTTCAGGCAGTCAAAGCAACAGGTTCAAATTTGTTTGAGTGTGTATTCAGATCAATCTGGCAACCTACTAAATGCAAAATATTGCCTAGAAAATCAATAAAGTCAAAAATGGTGGGTTGATTGCAATGTCCTGAATAGGATAATGACTTTTTTAAAAACAGGGTACAGCAGTAAGCACATTAGTTAAGGAACAGGCTTCAAAGTCTGGTGGCTATGGTTTGATTACGTGTCCAAGCAGGAAATTAATAGAACACAACTGACTCTTAGTTCAATCAAGACTTAGAAAATGAGTTAACAGAATAAAATAGGGAAAGTATCACATGGCCTGTCAATTTAAGCAGTGGAGGGATTAGTGAGACATTTCACAATTCCTACTTGCATGAACTAGAGTGATGCTCGATCACATTGAAGTTGTCTTGTTCACGTCACAATGTCCATGCTGGTGAGCATATAAGCTGGCCAAAAACTCAACAATATTTGAATAGCATTGTTCTAAAGAGGAAATGCTTAAGTTATTGCTATTAAATTGACTAGTGTCATACTGGTCACATCACCCCTCAAATGTCATTAGTAACAAAACAAATACTAGCCCAACACTTTTACAATTAGAAAGGAACTATATTTCCTACTTTACTCATTAAAAAAAATTAGATCTTGGAAAGGAAAGACTAGAGTACCATCTTTCAACTTTCCACCCAACATGTATAGCTTAACAATCACCTAATCAGAAAGCAAACATAACACACTCAATAGTGCCGGCTGTACATTAAATTTTACGAATCAAACCATCAACTTTTTAAATTTCCAGTGCTGGGTGATATTAGAAAACTGATTTTCCACCCGAGGTTTGATAAATGGAACATCTTATATGGAACAAATCAACAGCTCACAAACACATGGATATATCACACAATGGCATTGGATTAAAGTGCATGCATGAGCCAGTGTAACCAACTCATAAAAAATTCAATTCTGACTTTTACAGTAGGCAATAAGAACAATACAGCGGGTCTTACAAAATTTTATTTAAAAAATGAGAAAAACTTTTGATCTGCATAAGTTGTCTTCAAATATTTGATACTGCAAAAATAAAAGAAATAAATCATATCTGCACTACAACAGGAGGCTGTGGAAACTCGGTTGTTAGTGAACTGGCTTCTTAAGCAAGGTTCAATTTTCAGTTCAACCAAAATTATTATGTAATGACCAATGTATCTTAAGTCAATCCAGCCTTAGGAAATGGGTAGCCTACTAGATATTCTGGGAAAGTACCAACCAGTCGGTGGGAGTGATAAATATATAAAGGCAGGTAACAACAACTTACCAAAGATAAAGAATTACAGAAAAATATTCTTTCAAAGTGTGCTCTCAGAAGATACCAAATTACAAAGCTTGGTTTCCTCAAAATGTGTCAACATTATAAAAAGACAGAACGTCTAAAAAAAAACTGCAAACACCACAGAACTACCAGTACATTAATTTCTTGACTTTGTTAAAATTCACCTAAATATTCCAATGACGTTTGAAAAATGTAAATAATGTGTGCTTCATTGTTAACTTATATTAACTCACTGACTGCTGAGTGACCAAACATGTGGCCATGAATGACTTCACCAAGAAAACAAGTAGCTGCAGTTTTCTTACTGTACTTTGCAGAAAACCACTCTTCATCTGGGAAGAGAACTCTTGGAAAACATGTCTATTATTTGCTTAGCCTTCCTTAATGAACTCATCTTAAATTATTAAACTAAATTATCTCCAGGGAGAGGTCATGGAAACTGAATTACCAGAACCATGACTTCCACTATTTTCGTAATAGTTAATGCTCTGATAAAACCTCATTTGACTAACTTCCTCGGTTGAAAGGAATGTATCTCAGCATACAAAGTACTTTTTATTTAACAAAATTTATCAAATATTGCTGGTTCTGATAATACACAGTTGACAAACTTAATTTTCTACATAAATTGGTAGCATATCCTATCCAGGACGTAGCTATCAACCCAGCATTTGTTGGCTGTGGTGATTTTCTAGGCAATATAAATACGTTCAGTAGGTTGCCATTGCTTTCTGAAAGGTCCGGATGCACAATTACCTGTGGTGAGGATCAAACTCGGTACCTTTGCCGTCACAGACGCGCTCTGTACCACTTCGCCACAGAGCCGGACATTTTTTTCTACATAATAGACCATAAATTGAATACAATACATATTACTGGAAGCATAAATCGGTTACAATATCTAAAATCATTTTTAATGTTATTGCTACTAAATCGTGACCTCCAATATAACAGACATCTGTGCAGCATCCCTGCAATAGGGCACTCTGACTATTGTCATACTTTTCATTGGACATTTATTTATGCAAGGGAATCTCATTATAACGTTCCGGACTGAAGAAATATGTGTATAATAGAAATTCTCTATTTACAGTACAAACAAAACAAAGAATAAATATAATTGAGAATTTAGAAAAGTATTGCTAAAGAGGTAAATGTGTTATAAAAGGATGTGTTATAAAAGGATGTGTTATAGAGGGATTCCCCTGTACTTTGTTTAAAAAAACCAATGAAAATTACAGCAATAGTCCGATTGGAATTACGCAGTGATATAAAATGGGTTAGTACTCTGGCAGGTTATATCAGAGGTCATGTACTAAACTCATACTATTTTTAAATGTTATGATAATGTTCTTAATTTGTTATATATTAGAACGTACACATTTGATACATATTCCTGGAAGCATAAGTCAGTGACAGTATCTAGTGCATATTATTGCTTCTATCACTTGCGTGTTGTCAGGGCCCAAACAGGGAGCAATTGATAGTTTACACTGTGACCTGTCCTGCATGTCATAAGAGGCTAAATCTGGCTCTGTGGCAGCAGGGTTGAAACTTTATTAGCAAGTTTCAAGTTTCGCCTGTACTATGTAGTTGCTATGTAAATGCTAAGTAGGTATTTCATGAAGAATAGTTCTCCGACAATGTATCTATTTTCTTTTCCAAAAATGTTGTTAGGTGTCATGGGTAGTTGAAGTTTTCTGCCTTTGGCCAGATTTGTAGCGCTTGCCATGGTTCTTAACAATCTCTCTGATTGAATCTCTGATTCCCATCTTGTTCTTGGTCTTCCTCTTGCCTTGTTACCGTTCTTTCTACTGTTGTACGCCTGGTTGTGATGGTTCCATTCGCATAATGTGTCTGAACGAGTTGATCTGTTGTCTTTCTATATATTGTTTGTATATGGTCTTTACTAACTTTATGATGTCTTCATTTCTCATTCGGTCTCTTCTGGTGACGTTTAAAGCCTTTCTCAGGCATTTCATCTCACATGTTGTAATCTTTCTCAAGAGTGTTTTAGTCAGGGGCCATGTATGGTATTGGTAACATAACGTTGGAATAAAGATGATGTTTATGTTGTTTGGTCGCCATGTTGATCGCTGGGTTTTTAAGCAGCGGTGACAGTTGGTATGTTACAGTGCTTGCTTTTTGGCACCTCATCTCAATTTCTCTATCCTATCAATTTTGCTGTTTTCTGCAAATTCTGATGTCTGCTTAAGTTTTGTGCCATTAACATACACATTTAGCTGTTCTTTTGCATATTTTCATAGTTTCTGTTTTTGATGTTTTTAATCTCATATTGTATTCTTTGCATACTGCCTGTAGTGAATTTGTGTATTTTTATAGTTCATCTTCAGTTTCATGTATTAGACCTTGATCATCTGCGAAGAGTAGATCATGCCTAGAGTTACATCATGCCTAGAGTTACATCATGCCTAGAGTTACATAGGTGTCTTGATGTTTCTAATATGTGTTTTGACATTATACACAATATATATTATTATTTTTACACCTACATTATTTTCTTCTTCTGTGTTGATTCTCAGACTTCTGCTGTTGTGTTGTTTAGCAGATTGTAATCCAGAGAAAATAATGTGCTGTGTTATGTTTACAGATATCTGCGCCTGCCATATTCAACATCAGCATTACTTTGGGCCACTTACTATCTCCAAACCCCCTTAGTCTATTGTCTAGTGTCTTTCCCCAGGTGAATGATTGTTGATCGCATTGACACTTGCTGTTAAGCGTAGGGGTGGGAGCTTAAGCTGTCGTTCCAGATGTGCCGCCAAGGTTGCATTTAGTCCATGTTTGTTCAAGGCTATCTTGATGTTTTCTATCCACCATTTTCTTAAAACTATCCCCCCTTAGTCAACTCCTAAATATACATGGCTGGCCAAAGTGTTGCTATTCTTGAACATATTCTTCGGCAGCATCATAATCAAAGATCTTAGCATTACAATATTTTAGAATCTGTAATCAGAACATCATTAGTATTCCCCTCATCAGTTTTGTACTTGTTACCGATCCAGTGGCACGTAGGCTCATCACATTTAGCTCAACAGTTTCTGTACTAAACACGTTTCATTTATGTCTGGAAGCATAATTTAGTGACAATATCTCATGTATAATATTGCTCCTTTTCTCACATTATTTGAGAATATCTAATGTATAATATTGCTCCTTTTCTCACATTATTTGACAAATCTAATGTATAATATTGCTCCTTTTCTCACATTATTTGACAAATCTAATGTATAATATTGCTCCTTTTCTCACATTATTTGAGAATATCTAATGTTTAATATTGCTCCTTTTCTCACATTATTTGACAATATCTAATCAGAATTTCCTTAACTCATTCATCCATTTTCCTTTTGCGAAGGTACGTCGCATTCCCCAAAGCCTCTTTCACTATTGAAGAGAGTTTCTCGTGTGTGTCCCGTAACGTTATCTGTGCCATCATCTGCAAGCGCTGCATATGACATACATAGGTGAGACTGGTAGGAGGCTTGCTGGCCGATTCTGCGAATACATTCATTCATTTTCCTTTTGCGCTGAAGTTAGCGCATAGGACAGAGGTCACATCTCTTCAATTCTGTCTGTTCAAAGCTATTCTGTGCAATTCTTGAATAGTATGAATATTGGTTGTTTTACTTTCTCTAAGTATTGTTCTTCTGAGTGTTTCTTTTGGACTACCCCTTGCTCTTTTGCCTGTAGGTATCCATTCAAGAGATTGGTGGTGTATTCTGTTGGTGTCTGCGCGTAGGGCATGCCCGATGTAGGACCAACGGCGTTTTCTGATAACATCTGTGATGAAATTTTGATGTGTCTCTTCTCTGATTTTATCATTCGATTTGAATTCACTCCAATGGGTGTTAGTTATCCTACAAAGACATTTGTTCTTGAAACTCATTAATTTCTTTTCTGAAGATAAAGAGCTTTTCCAGCTCTCACTTAACTCTTTCGCATACGCAAAATAAAAACAAAATAAAACCACATTTTTATTAGCTGCTTTAAAAAACTATTTTAAGCTACATCAAGTGGCTTCTAGTAAACATGGGGACAACTAAGAGCCACTTAAAGTCATATGTTTTATAGTTTATTTATTTTTTTTACTGGCTACAACATTTTAGATGCAATAAGGTCGTCATGTGACCCGTGTAACACTGTTTCATGTGTTTATTTATGTTGTTACTGATTACATTTCAGTTTCAGCATTAGTCATGACCTATGATGTAACACTATTGTAAGTTGTTACCTATGCATCTTTTCTCTTCAATTGTTCCATATCTCCATCTCAAGGAACACATCATGCCACCATCTTATCAGAACTCAAATATATATGTATATACACACCCATATGTATTGATATTTTACACAAGATAAACATACAAAAACATTCATTTCTCCTTTACTTTCATGTAATCAAGAGAATTATTTACATCAATGACTATGATTACAAAAGCAGTATGAGGTAAACATCATATTATATACATTGCTGGAGGATATCATCATGTCAGGTATATATCAATAGTGTGGGGGGTCCTACCCAGTAGAATATGGGTTAGTATACTCATTTCTAGCACTTTGTCTATAATATGGTTCCCATGATGAGTGGAAGTTTTATACCACAAATAGCTTTTGGGTTGAGTCAGCTTCAGGGAATGGACATTAGAACATTCTACGAAAGAAAAGGAATCTGGTGTGATGCTGACTAAAATGTGTTCAGTTACTTTTTGACGTTGTTGACCAAATGCAGGCAAAATATCAAAGGCCATTTACACTGGAAGAATTTTGTACGGCAGCACCATGATCAGAGACAGTCAAAGATGATCACCTCTAGAATTGTGTAAAACAGCACCTTGATCAAAGATACACAAAGCAGTCAAAGATGATCACCTCTAGAATTGTGTAAAACAGCACCTTGATCAAAGACACACAAAGCAGTCAAAGATCATCACCTCTGGTAGAGTTTTGCAGGGAAGAATCTTGATCAGAGACAAAGCATTTAAAGACAATCACCCATTCAGAAGGTCCAAAGCGAACAGCTGGTTCATGAATGGGTAACATACATAGATGCCTCTGACATTTAGGAACTCATATGGACCATGATGTCCATGTCATGCTGGAGTACACAGAGTGAGCTGACATGCTGGCTACAAGGGTACCTGTGGTGGATACTTTGAATATGGACAAAAGTGAGATGTTCAATATAATACTGCATTATTTATTGAAGAATGAAATGAAACTGGACGAATCAGATTACAGAGACACTGAAGGAATTTGGGACCAAGCGTGCGACAAACAGAGAAGGACAAGCGAGGGGTTGAGTTTGGTGCATGAAAAATCAGCCCTACAGGAACAATACTCTTCACAGTCTACTTCTTCTGCGTACACTTTTTGATAATCAACATGAAAATTCATTTGATTACTGCCTGAGAATTTCAAATACATGATTTTCCCCACAAAGGGTCCATCCCATCTGTTTTCGGTTGTGCCATCTACTAAAAGAGACTGAGCACCTGTGTCTGCCCAGAGTGTATTTACATCAGTTCTTAAATACTTGATGAAATGCTGTATATGTTAAGTTGTGTGCAAGCAAGAATAAGTGCTTGAATACCTCTGGTAGACTTGTAAGACAACAAATTAATCACACAGTGAAACAATGAATGACCATCAGAACTGGTAGAATTTTTGTTAGCACAGAAGGTTTTCCAAAGACGAAGCAATCATTAAAACATCACACCTAATTCATAAAAGTAAATGGTGTACACATTTTTTAACATAATTGGTCTACAGCTAAACCTTTATCATGAGGTGTGGCTAAACAAGAATGTTATGCAGGTAATCAGAGGAGCCTGATAAACCAACACAGAGTGTGTGCTTGCTTAATTGATACAATTGAGGTTACAAACCTTGAGGCTTGGACCCACAATTAGCATGGTGAAAGGGAAATCAGAACATGGCAGTTAGTACTAAGAAAAAAGCCAAAAGTGGGTAACTCCATTCCCTTAACAACCCCTGCCTCCCAAAAAAGGGCACAAAAAAAAAAAACAAGAAAAGGATACCACTTTACCCAACTTTTACCAATAATGCATCTAAGATCCTGACCCTAACCGCATGGATCTATCCAACTTAGTAGAACCTGGCGAGGAGTAAAACTCTTTTGGCATAGCTCTGGTGATAATTTACAAAAACTGATAAACCTTGATGACAGGGTAACAATATAAATGATGGCAGTTTTAATGTCATGTACAACCCTTTACAACATCAGAGCGGAGGTCATATATCTTATTTCATATTAAAGTGCTAAAGGTTGTACATATCTAATCCTGGAATTATATCTTCAACACTGGTCTAAAACAACACAAAGGAAAAGCTGTTACAAGAAATCTTGTGACCAATGAAATGTTAAGATAATGAAATCCTGAACTATTTGATAATGCTCATATACAACAAGAACAGAAGTTGACTGAAAACTAGGGACAAAATAAGAAATATGATACAGATAGGATTACATTTGAGAACTCAGCTTTCCTTTCATGCACAGGAGACTACAGATCTCCATGGATCTATAATGTTTTGAAGAGAAGTCTCCTAATCTGAGGGACATACCTGTCAACTGTTAGTATTTTGTATAGAATAAACTCAGGTTTCATTGAATACATGTTATTGGAACTGGGCATAATTTGGAGCCAAAATAATTGAGATGTTAATTTGGGCTGAAATACAGAATAAAACTTCTAAAATAGAGTTTCTCAAAATGGGTGAGGGAGGGTGAAGAAACTATAGGGCCATGGGGTGATGAAGTTTTAGGAAACAATTAACCAAACAAGATGCAAGAGAAACTAAAGCTATCTCCTATGTGATAAGTACAAGAAAGAAGACAAGGTTGTACAATTTTTGTAATAGTCATCAAGTTCTAGCTAAAGCCTTATGGCTAAGAGCTAATATCATTGTACTACGACAAGCACATAAGTGCTTATTCTCACAGAACACATTTTGGAGGGTATGTATGCTGAAGGTTCCTGTGTCCTGCTGGTTAAACATTCTCATTCCACACTGCAGGCATCCAGTTTTGCTTCTACATTTAATAATAAATTTTGTCAAATCTCAACTTAGATGTGTCATCAATAGGTGTCCACATCAAGCAGGTGACCATCAAGAAATTTCAACACATCGATCTAATACATTAGCAACTTCTCTTCTATTAATGTCTTAGATGAGATCTGCTGTCCACTTTCTCATGACCACATATGCCAGCATGCACCGACAGTAGATCCATGTGAGATCTCTAAATTTGGATGTATCTTTATATTCCAACCACTCGTAACAGCACATGCCATTGTGAGTCTTCCGAAGCACTGACTAGGAGTGATATGACAACTGATTTAGTAAATAGATTCTCAGAGAGTCATATGATGACTGCAGTAACCACCTCAATTTCCATCTTCATACTGAATGTAGTGGTTATGCTGCTCAATGACTCTACCACCAAAACTAGCTGTAAAGTCCTAGCCAGACTTCTCACCCCAACACATAGATTCATTGGTGAACACAATGACATCATCTCTAGTGTTATCGTCCAGTTAATTTATTTCAAGGTTGTGTTTTAATTAACCTAATCTCTGCATTCTCTGCCAATGGAGAATATAACATTGTGGAAGTCTGTCATGGTCCCATCAATTTCATGTCATTCTTCTTTTGTTGGTAAATTTATAATAGAGCAGCGAAGTGCAGTGGTTAGTACACTTGCTTCGTATGAGTGGTCCTGGGTTCATTCCCCAGTCGAGGCAGAAATGTTTTTTTTTAGACCGCAATGGCTCCCAGTTCGACCCAGCCTGAATTGGGTACCAGATCAGTCTGGGAAGTAAAGACTGCGAGGGAGAGGAGATGGCTACCGCCCTCATATAGCAGAGCCACTGAAATGTAAGATCACTAACATTTCACACCCCTACGGCAGTTAAGTGCTATGGGTTAACTTTAAGTTTATAACCTTATGGAAACTTGCCATGATCCCATTAAATAAGCACCATTATTCTCCTACTGGTAAGCTCAAGATTGTAGGCACCTCTAATATCATCTTTTTGAGCTTGCGCAATCCATGACATGCCCTGCTTAATTCTTTTACCTTTTTGATAATTAATATTATTATGTAGTGGGTATCTCTGGTCTGAGGTAACACTCATGTATTCTTTCGTTTTTGTGAGAGTAAATAGGAACCATGTGATAAGAGCTAAATTCTGCACCTTTCTATATGCCTATTCAAATCAATGGTAAGCGACTGATAGGAACATACAATTTTACTGAATTAAAATGAAAATTAGCTATTGCTTTTTCTGGGACTATTTTTTTTTTAAATATTGCCGTAAATTTTTTCTTAATGTGTCTTATCCTTGCACTTGTTTTTCTATTGTTTAACCATTTTTCCAGTTGAACTGGATCACTCAATTAAGAAGTTACTGCACTAACCACTAAGCTAATGTGATTTACCATATAAAGAGACCTAACACTATTCAAAATCATACTAGAATTGCGGGCTGAATATAAGAGAAAGACAATGCTACGTATGGAAAAGAAGCATCAAGAGGTGAGCAAACAGTCTGGTACAGTGTACAACACGATGGCAAGAAATACAAGGTAATGGTGATCCATTACAACCGATCTTCGATGTGAAAGTAACACTTGGTATTATTTGTTCATAAAATGTAAATTAATGACAAAAATATTTACAGTTGTAAATATTAAATGAATGATGATTCAGCAATCTATATTACAGAGGTGGCAAATCTCCACCAACTATGAGTTTTGAAGTGGCTTAATGTATTCGGTGGATAATTTTATGATAATGATCTTTTGCGTCTTTATAGGTCAGGAAGCAGGCCAGTGTAAGATTTAAAATAATTATGAGGGTTTTGGTAAATTTACAGGAAACTTGTAACTGCAGAGAGACATAGTCTCTATGTCTATGTTTCACACATGATCCCTTGCCCAGGCAGATTTTATGGAGAATGGTGTCTTGCCCATTTGCACTAGCACTCTCTCTGCTCTGTTTATTAGTGTCAAAAGAAAGGCAATGTCAATATGCTTGGAAAACCAGCATTACTGCAGGAGATGCAAGAAGATGGTAATTTTATATGGTGACATAAATACAGAAGATGGAAACATGTTATTAATATTTGAATCATGCCAAAACTGTGGTAGTGATCTTGTTCTTTGGAGGTCAGCAGCCGTAGTCTGGTATGAAAGCAGCAACAGCTCACAACATGATGGCTGTGTATTGGTACGGCGCCACTAACAGGGATAGTGACTTATCTAGATAGGAACATAACAAAATATTAACACAATGTTACATGTTAAATGTAAAAAAAATCATAGCATAGTTCATTAATTATATAAACAATGTTTTGTCAAATTTCAACCCCCCCCTCCCCTCATAAACAATTGTCAATTAATCAGGGACCTTCCCTCTGCGTAATTATGTCTAAATTTGTTTACCCCTCCTTCTTCAACACTAAAGTTTTTTTTTTTGTTTAGCAGAAAAATTATGCAAAATATACATAATTTGCTTCACTAAAAACAACAAAAATCAAGTTCAAACAATTTAATTGGTGTATAACGTTATTGTTGGTATCAACTTTTATCATCCATCCAAGTTTTAATACAAATGTTACAGAAAAGTACTCCTTCTTCCTCTGTGTTTTTTCTCAAAATTCTGTAGCATGTAGTCTGGAGAACAGCATGCATTGCGTCATGGTTAACAGCTTTGCTGCGATATTGACCTAACACATCTGACTTCAGTATGGCTTCTAGGTCAATTTGACCCTATATTCAGATGAGACAGCAAACTCCACCCCATAACCTCCTTAGTTGTCTATAATTAAATGCCTGCAAGGGAAACAGTGTTGCTATTCTTTGCTCACCTTTGGAGCCCGTTGCAACACACGTACAGACTCCATTCAATAAACACAAACATATAAAAATAAATATTTAATAAAAACAGATAGTATGCATACCTTTGAAGACAGATTCATTAGAAAGGACATGAACACTTGAATAAAATGGCTGAGGAACAGCAGCCTTGCGACGTAACATACAGCACTCTTTACTTCCAGGAGAGTTCCATTCACGTCTGCAGAAGAAAATATTTCATGTTACATTGTCATATACATATAATAGTATTAAAAAAAACTATAAAATAGCAAAAGATTCATCTGCACAAATAAATGTAAAAAATACACACACTTACAGTCTACCTTCATCAAAGTATCTTACAATATCATCCATTATCAATATTATCAATATAAGCCAATATCAATATTAGCTTATTCCTTTTTGTTTTCAAACTCCTGTTTGCTAGCAGTATGGAGTTTGGAAAAGGAAGAAAAACAAAGGAATATTTGTCGAAGGCCATTGGACATTGGACGTCAGGACATTGGCGCAAATAAAATGGCACATTCTCAGGACTATATTCTGCTGGAAATCTAGTAGGACCATGGTCCTGCTATAAGGGAGATTCAGCAGGAGTTTGAGAATGAACACTGAAGAAGAGCAAAAATGGAATTGTTGTATTTCACAGCTTGGTTGAATATATGTTTCACACATTTATTGGTCCATGTTTCCAACATGTGATCTAGGATATCTTAGTAAATATAAGTAGGAAGCCAGAGGACAATTTTTTTTAAATTCTTGAGAGTAACGGGAATTGAACCAGTCCGTTCAAAGGCACCAAATCGCCTCGAAACTATTGAACACGCGTTCTTCCGTACTTGACTAACCGCATCTCCAAAAAAAAGATGCGATTTCATCAAGCCTTTCAAACCGTGCACACAAAGTCACCAGATGCGGTTAGTCAAGTACGGAAGAACGCGTGTTCAATAGTTGCTAGGCGATTTTGTGCCGTTGAATGGTTCAATTCCCGTTAGTCTAAAGAATTTTTTTTTAAATTGTCCTCTGGCTTCCTACTTATATTTACTTGTATAAACAATTACTCAAAGCAAAATTGTATTGTCTATATATGTTATTCATGTTTACAAGAAGACCTATCGACCCTTGTATAACTAATATGGATATTATGTTATATGTTTGTTGTTACTGAGGATATTTCAATACCTGTACGGGATGTTTGTTGTTGTTGTAATAGTCCTTGTCTCGATCGGTCCGTTCTGATGACTTTGTGTGCACGGTTTGAAAGGCTTGATGAAATCGCATCTTTTTTTGGAGATGCGGTTAGTCAAGTACGGTTAGTCAACGCGTGTTCAATAGTTGCTAGGCGATTTGGTGCCGTTGAACGGACTGGTTCAATTCCTGTTAGTCTCAAGATATCTTAGTACAAGTTTTGTTATGCTAGTGGGACCTGATAAATCAAACAAATTTGAATGGCAGTATTCCTGATAACAAAATGCTATCTATATTTGTAGAGACAATAATTTAACTGTAAATTCAGTAACTACATTGTGAAAAAAAGGAAATATAAAATTTTACTATTTACAAATGTTTTAAGTAAGTACCCTTATTGTTTTCCATGTCTAGAGAAAGATCAGAATATCAAAATAACACAAGATAACAAGAACACAATTAAGTTAACAATGGTATATATTTGTCATTATGCAATGAATGAATGTTGATAATTGGAGAAAGTAATACATGTTTATTGAAATATAGCATTCTTGAAACTATAGCATGTTTTTAGTAGTTTATACACATTTTGAAATGTTGCCATTTTTGGCTATTTTTTACTAAAAATTTGACCATAAGCAGTTTTGACCATCTGGCAACATTGACTCACAATAACAACCTACCGTTAAATTCCGTGTATAACCCGAGAATTTTTGGACAATAAACAGAGATGGCTTCATACTCCTAGGCTTATTTTCGAGAGTAAGATCAAATTAAAAAAAAATTACGTCCAAATCACAGTAAAAATGGAGAAAAACACTTTAAAAAAAATTAGTCACATGTCCCGATATATTAAGCCAGGATAAAATGACTAGGGCTCACCAGCAATCTAGAGCGTACTTACCATAATGCTAGGCCTCTAATTACATTAATTTCTATATATCATACAATATTTCCTTCGAAATCTCCGATATTTCTTGATAAAAACTCACTTACTAGGTCTATATCGTTATTTCCAACACGCCGCCATTTTTTTAGCAAAATTTCCCGGAAATGCTATTTTTAGCAATGGGTATTACCGGTTTTTTTTACCGTTTATAGTACATATATTTCTATCATAAAGGTTTCAATTGATCATCGAAATTGGTCAGAAAAGTATACCAGTATCTGATGTTATTTATTAACTACAGTAAAGTGTAGGTACCGGTAGTTACCGGGTGCATATAATGTCTGTGATAACAAATGACATCTATATAACGGTAACTGCCGTTTATAGTCTAGCCTTACTGGGTAGTGTTTGATAGTAACAGACTAAATTATAGGAGGTTTGGCTTGCGTACAGCAAAATGTTTAAACACAATTATCTGTAGTGTAGACACAAAAACAGAACACAGAATAACATCAAATATCGATAAAATTTAGGAAAAACTTACCGGTGCCAGTCGAAACAGTTATTGAAATCCTTCGAAGTCCGAATCACTGTCTGAAGTCTGAAATAACTCATGAATGTCATCATCTGTCATGGAAACATCAGGGTGGATATCGTCAGTCTCTGGTACATTGTCGTCGTCGGCATCGTCCTCAAAGATAGCGTCGTCCTCACTTCCATCCATTGCGTTACTTATTGAACACTTTTTGAAAGATCTGATGATCATTTCGGATGAAATATCAGACCACGATTCTTTGACCCACGTAACGATTGTGGTGATGTCAACTTTTTTAATGTTACAACCCTTCGTCACTGCTAAATCAGATGATGCCATCCAGTCATTCCATTTTGCTCGGAGTCTGTCCTTGAATGGTTTGTTCAGGCAGACATCTAGTGGCTGTAAGAGGGATGTAAGTCCCCCAGGAATGACGGAAACAGACAACCCCATCTCACGGCATCGTTGTAATACTTTCTCTGTGAGATGCGCCCTAAATGAATCCCAGACTAGCATGGATGGTTTTTTTAAAGCGGCCCCCTTCCTCTGCCCCCACACTTTATCCAGCCATTCCAGAGTACCACTTTCGTCCATCCAACCTTTCGTGTGAGGGATGTTGGGGATGTCGGTCTATAGTCGGACTTTCGACTTTCTCCACTTTTGGGAAGGGATAGTTAGGTTATCGGCCAACAATCGGATGGGTTTATATTCAGAATTTAACGGTACTTACCCCATGAGGATTCTTTCATCAACTTCCAACAAAGGCTCAATGAAAAGTGTTGAGTACAACCCTGGAATGACATTAATGGTCATTAAAATTTCATGATCAACATTCAACAAATAGGAAAAACATCAAAGAAATCTGACATTGATGCAACATAGCATACCAGAACTTAGGGCATGTGTCTTACATGTTAAAAAATAAACATGTGAACACGAACACCAAAACTGTACTATATAAAACGACCATCATACCATCACTAAACTACCAATGTCAAACATGGACACTAACAACAAAAGCAAAAAGAAAACTTGTTACAACAGAAATTACTTGTCTATGTAGAATTCTTGAAGTAACAATAAGAGATAGAATCAGAAATGAAAATATCAGAAGACTATTGTCGATTGTCTTTCCCTAGGTGGTTTGTTATCCACTCTTGCCGTTATGCTTAGGGGTGATTGGAGCTTGAGCTTGCGTCCTAAAGCCAGATGTGTGGCCTCGGCTGTACTATGACCATGTCTGTTCAGAATGTCCCTGACGTTTTCTATCCATCTTTTCAGTGGTCTTCCTCTGGCTTTGTACCCTGATCTAATTTGATTATATGCCCGTATGGACAACTTGTCATAATGCATTCTCATAATGTGGCCAAACCACTTGATCTGCTGCCTTTCTATGTAATCTGTACACAGTATTATACCTATTCTTTTTCCCTGATATCTTCATTTCCTAATCTATCGAGCCTGGTGACACCGGCGGCTTTCCTCAAGCATTTCATCTCACGTCACTATTTTTCTGTAATGTGAAGATGAGAGAGACCAGGTTTGGCACTGGTAACACAAGTGTTGGTAGGAATATACTGTAGATCATTTGTCTTTTAATTTCCATTTTGATATGGGGGATGAAGAAGTAGTTGTGACAGTTGGTATGTTACTGCATTTGCCTTTTGACACCTCATCTTTATTTCATCAGAAGACTAACAAACATAATTTCAAGCCTGGATCAAGAATCAAGAGAAGATGAACATATTTTTTTCCCTATTGTCATATATTTTTTATTATGCCAAAGATTCTTAGCATCAAACTTTCAGTGTATTTTTTCCAGATAGATAGCTTTTTTTATTTACACCTAAAGGCTTCTTTCTGGCTTCAAACTGCAAGGGCAATACTTAGTGTGTTCCTCAAGGGCTGATAACTGTCAAATAATGAATAAACCAGCTATTATCTTTCTGTAATGTTGATAGCAAATAGATATTAATTTGTGTGGGATTTGTGCTCCATTTTATGTTGCACAATTTTCGGAGACATTGTCTTACCTGTACATAAGCTAAATACAAATGTGAACTGTGTTTGGTAGAGCTTAACCATCATGCGGCTGTGAAAACAGAAAATAGCAAACTAAAATTATAAGATGTAAACTATGAACAAGTTAAACATTTTAAGATGATGATGAAATAATCCCTTTAGCTGTGAGCAGGTAGCTCTTGACAGCCCATAGTCAAAAGTACATGTTTTCATCAGTGAGTAACAGAGGTGACATCCAAACTCGAACTTGTATACGGTTTGCTATCTCAAAGACATGGTTGTGTTAGGTGGGGTATATGGGTACACTACATGTTTAGTTCCTGAACTGAAGCATTCCAGTGCAGCAGTAACCCAGAATAATCGGGTCTTGCCATGAGAGTATAATACACCTCTCAGCCAACCAGACTGCATTAGTTTTATTAATTATTAGTTATTAGTTAAACCAGTAACAATAGTACATTATGTTAGTTATCCTTTCTTGGTTTTGTTACTGCGGAACTCTCCACCTTTTCTTGGTTTTGTTACTGCGGAACTCTCCACCTTTTCTTGGTTTTGTTACTGCGGAACTCTCCACCTTTTCTTGGTTTTGTTACTGCGGAACTCTCCACCTTTTCTTGTTTTTGTTACTGCGGAACTCTCCACCTTATCGGATATCCTCTGACAGTTTGGTGATTTATATCTTGTAAGCTAAGCCCTGGTAAAACCACAAGTCAGCAAGTAGTCCAGCAAAAAGATAGCATCATAAAAGCAGACTTGGTTGACAATCCACTTAAATTATGTTTAATACAGGCCAAGGGAGCTCATTTACATATAAAGGTGGTTTTCTTAAACTTGTAGCTGCTACAATTGAGTTTACTCGTTCCTCTATCTTTCTGCTATTTATAGTTACACCCATTTTTTTTGTTATTTATTTCCCCATTGCTAAAAATAATTTCACCATGAAATTGCCAAGTGCTTGTAATCTCTCTTATTATTGTAGGACAAGAGAAGGTTTCAGCAAGTGGGAAATGTCATTGGGGAAGGAATTTAGCACAGTTGCGATCGGTTACTGAAAACAATGTAGCAGTGAAAAGGTTAAGAGAATGGCCAACAAATGATTCCTTGCTAAAGAGTATGATAAAAAATGTGGGTAGAATTCTCATACAAATCTATGCTAAGTGTGATACACTGGGTTGCTGCAATATCTGTGTTCTCCATAATATTAACAATTAAGCAGTATTTTTCGTTGTAATGATTTTAATCAAATATTTACATATTTGAAAATATAAACATTAGAAAATATTAGAACACTAGAAAATATTTACATAAGTAGTGTGCCATTACTTTCTGAACAGTCTGAGAGTTTAACTTCCTGCAGTTAAATTTGAACCCAATAACTGGGGCTTCTGAGATCCATACAATACCTCTGAACCACAGATCCAGACTTCATAATCTATAAAACCCACAAAAGTCAAAGTTCAGACTCCGTGATCTACAAAATTCATAAATGGGGTACTGCATAAGATACATCAACACACAGAGTTCTTCATTGATTTCTTTCTTCAACATTGCGAATGAGCTGACAAGTTCATTCTTTGATATTGTGTTCATGATTTTCTTTGCTCCTTCAAACTTCAACTATTCCTTGCAAGATTATTTTTGACAGGAAATCATGGCAGCTTATAGACTAAGAAATATAACAGATACAAATCAATGAATAAGTATTACAGGGCAGATACTTTAAAACTGGAGATTCCGTTAGTGACATCCGTTGATGGAGGGTGTTTCCATCGATTGTTGGATTAATCAACTAACATCATAAAGTCCAGACCGATGTGTGAACAGTCAGTTCATTCCAACACTCAAAAGAACAATATATAGAGAAAGTAAAACAGCCAATATACATACTATTCAAGAACTGCACAGAATAGCTTTGAAAAGACAGAATTGGAGAGATCTGACCTCTGCCCTATGTGCTAACTTCAGCACTAAAGGAAAATGATGATGATAACATTAAAACTAGTTTACCTCATTTTACCACGGTCCACAGAATCTTTAGCTTGAATGAGAGCATACACAGTACCATACACACTCTGACTATTTGGGCACACCTGCAAGCACATGTTAAAAAATAATGATCGCATGCTCTGAGAATTTTATGAAACGTATACAGGATATGACAATGCACAAAGCCCATAGTATAATGGGTGTGTATATCTTCTTTTTCATCGTTCATTCTCAAACTTCCACTGGATATATTTTGATTAGATTTCCAGAAGGATGTAGTCCAGAGAATGGAAATGCATTGTGTCGCCGTTTTTTTTTGCACCTATGGCCCAACACATCCATCTTCGCTCCTGTACAGAGGTGTATATATAAAGTGCCAGTGTAAGATTTTCTTCTTCTGTGTTCTGAAATGCAGAACTTATGATTAACAGGATGTGGTCTGGGAATTTCTTTTGCTGCCTCTTCTTCCACCATCAACTTCCCCCTGTAAAATAGTTTTATAATGTGAATTATGTCTCAACACATATGCAAATCAAGATACTTTACAGCATTTCACTATCGCCAAAAGTTGTTCTCGACAACTTGCAAGTGTGTCTTTTATTAATTTATTCAGTGTTCCTCAGTTTGCAAGGAAAAACGCAAGGACCCGATCACTCCACACTACACAGGGTGATACCACTCTGATTTCTGTGGACTTTATGTTTGGTTGTCCTATCCATAGATAGATTGCCTTACTGGGCTCGAGTTTTCTATCTACACTTGACGTCCATCACCTGAGCCATAGATATCCGATTATGCCTAGGCCTAGCCTGCTGCTTTCATTCCTGTACCCACTGGTAGGCAAATCCACCACCCATTTACGAACTATGGACGGTGTGCGTGTGTAACATCTGATTATTGGTCCCTGTAGCCTCCTGTACCAACAGAATCATCACGTCAAACGAACTTTTGCTGCCACAGTGATGGGCAGTATGATGATCAATATTTCAACTAGACTGGATGCAGGCTGGTCTGAATGGTTGTGGTCATCCTCTTTATGTACAGGTCATACCTGGTTTCTGAGATGTTGCAGATTTTGGTAATTTTGTAGTATATGGTGTGGTGTCTGTGTCCATGTTTGTTCTCGAATGTATTTGTCTTAAATTTGGCATAGCTGATTTGTTCAGATATCAGCAGCACTAATTTTCAAAAGTCTTAATAAAATATAGTACTTTAAACTGAAATAAGAAGCAAGGAGACAGCGATACCCCTCTTCAAATCAATAAAGAACATGTGACATTATGTAATATTACATCAGAAGAGAGACAAAAACAAAAATAGCCAGACTGTTTTCTCTCATCAAGACTTTCTTCATTCCTGCTCACACTGGAACAGGTTTTTCAGAGCCTGGATTGGAATCCGAAGCCACCTAAGGACTCACAAACACCAAACCTAATTTACTTTTCTTTCAATGATATGCTCATGTTCTCATTTGTGAAGGAAAATTATTATCACCACATGTTCCAGGATATACCACACATAGAAACTTACATCTAATATCTGAAGATCATAATTACAGAATGCAACATATCTTTGTCCCCAATCTGCATCATGTCGTATTGCTTCCACCATGTAATGCTCAATATCAAATGTCATTTGCAGAACTGTAATCTAAATAATTAGAGGATACAAAAAGAAAGTTGCACATTACAACAACAAATTTCTATGTTTTACAACATGCTCTTGGAGTGACTGTTTTTTATAACAATTGACTTCACATGTTAAGACTAGTCTTATCCATAGACACACCTGGCTGTCCAAATATTAAAAATTTACTCATTGGAATATTATAGTAGGGTCAATAGAAGCTCTGTATAAACTAGTAAAAACACAGATCCTTAAACAACTATGCTTTATTTAGATATTACCTACAAGCTTACAACTGTCTATAAAGATGTAAAAAAAAAACACACCTAAGTTGCATTTTACATGTTTGGCAGGGTACGGTGATCCTATTTGTTTCTCTCCAATAAGTACTCTGAAATAATATATTATAAACTTCCTATATTCTTGTATATCATCTCTGTATCCATCTGTGATGGCCAAGGTTACGAGGTTCATATTCTCCAGAGGCTCTTGTACATCTGGACAATTCATAAAGCACTGACAAAACTACTGAATTTAAAAAGGCCACTAACACCCCACCCCCCAAAAACAATTGGTAACAAAAAGGTTACTAAATTATAGTTTAACATAACATGGAGAAGTGAAGGACATGATAAGGAACTAACTACAGAGGTAAAGATGAAGGAGG
Source organism: Meghimatium bilineatum (assembly GCA_034231615.1). NCBI lineage: Eukaryota > Metazoa > Mollusca > Gastropoda > Stylommatophora > Philomycidae > Meghimatium > Meghimatium bilineatum. The sequence continues at coordinate 16,914,872 of CM067316.1, read as the reverse complement.
TAGGTCATAGTTGAGTGTTAATGAATATACATTTTCATTAAAATTTTTACTTGCAAAAAAAAAAAAGGGATGCCAAAATGCAGTTCCACTGCATTTTAATACCAAAAAACCCCTGCTATTTACAACATTTACATTTCAATATAAAGACTCCTGACTGCCAAAATTAAATGTGTTGGGGCATTGGTACAAGTGAAACAGCAACACAATGCATTTCCGCTCTCTGGACTATGTCCTGCTGGAAATCTAGAAATCTAGTAGAACCATCCTGCTGCAAGAGAGATCCAGCAGGAGTTTGAGAACAAACCCAAAATAATATATGGCTCATAACAGCCTTTTGAACTTGAATGCATTCAATTCCTATGTTAATAAATTTTTTTAGCACTAGTTATTCCCCTTATAGTTTTAACATTTATCCACAGCATTTATTTTATCTTTTTTTACAACTCCTTCTGGTCCTTTGGTCAGAACATTAATTTAGAATTTTTTTTTTGTGATTTGAAGAACTACATTACTGTGTGTTTTTCATTTATTCAGACAGTTTTACAGTTGTAGAAGTGGAGGATTCTCCAACTCTAGCTGAGGGTAGGGCTAAAGAAGCCAGCTAAAAGGTGGAGGAGTCTCCAACTCTAGCTGAGGGTAGGGCTAAAAAAGCCAGCTAAAAAGTGGAGGAGTCTCCAACTCTAGCTGAGGGTAGGGCTAAAGAAGCCAGCTAAAAAGTGGGAGGAGTCTCCAACTCTAGCTGAGGGTAGGGCTAAAAAAGCCAGCTAAAAAGTGGAGGAGTCTCCAACTCTAGCTGAGGGTAGGGCTAAAGAAGCCAGCTAAAAAGTGGAGGAGTCTCCAACTCTAGCTGAGGGTAGGGCTAAAAAAGCCAGCTAAAAAGTGGAGGAGTCTCCAACTCTAGCTGAGGGTAGGGCTAAAGAAGCCAGCTAAAAAGTGGAGGAGTCTCCAACTCTAGCTGAGGGTAGGGCTAAAGAAGCCAGCTAAAAAGTGGGAGGAGTCTCCAACTCTAGCTGAGGGTAGGGCTAAAAAAGCCAGCTAAAAAGTGGAGGAGTCTCCAACTCTAGCTGAGGGTAGGGCTAAAAAAGCCAGCTAAAAAGTGGGAGGAGTCTCCAACTCTAGCTGAGGGTAGGGCTAAAAAAGCCAGCTAAAAAGTGGAGGAGTCTCCAACTCTAGCTGAGGGTAGGGCTAAAGAAGCCAGCTAAAAAGTGGAGGAGTCTCCAACTCTAGCTGAGGGTAGGGCTAAAAAAGCCAGCTAAAAAGTGGAGGAGTCTCCAACTCTAGCTGAGGGTAGGGCTAAAGAAGCCAGCTAAAAAGTGGAGGAGTCTCCAACTCTAGCTGAGGGTAGGGCTAAAGAAGCCAGCTAAAAAGTGGGAGGAGTCTCCAACTCTAGCTGAGGGTAGGGCTAAAGAAGCCAGCTAAAAAGTGGAGGAGTCTCCAACTCTAGCTGAGGGTAGGACTAAAGAAGCCAGCTAAAAAGTGGAGGAGTCTCCAACACTAGCTGAGGGTAGGGCTAAAGAAGCCAGCTAAAAAGTTTATGAAGTCTCAATTATTATCTAAGAAGATTTTGACAAAAAATAAGCTTGAAACTAACACTAAAAAAATAACTAATTTGACATCTGATGACCAGTAGTATACATACTGTTACATAGAAACAGCACATTAAAAAAGTATCATTATGGCAGGTTGCAGATAACTTTACCAAAGACATATCATTTCGGACTGTCCTGATTATGTTCAGAGGTTTCGTGTTCCATACAACTTGAACAGGCAGAATGCTTTTGTAGGCTAGGTCATAGTCATCTGGAGAAATATAATTATGCGTCATAATACATTTTCTACATATTAAAATGTAGTCTCACATAAATGGAGTTTAATTTTTAAGACAGATGTCTTAATTATGACATGAAGATCAACATTGATCAAACAAAAATAATGTATATATCATCATTCACAGAAACAGCCCAAGCACATCATTGATGACGAATGACTCATCCATCTGTGTAGATTATTACATAATCCTTTGTAATGTTATCATCATTGAGCGACCTGACTTCTACATTCACCGCCACTCAATTTTTGTCCCAGGAACATCTGTTGAGTGAGATGATCACAGAGAAGGTATCACATAATGCAAGTAGAGTAGGTATCCCCTAATCTCCCGGATCAATGCAAGTAGGGTTACACACTTGTCCAATGATATACCCTGCTTGTCCAAACCATGATCTGTCTCTTTTGGAGACTTTCACCTTATTGAGATCCTGATGTAATGAGTGCAGTGTATCAGCACTGATTTTAAGATATGCCTAAGCTTGTTTGGACCTGTATGCTGACATGATTTCTTGTCAAAAACAATACTGCAGGGAACTGTTGAAGGTAGAAGAAGCAGATGAGGACAAATAAACAGTATGAACAGACAACATCAAGGACTGGACAAGACAAGATTTTTCCACACTAGTCCGCATCGTTGAAGATAGAAATTGTTGGAGGACTGTGTGGGATGCATCCAATGTGGTAACCCTACGACCCTGGCAGGTTACAGGATTGTAGAAAGAGATATTGTAAGTCCATAAGGATAGTGAAGAATGCAAATATCACCCTTTTTCTCTGTACCTGGATAAGAACCAGAATTGAAAGGACTCATATATATATATATATATATATACACAGATCTAAAATAAATATCTAGGAAAGCTACAAGTTCAGGACTCCATAGTTATATGTTATGGAATGTAAAACGATCTCAAGGAATCTAAAAGAAACTTGGTATTCAGCTACAAAAAAGTAATCCGCTCTGAAGCTTCAGTTGTCAGCAACAATCTCCTTTGTGCTCATTCTCAAACTCCTGCATATTAGCAGGATGCAATTCAGAGAACAAAATTTGTTGTCATGGTTTACAGCTTGGCTGTTATATCTGCATCTGTCTGCCTGACAAATTCAACTCCTGCACCGTTTTTTTAGTCCATTTAGTTTGTGGGATGGAACATTCACCTAACACATCCTTAGTCGCTTCTTACGACATGACAGGTCGCAGTGATGCTATTTTTTTGGGTTCCTTTTGAGCCTGGTAAAACATGAGCTATCAGCAACAATGATCTGAAAACTACAGAACGTCTTTAGCAACCCTACCTTCAGCTGGAGTTGGAGACTCCTCCACTTCTTGGTCATGAGTTGAGAACCTTCTTATGGAGAAGGTGACTGTGCGGGTATGTGTGGTGTGGACTATGACACTCTCTGAGCTCTGAGACTGGCCATCAGATGCAGCACTGCTGCATGGAGAGAAGAAGGACCGCTGAGATGACATGCGAATAGAAGACACATCCTCTGTGTCTGTTTGGCTTCGGTTACTACTAATTTCAATGCTAGGACTTTGGACCTGATAAGGACAGGGAATTATATTTGATTACTTCAAGACTAAAATTGTTTAATAATAATAAAAAAAACAGGAACACAACAGCAAATTTCACTAATGGGATACACATTATTGAGATTAATGTTTGCTTCAATCACCAGGAGCTACGGATGATGATGCTCATATGTCCTGTGTGCAATACAGTGTGTCTCCAAGGCTTTCCTTCATACCTGGGAGGGGGAGGGAACCTCTCTAGCAGTTTGCAATGCTTTGAGAAGAAATGTCCAATGCAGTGAAGATCTATATGTGTATTTAGAAAACACTCCACTGTTGTTTTTTATGGAGACATCCAACCATTTCAAGATATTTATATTATTGGTGTGATCAAATGAAACCTGTTCAGATTGGTTTATTACAAAATTATGAATCTACATAAGTAATTAAAGTGATATACGTTCACACCTAGTCCTCAGAAGTAGTCACCACTGGCATTTAGACAAGCATCTAATTGTTTAGGCTAACAGCAAATCCCATAATTTTGTCAGAGGGCTTTGATTGACTATTGAACCACTAGACCATCACTGTCGCTAAGTAATCAGAATGGAATCGATCTTTTATAGCTTTTTTTAAGGGTCGAAACAAATGTGTAACTTGGCGATACATTGAGCTGCAGATTAGATGTGACAGAACTTCTCCATTCGTTCTTCCTTATGGTGGTAAATCAACAACCATGGATCACTGAGATTACACTTCTGATACTTTTAGTTACTTAACCCCTTAGCTGTGGAGGTTTTCATAAAGATATGATGAAAAGCCACCGCCATTTTGCTGAGATTCTCCTCTTCTTAGCTTCCCAGGGGAAATATCCGTCTGGATGCTTATAATGAAACATCCAGATGAATTGTTTCCCTGGGAAACTAAGAAGATTTCAGCAAAATAGCGGCAACCCCTCATCGTATCCTTAAGGATACCTCCACAGCTAAGGGGTTTAGATCCACCACATAAATAGTTAAAGTCACAGAGAATTGATCAGCTTGAGAAAGCAGGCTTCAGCAATAGTCAGCCCATATTACTGCATCAATCTTGGTGATGGTTTCCTCTGTACAAACATGTATCTGACCAGTCTGCAAAAGATCATTCATTACCTGTAAGGAATCCCCTTATAATTCTTCTCGCTCACACTGGTAACACCCTATGGATGAGTTTCATTTGATAATGTCTCATATGTTGGTCTAATACAGTGGAATTCCCCCTCTTTTATAACAAATTTCCCTATATAAGAACACCTTTTAAAATACCCCGTTATATTTTTTCTATATTAAAAAAAATGTTCCACTATAGAACAATTGTTCTTAATAGTACTCTTGACAATCAATATAATAAGCTTAGAGTTAACAATTTCTGTTGCCTACAAAATTTTGTTGCAATGTGAAAAAATTTCAGAATACAGATTCCTGACAACCAATGTCATAAGCTCAGAGCTAACAATTTTAGCTGTCCATAAAATGTTGCAAAGTGGAAAAATTTCAGAATACAGACCCAGAAGAATGAATGTGATAAGCTCAGAGCTAACAGTTTCATCTATCCACAAAATTTTGTTGCAGTGAAAAAAACATTCAAATCACACTTTTGTTATCTAGAAGACTAAGCTTAGATAATATTTTAGATATCATACTTACTTCCTGAGAAGACAGATGTGTCGGGCCATTGGTGCAAATAACACAACGCATTTCCATTCTCTGGACTACATCCTGCTGGATATCTAGTAGGAGCATTGTCTCTGCGACAAGAGAGATCCAGCGGGAGTTTGAGAATGAACGCTGGAGAAGAAGAAGATACTTACTTGTACTACAGGTGCTGGAGGTGACATAATTATATCTGCAGCTTGAGACAGTTCTGTTGACCGTTCACTCGACTGACCGCCCATCATAACAGTTACACTGCCAGGGACAATGTTAAGACTTAAGCCAGGATTGGTTTGCCCAAACACTAGTGACACTCTGTTAGCACAATCAGAAAATCCTGAACTCTTTGGTGATTTGGGAGATTTTGGAGAAAGACATTCGTGACTGGTGAGGAAATGGCTGGATCCTAGTTTTATAGGTGGAGTTGTTTCATTGTTACTATTACTCAAATTTTTTGTTCTTAATGCTGGTCTGTGACTGTTAACAATGGAGCAACCACAATTTGAACTAGTACGAGCATTGCCTGGACTGTTTCCATGAACACATTTTTCACACGCTGAACGAGATCTGTCACAACTAGATTTTGTTGATTTGGATTCACTTTGGTCTGTGTCGCTTAGTTCAGAAATATCTGCAGAACAAAAGTTTTCTTCCTCCTCCTTCGTTGGAAGTGGAGAATCGGAACTGTTCCTGTGTTTAGGACTCACATCCTGAGTTGGCTCCTCTTGTTCGGTGAAATATGTACTAACTGTTCCAAAGATAGATAGATCTGACCCAAGGATGACTTTTTCTAGATCAGCCTTAGACTGAATTTCATCCTGTTCCATGGCTAAGCGGCCCTCTGTGTCAAAGCTATTCAGTGGAAGTTGAGTATCAATCTGTGAAAAATTAGCAGACAAAAATATCAAACATTTTGTAGGCAAAGTAAAACAAATATGAGTAGGAAATTAGTTTTGCAGTGTCAGTGGAGTAAAAGCTAGCATGGTTGCCTTCAAAGCAGTTGATCCAGGTTTGATTCCCAGTGGACACAATGGTGTAGGGATCTCCATATTGCAGTGATTAGGCCATTTACCTTGTGTTCACGAAGTCACAGGTTTGATACTGAACAACGAAGTCTTGTTTATGAATCCAATTTTATTAAAAGGTCCTTAGAAATTATCGCTATTGAAGCTATGGAGTTACATGCTATGAACAATCTTTTGGAAGGTAGTTTGTTGTTTTGTTATGGAGGAAACCCGATTAAGATAAAGTCACTCCTCTATACCTTTTAAGCTATTACTTGTGTAAAGAGTCAGAATCCAAGAATGTGACTTATACATGAATAACTTAATTGCTTAGCCAGTGATTTATCATAAACCACCTAATTAGTGTCACCTGTAACATGCACTCTGTAGCAATGGTGTCATTACTCAACCTTTTCCAAGCATGAGCCTTGGTACACATTTCCTGATGGCTCAGTAATTCCCAGAAGTTTTAAATTACACACAGAAAAAAGAAAAGACAGGCAACTTCTGTAATCTGTTAACATTTTTTCTGGTTACTATGTGTTCCCAAAAAGCAGATCGCTAGAAGGGATTTGAAACCTTTTGATGTATACAACAAAATTGTGCATCTTCACCTGATCTGTTCTAGTTTGTTCAAAACTTCCTAAACTATACATTCAATTTCACAGCTCATAATTGCATGGCCAAAGTATGTTTCTCTTATGATTAAGTGTCCATGCATGTATCATGTTTCCATTGCAATGGAAGCCTAGCTGGATCTAGGAACTGTTAAAGAACCAACTAAGGGTTTCAGTCTTTTAATCTAAGGTGTGCTGCAGTCCTGTCTATTCCCAGCAGTCTCAATGCATTATTGAATTAAGATGTGAATGAATGCGAAGCCATAGAGACCAAACCCGAAATAAAGGAATGATGAAAATGGATGTGCTGGACCTCGGACGTCCTGACCACAAGTGGCCAACCGGGGTGCAAATAATCACAGTTTTACTGTGGAACTTGCAGCACAACGTACGCTCCCTGGCGAATATCACACGAAATATTCGTTGTGGTTATTTGAGAGCGAACGCTGAAGGAGAAGAAGAATGCGAAGCCAGAAGGATCAGTAAACCTGAACTGACATCGGCTCTACTTCACCTCCAAGTGGTAACTAACTACATCACTGTAATCTGGCTAAACAAAAAGAATCAACCTCCAATGATAATTGATTTTTCATATTCAAATATCAGCGCAACCTCCAATTATAATTGATTATTCATTTACAAAGACCAGGGCAATCTCTTACTATTGATAATTCATATTTAAATATCAGGGCAAACACCAATTATCACTGATTATTTATACACAATCATCAGGGCAACTTTCAATTATTATTGATTATATATAAATATATATATTCATTCATTTTCCTTTTGCGCTGAAGTTAGCCCATGGGGCGGAGGTCAGATCTCTCCAATTCTGTCCGTTCATAGCTATTCTGTGCAGTTCTTGAATGGTATGAATATTAGTTGTACTTTCTCTGTTTCTTTTGGTCTACCCCTATATATATATATATATATGTGTATATATATATATATATATATATATATATATATATATATATATATATATATATATATATATATATATATATATATATATATATAAAACTTTTATATATATATATATATAAAACTTTAAGAATACTATCAAAACATGAAAATAATCTTGTTAAACATAAGCCTTTGGAGAGCCAGCGCACTTTATTTTAAACGAGTAATAGATTAAAGTCATCGTCATTTTCTTCACACAACTGCGCAAATAACCTAGAATCCAACGCGTTGCTATGAATCTTGCATATTGTGTTTATGATGAATTGAAGAGATTGATGCAATTTGGCACTCAAATTTTAGCTACTAAATGTTGTCCATGAATGATACAGTGAACTGCAAACACCCTGGATACATTTTGTTCTAAATGGCGTAAAGAACCATGATAGTGTCCAAACATGGCTGATTCTCCATCTGCTGCTACTGATATTATATTTGATACAGGGATTGCTTTTATATATATATACACACACACACACAATTATAGAAACAGTAATAAAATAACATTTCCCAATAACAAATCTATTGACATCCAGTTTCAATATCTGGACAATTGTAATACTTGACACATAATTCAAGAGTGTATTGAAATAGTGTCCAGCTTTGTAGAGGAGAAATATATAGCACATCTTAGATTACAAAGGCCTTCTTCTTCTTGTGGTGTTGGTTATCTTTTCTTTCCACAGCCTTCTATTTCATGTGCTGTCAATCATTTCCAATACTGATGTTCTCCCATGCCACAATGTTAGGTTGTCAAACATCTTCTCTCTTGATCTTCTCACTTACAAAGGTACCCAGTTCAATTTTCACCGCAGAAAATTGTGCACTCTGACCATTCAGAAAGCAATGGTAACCTACTGAACATAAACTATTACCTAGAAAATTCCTACAGCGAAACAAATTCTGGAATTTTCTCGTTTTATCCTGATTAGGAAGTGCTACTCAAAAACAATTTAACTAGTGTCTATTTTATTTCATGTTAATGAAGAGGAACATTATATAGCATTTACCTGTAAAGCGACAATAGAGTCTCCAGTGTTTAGGACGGCTATACCATCCATACGTAACTGTACCCGAGGAGAGAAAAAAGGGAATGGTGGAGCCAACTCAAACTTGGAGTGCACACAGAAACTGTGACGAAGGCACTGCTGTATGGATGGGACATTTGGCACAGCTGTGGAGAATACATCAATAGTAATTCAACAAGATAATGACAATATCTCTGTAATGATTTGTATAACTATCTTAACATTCATAATATCTGCACATCTTTATTAATTTTTTGAAGGCGTTCTTTTTCAAAATACCACCGGATCTCTCTTGTTGCAAGACAATGGTTCTACTACATTTCCAGCAGGATATAGACCAGAGAATGGATATGCACTGTGTCACCATTTTATTTGAACCAAATTACCCAACACATCAGCTTTCAGCAGTACACATTAACATTCTCTCTTAATTATTTCTTCTGTGTTCGCATGCCTATCCTAATCAAAACTTATTTGCCAAACGTTAAATTTTTATTTTTTCTTTCGTTCTCAAACTCTCATCGGATCTCTCTTGTAGTAGAATGTTCCTACTAGATTCCCAGCAGAATGTAATCCAGAGAACAATATTGCATTGTGTCACTGTTTTATTTGACCAATGATCCGACACAGCCAACTTCGGTGTTCAACCATTAATTTATTTTATCTGTGTTCAATGGTAGTGGTAGTTAATGAGTTTACCTCTCTTTTGGAGAGGCATGCCCCTTTCAACCAGCGTACTAGGACACACTACCATAAAATATTAGAGGTAACAAAGACCCCAAACATTGTGTTGTGTTCAATGGTAGTTTTCTGTCCTGTTTTTATAGTGCACTCTTATCCCTATCTTGTTACGGACTTTTGGTTAAAATATCAATTTGTTTTATTTGTGTAAATTGACAAAACTGTACTGTACTTTATTGTGTTTTTATTATATTTTCATTTATAATATGGCAGTGTTTTTTTTTACAGTTCTCTTACACAGAAGATGTGGAAGGAACACACAATGGACACAGGATGTTAAAGAAATTTTTGGTAAGAAATAGAGGAAGTGGGAGAACTAATTTGAGATTGAGAATATATCAGACAAGCTGTCATGAGAAAGATGTTTTTCAAAGTATGTACCACACAATGATGAGATAAATAATCTGAACATAGATGCCAACTGACCATGCACATGTGTTTGGCAGTCATGACATTCTCCAAGAGAAGGAACTGCAGTGACAGTGAGGTAGCACTGGCATCCATCCTCCCCTGCTGGTGGTGTACTGTACAAAAAAACAATACCTTGCGGAATTATGGTAAACAAAATACATTGCAGGAATGCAACCGCAAAAGGTGGAATGAACAATAAAGCATGCATATACAATAATAATTGTTGATGCAAACCATAAAATTATGATGACTGTGAGGACTCTTCTTCTGTGCTTGTTCTCAAACTCCCGCAGATTAGCAGAATGTAGTCCGGAGAACTTAATGTGTTGTCATGGTTTACAACTTGGCTGCAATATTTTCTTTTTTTTTCGGCCTGACACATCCTATGTCAGCATGGATTCTGGGTAAATTTTACAATCCAACGGGATGGGACAGCCAGCTCCACCCCTTAAACTTCCTTAGTTGCCTCTTATGACATGCATGGCTGGTAACATGACACATGAACTGATGAAGATGAAGCAATTAATTTAATAATAAAATAATAATAAGATCCATAACTCGTCAGGGTTGTAGGGGTGCCACACTGGAGATCAGCACAAAAAAGCACATGTTGCTTCCATGTCAGCTTATCATCAAAAGTAAACTCTGAGGTATGTGGGTTGTTTGTCTTCTTTGAAAGGTATTCCATCTATCTTGATAACACTGGCCTTTTGTTTTGGTGAAAGGGTGAAGAGTGTAGGGTGAACACAGATAAGTGTTGCACTTATGTGTGTTAATGCAGACGTACCATCTATTTGCCCAAAGAGTTAAGACATAAATAGCTCTTTGTATTTGATTAGTGGCCACTGTTGCATGTTCTTCAGTGCACCAGATCACCAGGTCATCAGCATACATTGCCACTTTGATCCCATGTGGTAGGTCGGCAACTAGATCAATAATGTAAACAAAGAAAAGTGGGGGTGACGGACTCCTCCCTGGGGGATTCCATAACACAGAAGACTTTCTTGCTCTTGCGACCATCCAATTGTACCCTGGCTCTTCTATTATGCAGATATGCTTTTACACATTTGTACATTCTTGAATTAACCTTGAAATTTTGTGAATTCTTTAAGAGTCCTTCTTTCCAAATCTTGTCATATGCTTTCCTGAGTTATATCCATGCTGTTAGTACCAGTTTCTATCTTGGAAGGTGTCATCTCTTGGGAGAGGTAAGTTGCCTGATCTTCAGTAGAGTAGCACTGTCTGAAGCCTGCTTGCTGTGATACCAGAAGATTTTCACTTTCAAGATACCACTGCATCCTAAGATTGATAATGCATTCCTTTGTTTTGCATAGACAGCTTGTAAGGCTGATGTGCCTGTAATTGGAGACTGTGTTGACATATTTTACTGATTTGAGTAGTGGTATCATTGTTGCTTCCCTCCATGCCTGTGAAACATTACCTATGATCGAGCTTGTGTTGAAGATCTGCAGTAGCTTTGCTCTTGCTGCAGTTCCCAGGTTTTTAATCATTTCATTGGACACTCCATCAGCTCCTGGGAACTTTTCCATTTTCAATTTGGATATTGTATGCTCCAGTTCTTTCAAAGTGATTGGTGCCTCCATGACTTCAGGTATAGGTTCATCTTGTCCAATGTTTTGCTGGTTGTCTCAAATCTTCTGTTGTTTGTCTGGGCTAACTTTGACGTTACGTTATTGTCTTCTGCAAAGGAATCTACAAAGTAATCAGCTGCATGGTTACCTGTTAAAATGTTTCTATCTTTATAAAGTGTGATCCTTGTATAACTTCATCATTTAGTTGTTTTACCAGTCTCCATAATTTCCTAGTGTCTCTTTCAAGCTTCAGCGACTCTGTTTTTTCTTTCCAACTGCTCCGTCTGATTTCTATCTTGGCTCTTTGAAATTTAGACTTTGTTTGCTGATATTTGTTGTGGTGTTCTTGGTTAGGTCTGTTCTCTGCCTGCTGTCTAAATGTTTCCATCTCATTTTGCAGCTTCTCCAGTTCATAATTCCAATAGAGTTTGTAGTTTTTGCATGCCCCTTGGTTATCGTTTTACTAGCAGCCTGTAGTATACATCTATTAAATTCACTCACTGCTCTATTGATGTCTTTGTCCAAGTTCATGTCCTTAGCTAGAACACTGGTTAAATGCTGGTAAATTTTCCAGTCTGCCCTCTTATAGTTCCACCTAGTGAGTGTGCTGCTGTCCTTGGTATATTCATTGTGGATTTCAAAGCATAAGTCAAATGTGTACATACAAAATAAAGTAGAGAATCTTGCAGGTTTACAAGAATCACTACTTTCAATTGTGAAACGATGAAAACTTGCATGATTTGGACATGTATGCCAACATGATTTCCTGTCACAAATGATATTGTGGGATTTAGTTGAAGGTGGAAGAAGCAGAGGAGGTCAAAGAAAATCATGGGCAGAAAATATCAAAGACTGGTCATATCAAGATTTTTTCCCCACTCATCTGTACTGCTGAGGATTTAAATTGTTGAAGGACTCTATGGATCATCCAATGCTGTACCCTTATGGTACTTGGGGGTGCTCTAAAGTCTTCAACAAGATAATATGCCTTTAAGTATGTCTCGCCTGTGTGTTGCCGGGGCCCGAAAGGGGAGCAAAGAATAGCATCACTGTTTACCTTCCACGCATGTCGTAAAAGGCGACTAAGGAAATTATGGGATGGAGTTGGCTGTCCCATCCCATATAGGGTCAGATACCCAAAGTCATGATAAAGTCGGATGTGTCAGGCCGAAAGGCGCAGATATCGCAGCAATGCTGTAAACCATGACACAACGCATTCCATTCTCTGGACTACATTCTGCTAATCTGCAGGAGTTTGAGAACGAACACAGAAGAAGAAGAAGTATGTCCAAAATACTTTGTATTTCCTTTAATAGTTATTTTTTCATACAAAGTGTCGTGAGAACCTCTGTGTTTATTTTCTTCACTTTCCATGAATTTCTCCCTATTCTTCTATATATCCACAATTCCAAGGCTGTCTTCTAGTTGTTTTATTTCTAGTCTGGAACAAACAAATGCGCACCATGAATGTTGTTTATCCATCATAGTTGTCAAAGACCATACAGCTCAACTAAAGTGATGATGAAGATGATAATATCTGTGATGTGTCTGTCAGTGACTGCGCAGTATGAATAATTTCATAGAAGCCTGCTTAGTCTTTACTAAAAATACATGCACATTCCCCCACCCCAGTTAGAACCATAAGCTAAAAATTATAGCTGTTTTATTTTCTTATGCATTCTTGTCTTACAGTACTTACCTATGACCATAGATTGTTACTTTATTCCTGTCTTCTGGCCATTCACAGTAGGCAATAAACAAAGAATGAATGATGCTTTCTCCCCCAAAAAGACACACTTCAGATATCTGTATAATAATAGTAATATTCTATGTTGACTTGAACAGTTTATAACAATGAATATTGGAAAGAAATGTTCTGTAAGTTTTCAGCAGTTTATCACAAATTGTCTATTGTATTAGTCCAAGTGGATGATGTTTGTTTGTTTCGATCGTAAGGAATTACGAGCAATGAAGCTTGTTTCCTATATGTAATTGGGTGGAATATTTCTCTGGAGCAGTGGTTCCCAAACTTTTTTTGCCCCGTAGACCCTTGTTGAATTTTTGGTTTTCGATAGACCCTCTGCCTGCCTAATATTGTATTTACTCAAACATATTCATGTAAAATGTGTTTTTTTTACCGCTGGCACAGTGTTGTTCCCTTTGATAGGTTTCTTTTTGTAGAGAGGACAATTGTAAAACAAAGAAAAACATGTACACTTTTTATTTATACCTCTATTGAGAAGAAACATAATGCAAGCAAATATTTGGATTTGGAACGAAACAAATCAGAACATAGTAATATTCTTACACAAAATTAATACACAAATAATGCTGTTAATGAGAGGAATGAACCTGATGCTCTGACAGCTATTGTTTAATATTTTCTTCACATTAGTGAGGTATAGTCTTAGATCTTCACGTTCAATGATTTGCATTTGATTTATTTTTATCATAAAATATTGGCAACCACACTAAAACCACTTTCCACACGGTATGAAGATGGAAAAAAACCTTCTTGCGATAATCCATTATGTGCGATAAGTAACAGGTGTATCATACTGAAGCCAGAAATGCTGATATCCCTTTCTGAACTGCACCTTAAGTTCGCTGTTTGTGTTTATTCCTATCAGCTCTTCTTGCAATATGACATCCGATTCTTCAATGTATGGATTGATAATCCACTGTGGTACTTTGAAAGTCAAAACATGATGAATGTAGACCAACACGTCATCATCCTGGGTGTTTGCCAGTGACATGTTGGGTGAGTTGGAAAAATTAGTGAAGTCCAATGTTTTGCTTCATGAGATTCATTCTGGCAAGAAAAGCGACAATGATAGACTTTGTTTTATTAAATTCAAACTTTCACCTTGTAACTGTAAATTAACCTTATTAAATTTAGTAAACAAATCTGTTAAATAAGTAATGTCTGGTTTTCATTTGATTAAATTCTTTTAAAATAGGATATTTAGCATTCAAAACACTATCAAAACATGAAAATAATCTTGTTAAACATAAGCCTTTGGAGAGCCAGCGCACTTTATTTTGAACGAGTAATAGATTAAAGTCATCGTCATTTTCTTCACACAACTGCGCAAATAACCTAGAATGCAACGCGCTGCTATGAATCTTGCATATTGTGTTTATGATGAATTGAAGAGATTGATGCAATTTGGCACTCAAATTTTAGCTACTAAATGTTGTCCATGAATGATACAGTGAACTGCAAACACCCTGGATACATTTTGTTCTAAATGACGTAAAGAACCGTGAAAGCGTCCAAACATGGCTGGTTCTCCATCTGCTGCTACCGATATTATATTTGATACAGGGATTGCTTTTTCAATGAAATAATCTTTCAAAACATATAATACTGATTCTCCTATAGTGTCTGTTGTCAAAGTTCTCGCAAGGAGTTCTTCGTTGATTTCTTGGTCCATAATGAAACAAACATATGCCAATAATTGTGCTTCATTACCAGGCAACATTGATTCATTCAGTTGAATTGAGAAATGGTTCATTTGCAGATAATTACACAAGAAGTTTTGAAAACCATGACTCATATCATCAATACATCTTTGAACTGTGTTGTTGCGCAGAGGAATTCTTCTGAGTATATAATATGCAGGCTTGTGTAGACCTGTTTGTAAGCCTCTTCAATGGCTGGTTCAATCAGCTGTTCCCCTGTTCCCCAATAGTATAAGACTTTCCTAAGACTTTCTATGAGTAGTTAAATATTGCAAGATGCCCGAAAACTATCATCGTCTCTATTTGAAATTGAAATTATCATAGTGTCTACTGTGGTTCTTTTCTAATTTTTTCAAATGTTGAGTGGCAACTATGTAACTATGTTTGGTACAAGTCTGGACAAGTGTAATGCACACTGTGCATTGCTGCTTGTTTGAAAACTTATAAAACTTACACATGAACGTAACACACCACGAAACAGATAGGTACTTTTTATGAAATATAATATATATATATATATATGTGTGTGTGTGTACAAATAAATAAAGTAAATTCTATGTCTATTGTAAGTATTATGTATACACTATCTGTGTTATGTGTAATAAGACATTTATGGTACAGGCTAAATGTTGATGATGACCTGCCTTGGGATCCGCTATGTGGACCCCAATTTATTATCTCGCTGACATAGACCCCCTAAAATCGAAATTGACCCCTGGGGATCCATACAGACCACTTTGGTAAACACTGCTCTGGAGCTTTCTCTAATACCCAGAAGATGCAGTATTGTAATGTTAACTACAGACTCCATGGGTGGCTGGAAATGCTGACGACATTACATTTCCAGTGGCCTGTTGGCGTCTCTAGTTACCTTCGTCGTTATGCCTCAATTCCTCATTACGAAATCATGAAGTTAAGCTCACATAACATATAATTCCCACCACACGAGGCTAGGAATACGTCACAGTCTAAAGGTCAAATTCCTTTACACATTACGATTGTAAGAAGGAGAATACTAGCTCATTTATTCACAGAAAGTCTAGAATGAAATATGTTGATTTTTTACACCATATTCTATTATCAAATGTAGTACCGTATGGCATGGTAAGTAATCGGTCATGTGATCGTAAGGTTAAGTCATTCACCCGGTGACCAGCAAACCAGGATTTCAAACTGACTTGTTATGTGTAGTTTGAAATAAATAAAACACTACAGTGGTTCACTCAGCCACCATGAAGTAGGGTACCAGGGCTTATGTTCTGGGAAGGTCATGGATTCTGGTCAACCAATGACTAGGCAGGGGAACACTTATGAGAAATTGTCTGTTATGATGTTGGTTCATAACTCATTTTACCTTTACCGAGAAGATTCCAACTCTCAGCAGTACATAATGTTTTCAGAAGCCTCAAACTCAGAGGGGATCTGTCGCAAGGGAAGATGAAACTACTGATCTACATTGGTCATCAAGCATAAGGGTGGAAGATTTTATTCTAGGGCCAGATGTGCCACCAAGGTTGCACCAAATATATTGAAAGATAGCAAATAGAATGGCTTAGATATCTTATGTAAATGAAACACACAACTCCATAAAAGCATATATAGTTAAGCAAGAACAGGTTACAGAGTCAGAGGAAAACCAAAGAAAATATGGATAGATAACACCACTAATAAATAAATAGGATTCAACAATGTAGATTTAGGAAACTACAGAGCAGTAGCACAAACAAGATCTGATATTTTTATTATAAGAATTCCTAACCAGGTAAGCATTTATGTCATTAAGTTTTACAACACTTTGAGTTTGGAGAGATGGTACATACATGCTTCTCACTGCTGATAGAGGAGGCTATATATTTTACAGGCAAAAATTTAAAATAGGGAAATTAGGTTTAGCTTATCACTGGAAACACAGGAAAACACACACAAATCAACATTTTGGGGGGGGGGGGGAACAACCTTTATTAAGAACACAACATTAAATGTGGGAGTAAAACAACAAATCATCTGTCTCAATTATGTAAATGTTCTTGTAGTATCCGAATAAAACAATACAAATGACATTTACAACTGTCCTATATAAAACTCAGGTCAACTCCACATGAAAAGTTGGAGCTGAGTTCCAACATCTGTTACCTCTTATAGGTTGTGAACATTTATTTATTGGTAAATTGTGATTTATAGCCTAATTACAATGATTTTTATTGTTTGTTTCTAGCATTTATTTTACACTATTGTTATATCTATAGCAGGGTCGTAGATACATCCTCTGTAAGAATGCAGGAAGAGGGAAGCAAATTACCAGAGGAAGGAGGGGAAGAATATTTCCTCGTTTTTGTGGGTTCTTTTCAGGAAAAAAAATTAAGGGGGTTCTGGGGTGTTTTACTTTACCAGATTTTTTTATAGCCTGCTTACTAGTACTAAATGTCATGTTTAACTTCCTGTTGGGAGTACTGGGAGGGGGGAGTATTAAAGCCCCTAAACCCCTTCCCCGTTCTTTATCTACTGGTTTGGTCTATATGTTCTTAATATTATTTACCTAAATTTATTTATGATTTACTCTAATGATTGGTTGGTTGCTGATCCAGCGGCATATGCTTTTTGACCCTCTGTTGTTGGCAAAACAACAAGAATTAAACTATTTCTGGGTTAATATAACAGAATATCACGCAGACAATGATGTATTGCAATTGAAACTGTTATTACAAACTGGAATTATATTCTTGTGTTATTTAATCTATTTTAGTTAGTCGTCCGATAATTATCACAGCATTCCGGACACATCCATAGATGCTCCGATCTCATATTCTTCTGTTTCGTTCTCAAACTCCTGCAGATTAGCAGGATCTAGTCCGGAGAACGGAATGTGCTGTATCATAGTTTACAGCATTGCTGTGATATATGCACCTTATGTCCTGACACATCAAACTACAGCATAACTGTAGACCACTTTGACGCTATATGGGATGGGACAGCCAACTCCATCACACGGATGATCTCATATTAAATTTGTTCTTCAGTGTGTGATAACTGACTGTTCTAGTATTGTGTTGGTTGATAATTCTTTTTATTCTTATATGCCGTTCATTTCTTGCAATACCACACTTCACTCCCAGGTCCTGCATTCTAGTCATAGACACGGAAGAAGAAATATACCCCATGTCATCCAACTGATCTAACTCCATCATTTCATTCAAAATATCAGCATGTTCCGTTGAACTACCACTAACCACAGAAAACATGTGTTGGGCCATTGGCGCAAATAAAACGACGATAACACATTTCCATTCTCTGGACTACATCCTGCTGGAAATCTAGTAGGACCATAGTCCTACTACAAGAGAGGTCCAGCAGAAGTTTGAGAATGAACGATGAAGAAGAGCTACCACTAGTCACTGTGGCCATGCTTGCAAGTCTGTCTGATCTTTGATTTCCCTTAACACCCATGTGTCCAGGTGCAAAAATGTGAGGTTGTAAAACTTAATATTCCCATGTTCTCTGTTCCTATCTATTGATAATTTTATTATTTTATTACAAGCAAGCAATCCCAAATATGTTGATATTTATTTCCAATATGTACTCACCAATTTCAGCCTCTTACATGGAATGAAGAGCCACCATTGAAGTCTGTATATGTGGTTTGGATATGCTAGATGGGTATCATCATCATCAATTTGAAGTGAGTATGATATAACATATTGGCCAGATTTGCTGAATCCCAAGAACACGTATCTAAAAGGATAAACAGTAATAATTTATGAGTTTACACAACTGCTGACAGTCATGTGGACTAGTCGCTAAGCAATAAATGAAGAATTAATTTAGGTCCGATGGGTTTTCTATTCAATTTTTTTAATCCGTCTTCTTTTTTGGGGGGAGCCCGGTAGGTTTATGACTACCAAGCATGATATCCAGTAGTGTGGGTCAGAGAGTCATTAAATTTGAGTGAACAGTAAAATATCATTTAATTATACTTCTATTCATGGTTTCTTGCATCAGATTTCCTCAATAATTATTTCATGGATATATCTTGCCGTATTTTGGAGATCATCTTTCGTGCACTTGAGTTTGTTTTCTTGTGTGGCTCTTTGCATCTAGAGTATGTGTTGGGCCACTCAGGCAGAGTCTGTATGTTTGATGGACATGATTTGGGGGGTCTTAGTGCCTGTTCAACATATAATCTGGAGTGTTCGACTAGTTGAGTCACGTGTGTTCTCAGAGGTGGCAGTGTCTTGTGTATAGTTTAACAATAGTTCTTTATTATATGAGGTAGGATGTTCTTGTTGAACTTGTTTGCTACCAGAAGTTGCTAGACTATCAGCTTTCTCATTACCAACATCGTCACAAAATTGTAAAGAGATCCACTGATTACAACTTTCATTACATGGCAGATATAATGTGTCTTCTTCCGTCAACTTAACTACCTTTCTGTAGCGCAGATAATGCTCTGATACACTTTTCACATAATCTAAATTCATATCAGTTGTGGTACTCCTGAGTATTGCTTTAGGCATATCTGCACAGGGTGGGCATCCATGCCTTGTTTCACTCCTGCCCTTCTATCATGGAAACTCATGAGGCACAGGAAATCTAAATGCTAGAATCAAAATGCCATAAAAGGATAGAGCTCACACAGGTCTAAAAAAAAACAACATCCAAGACATACTATGACTACCCTTGTGTTACTGGGACTAGGAAAGAGGAATCCACCAGTTTCTTTCAGGGCCCAAATGGGGAGCAAAGAATAGCAACACTGTTTACCTATCATGCATGTCATAAGAAGTGACTAGGAGGTTATGGGTGGAGATGACTGTCCTATACCATATAGTTGAAGTGACCCAGAAGCAATGCTGAATTCAGATATGTCAGGCCAAAAGATACACATATCGCAGCAAAGCTGTAAACCATGACACAATACATTCTGTTCTCTGGACTACATCCTGCTAATATGCAATGTAATGGACAAGACCTGAGTTAATGAGCCTAAGCAGATGTCTTCCTTATTTGTATTTGTCAGTCATCAGTTACAGAACCAACAGGCTCAATGAACTATGCCAGTGCTCCTCAGCCGATGAGCCATGGACCGGGGCTGCAGGAGCATGTCTTACCAGGCAGTGAGATCTTCAATTGTAAAGTTATTTATGAGTATACAGAATTTGTTTGGACCAGGCATTTATCTTTTTTTTTAAATGTTACCAGGCCACAGTCTTACAAAGGTTGAAAACTATGTAATTCAGTTACAGTCAACATGGAGCCCCTTAGGTTGAAATGCCATTGTGGTATTTTATCATGCCATTGTGGTATTTTATCATGCCATTGTGGTATGTTTATCTTTGCTCTTTCTCCCATGTATAGCAGGCATGAATGAAGGATGTGCTGTGCAGTTTCTGAACACAGACCACAAGTATGGCTAAACAATTTCAAACTTCTTGGTTTCTCAAAGTGTTGCACACTACTGAGAAATATCTTATAGGGAATGAAATAAAGCTTTGGAGAAAGTTCGCCACTGCACAAAAAGATACAAGAGCTCAACTGCTCATAATTCCTGGGGACCGAAACAAACAAGCAAGTTTATGTAACTCCTCAATCTGGTGTGTCCTAGTCAGACTGAGAGCAATCTTATGACTCATCCTATTCATAGTCTGAAGATAGTGATTCATGGTAAGTAACCTTAGGTTCTACAAAATGCAGAAACAAAGAGAAAGACAAGAAGATAAATGGAATGACAACATAAATGGATTGATAAAAGAGTTGAGTGAATTCAGTGAGAATATATGATTGCTCCAAAAATATTTGCACTTTAGCATGAAAGGAGTGAATGCACTTACCCGGACGCTGGTGTGAACCTTAATAGGTCTGTATATATTAGTTCTGCATGGCAATAGTTCTGCAATTCTATCATTTCATCTTCCTGATATTTTAACTCCTGTCTGGCCTGTGAATCATTCCCAGTTCAGAAATCATGTTCTGATCATCAAAGATATGATGTCCAAACAACAGGTCCTTCATGTTTAGGAACAGGAAGAAGTCAGTGCCAATTCTGGAGAGTATATGGTGAGGGATTTCATACCCCTACTGCTAGACAAGGATGATGAAACCATGAACAAGCACGGGCTGATGCATTGCCCTGGAGCAAAAATAACCGAGCTAGTCTTCACCAACTCCTCCTTTGCACCTCAACATGTAAGCACAGAAAGTATTAAACAATAGCATGTCTATACAATTATACCTAGCTCTGCCACCTGTGTTAAGTGCAACACTTTTAGACTAACACTATTTATTCTGAAGAAAACACACAATACACAGACCCATCATTAGAAAAATGCTTCTCCCTCCAAGGCAAATACCTGCATATATAACACAATGGCATTGGGTCAAAAGGGCATGAACCCATGGACCTCTGGATCCACAAACAACCAATCACAAACGCAGCAGAAGCTAATGGAAAACAAAACATCCTCATCAATGTCTTCAGAAGATCTGTGTTAATGAACAAAGTAGAATAACTTAACTTATCACAAACATTTTCACATATTTCTAGACACCTGTTTTCAGAAAAATAACTTTATGCTTACTCTTCTTCTAGGACACTTGATGGTATTAGGTATTTTAATCTGTAGCACATGCGGCCCGGTATTTTTGAAAAAGGTTTCCACTGGGCATCAGATTTCCGTAAACCAAATCGACCTGTTAACTGTACAAAGAAATGAAAGGAAACTAATTGATAAACAGCATTCATCAAGGAACAGAAAATATCATATTTTCATGGGATTTTGGTAGTTGTTTATTTTTTATTATATAGAGATGCTGAGTTTAACAATCTTTAGCAACAAATGCCAAGTTCAGGGATCTGCAAGTGTTTCTTTGTTCCTCAGTCAATTATCAGTTTACAGCTTCAATAAATGTGTGATTCGTTTCAGGTCATTCATGGAACCCCTCAGGTTTGGAAGTAGTGCTGTCTCAGTAGACCATATTTGGATCTGCAAATATTTTGTTGTTTTTTTTGGTTAAAAGTATTCACTCAAACTCTAGATGTATCGATCTCTCTTGCAGCTTGATGATTTTTCTACTAGATTTCTAGCAGGATGTAGTCCAGAGAATGGAGATTTGTTGTAACCATTTTATTTTAACCAATGACCTGACACATCCTACTTGTAGATAATTGTTTTGTAAATGTTACATTTTGAAGACAAGTTATGACTGTTGGAGAGTCTGGTTGTTTTGTAATTGTTACATGGTGACGACAAGTTATGACTTGGAGAGTCTGGTTCTTGTTTTGTAATTGTTACATGGTGAAGACAAGTTATGACTGTTGGAGAGTCTGGTTGTTTTGTAATTGTTACATGGTGACGACAAGTTATGACTTGGAGAGTCTGGTTCTTGTTTTGTAATTGTTACATGGTGAAGACAAGTTATGACTGTTGGAGAGTCTGGTTGTTTTGTAATTGTTACATGGTGAAGACAAGTTATGACTGTTGGAGAGTCTGGTTGTTTTGTAATTGTTACATGGTGAAGACAAGTTATGACTGTTGGAGAGTCTGGTTGTTTTGTAATTGTTACATGGTGACGACAAGTTATGACTGTTGGAGAGTCTGGTTGTTTTGTAATTGTTACATGGTGAAGACAAGTTATGACTGTTGGAGAGTCTGGTTGTTTTGTAATTGTTACATGGTGAAGACAAGTTATGACTGTTGGAGAGTCTGGTTGTTTTGTAATTGTTACATGGTGAAGACAAGTTATGACTGTTGGAGAGTCTGGTTGTTTTGTAATTGTTACATGGTGAAGACAAGTTATGACTGTTGGAGAGTCTGGTTCTTGTTTTGTAATTGTTACATGGTGAAGACAAGTTATGACTTGGAGAGTCTGGTTCTTGTTTTGTAATTGTTACATGGTGAAGACAAGTTATAACTGTTGGAGAGTCTGGTTGTTTTGTAATTGTTACATGGTGAAGACAAGTTATAACTGTTGGAGAGTCTGGTTACAAATTTCTTCTCTCTAAAAGAAAGTTTTGGACATTTCAACAGTACATGCTGCTCTGATTTCTGTGGGATTTTATTTGCGTTAGATAACTGCTTTTGAGTATATAATTTGTAATGAACAAACTTGAGTCTTTCATTGCTTCTCTTCTATTTCAATATTTGTAAAGCAAACATCAGTCATTCTATGGCTGTCAGCATCACCATAGAGTTTGCTCTTATTCTTCATCGTTCTTCAGTCAGATATCAGGTTACAGCGACAATAGCTTCAATGAATTGTGTGATTCACTTCAGATCATCCATGGAACCCCTGAGGTCTGGAAGTAGGCCATATTCTCTCCCTCTCTTCTTGGTAGAGCTGACATGCATGAAGAATGTGTTCTGCAGTCTCTGGTCTGTCTTGCCAATTTTCAGCTTTCGGAACGTGACTTATCAATCTGTTCTGGCCAGTTCGCAGTCTGAAGATTTGTTCTTGAATAGTACAATAAAGTACATCCTTGGTTCTCTCATGTTGATCTGCTATGTAAATATTATTGTATGCAACCATAGTTCATATTTATTCAAAACATTCTTTTGTTTTCACCTTCAATGTGTCATTTACACATAATGGTCATCTAGTCAAAATGTTGATTTAGTTAGGATTTTTGTGCATTTATTCTCAAACTACCACTGGATTTCTCTTGTTGCAGGACAGTGGTTCTACTAGATTTCTAACAGAATATAGTCCAGAGAGCACAGATGTTTTGTGTCTGTTTTGTTTGCGCAAATGACTCGACACATCTGATCTCAGCTCTGTTGATTTATTGTACTATTTTAACTCAATCAGTACTGATGTCTGTTTATTGATCTTATAATGTTCCTCCTCTGCATTTGTTCTCAAACCCCTGCATATCAGCAGGATGTAGTTCATGGAAAGGAATCCATTATATCTTAGTTTACAACTTTGTTGCAATATCTGCGTTTTTGACCCATCACATCAAATTTTAGCATGACTTCTGGGTCACTTTGTCCCTCTATAGGATAAAAAACCAATTCCACCCAAAAACCCCCTTGGTCGCCTCTTACAACATGCATGGCAGGTAAGAGGACCATGAAATTTTTGCTCCCCTTTCAGGTTCCGGCAACACATAGGCACAATAATTGTCATAATTTGTTATATTTGTTATTCTCTTGAATTTCTCTGAGTGCAATTGTTCATGCAGAATTGCTTAGTACTGTTCTATAGAATATACATTTATGTACAAATTCTAGCAAAAGGAGGCTATTCATCTTTGTTGAATGTTTTAAAATATCATGTCAAATGTAAAGTTATATCTTCATAAGTCACCAGCATATAGAAGTTTTATTCTTTTCTTCTTCAGCATTTATTCTCAAGCTCCTACATATTAGCAGGATGTAGTCCAAAGAACAGAATGGTTTACAGCTTGACTGCAATATTTGTACCTTTCAGTTTGACACATACAAACATTCAATATAGCTTCTTTGATCCACTGCATGCGGTTGCATCTGTGGGTCTCACCAATTGCTCACTAGACAAACCAACCATGCAACAGAAAACCTTAGTAGATGACATGCCTTTATATTGAGGTTATCTTCTTATAGAAGCTTCATGGCACGTCATCTATACAATCCTGTAATCGTAACCTTTGATAACAGTTACCATGTTGTTCCGACAGGCCGACTTTGTGCTTGAACTAGTTACGGGCACGGCATGGGTGGGTGGAACAACAAGAAACCTGTCGCAAGGGCCAGAGTTGTGCCCTGATGTCGACGTCTGTTTCGGCGGCATTGGACTCGAAACACCATCGAGTCGAATGGCTGCTGGAACAGAGGACGGAGCACTTATGGGAGTGCCCCACGTGCTGTGAGGCCAGTTTTTAATCAAGAATGATCCACTAAGAGATGGATCAACCAACTTCACACCCATCACAGTAGGTCTGAACATCTCACTAGTGGCCCATCAGATCAGCCACCATGCAACAGCAAAATATTAGTAGATCAGGTGACTTTATAGTGAGTCTTTCCTCTCATGGAAGCTCCACAGCACTTCATCTATACAATTACATTTTATTCATGTAGTGGCCTATAGGACTATGCAAAATGTGTGCTTCCTCTGAGTAGAAGTCTTCTAAAAGCATTGCACACCGCTGAGAGCTGGAGCCTTCTGGTATGTCATAAAGCTCAGGAGATATCTAACCATTGGACAAAATTCCTATGGAATAAAAGAAAAGCAACAGACTATGTCCCTACAATCTATGTATTTCCTTGCTGTTGCAACTAGCCTAAACAATAAATCAATTGCAGTATATAATCCATTACAATTTAGGGCCTAGCATATATAAGTATAGTATAATGTATAGTGTATAGGCCTATGTATATATTAAACCATATTGAATTGGCTGTAAACACATTCAATAAACTATCAAATATCTGGCATTCTAATGCTAAGAAACAACACAGAGTTCAAAATCTTCAACTTCTGCATAATTCTAACATTACATCATATGGATGCAAAAGTTGGAAAGCAACATCAAACTTAGAACAAAGACTATAAACGCCTTTGAAAAGAATTAGATAACTACTGAATATTCATTGGTGGGTATTTAAATCAAACACAGTCATCAGGCAAGAAACAAAACAAGAATATGTATCCACCTATATTAGAAGGCGTCGCTGGAATTACATCAGACACATGCTACGAATGGATAGCAAAAGTCTCCCGTCAAGCTTTGATGTGATCACAAATGGCAAGAGAAAACAAGGAAGACCAAAAGAGACCTTACATAGAACTATTACAAGAGAGTGCTTCACCATCGGTATCAGAACCAATGACCTAAGACAAATCGCAATAAAACGATGGAAATCCATGATATCTGCCCTATGTGCCATCTTTGGCTCAAGAGGAATAACTAACTAATTAATTAACTGTGTATATGCCTAGGGCCTATCTAAACAATATTAATAATGAGTGCATGATATAAGGCCTAGTCTAAATAATATTAATATAGCTAGTAACTCAACTGTCCTACTTAGTCTAGACAAGAAATAAATAGTAGAATATAATAGATCCTATATAAATGAGTAATAACCAACATATATAATAAGTGTGAATAGAGTAGAGTAGTAGACTAACCTAGGATTAGTTATTAAATTATTGTAATAATCTATTAATTTTACATTTAATTAATGAGTGATGGTAGGCTAATAACATTAGTCAGTTACATAAAGTAGTCATAAAATAATGGCTAAACTTTAGTCTAAAGTTAAGAGTAATAATAAGTTAGTCTTTACTTTATGCTTAGGCTAACTACTAACTGACTAATGTTCTTAGCCTACCATCACTCATTAATTAAATAGTAAATAATTACATAATTTAATAACTAATCCTAGGTTAGTCTACTACCCTACTCTAAGACTAACAAGTAAGACAAGACACTTCAGAGTACTACTTTGTCTTTAGAGGGAGACAAAAAATTAAGTTTAGTCTAAACAATCAACAATATTGTAACAATGACATGTCATAACGGTCAATAAATAAAATGAAAACAAACAGCGCACACATGTGTAGTAGGTCTTTAATAATCATCCAATGATAATAAATAGTCTAAGTCTAAGATAAACAGAACATATTTAATAAAAGAGTTAAAGATGATCGTCGAATTTCTAAAGAAAAACAAACATCAAATTTTCCTGGTACTGCATGATGTAAACCCTCTTATTTACTACAATTATTCTATGTAATTTTCGTATTTACACCATATTAAAACTATTATCAGAATTTATCAACAGTACCTCTCTAACATAAAGCTTTTTGATTAAGCTGACGGCCATTGTCATGTCGCACCAACTGCCCTCTTATGCGGCTCTAGTTCTGCAAGACATGTCCATTGACTAAGACTAACGCTGGAACATATGATTCAGAGTAATCTACCTTTTCATATTTTTTTTTAGATGGAGAAGGCGGGAGGCATATGTCAATACGATTATGTAATTACGCGAATAATAAAAATAAGGAGATGTGAGGAGAAAGACAATGCATATATCGTTGAAATGATCAAATAGTGTAACAGCGAGTTGTTATATCGAATTAAGGGATCATATTTTTCCAAAAGTGAAATTTCAAAAGAGCATAATACTCTCCCCTGTAAATAGGCATATAGAGCAGGTGGTAACTCATAAAAAGTTAATTGCAGTTTTTATTTAAACAAATTTAAAATATTAGGTGGTTTCCGCGCGCAGTCCATATTTTTTTGTCGTTGAGAGGTCTATGGTCTATTCGTTACGTCAACAACATTTTGGCAATATTTTACCCCTACCCACTGTCAGGGACATGGGACAAGCTATTCAGGGACCCCCATCGTCTTATCTATCTATTGTCTTTACCGTGATTTTGCTGTGAGACATCGCAGTATTGAATAAATATCGGATTTCTGGCAACGGCACGTTTGGTTGCTTGATATGCCTTAATATTGTGCGTGTCCGAATGTTCGTAACTCCGTCAATCCACCTTCTTCTCTGTCTTTCTCTGTATCTTGTTGTTTCCATTTTCATATTGCATGCTCTTGTTGCTGCCAATAGGCCTAAGGTTTCATTCTCATTAGGTAGCCGAACCATTTCAGTCTCTGTTTTCCAATATATTTGGCCACTGGTGTTCCAACAGTTTTCGTAATCTCATTTCTCACGTTATCTCTTATTGTTCTTTTTGCTGCTTTTCATAGACATCTCACTCTACGCGTAGTAAGCTTTCACTCTTGTTCTTTAGTTAATGTCCATGTCTGACATTGATAACACATTGTTCAGATGAATATTCAATTTATGATTTGCCTTTTAGATTCCATCGGGATAGATATGTTTCAAAATTGGTGTAAATTCATAATTTCCATAAAATCCACAGTTGGCTTTTTGAATTCTTGTCTCGATCTCGTCCACTTTTCTGTCGTCTGTAAAAAATTATCCCGAGATATGTAAATTCCTGCACTTGTTTCAGTAATTGATAATTTATCTTTATATTGATTGTACTGTTTTCTGCCTATGCACACTACTTCTGTTTTTTCTGTGTTGTGATTGGAGCAACTTTCGTTGTGTATGTTTATGCGATCTTACAGCAATTCGCTCGAACTGTGGAGTAGAAACTCTCATCGTCAGCAAAGAGTAGTACAGTTATGTCATTTGGATGGTAATCGTCTGGTGGTGTTTTTACTGTTTTTGTAATATTATCCATATAAATGATAAACAATAATGGTGATAAGACACACCCCTGTCAAACTCCTGTTACTGAAAACCACTGTGTACGTCCTGGTTTTCTTCTAACTGCACTTTCACTATCTTTGTGTATGGCTCGTATACAGTTTAGTAATGTTCCTTTTATTCCATACTTTTCTAGAATACTCCAGAGTAGTTGTGATGTGTCTCTTTTCTGGTATTTTCAAGGGGTCTTTTTAATTATGCAAATTCTTTTATACCTCCCCCCCCCCCCAATACTTGGCACATAAGTTCGACATAACTATTTAGAGGTTTAGAAAGAAAAATGTTGCAAATTCTAACAAATGATGCATTCTTCTTTCGTTCGCTTGGGACATGCTTATGGCCTATATCTGAAGTGTTGTCTATTTAACTTGACTGTGTTGTGTAACTCATACAGAGTTTTTCTTCCGTTGTTGTTTCTCTGGTCCAGTGTATTTGCCCCATCATTTCATATTACGAGCATTCCTGAAGAATACGCATATGCTCTGCTATCTGAGGTGCCTATCCATATGTAGGCATACGCATGGCTGTATTACCATTATTGAGCTCTGCATACATTTGTGACTGCGGAGTCCGTCGTGTTTTGTTCTTATGCGCAGAATAACTTGTCCTTGTCTCTTCACAATTTGATATTCATATTGGTATTGGCTTTCCAATTGTTTTAATTATCAGTTTCTTTTGATGGTATGCTATTGACACATCTGGTTCATCATCATGAGCACCCTCCTGAGCCAGACAATTTGTTTTTTCGTGTTTATGTATTTCGACACGGTGATGGCATCCACCGCATATCTACTTTACGATGATTGATTAGCTCGGTCAGTGGTATTTGCTGTTTTCTGCACTGGGGCGCTTAGGGTGCTCATGTTGCAAGTGTCAGGAATACTACACTACCTACATGCTGTAGACCACGATTGGCACTTAAAAAAGTTGTATAGAGGCCACCTTGATTGTCTGGATTTCTGCATAGTAATTATGACAGAATTTCTCCGCTGGTACTTTAGTTGCATTCCTAACCTTGTTTTGGTATTATATAGGGGACATTCTTGTTCCTCCATTTTTCACCGCACTATCTGCTGGCCCATCTGTAGACATATATAGGCCTACTCTGATCCACATGTCTTGTGGATATTCATCATCCAGGAGACTGCTAGAAACTGTCTTACGTTGTACACTATTGTTTTCATTCTCGATGAAAATTCCTTTCATGTCTGGATTGTCTATTGTCTTTCCCCCGGTGGTTTGTGATCAACTCTTACCGTTAAGCGTAGGGATGATTGGAGATTGAACTTGCGTTATAAAGCCAGATGTATGGCCTCGGCTGTGCTATGACCGTGTCTGTTCAGGATGTCCCTGACGTTTTCTATCCATCTTTCCGTGGTCTTTCTCTGGCTTTGTACCCTGATCTCATTTGGTTATATGCTTGTATGGGCAACTTTTCGTGATGCATTATCATAATGTGGCCAAACCATTTGATCTGTTCTCTCTCTATGTAATCTGTACAAGATATTATATCTATTTTTCCCCCTGATATATTCATTTCGTAATCTATCAAGCCTGGTGACCCCCGGCAGCTTTCCTCAAGCATTTCATCTCACATGTCACTATCTTTCTGTAATGTGAAGATGAGAGAGACCAGGTTTCATCAGTTTGGATAAGAATAGATAATCCAATATACTCTCTACATGGGGTTTGTTTCGGTACAGACTTTAATGGGTCTGGGACTTCAAGCAAGTCTGAGATTTTTCCTCATAGTGGTTTAGCTTGATGGATAAACCTACTTCTTTTCAGTGGCGACATTGCTAAGTCTTGAAAGCTGTTTTTCATTGGATGACTTGACATACAGCAAAACTTTTCTGCTTCTATCAACACCTGTGTGTCTCCGCGTTCATTGTGTATTTGTATCCTTCCCATCTTTACCATGGGTGTTATTTTCTTGCCCCCATGATGATCCTAAGTGTCTGGTTTTGAACTTTAACTAGCTCATGTAATGTGGTGTTTGATGCTGGACACCACGCAGTTGACCCATATTTCTGGTGTGGTTGTATGACCTGCTGGCAAACTTTATTAAGTATGTCTCCATCTAATTTCCATATGGTTCCAATTAGTTTTCTCATGATGGCTAACTTTCTCCTGTTCTTTGTTGTTGCTTTGTTGATGTGTTCCTTCCATGTCAACTTGTTGTCACATGTGACTCCGAGATATGTATGTTGTGTTCTTTCAGAAGCTCTTCATTTATCTTGATGTCACAAGCTTTTTGTTTTTGTGAAAGAGTAAAGCGATTAATGCTGCACATAACTATGTTGATGTTGACACACAATCTGTTTGCCCATGTTATGTGATTAAAGCAGCTATAGCTCTATATACATGTGCCGTGGCTACTGTGGCATGTTCTTCCGTGCACAATAATGCCAAGTCATCAACAAACATTGTCACTTTTGTTCTTCTTCTTCAGCGTTCATTCTCAAACTCCCGCTGGATCTCTCTTGTAGCAGGACCATGGTCCAGATTTATAGATTATAGATTTCCAGCAGGATGTCGTCCAGAGAATGGTAATGCGTTATGTCGCCGTTTTACCTGCGCTAATGGCCCGACACATCCGTCTTCGGCGGAATAACTTTTATTCAATGTGGTAGATCAGCAACCAGATCATTGATGTAGACTAGAAACAGTGTGAAAGACAATACCCCCTCTCTCACATTGCCTGTGGTATCCCATGACGGAGGAGAACTTTCTTGCTCTTGTAACTATCTAGTTGTACTCTAGCTCTTCTATCGGTATGTTTTTATCCATCATATTATTCACCCTTTCACTGTTATTCTTAATTACGCCACTGTTCAATCAATCCATTCTGAATTTCTAGGAACTTTATTCCCGTAGGTTGCCGTTTCTAAGAATGATTGAAGAATGTATGAACATGTTTATGACCAATGAATGCCTGCTTTCTCAAGACAGAGATGCGTTCAGAGTATCCTCCAGCGTTCTGGAAAGAATATGTCACTTGATATGATATATATTGTTCACTCTGAAATTTCTCCATTTTTTTAGCGTAGTCATTATGTTCCAAACCTTATCAAAAGCTTTCCTTATGTCTATCCACGATGCTAAAACCAGTTTATGTTGAAATTCATTCTCTATCTCTTGATAAAGGTAGGCTGCCAGATCTTCAGTATATTAGCATTGCCTGACTGCTGTGATACAAGTATGTTTTTGCTTTCAATGTAACACTGCCCCCTGGGGTTGTGATAATACTCCCCATAGTTTTGCATAGACAGTTTGTGAGATTAATTAGTATGTAGTTTGAGACTGTTGAGGGTGCTGTCATTTCCTGATTTTTGGATTGGTGTCATGATTGCTAATTGGTGTATCTTCTTCTTCATCATTTATATTCTCAAACTTCCACTGGATCTCTCTTGTAGCAGGACAATGATCCTACTAGATTTCCAGCAGGATGTAGTCCAGAGAATGGAAATGCATTGTGATCAGTTGGTTTACTATAATGCAGTCTTGCAGGATATATTTCGCTGTCTGCAATAAGTCCTAGTGTGGTTTCCAAGAGCCATTGTAAGGCTGCTGTAACTGCCTCCACCTCTATTCTCATATTGGGGGGGGGGGTTGTTGTCACATGAGATCCACCCTGTTCGGCTATCCTTCCTCTTACTCTAGCAGAGAAGTCTCATGTAGACTTTTCTCTACGCTGCACCGACCCATATATGACTGCATCCTCATTCCCTGACTTGTCCTCTATCATTATTGGATTGATTGAAAGGTCTGCTTTCCCATTACCCCACTCTCTGTATTCCCTACCAATGGTTAGTTTACCTCCTGGTAGGCTGCCACATTTTGGTAGTAGTAAATAATATTTCTTCTTCTTCTTCAGTGTTCATTCTCAAACTCCCGCTGGATCTCTCTTATAGCAGGACCATGGTCCTATTAGATTTTCAGCAGGATGTAGTCCAGAGAATGGAAATGTGTTGTGTCACTGTTTTATTTGCGCCAATGGCCTGACACATCTGTCTTCTGCGGAAATAGTATTTAATGTTTCTGATTATAATAAGAACAGCAATAAGTGATGCTAAAAAATACTGTCTATTCTTTACAGGTCACTCACATTACACAGAATAAGATCCGAGAAATAGTGAGATAAAATTAGCAAGCAATTCAAGGAGATATAACTTCAGAAACAGAACAAAGACATGAGGCAAGATATTCAGGAAAGAAGAGAAATTATGACCAGCAAGCAGAGCCCAAGTGCATCTGAAGGTAATACACCAGTACATCTTTAACCTCTATGCTTCCAGCTGTTAAACAGGACCCACAGAAAACCAGTTAAAATATCTATCTATTATCTGTTCTCTGCTTATGTTGTGAAGCATCGCAGGATTGAATGACGATCGGTTTTCGGGCTATTGCATGTCTGGTCGCTTGATATGCAGTAATACTGTGCTGTATCAGAATGTTGGTAACTCCTTCAATCCACCTTCTTCTTGGTCTTTCTCTGTATCTTGCTGTTTCCATTTTCATGTTGTGTGCTCTTGCGGCTAGCCAATATGGGTTCATTCTCATTAGGTCGCCGAACCATTTTCTATCTCTGTTTTTCAA
Organism: Meghimatium bilineatum; assembly: GCA_034231615.1. NCBI lineage: Eukaryota > Metazoa > Mollusca > Gastropoda > Stylommatophora > Philomycidae > Meghimatium > Meghimatium bilineatum. The sequence goes on along the minus strand of CM067316.1, from coordinate 16,882,195 downwards.
TATATTTGACCACTGATGTTGTTCCAACAGTTCTTGTAATCTCTTCATTTCTCACATGATCTCTTCTTGTTCTGTTTACTGTTTTTGTTAAAATATAGTAGATTTAAATAACTTTTCATTAATATTAATATAGATAAATATGTTTTTCATAAATAGATATCATTAGGTGAGAATTTGCAAGAGAACTATGGAAATTAGAATAAAAGATAGCTTTACTGTTGCAGAACATGACATAGGCTGCCAAAGTAAACATGATGATGATGATGATGAAGGAATAATTACTTTGGAAGATTGTGGCTTCTCTTGGTAGCCCATAGCTTTTCAGATAAAAGCACAGGTTCTTCTTAGTTCTGTAACCAAAACAAAGACATATATATATATATATATATATATATATATATATATATATATATATATATATATATATATGGTAATCCCGTAGCCGTGGTTATTTAAGATGGGGGTAGGGGAAGAGAGTCGTCCATGAATGCATGTTTAGTCCCTGAAGGGAGGCATTCCAGTGCTGCAGTATCCCAGGATAATCACAGTGAATGGTGCTCAGTACACACTATTGGCCAACTATCTCATCATTCTTCTGGACCAATCTGTAATGATGGCACATGTAGCATTCCCCGTCACCTAGTAGTTTGCATTAAAAGGACAAAGGTGGAATGTCTGTTTTCTTCATCTATTAATCATCCATCTTCATCTATTAATCATCCATTTTCATCTATTAATCATCCATCTTCATCTATTAATCATCCATCTTCATCTATTAATCATCCATGGGTACCATTTGACAGAAGCACGAAACTGAGACAAGACACGTAGTAGCAATTTTTTTCACAAGTAACAGATTGTCAGCCTTTCCTCAAACGTTCTATAGTTGCCTTCTATGACATGGAAAGAACACAGTGGTCCCATTCTTTACACCTGAACAAGAAATCCAGGAACCAATTATGACATGTGAGGAGGCAATAGAAAAGAACTTTTTTTAAAAAGGAAAAATATACAATAAAAATTAAATAATAGGCCTAAACAGTAAAAATTGACATGATTGATATTAATTTTGTATTTATTTTCAATATTTTAACATTGTATGGGAAACAGTTTCATAAAAATGTTTTTTTTCTTCATTCAAATGCAATTTATTTAAAAGAAATCAACCAAATGAAATATGAAGGAGTGTATGTATCAACAATTATACAAGTGAAAGATCATAATAATTAGATTCAATTGGGATCAAATATGGCATGACATGGCATCAATCTGGTTATTAGTTATGAACCAATGTCATTGCATTCCAGGTAGACCTATAGACACTGGTCTCCCAGCAGATGTCAAAGGGTAGGCATGTTGATGGTTCCAGTGGCTTACTCTTCAGTGTTCCAGTCTTACTCATGCCGCACCTAATACTGAATTGCCCCTCGCCCTCATTTGAAACACTACAGCTATAAAAATCCTGCTTTCTCACTACGATACAGATACATTTGTCAACTCAATCAACTTGACATCAACAATACTGTTTTTTCTACACCAAATGAAATGCTTAAATTTTAAATATTTTTCTAAAAATGAAAAACAAAATATATGTAACATTTTCGCCCTTTGAAAATAAATTTTGGGAAGGGATTTGGGGTGGGGGGGGGGGGGGGGGGGTTTGGGGCTAATAACTTTTTGATATAATTAAGTCCCGCCGAAGACGAGTGTGTCGGGCCATTGGCGCAAATAAAACAGCGACAATGCATTTCCATTCTCTGGTCTACATCCTGCTGGAAATCTAGTATGACAATGATCCTCCTACACGGGAGATCCAGCAGGAGTTTGAGAATGAACGCTGAAGAAGAAGATACAATTAAGCAGGAGGTGGTGCCTCTGAATACCTCATAAAGTGAGTTTCAGAATAGTTGTCCACACATTCCCTTTAATATCTCAATAACCAGTAAGCAGATTTTAATGAGATTTTGCGTAGCAGTTTAAATATTGAACGACATAAGGAATTTATACATTTCTTTTCACCAGGTGTTGCGATTTGCATGTGGCGGCATATTCCTTTGATGTTTGTGAATGTGTGACTACTATAGTGATAGAAGAAATTAATTATGCAAGAATTTCTCAAAATAGATTATGAGGCTTATATGTACAGACACAAGTCTTCCAATGACGTAGATCAACACATTTGACTCAAATTTGCATTAAAATCGTGCACAGTGTTCAAATCGAGATACAAACAGGTTCAATTGTATTTAAAATTTCACACCAAATGGTCATGTATGGTAGCTTCATTATTTCCAACAAAAAAATCTTTATGGTGTGTATATACATCATATAGAAAAATTGCACATTTTTGGTTCAATTGTGATGCAAATATTTCTACAAATGTCACTACGTTTTTAAAACATTTCTGAAAATTTTATGCATATCTGTAAAATAGTTGCAGAGTTACAAATTTTTAAACAGGGGCATGTATTTTGAAACGCACTATAGTTGTTGACAGGGGAGTTAGTGTTAGTTTGTTCCTTTCATGCCGCAGGCGGCACATAGGGCAGAGGTTTTTATTCTCCATGTGTTGCAGTCCGCTGCCTGTAGTTTTAATTCTTGTATGGTCATATTTCCCCTTCTTTAAGTATGGTGTTTTTTAGGGTGCTTTAGGCCTTCCTCGTTTTCTTTTACCCTTAGGTGTCCACATAAGGGCTTGTTAGTTTATTATTTTTATCTAGTCTTAAAACGTGACCCAGGTATTTCCATCTGCATTTTCTTATGACGTTTGACACATATCCTTGGTGTGTTTTATTAACAGGGAAGTAGAGGGGTAAAAAATTGTTGACGTTTATGAACAGCCCCTTACCACAGATTTTACATTTTCTGTCAAGAGTAAATACAATATTATGGACAATGTGCCATAGTTTTATCAACCCTATTCTTCTTTTTCTTTTGTTAAGATCATGACTCTCATACCATAGTCTTTAACAAGTACAAATTTTGTGTAATTATATACAGGGTGTCTATAAAGTCGGTGTGCACTGACATCCCACAGATTTGAGCTAAATACTCACAATTCATATGATGTAGTCACCACTAATATAAATGAGTGCACAGCGACAGGTGTAGACACCTGTTATTTATATTTACTTATTAGATGTTATTGTTTTTATACATAATACTTAATTACATATGTTTGTTAATATTGCTTATTTATCTATGTTACTGTAACCTATATCCATTTGTAGGATATTTTCTGCCATTCTGGAAATTATATGCAAAAATCATACAGAGCAACATCACATCGCTCAAACTAGAGAGCGCTAGTGTCTGCTTCAAGTACTTTGTTCAGTGTCAAAAGAACATAGAATTATTAGTAATCAGGATAAACGTTTGTTGTGGAGATTCATCATCACCTAAACCAGCTGATACTGAATTTCTTCTTCTTCATCTGCGTTTGTTCTCAAATTTCTGCAGATTAGCAGGATGTAGTCCAGAGAACGGAATGCATTGTGTCATGGTTTGCAGCAATGCTGCGATATCTGTGCCTTTCGGCCTGACACATCTGACTTTATCATGGCTTTGGGTCATATAAATATGGGATGGAACAACCAACTCCATCCCATAACCTCCTTAGTTGCCTCTTACGACATGCATGGAAGGTAAACAGTGTTGCTATTCTTTGCTCCCCTCTCGGGCCAGGGCAACATACAGGTGAGGTACGGCATTTGAAGATGTTGAAATTGTGAAAAAAATTTTTTCAGAATAATGACACTTCTATACTGACACTCCATAACAAAATTACAAATGACAGATATAAGATGAAAGAGGCATGATCGACTGCTATAAAACTGGTATAATTTCTGAACCGATCATTAATTTATCATTACTATTAGAAACTGCTCATGGCTCATGTGAAGCTGGTGCCTAAAAGGAAAACAAAGAACAGTAAGGATGTCACCTGCTGGGTTAGCTTTCCCATTCTGTTGATAGCCAAAGTGACCCAAAAATGTCATTCTGAAGTTGGATATGTCAGGCCCAAAGGTACAGACATCATAGCCAAGCTACAAACCACAATACAATGAATTATGTTCCTCAGACAACATTCTATTAACAAGAGTTTGAGAAAGAATGCAGAAGAATAAGATGATTTATATTACAATTGCAAAATTACAAAATGCAAAGTGAACCAGTTTTACAACATACAATGGAAACCAGTTTTACTTTGTGTTACTTTTTTGCAAATATGTTATTATATATATATATATATATATATATATATTGTTTTACTTCGGTTAGTCCCACATATAATATCACATATTAAACAGTCAGATTTTGTACAAAAATCATTATAAATAAATAATAGAAATAGAACACGAGTGCTATAAATTAAAACCTTAAGTGTGTGAAAGAAGTTAGAATGGCAATGGCATTGTATTTTAACTTGTTAATATTTTTGTTATGAAAGTCAAATTATCCTGCACGTGCCATCTTGGTGTAGAGTGATGTTATAATGGCAGTTTAAGGATGACCGCCCCAATATTGGCACGCACCAAAGAAGAGCAGTGGTGTTATTTGTATTTTTAATCAAAGGGTGAAACCTATAGAAATTCAGCAACAACAAAAAAACCGAAGGTCCAGTATGATGATTCATGCCTGCCAATTCAGCGTGTATCAATTAGGGAGTTTCAAAACAGCGTTGAGTTCTGTTCATGACAGTAACAGACTGTTCCCATTTTGAAACTTCCTACACAACTGATACACATGCTGGATATCTGGTAATTTTCAAATTGCCATTACAATATAATGTTCAACTGCACAAAAATAGCACGTGCAAAACACTCTTGACATCTGTAACAATAATATTGATAGGCTGCAAGACACAGTCATTGTTATTCTAATTTCTATTGATCATTTATGGTTTTAATGTGAAGCACCCTCACATATTTTGTCCTCAGAACTTTCCTATAATGAAGATAATACTTGTATATCTAGTTTTCACACTAATAATGGCTGGCATGACTCACACAATATAATTTCTATTTTTGTCACCTTTTAAGCGAATGTGTTTCACGCCTCTTTATAAGTGTTGTATCTAGGTGTTTCACTCCTCTCTATATAAGTGTTGTATCTAGGTGTTTCACTCCTCTCTATATAAGTGTTGTATCTAGGTGTTTCACTCCTCTCTATATAAGTGTTGTATCTAGGTGTTTCACTCCGCTCTATATAAGTGTTGTATCTTTAGATTTGATTACATCACAACATACACACAAATTTTGGAGGAGTGTGTAATACAGAGAGGGGGAGCTTCCTACCCATTGGTACACTGACCACCTGAGCGTCACCAGGGTCCAAAATTGGTGTATAGAATAGTGACAGTGGCACCTACTGTGCATCAGAAAAAAATCCAACTAAGGTTTTGGGGTGTGCTGTATATATAGTCAAAAAGACCTTCAAGCCATATGTCAGGCCTAAAAGGTGTAAAATATTACAGTCAAACTGTAAACTATGACACAAGACATTTTTTCTCTCTAGACTACATCCTGTTTATCTGCAGGCATGACTAAGAATGAACACATAGGAAGAAGATTAGTACATTTGCCCATACCCGAAATGGGAGAAAATAATAGTGACGTTACCTGCCAGGCATGTCGTAAGATATGACTAAGGAGGTTTGCAGATTGGAAGTTGCTGTTCCATTCTATAGAAGAAGAAAGTGACTCATAGATCAAGCTGAAGTCGGATGTGTACGGGTAAAATGCGCAGATATCGCAACTAAGCTATAAACCATGATACAATTCATTCAATCCTCTTGATTCAAAAGGCGTATAGGAGTGACTTTATCATATGAACTCCATTATGAACTCCATCAACAGAGTGGCACAGAACCTGCTAAGAGTACCACCTGTAGCACGCAATTCTACAACATTCTGCTAACCTTTAAGAATTTGAGAATGAAGCAGAAGTAGATCATTAATATTAACACATTTAGAATGCAACACATCCAGGATATTCATCAATAAAAAATGACAATACTTAATTATAGTAAAGCTTCCATTAACCATGTTTTGTTATTGTTGGTATGTAATTATGTTGAAATATATCTATGTACAGTTCTTGTTTGCATTTGCTTTAGTAAAACCATGTAGATATATTTTTGTTACTCGGGCTGTTTGGTTATGTAAGTTGTACTATATTAGCTTCAATATTTTGTGCCTTGCGACTTAGCACATATGATTTCAGTATGTTAGTTAGTAGAAAGATCATGCTGTACTCAACTACACATCAAACCATTGGTTCATTAAGTGATTGGATATCTTCTTCAAAATATTCCTCAGTGTGTAACAACTGAGCACACTAACTCTTGTCTTGTTTACCAGCCTCTGATTATCTGTTTAACATTCTTATTTAGTCACACCTCTATTTACATGCTATTCCTGTAGTCTGCTATAATTTTTCATCAGTATTCATTCTGAAACATCCGCTGGATCTTTCTTGTAGCAGGACAATAGTCCTACTAGATTTCCAGCAGGATGTAAATGTGTTATGTTGCCGTTTTATTTGCGCCATTATAATGTCCTGATACATTCGTCTTCGGAGGGGTAGATTCACAAGCATTTGTTACATTGGTCATGCGCCCTATCTTCTTGATGATGATTCAATCCCTTTCGCTGTGAGCAGGCAGCTCTTGACAACCCATAGCCCTTCTGGCGAATACACGTTCTCCTCAGCTGTGGTGCAGTTCTGTAAAATGTGTTGCGAATAGTTGGAAGCTGTGGCAGTAGTTCTTGTCGGATGTCTATTAGTTTTGGGCACTGCAGTAGTAGCTGTTCGACAGTCTTCTCTAGTGCGTTACAGTGTGCAATCAGATTTTCTATCTAGTGCTCCATTGTGAGCCTCTGATCAGTCCTATCTCCTTAAGAGCCTTCAGAACATCATCTTGGTATATTGCTCTTCCGGTTCACTTGACCACCATATCAGCAAGCCTGTCTGTGTTTATTTCTCTCAGACACTAGCATGTCCGACATAAAATGCCACAGAATGTACAGGGTATCAATACTGAATGGTAGTCATCCTGGCACTGAGGTTCAATACTAAAAATACAAGTAAAAATCAGAGGAGGAAACAAAAATTGGCATTGTATTCCGGGCCCGAAATGGGAGAAAATATTAGTGATACTGTTACCTATGATGTATGTCCTAAGAGAAGACTAAGGATGTTTTGGAGTAAAGCTGGCTGTCCCATCTCATAAAGTGTCAAAAGTGACCAAGAAGCCTCACTGAAGTCAGATGTGTCAGGCCTTAAGTTTTAAACATCGCAACCAAGCTGTAAACCATGACAAAATGCATTCTGTTCTCCATCCTGCTTCAGCAGGAGTTTAAAAACAAATGCAGAAAATGAAGAATCATAGTTCTATCAGAGACAAATATTATACATTTGGTGGTCCTATATAGAAATTTCAAACATCACTACAGCCATTGTGCAGTTAAAAATCAATTCTGCTTAAAGTCATTATCTGGGCAAAATAAAACAATTAAATAAACCAATTTCAAAACGCCCACAAATAAGAAAACATTACAAAAATAAACTGCACAGGAGACACTTGTTTAGCCAACAGTGTTCACACTGATCTTAAGTTAAAAAAAAAAAAAAAAAAAAGACACCAGAGTAATACATGACTATTGACCGAAAATGCAATAATTGTTCTAATAAAAAAAATAACGTGTGTTGTGTTTATGCTGTTTTTGTTAAGTAGATTTTGTTGTGATTACACAGCTCCTGTTAAGTAGATTTTGTTGAAGATTATGTTGTATTTTTGCAATTCTTATGTAGATTTTGTTGTGCGTGTATAGCTTTTGTTAAGTAGATGTTGTGCTTATTTAGTTCTTGTATTATAGATTAAATGATGCTGTGCTGGGAAATACACAATGCTTATTGCTGAATTTAGTTTTAAACACTAATGCTGGTCAAGTCAACAAATTTTTCTGTGTTCATTCTCAACTCCTCCTGGTTAGCAGGATGTAGCCTGGAGAACAATATGTGCTGAGTCCTTCATATCTTGGCTGTGTAATATCTGTGTCCCTTTCAATCTGACCAGGTTTCATTATGGCATGTGGGTCACTTTTACCTATGGGACGGGACAGCCAAATCACCTCCAACTTTTTAACATCTCCTACAACATGCAAAACAAGCTAGTGTTGCTATTCTTTGCTCCCCTTTGAACCCTGGCAACACATAGGTGAATGCAACATTCATCTTTGTGATGTAATGATGCCATTTACTATGCTATATGATTAGACCAATTAACTGAAAGAAGTCTACAGTCTTCTCCCAGTTCAATTCCTGTATTAACTGTGCATTCTTGACCAGCTGTGATAACTCAGATCATGTTGCACTGTATAGTCTTGAAGTCTACAGTCAGATTTCAGTTTAGCATAAAAATACATTTGATGTAACAGATAACATCTCTAGTGGTGATCCAGCAGTTTCAGTGACAAGTTATGAGTTCAAACATAATTATTATTTGAGCTAAGCTATGTCTACTTGTCCCTTTCATAATCTTACATTCCCACAAATATTTTATATTCTCCAGTTAAAAACAAAATACATAAATTTCCTCTCCCTCTAGCCTATATGTTGTACAAACTGTTCATATGTTATAATAATAAAAGTACCCCGGTACTCAATACAGCCACAGGTGAACTTGTCCCAACCTACTGTTTAATCCACTTTGCTGAAACCACAATCGAAATTTTAATTCAATTGGTCATTTTACTGCATTTTAACTAATTTTGTCAAGAACCTAAGCTATCCTCAAATAAACTGAAAATAGGCCTACTTGTAAACATAACTAACACAGAGACAGGACATTGTTGCTTCAAATAATAGCGTAACAAGTTGATGTAGGTAGCATGAGGGTAAATGAAAAATTCTTGAGACAAACAAGAATTTAACCATGTCTGTTCTAGCAGCACCAAATCGCCTTGCAACTCAAGTAAATAGGTTTTCCCGTATCTGACCAATCACATCCCCTGGAAAAGATGCGATTTAGTAATTTCAAACTGTTTACTCAAGTCACTGAGAATTGACCAATTGAGACATGGACTATTACAACAACAAAGAACATTCCCGTACAAGTATTGAAGTATCCTCTAGACGACCACAAACATAGAACATCTGTATTCGTAACCAAGGGCCAATAGTCCTACTTATAAATAACAGATACAGGACAACGTTGCTTCAAATAATAGCGTATACAAGTAACTTCAAGTAACAAGCATAAAGATAAATGAAAAATTCTTGAGACTAACGGAAATTATTAACGGTTCCAGTTAAAATTGGTAACTATATTATATGTTTCCAACATTCAAGATACCTGATCATGTTTGAAAAAATTGAGAAAATAATCACACTCAATAATAACTATAAAGTTGAAGACATGAAAGAAGTATGTATCACACTGGTAAGCAGTGCAATGAATCTGGAACTTGGTGAACAAGAGTTCAATCTGTATAACCACATTGTCTATGTACCAATGCCAAATACCAATTTATAGGAAGAGATAGTAAAAAAAGATCACCCAATTTGAAATACTTTAGGGATTTTAAACAGATGTCTGTTTCAGTGTATATGTAAATTATTTAACAATGAGGGTGATGACAGCAATGACATTTTGTATTACCATACAAAGGGATGCATATACCAATTGGATATACCTAGTGGAGCGCCTGGCCGTACGGCTATAACACCAGCCTCAGACTCCTGAGGTCCCGGGTTCAATCTGCGGTTGGGATAAGGATTTTTGTCTTTCGGAGGTGCAACAAAAAATTCTTCCTGTACATGTCGCATTGACAGCTTTGGAAAAACGGTCTTTATTTCCACAGCTTAAATCTTCCCTGCAGTCTGGAAAACATGAACAGGAGAACATGCAGTAACGAAAGTTTTTTATACACAAAGGGATTGTCCTGCAATGACATTTTGTACTACCATACAAAGGGATTGTCTTGCAATGACATTTTGTACTACCATACAAAGGGATTGTCCTACCAGCAGCTGAGTATATTCAGATTGTCCTACCAGCAGCTGAGTATATTTAGATGGTCCTACCAGCAGCTGAGTATATTCAGATTGTCCTACCAGCAGCTGAGTATATTCAGATTGTCCTACCAGCAGCTGAGTATATTCAGATTGTCCTACCAGCAGCTGAGTATATTCAGATTGTCCTACCAGCAGCTGAGTATATTCAGATTGTCCTACCAGCAGCTGAGTATATTCAGATTGTCCTACCAGCAGCCGAGTATATTCAGATTGACAGACTAGATAAGATTCAAAATGAGGTTATGCTTATCATTTCAGAGATACAACAATAGTGGTACGCATGTGGTTGCGTCTGTGGGTCTCACCAATGGCCCACTACATACCATCCATGCAACAGTAAACCTTAGTGGATGACATGCCGTTATATTGAGGTTATCCTCTTATAGAAGCTTCATGGCACGTCATCTATACAGTTATGATTTTGTTTTGTTGTTGAAATGTTTTTCATGTTTGCCTGAATATATATGTATGCACCCTCTGTGGTTGGGAGGGAGCCAGAGATGTACTGCGCAGCACTGGGGAGGAGGAAACTGACATCACTGTTTCTCCTATGGCTGAGGCCCATCATAGAGGCACAGTGACTCAGGACGTGACAATCCTTTTGACTTGAACAGTTGGTTGCATGCCTGGAGCAATAGAGAAGTTCGGCATAACCAGTAGTCAATTGGTGGCAGGGAATGAGCACAGTGAACCCTATCTTGGCTACAGTGGCTAGGAGCAGTGCATAGGTTGAAACCTACCTTCCTGGAGGTGTGATAGTTATTCTCTGGCTCTGTCCCGGGGTGGGCCGAAAATCCAGACTTCCCAGCAATATAATGCCATCTAATGGCATTAGGTCAAAGGGCATGAGCCCATGTACCGCTGGATCAGCAACCAACCAACCAGCAATAGTGGTAATGTGCTGTGCTATTTGATTATTCTAGAAATGATACAGAGAGTGCAGATATGCCATACTCCTGCATACCTTCACACCAGTGTTGACAAGAATAGTCCACTATATGGTGATAAATATGCCATACTCCTGCATACCTTCACACAGGTGTTGACAAGAATAATCCACTATATTGTGACAAATATGCCATACTCCTGCATACCTTCACACCAGTGTTGACAAGAATAATCCACTATATGGTGATAAATATGCCATACTCCTGCATACCTTCACACCAGTGTTGACAAGAATAATCCACTATATGGTGATAAATGTCACTCTCCTGCATACCTTCACACCAGTGTTGACAAGAATAATCCACTATATGGTGATAAAGGGATATGCTAAAACGGGGACAGCCATGGCTTGTTAGGAGATGGTTATAAAATATGCATACAAATTATGGCACATAGATCTTGTAGAAGAGTAAGAATTAAAGCCTTTCAAGTTTAAATTTTCCAGACAACATCCTGCTAATTTTCAGGAGTTTGAGGATGAATGCAGAAGACGAAAAGGTACATGACTGGTAGTTGTGACCAAATCACGTCATAACAGTACAACTTTTGTAACGTTATGCCCAGTGTCATGTAAAACTGTGTTATAATTTGCGCATCATCCGTGACGTCACAGAAATGACAAGCAGAAATAGCTGACAGTTCAATGCTAAAATGGGTAATGCAATCACAGAAGTTAGTTACATTAGCTAACACTATCCCTAACATCACCAGTGAAAGCACCACCCCCCCTCCCACAACAACTACACATCCTACTCCACAATGCTAGAATTCTAACACCAATCACACCGTCCCCCCCTCACAAAAACTAAAAATAAGCCGTCTCCCCTACAAGCTATATTTGTCAAATTCGCGCTAACAGTTTCCTTTTTTATGAGCCTATGGTTTGTTCTGCTAACACATGGTCACATCTCCCAGACATAAACTGAAGAAAACCCCAAAAAAACTTAAGTTGTCATAAACCTTCTTGGGAAAATTACTGATATTCTACTGCAGTTAGATTCAGAGGTCTAGGCTTTGATAAGTGTGTATTAATTTAATGGCAATGTTATTGCATACACTTATGGGTCAGTGACTGCATTCTCGCAGTGCATCCATTTTTACAGGTTAATGTACAGGGAAATGTATTAGGAAGGGAAGTGCTGCCTTAGTATAGCAACTAGTAGTAATACAATGGTTATGACAGTGAGCAGGGCATTAAAAGCAGTAACACATGTCTGCTCTCTCTTGTGACTATGATTATGCGTAACCGATTGAAACTGATGCATCTTGTAAAAGATAGGAACTGCTATGACTTCTGACGATGGATCTTCTATGAGATCCCTAGTATGTGACATTTATTTTATTGTTATTAGAAAATTAGACTAACCAGAATTACTTCCGACAGGAAACACTTTCTTTGTGAAATTTGATGAGCATGGCAAAATATTGCGTTGATTCTGTGTGTTTAATATCGGATTTTTCATCTTGTTTACAAATCTTATAATGGCAAACACTTTGGAAAATGTAGGTTTGTCAGCAACACATCCTGCACATATGATAGCTATTTAATTTATGAATAATGAGGAATCTATGAATCCAGTTACATTTATATTAGGCCTAGGTCTATTGTATTGTGTTTTCACAATTATAATACTTATATGACAAAAGGAAAGGTTCTATAACATTTAGGCCAATGTTATGACAGATTCTGGGTAAGTAAAATTTATTTTCTCTAATTTATATATTTAATTTTGTTACAGGTTTAGCAATAATGATCATTTGCTAGGATAGTCTGCGTATCTATAAACTAAAGCCATTACACTTTTATTTAAATGGACATATAACAGATGATACTTGAATCATATTTAAAGTTAATAATTTCAGTTTGACTAACAAATATCTACAATATTCTAAATATTTCCCAGTTGATGGTTATGATATACGATTAGGAACAATTCACAAACCGTTATTCAAATCTCAATTTTGTAAAAAGTTGTGTATTCATAAGTGGATTTCCAACACAATAAGGCCATTTAGAATGTTCTGTCACTATTGTGGTCTGTGGTTCTCCACAGGCAAATTATTTTATCCACCAAATGTATATTTTAATTATATGTGTGACTATATTATTTTCTACAGATTTTAAACTACAAAGCATTTCAAACAAGTTATGAAAATCATTACTTTCATCCAATTCCCTGTAATTAGACATATAATAAGTATACCAACAATATTTATAGAACAAAAATTAAGTTTTACCTGCGTATATGTGTAACATTTTAGAGGCTAAAAAAAATAATTGTGTCCAGACTCCTAAAATAACTATATGCTGAATCAGTTAAAATGATTCAGTTTAGCTATCTATATACTGACAGTGCTGGAGTTGATGACATCTTAAAAGAGCTTATTTCATTTTTATGCCTGGACATTCAGGTGTTAGGGGAAATTAGGTGCTAGGAGCAGGCAGACTTACCAGCTTGACCAGTGACAAGTGGTAGTTTAATAGACCATACTGACATTTGGAATGAAATCAAGGAGTTAGGCTAGCTGAAGATGCAGGCTGTGTTTCTTCTTCTGTATCTATGTCTAGATAGCAGGACCTGGGAATAATGCTACAAAATTATTTATTAAAGATTACTTAGAAACCATCACAAATATAATTAAAGATTACTTATGACTTGAGCTCTGCTGTCAAATACTGAGACAGTTCTAGAAGGTGATGTTAGCACTCCTGAGTCTGAAGCCCCTTTGATGGCTAATGGAACGGAGACCAAATACTTAAGGACAAATTCTCTGTGCCATGATGCTTGTTCCTAATCAATAACTAGTTAGTTAGTTAGTCCTGAATCATTGCACTCCGGACACATCCAAAGGTGCTCCAATCTCCACTTGAGTGTATCCACCATTACGATGACTAACAGTTCCAGATCTTTGTTGGTTCACAAACATTCTCCTAAGACCACACAAATATTCTCCTAAGACCACACAAACATTCTCCTAAGACCACAGTTGCATTCATTTCTGGTAACGCCACATTTCCAGCCTAGTTCATTTCTTCTGGACATGGAAAAGGAATCATCACCCTCATTAATTTAATTTTCCTGTGTTGTTTCTCATAAGGAGTTTAAAATGGCAGCATGATCCATTGTTCTACAGCTGAATGCAGAAGTGCAAGGTAGCCAGTCTGCTATCTCGTTTCCTTAAACACCCACATGACCAGGCAGGAAAGTGAGATACATTCCAACTTTGACCTTACAACTGCTTCAAGCCCGTTTTCAAATGCAACCTATTTGTACTGTTCTGATCATACTCATCAAGTGACTAAGGATGATGCTGTTATGTGTTGCGTTGTATGTGCTCATCCAGTTCAATGCTGTGGGCACTGCCACAATCTCCATAGTCATTGCTGCTTGTAGACACAGCAAATGCAACACTCTTCTCTTTGATGATCGTTCCTGCAAACTGAGTTGTGCAGGCCCCCTACACACTTGCCTAACAAGCAAACTATCTGTGTATATAATCATGTCACCTTCCCTGAAATTTTGCTGGTCAATGTCTGCACCTCACAATAGGGCATCACTCTGAGATGCCACATCTTCCAGCATGCACACACTTTGTATAGATGACGTTCTCTGCATGCCTCATCCATGATGTTTGTCTTTTTAGTCTTCCACCACTTACTGAGTTTCAGAATGCAGTGGGTGTTCTTTATCAGTTGAGATTTGGAGGCAGGCTCATGCTCTGCTTAACTGTATTCTGTAGTTGGACAATTGAGTAAGAATCGAATGGCTCGTACCGTACACCTAAGTACTATACTCATAGCCTTGTTCTGGATATTATCCAAGCTTTCCTTCTGCTTCTGGCCGAGTCTAAGAATTGTCAATGCATATTCTATCAGAGAAATAACCAGCCCCTGATATAGAAGAAAAAGTATCCTCTGTTGACACTGAGCAGCAGCTTAACTTTCATTGCTAAAAGACCTCTGCCTGCCTTTAAAATAACGTAGTCAGCTTACTCCCTAATACTCTTAACTTCTGTCAAAAAGCACTTCCAAATATTTAATTGTGATGGTTCTTTCAAGGTTCAATCAACAACTAATTCCTAAAAACAAGGATTAGACTTTAACAACAAAAACATGTTATAGTTAGCAGTGAGTCTGTGACCAATAATATCACATTCAAGATGGAGAAGTCCACAAACAGTATGCTCTATAGCATAATTTGTATCACACAATAATAAGTCATAACAAACACAGGTTTGTGGAAAATACCAAGACAATTATTGTTTGTTTCGATCCCCAGGAATTATAATCAATGAAGATCTTTTTCTATTCCTATGAACCATGGGGATAAGCTATGAAAGAGAAGAAGAGTCTCTGGAGCTTTCTTTAATACCCAGAAGTCATCATCCCCAGTGGCAAGTAATTTTTCCAGAAAAAGCCTTCTGTTACAAGGGAGTTTATATGTGTATTCATTAGACATGTTCCATCATCTTGTATGCAGACATCCAACCACATAAAAGTGTACATACTTAGAGTTGTATCATGTTGAACATGCACTACATATGACTATGTTTCAATATAGCCCTGACAGTAAATAATATACTGGGTAACAGAAAAAAAAAGAGATAAAGTAGTCATGGAATGGATACAACTTCAGGAAACAATCTAAATATGTAATCAAGCAGACAAATATACAACTACCACTACCTTCATCAAACAAAACAGGCAAACTTGTTCTATATGAGAACAGAACTGAGTGATCACTCACCTACCTACATAGGCTGGGACTTGTCCCATCACCAATATGGCAAAATACAGACAGATGAACACGTACTACAGGAATGTCATATCTTTGATCATTTGTGAATTGATTGAGTATTGGCATAGAGTTACACAAATTCACTCATAGCTGCTATATTATATATATATATATATATATATATATATATATATATATATATATATATATATATATATATATATATATATATATATATATATATATATATATATAAAATACACACACACAGTGGAATCCCTCTAAAGCATATTATTTTATAACAAATTTCCCTATATAACTACACTTTTCAAAATCCCCAATTATATTTATTATATATTGCTTGTACTGTATATAGCAAATTTCTGTTATTACATACATAATTTGTTGGTCCGGACCAAGTTGTTATAACATGATTCCACTATATAGGTATGAGAAAGTGAGGGTGACAAACTTGCTATCACAACAAAATAATATTTTTAATTACAATTTTTGGTGTAGATATTTATGAAATGCAGTGAATAAAAAGAAGACATGCATGGACTGGAATCCACAAGGGGATGAGAAGAGCTGGCATGGTAACAGTAGAAGAGGAGACATGAAAAGCCCATGCATCATGGGTAGATCTGAATGTATTGTTGGGTTCTTCTTCTTCTGCATTTATTCTCAAACTCCTGCAGATTTAGCAGGAAATAGTCAGGAGAACAGAATGAGTTGAATTATGGTTTAAAGAGTAGCTGTGATATCTCCATCTTTCGGCCTGACACACCTGACTTCAGCATGTATTTTTGGGTTGATAAAAAACAATCTACAATTGATTTTAGTGGGGTAAAAAAAATTGTTACTGAAAATATTTTTGTGGGCTGCAGGGGAATGATTTCTTTCTTTGATGTTTTCTTAAAGATAAATTAATGGACAGTGATGGAATCAGGCAAGGGTGACGGCTGCACAGGGTAGATAAATCAATACCCAGTACAACCACAATAAGTTTAGTTCAAGGAGACAAGGGAGAAAATTCATAATCCCTTGTTTCAGCATTGTGAATGGAAACAGTATGAAAATATCCTACTAGAATGAAATGATAACTGACTCTTCTATTTCTTCAGCATTTATCATCTAACTCTCGCTGGATCTCTCTATTGTAGCAGGACAATGATCCTAACAGATTTCCAGCAGGATTTAGTCCAGAGTACAGAAATACATTGAGTCACCATTTTATTTATGCCAAAGGCCAAAAGACACCTGACTTCGGCAGATGGTAGGTATAAAATAATGAAATATATGTTGTCAGGTTTGGGTTGTATATTAAAAAATTATAACAAAATTAATAGTTAAACAAAGCAAATGAGAAAATGAAGAAAAAATATTTAAAGGAAATATGGCAACTGTTAAGAAATTTTAAAAACAGGAGCATAAATTTGTAAACAAATGTGCAACAGGACAACAATTAAAATTAATCATTTCCTTAGTAACATGTTTTTCCAAGAAAATCAACATAAAAAAGAAAGGATAGAATCAACAATATGAATATTGCTGCTGAGCACTCTAGAATCAAATAATCTTTATGGGTCAGTAGATTTGATCACATATCTTAGGGGTGTGGGAAGAGGAGGAGACCTTTTTAGTCCTTAGAAGCTTTGATGGTCCAAACAGTTTGTTACATTATATTTTCTGAGCTCAGGTGTAAGTTAATATAGTCATTTTAAATCAGCCTGGCCAAGTAAAAATTTATTGGTGGGTCAGATTTGGTCTACAGGCCAACCCCTGGTCTAGATACAAAGTACACACAAACAGATATAGCTTAAGTATGACTATAAATATTCAATGAAGCTTAAGGTAGCACTATATGCACAAATGATGTCACTGGGAAGTTTCTTCTATGTTCTTTCTCAAACTCCTTCATATTAGCAGGTGTAGTCCGGAGAATGGAATGTGTTGGGTCATGGTTTAAAGCCTGGTTGAGACATCTGCATCTTTCAGACTGACACATCAAACTTCAGCTTGGCTCCTGAATCACTTCAACCCTCTATGGAATAGCCAATTCCACCTCATCAAAACCTCTTATGGCAGATAACAGTGTTACTATTCTTTGCTTCACTTTCAGACTCCAGCAACACACAGGAGATTGAGGAGTTTGAAAATTATCATATTCACTTTCATAACACTCTTGTTATAAATATTACTGAGATTCTTCTTCCAGCACCCAAAGAAATGTAATTTCTCATGCCACCTCTCACTAATTGCTAAATCACTAAATCAAAACATTGCCTCAAGAATTTTCATTAAAATGAAGAATGGTACAATGCTCATTAGGGTGTACAATACTGTACAGTGGAGTCTCCTACTCTGTGGGAATACTTAATGTTTAAAAATAACATAAGAAGAGCTAATATTTTCTATTACAGATTTTAATAGTACTTCTACTGTAAATCCTTCATAAACGTGCACTACCCTATGACATCGGTTGGGAGAAACTAGGCACTTATAGATCTACCTGGAGCACATTGAGGTTGTTAAATAACCAATAACTTCAATAGTGATAGGTGACATCCTTTTCTTCTTTGGTTTATACTAGCGAATAACTACTTAGCCAACCTTTACTAGAGACCTAGAGAAACTCTACGAAGAACCATTAATAGAGAAGGCATGTCAATGAACCTAAACAACACGCAACAATTGAAAGACCTGGCAACACAAAGACAGAAATGGAAGGCTATGGTTTCTGCCCTATGCGCCGCCTATGGCCCTGGAGGAACATAACATAACAACCTTTACTAAATATATTTGTTAGGATCAGTACTCTCTCCAAGCTGCACATCTCGTTAGGAAGTGCTGTGGATATAATTTATCACACCACACACAAAATCTGGAACTGTGAACTTAAAAAAGGTTCTTAAGTACTGCCCCAAGAATGAAATTTGCACATGCGATTTTGTAGTTGCCCAAACCAATGTTCATTTCATGCATGCAAGAACAATTTTAGAGGGATCTTAGGATATAATAATACTATTCTTTAAGAAAGGTAATCAAAGGATCCACTTTTGAAATTGTGTATATTAGTATAGTAGCTGACTGGAAGGAAGAGTTTTATATTCAATAAATAAACAAATTTATGTTCCAACAAATGCTTTACAGTGTTCTTAGAAAACACAAGATGAACAAGAAAGACAAAGTTTCTATCTTTCCAAGCAATACATATTTGTATGTTCTTCAAAGCAATATATGTTTTATATGAATGTAATCTTTAACCACAAAACAGTGGAATAAAATGTGCTTCAAAACAACTGTTAAAAACATGACTCCATTACAATATCAGCATGAATCATTAATGTTACAATAGAGAGGAAAAAGGCACAAGTTGACAGGATCTACTTTGGCCTCAGGATTCACTGCTTATATGTGACACAAGATGGAAATAACACAGCATGTATACAAGGCTGTGATTACAGTCTGTCCAAATAATAAAAAGAGTGATCAATTGTCCGCATAAGGAAACATCTAGACATTTGTCAAAATATACACCCTAATTTGTAATTTTCCTCTTAATGAAATAAGTGCAGAATAGCAATGTTTGCACACTTCCAATTTGTGGACAATGACGGATGTTGCCCCTGGACACTCAGGAGAAAATTGTGAAACTGTAATATTTTGGCTTTTGCAGTGGTACTGTACACCTTCCAATGAGGTATATAAAAGTTTATCGTCGTTCTAGGCCACAAGTGTTGCTGTCAAGACTGTTTGCAGCCAGTGAGCTTGTTCTTTTTTCTTTTCTTACCTTGAAGTTTCCCATTCTTTTGCGTGGAACATGATGGCTGAAAAGATTCATCTTCATTCTCCTCAACTATATCACCAGACTGCCTCTGAGATGGCACAACATGATCAGCTGCTGGAATATGGCACGGAAATTTGTTTTGTTTAAATGTGACTTGCAAACAAGGTTGGCAAGGTAGTAAAGTGGTTAGTAGGTCTCACAAACATAACTAAGTTGTGCTTATTGTGTAAAAACATTACAGGAACACAACATACACGTAGCCCTCCTTCAGGAAACAATACCACCACGGAAAGGAATTAACATCACAGGCTACACAAAACACAAATGTCTGAAGTGTCAGGATATTAAGATATTAATCAGAAATGATGTCCAGGCCAACGTAACCAACAGTCCTGAAAGAGAGCAAGGACAACCAGAGAATAAAAGTATGGGATAAAAACAACACCTTGTACACACTGCACAATATTTACTCTCCCCCAACATCATAAACAAGTCTGCTAGAATTTGAGCTCACAGTAAGGAGAACCATCATAGCTGGCGACTTCAATGCACATATTCCAACTCTTGGCTACAAGTGTCATAACAACAGAGAACTAGAGATTAAATACATGTGCAGCGGTTCCAATCTAGTCTTATTCCAGACCTTGGAGACTCCACCAATACTCTTAAACAGGACACACAATTTAACCAGATGACCCAATCTGATATAGCAGACAACAGCACCATCAAAGTCCTAAAAGATGTGGGCAGTGACCACTGACCAACCCTAATAACTGTCTCCACACCACAGATGACACAGATCACTGTGAATCCATTTTGGAACTTTAAGAAAGCCAACTGGGCCTGGTACAGCCAAGTAACTGATGCTAAGTTCAGTAAAATCAGCAGAAAAGCTAACATGAACGTAACATACAGAAAAATATGCACCATAATTTTAGCAGCTGCCAAAAAGTGTATCCTAAAGGGAAAGGTCAAGAAATACAAACACTATTGGACACCTGAACTAGCTGAAGCAGTCAAATAGAGAAAGGCCAGGAAGCATGTAGAGAAACACTCTACCATCATAAACAAAACAGAATACAACACATGGACAGCAGAAGTAAGATACATCATAAAGGAAAACAAACGAAACACATGGAGAGAAAAATGTAGCAAACTAAATCTAAAAAGGAAGGAAATAAAGCCTGGAGACATGAATATTCTCAAGGGAAAATATACAAAGACCAACCCCAACACCTATAGTAGATGGCTGTGGCAATGAAATAACAGCACCCATCAAGAAAGCAGATACATTCAATAATTTCTATGCAAATGTTAACTAGTCACAGCAAAGGAAGAAATTAGAAAAAATACTTACAAAAAGTGCAACACCTAACAAAATTGCTGCATTCAATGACCTATTCAGCATACAAGAACTGAACATGGAAATACGGAAACTTGCTAGAAACAAAGCTCCAAGACCAGATCAAACTAAAAATGAAATGATATTTAAGCTGGGACCAAACAGACTCTCTGCCAACTGTAATGGCTATGTGAGATCAGTAATGGATTATAGCCTTCCTCTCTAGACCATTGTGAGCAATGTTGCTATCTCATCCCTGAATAGGGTGCAGAATCAAGCTCTGAGACTAATCTATGGAGGGATCCGATCAGCCCCCACAGCAGTATGTAAGATATATGTCAATGTAGAGCAGCTGGATATCAGATGGAAAAGAGCACTGATGGAAGCGGTAGAAAGGCACAAGAGATAAAAGAAGGACCATCCAAATAAAATACTTATTGACTTGGAAACAAACAAAAAGACTAAAACAACTGATTCTGCTTGATATATCTAAAGAGGAAGATGACAAACATCATCTACCACAAGAGAGAGAACTAGAAAACAAATACCTCGGGCCACCCCCCCGTGGGAGAATTTGCACCAACCAACTATACAACAAGCAAAATTACTAGATAAAACAGTCAATAAACACTACCAACAATCCTGAGGACATGTGCCTAGAAACTATAAGTAACTACCCATCATATTTCCACAGGTTCTCTCTTGTAGCAGGACATTGGTCCTACTAGATTTCTAGCAGGATGTAGTCCAGAGAATGGAAATGCGTTGTCACCCTTTTATTTGCACCAATGGCCCAACACGTTCGTCTTTGGCTGGGTTTATACTATAACAAATTTCTGTTATTGCATAAATATTTTGTCAGTCCAGATCAAGTTGTTATAATGGATTTGACTGTCTTTATTACAAACAAGAAGCTAATAATAGAAGTTACATCATCATCAACACAATCACCCTTGCCAGCAACAAACACCATTTTCCCTGTTTCTGGTCATTTTTATGACTCCTTTTTGTTGTTGTTCGATGTTAACATGTTAAGATGGCGACAAGAAAGGTGGTATTTTTATCGTCTCCTGTTCACGCCAATGTTTTCATATATATTGTTATATGAATTGTCCTGTTTGTGTGTTCCATTCTTGATGTGGATTATTGAGTGTTTAATTTTTCTGAAAATATGCAGCAATGTGTGTTCGTGCAGGAATATTCATCGATGTTTCTAGTCTGTTTATGGAAATAGCATACCAGTGACGTCATATGACACAGCGTGCCAACTGAGTTGTTCTAACCGGAGAATCCCTGCTGCCTAGTGGGATAGGATATTAGTAGCCATAGGTCAATGGAAGGCAACAGGAAACCACCATTGTACATCCCAAGTATGAAAAATCAAGTCAAAACAAGAAGAGGTGGGTCAGAGAACATCGTAGCAATTGGAAAGATCAAGGGTAAGAGAGACAGGAAGACAACGTGAGAAAATGTTGGATGGCTTGAAAGCCTGGCATGATGCAGAATCATCAAAAACTATATTTAAATGTATAACAAACAGAGGACTGTGGAGAGACATGATTGCTTATGCCGGAAGGCATGGTACCAATGAATGTTTACATAATTAGAGGAGTCTTCTGGATAAACTCTGCAAATGTCAGCCATTCTTTAGTTCTACATTATCTTTAGTTGGAAGGTTGAGCAACTATCCCTCTCAACTGTTCATACTGGAAACAGTTCTGCAGGATATGTTGAGATATGTTCATGTGTTCCACAAGTGAACACTGTTATAACAGATAGTCTCATTCTGTGCATGTGTTTATTCAGTCTGTTGTGTTCTGCCCTCAGCATATTATAGTGATTTGTCCATACCAGTCCAGCTAATGGGAGGCACCTTAAAATTATTTTTACTCCACTGGATTTTATAGCTCTTGTCTTTTCATGATATGAGACTTCATTGTATTCTTGTATACATTTTCTGAACTGAGACGTTCATTCTCTTCAGGTTCTGTTCTACTGGTCTCTTTCAAGTATCCCTGGCTCTTTCATGTTTGTACCTTTCCTGGTTGGTTGGTTGCTGATCCAGCGGTTCATGGGCTCATGCCCTTTGATCCAATGTCATTGTGTGATATATACATGTGTTTGTGAGCTGTTGTTTTGTTCCATATAAGGTGTTTTGTGAGCTGTTGTTTTGTTCCATATAAGGTGTTTTGTGAGCTGTTGTTTTGTTCCATATAAGGTGTTTTGTGAGCTGTTGTTTTGTTCCATATAAGGTGTTTTGTGAGCTTTGTTTTGTTCCATATAAGGTGTTCCATTTATCTGGCACTTTCAACTGTTCATCGTAGAGGAGTTTCATGATGGTCTATATGTGCAACACATTTTCACCTTTCTTCTTCTGCAATCATTCTCAAACACTGATGATCAGGATATTGTCTAGAAACCAGAATGAGTCCTATTGTCTAGAAAGCAGAATGTGTCATAATGTCTAGAAAGCAGAATGTGTCATAATGTCTAGAAAGCAGAATGTGTCATAATGTCTAGAAAGCAGATTGAGTCATATTGTCTAGAAAGCAGAATGAGTCATATTGTCTAGAAAGCAGAATGAGTCATATTGTCTAGAAAGCAGAATGAGTCATATTGTCTAGAAAGCAGAATGAGTCATATTGTCTAGAAAGCAGAATGAGTCATTATTTACAGCTTGGTCATCTCTTTAGAGCTACATCAATTAAGGCATGACATTTTTAACTGATTCAACCCAAAGTATCTTCTATGAGACGGGAACTACTATGTCTTCTGATGAAGCACCTCATCTTCTCCTTCCATCCTCAAATGCTTTTTGCAAAATAGTTTTAGGAAGGGAGTTGTGTCTTATTACATGTCCAAGCCAAGAAAGTTTACAAAATATACATGGACTTCATATATGATGCATTATCATATCAATTGTCAGTTCTTCCCAAGAATTTAAATTGATCGTTATATCATTCAAGTTTGTTTTGCAGGATGTCATTATATTCATTATATTAATTTCATTAATCTAATAATCAGGGTTGAAATAACTGTAATAAAACACAAACTTTTGTGTAATTTCTATTTCATAATAATTTGTTAAAATTGTTATGATTGTGTAATTTTTTATAATTTAACTGAAATTCTGTATCAAACATAAAAAATATGATTTAAAATTATAAACAAATCTAAATGAAATATCCAATTTTTAAATCAGGATTCACAGAGAATGTAATCCTGAACAAAATGATAGTCAAATCCTACTATAACAACTTCATCCAGACCAATGAAATATTTATGAAATAAAAGAAATTCACTACAGTACAATCAATAAAGAAAAATATGATTGGGGATTTTGAAAAGTATTGTTAAATAGGGGAATTTGTTATACATGTAAGCACTATAGAGGGATCAGTTAATTAGTCGTTGGATCATCATCACTGCAAACTGGGCACGTCCATAGTTGCTCCGATCTCTCTCCATCAGTGACTGGAAATCTGGGCTGTTAAACATCAATATGCTCCTCATTATCTATTAACCTGATTACCATGGTAACACAGTTTTCTGCAGTAATTGTGTCTTAAACACAAAAGATGGCAACTAAATTTACCTTCATTAATCAAAGATCCATTCCTATTGAAAGACTGATTCTGTGACTCTTCTGGTATTGCCATATCCTCTACTTCTACTTCCTCAATCTCTGCATTATAATGCATGGCTTGAAGACAAGGTATTACTGTCATTGAGCGCAGTCGATCGTCTGGGGCATCAGTTCGAGGTGGGATCACTACACGCTCTAGGATTCTTGGATGCTGCTTAATAAACCATCTGCGCAATATAAGAAACTAGAATAATGGAAATAAAATTAAATAATACAAAAATAATGAAATATACGAGGGTTGTTCAATAAGTTCCAAGACTAAATTATTTGGGGGAGGCAGAGGAGGCACACCATTAAACTTACAAATTAGGTGGTTTTCCTTCAAAGTATTCCCCTTGTGATTGTATACACTTACTCCAGTGCTCCTGACACTGAAGAAAGAAATCTTGGTAGGCATATTTCTGAATAGTCCTCATATTTCTCTCTGCATTCTCTTGAATCTCCTCAGTAATATCAAATCGGTGACCTGTCATTGTTTATTTAAGTTGCAGAAACAAGAAAAAGTAACACAGTAAGATTGGGTGAGGTCGTGAGCACAATGGAATGTTATGTTTCATCAAAAATTTGCTCATGGTTACAGAGCTCTGTGCAGGGGCATTGTCATCATGCACAATTTAATTGCCAGTGTCCCAGTTATTAGGACAATGTCTGCGTAGAACATCGCTGAGGCGCTGCAGGACTGATTCATAGAATTCTTAAATGAGACTTTTCTTTAGGGAAATATTAATCATAAATCAGCCCATTAATAGCATATGATTTCTTGTGATCTTGTCTGTGTAGGTGCATGTTCTGCCTTGACCATCTGCGTCCATTCATGAAATGGGAATACCCCTGAGAAATGTAGTTAATATCCATTTTTTTTAATGCTATGCAACAAATCAGGACCACTTCAATTATCCCACACAATATGTACAAAGTTAGATACTTATGGTTTTGTACATATATGCACTTGTTAAATAGCAATGCGCTATGTATTATGGTTTTCTGGAAAATTATTTAAGTCTGGGAACTTATTGAATAGCCCTAGAATAATACTACAGTAACAAATCAAAGTTTATTTAAATTAAACACATAAGTCATCAAAGGAAAAGTCATATTTTCTGGGGTATTAACTAGTAAAAAGTTACATTTTCTCTGTGGTGGCATACTGTTGTAAGATATCTATAACATTTGGCTGTAAGGTCAACTCATTTCCAGGAATTGAGTACCAGAACAAAATAGAGAAAGTAAAGGTAGCATGCATGGTGCTATCCACATTACCCCCCCCCCCTCCTCTCCCCACATGCAGTTATCACATAAAAATGTGTCCAACACAATAATATTCATATGCCTTAATGTAAATAATAATTTCATTTACAAAGACTGTTAGACTAATGTTGATGTGTTGAAATATGTCAACGAAACTTTCACCGACAAAGACTGTTAGACTAATGTTGATGTGTTGAAATATGTCAACGAAACTTTCTCTGACAAAGACTGTTAGACTAATGTTGATATGTTGAAATATATCAACGAAACTTTCCCTGACAAAGACTGTTAGACTAATGTTGATGCGTTGCATTACATGAACATGAATGCATGAAA
The DNA here is from genome assembly GCA_034231615.1 of Meghimatium bilineatum. NCBI lineage: Eukaryota > Metazoa > Mollusca > Gastropoda > Stylommatophora > Philomycidae > Meghimatium > Meghimatium bilineatum. The sequence continues at coordinate 16,856,066 of CM067316.1, read as the reverse complement.
ATAAATACAGCGCTGTTAGTGTACAGCAAATCTGCTATAGTCAGTACAGTACATGCATTTATTCATACATGCATATAAATTCAACATGAAGATTAATATTGAAAAGACCGAAATAATGGCAATAGCAAAGAAAGAAAGAAATAAATATCATTATCTCCATTGATAATAAACACCTTAAACAAGTTAAGAAGTTCACTTACTTAGGAAGCATAATATCGAGTGAAGGGAAAAACAGTAAAGAGATATAAAATAGATGCAACAAAACATGCCAGTTCCTAGGACAAATGACATATATTTTTAGGAACAAAAATGTAAACATAGACACTAAAGTTGCATTATACAAGACTATTATTATCCCATCACTGTGCTACCAGTGTCAAACTTGCACAATGACAGCATAAGACAAAAGAAAAATAGTGACAGCCGAAATGACATGTCTACAAAGAATACTCGGAGTGTCATTAAGAGATATAATTAGAAACGATAACATCAGACAGGTAACCAAAACAATACCAGTATTGGAACACATCAAAAGACAACAGAACAAGTGGTTTTCACATGCTTCCAGACTACTAACAGACAGCATGCCACAAATGGCCATGACACACAAACATAATGGCTATAAAGCCAGAGGCAGACAATGTAAAGGATGGATCACAGAAATCAAAGCCACAGGAACAAGCTTACAAACAGCACACAATAAGGCCATCTCCAGAGAACTCTTCTACCCCTGATGCCGCAAGGCAAACAAGGGCCACAGCATATAGATAGATAGACATGCATTTATTTTAGTCTTGTTTTCTACAGGATGGGGTACCCAACTACATTCTAAACACCCTAAATGACACACATATTAGGTCGTAGTGTTATTATTCTTTCTCTACCAGATCACAGTATCACACCAGTGTCACCGTATCAACACAGCCCCTGAACATGGTAGATACTTACGGATGCTGCCTTATTTGCTGCAGTGTGTATCTCACTTCTGAATCGTATTCCAGCATTCCTTCAACAACCAAATACAAAAATATAAGAGTTTGCTTAAAAAATATACAAAAAAATGATGATGATAATGATGAAGTAATTCCTTTAGCTGTCAGGAGGTAGTTTTTGACAGCCTATAGCTTTTCTGACATAAGCATAGGTCATCTTTGAAGTAGCCAAAGTGACACCCGAGCTTGTATTAGGTCTGTTGTCTCAAAGGGATGGTTGTGTTAGGGAGGATTTGTAGATACATCTTCAAAAACAATATAAAAACAAGTCATTCTTCTTCTGCGTTTGTGCTCAAACTCTTGCTATGTAGTAGAATATAATCTGGTTGTATAATGGAATTCATTGTGTCATGGTTTAAGGTTTCTGCGCTTTAAGGCCTTTAGGTCACTTTACTCTTGTATAGGATGGAGCATCCAATTCCTTCCCGCAAGCCTTCTTAGTAATTATGCATTACAGGTCAGTGTTGCAATTCTTTGCTCCCCTTCTGGACCCTGGCATCACACGGGCACATCATTCTTGTTGCTAATGCACTATTCTCCACAGCATCATCTTTCATGGTTTTTATTTTATAAAATTTTACACAACTATCCTGTTACTTAATATAGTCAAAAATGGAATGAGTGGGAGACTACAGCTAAATGTGTGGTACTTTGGCATCATTTTGTTTGTCAAGTATGAAAGTGTATGCAGGGTGCAATCTATCTAGTTTATTTATTTTTTAAATATTTTTATTCAATATATTTTTTTGTATGGTGGTGGTCAACAGTTTCACAAGGATGATTGTGAAAGATGTAGGACAGTGTACACGTGTAAGGTTTCCTGTAAGAGGGAAACATGTATCTTGTGAGTGAGTAGTACTTTGACAAGTTCTAGATTTGTGTTTCTTGTGCCACAGATGTTTAATTGTAGAATGTTAAGTACAGACTTGGTCTTGTAACAATCTTGTTTGCACTGATTCTCCCATCATGGTTCTCCTGGCCTAGTGTCTTAATACTTTGTGTAGATGTTGGCATTGTTGTTGCTAATTTGTTGTGTGTTGTGCATGTAGGTGTTTGCATTATTGTTATTGATGCGCATCAATATGAACATTTTTTTGGCCAGAGAAGCCTATTCCCTGGCACAGACCTTGATAGGCAACATCCTATCTCCTTTTGTAACTAATGTGGTCTGCAATGGAATTTTGTTGTTGCTGGCAAAGTGGATTTTGTACCCACCCAAGCCCAGAGACAGTAACTGTCCCACCACTTGGAAGGAAGCTTTGTATCTATGCACTGTGTCAAGATAGTGTTCATTGTGCTCATTCCACACCACCAACTTCCTACTGGTTATGCTGAAATTCTCTATCGCTCCAAGGCATGTAACCACATGTTCAAGACAAAATGATTATCATGTTCTAAACCAATATTACACCGTATTGCCCTTGCAGCGGGTGCTTTCAATAAACTACGCAACATATGGACGTCAAACACACTAAGAAACACCACAAAACTCAAGTTATTTAACTCCAACATCATCCCTATTCTATCATATGGGTGCGAAAGTTGGAAAGCCACAAAAAAAAGACTCGACTCCTTTGAAAACAAATGCCTACGTACCATTCTGAACGTTAAGTGGACTTTAAATCTAACACTACTATAAGAGAGGAAAGCAAACAAACCTATATATCTTCCTTCATTAGACAAAGGCGTTGGACTTACATCGGCCATGTTCTCAGAATGAACAGCCTAAGAATTCCCCAGCAATCACTATATTGGGTGCCACCTGGAGTAAGAAGAAGAGGGAGACCTAGAGAAACTCTACGAAGAACCATTAATAGAGAAGGCATGTCAATGAACCTAAACAACACGCAACAATTGAAAGACCTGGCAACACAAAGACAGAAATGGAAAGCTATGGTTTCTGCCCTATGCGCCGCCTATGGCCCTGGAGGAACATAACATAACAAACCAATATGCTTCTATGATAGCTCTCAGCCATAGGAAAACAGTGTCGTCAGTTTCTCCCTCGCCAGTGTTGTGCAATACATCTCTGCCTCTTCCCCAAGCACAGAGGGTGCATGCATATACACAAATAAGAAAACATTAACACACAAAAAGCATAATTGCATAGATGACAAGATATGAAGTAAAGCTTCCATAAGTCCATAAGTGGAAAGCCTCAATATACTAATATGTCATCTACAAAGGTATTCTACTACTAGGGTGGTTTGTCTAGTGGACTTTTACCTACAGATAATTCCGCATGCAAAATTTTTTTGTTAAGATAGAGATTTTGATATAAATATGTGCTAGAAAAGGATTTTAATGTACTTAAATATACAATGAGTTAAATAGTTATTTTACATTGAAAATATACTCAAAATCAAATTTCTAACAAAAAAGTCTTTAACAAGGTAGGGACAAACAAATAACAGAATAGAACGAAAACGTTGACCAAAGACTACATGGACTATTTCCTAAGACTATTGGAAACTTTCCATGTAGCCATATTTATAAGACACTGTGAATTTTCAGCTGTCACTCTTATTTCAACATTTGATGGGCAAGACTCAAGTTAACCTTTAGCAAGCCAGATTAAAAAATACGAAACGTCTCCCTGCCACCGGATTCTTTTTTGAAAATTTGCATTATTGATGGTGACTGTTTTGAAAATGTGATAATTTTTTGGTTGTTAGAGATATTTAAATAATATTTGCACATATAAATAAAGAATTGAATTATGCATATATTGGTGTAATTTATGTACGTGTGTGTGTGATACCAGACGTATGAGAAAGTGGTAAAGACGTTTTTCACAAAAAACATATATTTTATAACAAATAAAGAGGGAAAAAATAAGAAAAAAAAATAACGTACCTTACATATAGAATTCCTTGGCAACACTGTAAACTAAATCATGCAAATCTGTTGTATTTATGTTCTTTCACTGCGAAATTATCAAAATATAGCCGGGGGAACTGTATAAAACATGTAGATTTGCAGTAAAATCGTTCTTTGAGCTTAGGCCTAGAGTTATTTTTTTCTGCCACTTCAAAATATTCGATATCAAACGTACAAGTCCCCAAACCAGCACGGCATTCTGTATATTCACTGCTGTGAAACTAAATAACCTAATAATCCATGATTCAAGCCACGATTCAATGTTATTTTATTCGAAATACGATGAAATAAAGGTCCGTAAAACCGATCCATCATCATGGCATCGTACCGGTGTACAGATGTGGTCAGATTAATTGCTCTTAAACTTTTACGAATAGCTAGCCATTCTCAAAAACGATCATGTCGGAAGTGGGGGATGTACCGGCTTCGATTGCGCATGTCCCCAGCTATGTGCACGGACTGTGGTACGTGTAAATCTCACGATATTATCGTTGGGTGGGCCGGACCGCCAAAAGCGCGCGCGGCCATTTTGTTTCCCCGTGGCTGCGATTGATATAGGCTCGGTGAAGGTTAAACAACAAATTATAACAAGTATTTTTCTACTAACCCTCTGTTACCAATGCCTTACTTGGATACTGGCATTACACTAGAGAAAATGAATAAAGTGAAATGAAATGCCTGAGAAAGGCTGCGGGCATTACTAGATTAGACAGCTTACATGAAATGACGAATGGGCATTATATCATACATGGAATATACCAAATGTCAGCAAATACAATGGTTTGGACATCTCTATGAGAATGGAATACACCAAAATCCTATGAGCACATATAGTAAAACACCATCAGGTTACAGAGCTAGAGTAAGACCATGGAAAAGAAAGACAGACAACTTCAAAGACATTTTGAACAAATATGGATATAAGCGCAACTGAGGTGATATATCTGGCCTTGAAACGAAAGCTAAAGCCTCCACCTCTATGCTTAATGGCAAGTGCAATCCAGTAGTGTCACCATTCACCTAGAGTGAAACAGAATATATATATATATATATATATATATATATATATATATATATATATATATATATATAAAAGTGGGAGGGGAACATCACACAATGGACAGGATACAGTCTAGCAGAGTGCATGACAAAGACAAGACGCTTGAGGTCCATTGCAGCCAACCTTTGCTGCTGAGATAATACTTGATGATAATGATATACATATATATCCGCATGCAGAAGATCTGAACGTCTCCCTATCTGACAAATCATTATGCAACAGTAAATTCACAGCAATAAGGATATGTCAGTATAGTGAATCTTTCCTCTTGTAGAAGCCTCCCAGCATGTCATCTGTATAATTACATTTCCTTTTGTGGTGCAACATTCAGAGAAATAATCACTGCACATCACGCTGAGGAAACCACATGAGCACTAGCTTTGACCATGGTCCTAGCTGACGTGGGGTGCCCTGAATATGAACAGGTGGCACATTGGGTGTGGTGGAAAGCAACTCTGTGCAGAATGTGACAATTCCTGGGTAGAGCCCGGAATCAGTTAAACTTGTTAGTTACGAATAATTGTAACTCACATGTATGGCGTGGAATTTATGTCTGGCTACCCATCCATCCCAGTGACTTTGGCCCAGAGCTAGGTTGCTATGTACACCTTAAACTGGACAGGATACTTGGCGGGGAAACTGAAGCTCATGACTCCTACTCTGCATATTGCAGAGAGGTAGAAAAGCCACAAAACTTCTAAAATTTAACTAATCTAATTAGGAAACTCCTCAGAGCAGTGCACACGATGAGAGTTAGTCTTCTGAGTATGAAATAAAGCTCATAAGAAACCACCCCATTGCACATAGGAAATAAGAACCAACTGCTCTTAATTCATGAAGACTGAAATAACAACATATATGATACTTGGAAATTAATTTTGTTTAAAATACCTTTCAATAAATCTCCAAGAAGGTCAGACACACCTTCGGGTATTGTATAGACACCTTTCCCTATGTTTTCGAACAGTTTGAAAATATTGTCACCTTCAAAAGGGTATTTCCCTGTTGTTATGTTGTACCTGTAAATGATGTAAAAATTTTCATTTTAAGTTTTCTCGAACAATTTGTTGGCGCAAATTCAGTATCGTCCACCATTGGGAATATTTGACCCACTTTCGAGGTATTCCCTAAGATGGTTCGTGAGGAGATTTGCTTGCGTGTGGCGGTTGGGAGGAATCTGATGTCACGGTCTGCGTCGATTTCATTGGTTGTCAGATTGGTTTTCTCGCGACACTCCATGATGTCGCTAGTTAAAACTGTACACAGTGTGCTATTTATAGCACAACTGTGGACGATACTGAATTTTTACCCAATTTGTCTTTGCATATTTTTTCTAGTGTGATCTTGATACAAGAAAACTAAATGGGCAAATTGTGTTACACTCTTCTCTCTGTTAATAATTTCAATTTTTAAAATTATGAGATAAACATGACCATAAATGCCAGCTTTCTTGACTTAAAACCAACAAAACAATCAATTTTCCCCAGACCTTGTGGGATCCTGCAAGACAGCAACAAATTCTCTACAATCCTTGTTCAGTCTGTGACAACCATTTCTAGGATTCCATGACTTACATATGTTCTCACAGTTCTTTGCTAAATTGTATTTAGCCTAACTCTATTTGTTTTTTCTTCTGATTCATAATCCTACTGTTCTTGTGATGGTACCTGGTCATTTCTGAGGACAAGACCAAACAATTGCAGCACCTGTTGATTACCAAGGTTTACCATATAGTAAAAATTAATGAGTCAATTGTCAGGTTAAATATGGTAAAATTCCTCATTTTTAATACATTTTCAAAATTTCCATATATGCTCTGCTTGCTGTTCCATCAGCCACCTAAAAGTGTACAAGCTCAGTGTCCCAGTCAGTTGCTGATTATGCGTTCTTCTGATCTTTCTGGAGAGGGAACACTTTCTCCCATCGCCTCTAGTCACTCCAATTCCTACCATTCTCTGAATATGTTCAATGTTTCGTTCGACTTCCTCCTCGTCTTCTTGTAGGGTATCCATGACTGCTCTAATCAATGAAATCCTGTCTCTTCTTCTCATTGCCGTTCACCAAGGCTTTCACAGCCAACACATTTTGTTTCCCCTGACACCAGCATGACCAGGACAGTAAATCCATGTAATGCTCTGCGCATTGTAGAGAAGAGTAACCCATTCAGTTCTGATCATATACTTTTCTATCTTGCACTGCATACTTTGAGAGTCTGATAGAATCACTGAGTCTGTTGGTGGTTGCGTCAACAGCCAAGTGAGAGCTGCTGTCACAGCTTCTATTTTCATTCTCATACTCAATGTTGTAGTGGGGTACGCAGCTGACTTCTCAGCTAATTTCTTGCCATTTTGGTAGGTCATGAAACCCCAACCACACCTGTTTGTTTCTTGTGTTACTGAGCTGTTTGTGTAAATTATTGTATCGTGTGGCTTCGAGTGCTGCAGTATGAATTCTTTGATCATTTCCTCTGTTCTGTTGGCAGTCCAGTCGCGGCACCTTCTTCTCATCTGTATCACAACTATTGTCAATAACTTTCTCTGTCAAATGTCACACATTCAAAGCCTCTTCCCACTTCCTCCAGCTCACAAACTCTAGAGTTTCTTCTGTTCCTGCCATCCAAGACCTTCCTCTCTTGATACGCCTTCCTTTGTGCTGTTTAGAGATTGGTGATCATTATTGGTGACCGTAAAATATTTTTAACCTGAGCTATTTTATGTCTTGCTTTGATGCTCGGTAGGTCTAGGAGAAATCTCATGGCAGAGATAGGTGTATCTTGTGCATTCTCATGACCTCGTTTTGAACTCTCTCCAGTCTATCCACTTATGTTTGCGACTGCATAAGTAAACTTGAACAATAGTCCAACACAGATAATACCACTGTCAGCATCATCTGAAAAAGGGTTCATTGCGGCATCTCTGCAGATGTCATGATTTTGACTGCACTGACACCCTTCCAAGCTTTCTGTATGACATTGTCCACATGTTTCTCGAAAGATAGACCTATCAAAAGTGATGCCTAGATACTTCATAGTCTGCTCCCTGTCAATATTGATGCCCATGCAGGTGGCTGCTGGTACTGTGTCTGTTGTTGTTCAGAGAGAACAAGACAATCTTTGCCTTGGTGGGATTGATGACTGCCTAATAGGTCTTCTTGTAAACATAAATAACATAAGAGACAGTACAATGTTGCTTCAAATAATAGCGTAAACAAGTAAATTCAAGTAGGAAGCATGAGGACAACCAAAAAAATATCACACACCAAGTTAATCTAGCCTTCCCTTCTCTACACTGTATGATCACTCCCACATACCTTTCTGATGAATGTTGTAGCACAGAAATCACTTTTACCAAAATAGTGGCATATGATACTCTGGTAAACGATTTAAGACATGAAAATAAGGAAAGAAACTCATACAAGGTTGTCCCAAAGGCATAGTTGTGTTATGAGAGTAAAGAAACTCATACAAGGTTGTCATAGTTGTGTTATGAGAGTAAAGAAACTCATACAAGGTTGTCATAGTTGTGTTATGAGAGTAAAGAAACTCATACAAGGTTGTCATAGTTGTGTTATGAGAGTAAAGAAACTCATACAAGGTTGTCATAGTTGTGTTATGAGAGTAAAGAAACTCATACAAGGTTGTCATAGTTGTGTTATGAGAGTAAAGAAACTCATACAAGGTTGTCATAGTTGTGTTATGAGAGTAAAGAAACTCATACAAGGTTGTCATAGTTGTGTTATGAGAGTAAAGAAACTCATACAAGGTTGTCATAGTTGTGTTATGAGAGTAAAGAAACTCATACAAGGTTGTCATAGTTGTGTTATGAGAGTAAAGAAACTCATACAAGGTTGTCATAGTTGTGTTATGAGAGTAAAGAAACTCATACAGGGTTGTCATAGTTGTGTTATGAGAGTAAAGAAACTCATACAGGGTTGTCATAGTTGTGTTATGAGAGTAAAGAAACTCATACAGGGTTGTCATAGTTGTGTTATGAGAGTAAAGAAACTCATACAAGGTTGTCATAGTTGTGTTATGAGAGTAAAGAAACTCATACAAGGATGTCATAGTTGTGTTATGAGAGTAAAGAAACTCATACAAGGTTGTCATAGTTGTGTTATGAGAGTAAAGAAACTCATACAAGGTTGTCATAGTTGTGTTATGAGAGTAAAGAAACTCATACAGGGTTGTCATAGTTGTGTTATGAGAGTTTATGGATGCATGTTTAGTCACTGAAGGGAGGCAATCCAGTGCTGCAGTATCCAAGGATCATCATGTCTTGCCAGGAGTGCAGCAAACACTTCTGGGCAAACTAACTCATCATTCTTCTGTCTGATCCTGATCTGTTGACCTACCCATAGTGAATGCACATCTTCAGGGTTTATTCTCAAACACCCGCTGGATGTCTCTTGCAGCAGGACAATGGTCCTTCTAGATTTCCAGTATGATGTAGTCCAGAGAAATGCGTTGTGTAGCCGTTTTATTTGCGCCGATGGCTCGACACATCTGTCTTCGGCTGTATTGCACATCTAGCATTCCTTATCACTTGGATGTATTGACATAAAAGGACAAAGGTCCAATGTTCTCTGGCTTGCATCTCTTCGTCGTCCATGGGGATTATTTGAAAGAAGACATAAGTAAAAAATGAGACACGATATGACAATAATTTTATTACAGGTGTCAGTCTATCCTCCAAATTTCCTGAGTCACCTCTTACAATGTGCCTGGAGAGAAGACAGTGGTCCTATTCTTTGCACCCTAGAAGTCTATGCCCTGGTTGCAACACAGGTGGAAGTTTGAGTTACCATGTGTATATCAGTGTTATCTGTTTTTATTTTCAGCTCTGGGAGATGCCTTTTATACTATCATGGTTGTTTACAGCTACCATAGTGATTGGTTGGCACTGTAAATGAAATAGCAAACAGGATTTGAACTATGTTCAGCTGGCACATATTCACCTCACAACTTGAGTCAATACGATTTCTGTATTCGACCATCAATAAATCATGAGAAATTATTTTGTTATTTTGAATAATAACAGCCATGTATTTATCATGACATTATAGATGTACAACATGCATGTGTATTGCTGGACTTGAAAGGGTAGTAAAAAATAGCATCACGGTCTGTTTACCTTCCATGCATGTTGTAAGAAGCAGCTACGGAGGTTTTAGGGCAGAGTTGGCTATCCCATCTTAAATACTGTCAAAGTGGTCCAGAAGCCATGCTGAAGTTGGGTACGTATGGCAGAAAGGCAAAAATATTGCAACTGAGCTGTAAGAAACCATGAAACAGCTCATTCCATTCTCTTAACTACATCCTGCTAATCTGCAGGAGTTTGAGAATGAACGCAGAAGATGATGATGACGAGACAATAAAATGTTTGTTAGATAATACCACATAAAACACACCATACAAGATTATTATTGAATGATGACATATGTTACATACAATGTTACTCCACTTGACCAAATGTCAACTTTAAATCCTGAGAAACTGACTTGACCATTGGCAATCTCTGGTGGTTGGAATGCTGGTGATCCTTGACTTGTGCGGCACTCGTCAGTCCTAGCAAATTCGTCCAGAGCCTGAAGAAAGTTGCTACATTATCAATAACGTCAGAATTAATATCAGTAAAGACATAAAAGACAAACTTCCTTTGTGAAATGTTAACAACTGACTAATGAGGCTATTCATTAACAAAACTAATGCCACAATATTTCAGGCACACCCATAGCTGTTCAGTCTCAACAAATGCATCATTATATGGTACCGAGACAACAAGTAAGCAATCATGGATCTCCATAATTTTCTATTTCCAATATCTTTCATCAGGATTATTGTTGACTCTTTGCCATGCCACAATGTTAGACTGTTTAATATTTTCTCAATATTCATCCTTTATTTCTCTTGCCCTCTACCTTGCCTACTGTAACTATGTTCTCCATACCTCCCTGTCTCACAACAAGTCCACAAAATTTTTTTATTTCTTTCTGGTATTATTAAGTAACCCCCGCCTCGCATGTGACTCTTTCAGCACCTCTTTGTTACTCTTACTAGCTGTCATGATACACTAAGCATTCTTCTATAGAAACACAATTCTGTTCCACTAATTTTCTACTGTTCTACTCATTTATTGTTCAAAACTTGTATCCATATGTTAGAATTGATGTTGAAGAAAATACATACCTGCCAATTAATACATATTTTATGTATTTTGTACAGAATATGCTCAGGTTTCATTGAATGTGTCCATATTGACCAATGGTTTTTTTAAACGAAGTACTCCTAATACGTAATATGAACAGATCTTTTGGGGAAAAAAATACAGAACTGTAGGGATCTTTGGGGCTTAAATATAGATTAATCCATTTGGAAGTTGATAGGTATGCAAAATGGTTATCAGATATATGTACAGATAGTTTCTGTGACTTGCTAGTTGTTATGTATAATTCTCATCCATCTTCTTAGCACACTGTTCCAAATCATGCCATTTTCTATTCCAAATTCAAGCAATCTTAACATGGCTGCATTTTGTTGCTACTGAGGATATTTCAATACCTGTGTGGGATGTTTGTTGTTGTTGTAATAGTCCTTGTCTCGATTGGTCCGTTCGGGTGACTATGAGTGCACGCTTTGTTTGTCTTGACGAAATCGCATCTTTTATTGGAGATGCGGTTAGTCAAGTACGGAAGAACGCGTGTGCAATGGTTGCTAGGCGATTTGGTGCAGTTAAACGGACTGGTTCGATTCCTGTTAGTCTCAAGAATTTATAACAGTAGGTAGTAAAGTAGAGGCGAACATCCTTTATAGGGCCAGCAAGTCAGATTGAGCATTTCTCATGTGGTATGGGGAGAGCGGTAGGCTAGTCGATAGTGAGCTTGCTTACCATCACTGGGTTACAGTGTGCCTGGCACGAGATAACATACGGACACACACAAAAATCAGGGTCGTGATTTTTCACCTGACATGACTGCTCCTCCAGTAGACCCAGATGTAAATGGGTACCTGACGTATGAGTTAGGGAAGGTAACACAGCAAGGAAGGGAACTGGCCACCCCAGCTAATAGTTTCTGTGGTTTAGTACATGAAGAGTTATCTTCATCTGACATGCCAGATTGCTGCCATGGAACTACCTTCAAGGGACTATCTTCACTTTCATGGTGATAAAAAGCTTCTGTTCAAGTCCCCTACAACTCCTGATAAAGTTTTCTGAGCTTGAGGATGGAAGCATATGGTACTTTTAGATCATCCTGGGGAGCCAGAAGAAATGGCTCTGTGGGGAAGATTTAGCCTACCGACCATAATTTGCACACTACTGCAGTAGTGACTGTAGTATCTATCATTGCAGATGTAAGCAATGCAAGTCATAACAAATACAATGTAAGCAATGCAAGTCATAATGTGATTTCCCCATACGAAAATGGCTCAATTCCTAACTTCTAGGTAGACATGACTATGTTGCAACCTCCTTTGAGTATCAGACTCTTATTGAGTATTCCTAATATTGTACACTCAGTTGATGGATGCAAGTCTTTGGGTATGAAAGAAATCTTAGGAGAACACTTATGGAAAACAACACTGTGAGAAGCTATATTCTGATGAATCTGCTGAGACAGAGATCATAGCACCTACAAAACTACACATGGTAGTCAGTTTTATCGTTGACAAACAGACTATCAGCCTAATGGGCACGAAAAAATAATATAGTTTCAGTCTGTCAATATTTTTCTGTGTCCGTTAGTATGTTTGTGAGTATTTTTTCAAGCCTGTTAGTCTTTAAATATCTTGGGAGCATTTTTACATACAACATAAGAATGGACAGAGAGCTCGAGACAAAAATTCAAAAAGCTAGTTGCGTTAATTTTAAACTTACACCCATCTTGAAACATACATCTATCCCGATGGAAACCAAAAGGCAAATCATAAATTTAATCTTCATATCAAAATTGTGTTATCAATGTCAGACATAGACACTACCAAAAGAACATGGAAGAAAATTTACTATGTTTGAAATGAGATGTCTAAGAAAAGCAGCAAACAAACAAGAAGAGATTACAAAACTATTGGAACAACATCTGTGGTCAAATATATTGAAAAACAGAGACTGAAATAGTTCAGAAACTTAATAAGAATGAACCTTATTGGCCAACTGCAAGAGCATACAACATGAAAATGGAAATAGCATGATACACAGGGGCATGGATACCATGAAGGGCATAGATTGAAAGAGTTACCAACATTCTGAGACATCACAATATTACTGCATATCAAGTGACCAAATGTGCTATAACCTGAAAACCGATTGTCATTCAGTTCTGCGACATCTTACAGCCAAAACATAGAAAACACAAGATAGTCAGTTAGATAGTCTGTCAGCAATTTTTTATAACATAGTATTATAATGGTAAAGCAAAGTATCTTGTGTTCTGCATAATACCTTATTGATTATACAGTCGCCTGTGTGTTGCCAGGGCCCGAAAGGGGAGCAAAGAATAGCAACACTGTTTACCTTCCACGCATGTCGTAAAAGGCAACTAAGGAGGTTATGGGATGGAGTTGACTGTCCCATCCCATATAGGGTCAGTGACCCCAAAGCCACGCTGAAGTCGGATGTGTCAGGCTGAAAGGCGCAGATATCACAGCAATGCTGCAAACGATGACACAACGCATTATGTTCTCTGGACTACAACCTGATAATCTGCAGGAGTTTGAGAACGAATGCAGAAGAAGATTATACAGTTTACTGCAATCTCACTTATTATTGTCTGTCGTATTAGTTAGTCGTAGTTTTTGTAACACTTATTGGCTATATTTAGCTAATATTTATACTTATACTCACTGCAGTTTAAATAACATATCTCTATAAAACTTGTAAAACTTGCAATCACTTATATGTTGTTGTTGCGATCCAGAGGAACCATGAGTGATTAGCTCTTACTTCCTATGTTCAATGGCTTGGTTTCTTCAGAGCTTTATTTCATATCCAGAAGACTTAACTCTCAGAGGTGTGCAATGATTTGAGAAGTCTCCTAATCAGGAGGGATAAATAACACTTATATCAAATGAAACATCTTGTACCTCTGCAACACCCAGATCTGTGATCTTCAATGTTTCATCATTTGTGACCAACAGATTCCCAGGTTTGATATCCTTATGGACAATACCATGACTGTGCAGATACTCAAGCCCATCAATCAGCTGACAGAAATACCTGCAGAATATCAAAAAACAAAAGAAAACAATGAGAACTTGTTAGAATCTACATAAAAGTTCTGGGACTCCTACACGAGTCCCTTGCAGCATGCTGAGAGTGTCAGCAACACCAAAAACAATCAAAGTAAATAGCTCAAATAACTGTAATTTCCACCAACTCAGAAAGCAAGACACCCATTTTCAACTAGGATGACTAAGGAATCAACCATATCTAAAAATTCAACCCCTTCAACTGATACTTAATGGAATTCTCTTGGTTTATAGCTATTTCTGTAATGGTTTAATAATAGTTTTTTACATGGTTATCATCTGTATACTAAAACTCCCAACTTTGACAAACAGGGATGTCTGATTTAGTCTGAAACCCTAATCATTCAATTCTGTTTAGTTTGTTGGAACCTGCTTGGAGTAAAAAACTTGCTGACACAGCATTTGGTGTTGGTAAGGATACTCCAGCATCAAAACTCGGACATGGTAAAGATATCAGTAATGGCAAGCACCATTGTGTTTCCGTAGCTCAAACAACCACAACAATGTGATCTGCTATGCATGTCACAAGAGGCAACTACAAGGTTTGGGAGTGGCTGTATTATGCCAAAAGAGCAGATATTGAAGCCAATATGTAAACCATGACACAATGCATTCCATTCTCATGATTACATCCTACCAACTAGCAGGAGTTTGAGAATGAACACAGATTTAATGGTCAGAATACAGCAAACAGTGGTTATTGCTTGCCAGAGTTCATCTATTCTTGCATATGCTGTTGGTGCTATGTTTCTTTGTAAGTTACTGCAATTCTAGTATGGCTGTTTTACAATCTGCCATATAATCATTCAATGGTTAAGTAAGTACCTTTTCAAGTAATGGGGATATGTGGGTTATATAATGTTTGGCACATATTTTTCAGAGACTAATGACAGTCTAGAGGTGATGTGTTCAGCACCATGCCAGATGTCTTTATTTTCTCAGATTTAATGTGGCACACTTGTTCTGTGGCTGGTTGACTTCAAAGTTGTTTTTGGTTCCCATTAAACAGAGATAACACAAGAACTACACAAGAAAAACACACTTACATATCTTTTTAATGTGTGCATATTACCTGTATTGACATACAGATGTGAAATATGGAAATCCACAATAGACACTAAAATAATCACCTTTGAAAAAAAGGAAGAACATTGAACATAAAATTAACAGAATTTAAAACAAACAATTCATTAAGGAAGAAACAAATCAGAATATGTATCTAGTTTAATAAAAAGAAGACACTGGAATTATATTGGCCATGTAATTAGAATGGATGAAAATAGACTTCCTAAACAGATCATCATGTGAAAGGAAGAGGGAAAAAGAAAAGCAGGGCACCGAAAAGAAACTCTATGCAGCACATTCAATAGAGAAAGCTCAATATTGGGAATAAGCAATACACAAGAAACGATTTGACAAACATATTAATAAATGACTACTGTCTTATTGTACAATCTTTGGCCTAAAAGGTGCTAACTATTCAACAAGTCATTGAGTAACTTCCAGTGTGTTCCACCTGTCGATATCTAACACATTAGTTTATGAAACCAAATTTTAAACCTAATCTGCAAAAGATGGGTGTGTGTCAGATGGATGGTTGCTTATCCAGCGGTTCTTGGGCACATGCCCTTTGACCCAATGCCATTATATTGCTGGGAAGGCTCTGGATTTTCGGCCCACCCCTGGCCAGAGCCAGATAATAACTATCACACCACCAGGAAGGTAGGTTTCAACCTATGCACTGCTCTGCAGCCAAGATAGCATTCACTGTGTCCATTCCCTGCCACCAATTGACTACTGGTTATGCCGAGCTTCTCTATTGCTCCAGGCATGCAACCAAACGTTCAAGTCAAAAGGATTGTCACGCCCTGAGTTACTGTGCCTCCATGATGGGTCTCAACCATAGGAAAAAAAATGCTAGTGTGTGTCAGATAATGCGCTTATGTGAGATAAACCTGGGCATACTCATGCACATTAGAATGTACCACAGCCCGTGTGTTGTCAGGGCCCGAAAGGGGAGCAAAGAATAGCAACACTGTTTACCTTCCATGCATGTTGTAAGAGGCGACTAAGGAGGTTATGGGACGGAGTTGGCTGTCCCATCCCATATAGGGTCAGTGACCCAAAGCTATGCTGAAGTCGGATGTGTCCGGCCGAAAGGTGCAGATATCGCAGCAATGCTGTAAACCATGACACAACACATTCCGTTCTCCGGACTACATCCTGCTAATCTGCAGGAGTTTGATAACGGACGCAGAAGAAGAAGAAAAGAATGTACTGTGTGGTTAAAGGGTTAGTTAGTTGTCTTGCAATCCCAGATTACAAGAATTAACGTCAAGCCTAAGGTGAACAGGGGTAATTTGTTCATGTTGTGTTTACCATGCTACTGAACGTATAAGTGGAGCCCAAAAATAAAAAAAAACCTTTGAAAAGCAATCCCCTACACAGAATATATCCGGCTCTGTGGTGGAGAGGTGCAGAGCACACCTCAGATAGTCAAGGTACCAGGTTTCAATCTTACCATGGGCAATTGTGCATCCAGACCTTTCAGATAGCAATGGCAACCTACTGAATTTATTTATAATGCCTAGATAATTACTCATCGTCATCAGGTGCTGCGCCACTGGCATAGATTATCATAGATTTTCACAACACTCTATCTCCAGTATCGTTTATCAGGCTCATTATTGACTCTTTGCCATAACACAATGTCAGACTATCTAATATTTTCTCATGCCGTCGTCATCAATCTCTTGCACGTTGTAACTATGTTCTCCAGGCCACCTTGTCTCAACATCTCCAAAAATATAACGATTGTCTCTTGCAGATATTACTGAGTAATCATCACCTTGCATTTGCCTCTTTCATCATGTCTTTGCTACATTTTTAAAGCTGTCCATAGTACTTTCAGCATTCGTCTATAGAACAACATCTCTGTTTTACATAATTTTCCACTATCCTGTTTATTTATTGTCCAAGACTTGCACCCATATGTTAGAATCTGAGTTATGTAGTTATGAACTACTGTCCTTACGTCTATTGACAGGGACATATTACATTCTTCATTTTTAGGAATGGTGCCTTTGTCTGCACGATTCTATTTCTTATTTATGTTGAGCTTCTTCCATCTGTCATCATTATTCCTAAATGTGAATTGGTGGACCTGTTTAAGTATTGATTAATTCACTATGATCATGCAAGAAAATCACTACTGCCCAAAAATGCTGGATTGATAACCACATCCTGGATAGGATATGCTACAACACACAGGACATGTTTCAAATATTTTTCTCTCACTCGAGCGAGCGAGCATGCATGCTCGCACATACACACTCATACATTTACTTTCTCTCATGGATGTGAACATAAGACAATCACATCTACCATTAATCAGTCTATCCTGTCAGCTACAACCGGTTATCACCTCAAGAAATGCTCCTAAAATTTGTCCTGATTACAAACTTGATAACCTAACATGAGTTGATCAATGATCTGAATACAAAAAGAAAATCTAAACTTTGAAATTAAAACTTTCTACATTAAGTGAGGAGGGGAAAAATCCCAGGTTAGAAAAACTAGAACATGCTTACCCATGTGCCTGCCATATTGGGAACTTCTTCTCTGGTACACTCTCTAGCATTTCCTGAAGTTCACTTGTACAGTATTCCATCACCATATACCTGGGATAGTAGAAGTAAGATATGGTCAGTTTAAAAGATATCAAAGTACTCCATCATTACTACACTCTTCTTTTTTTACCTTCAGGATTCTTTTGGTCTTGCTAAATTTTCAAGCTAGTCATCAGGATGGAGCTCTTGTCTTCTTCTAAAGATGTGATCAACAATACTAAAGCATGATTCACAGACATCAAGATATATTACAAGGACTAATCATGCACCACACTTAAGAGTTTTTCCCCCTCAGGATTTCCTGTTTTGAATCACTTCTCACTAGTACACATTCTTAGCAAACAGTAGAATAAGAATTGATTGACAACATAAATCGACAAATGATCTGTCCAATCCGTCAATATGAGTGATATTGTATGAGATCAGCATATATGACTATTCTGGAGGACTTGATAAATACTGTATGTGAAACCCTGCTATTATTGGTAATTATCAACCATTTCTGTGATGCCTATGCTTTGTCCTTTTGTATATCTAAATGTCTATGCTTCAACATAGTTAAATTTAACTCTGACACAAAGTCTTGCCTTATAATTCATCTCTAGGTGGCCGCCTTGAAGTATGACATAATTAATACAAAAATAATAAACAACCTTTACATACATAGTTTTCTTTCACTTCCTTAGCTTTGAGATTTTATTTTCCATAGTTCTGCTCTGTGGCAGAGAGGTATAGAACATATCTCAGATGGCCCAAGATGCCAGGTTAAATTTCTGATGTAGACTATAGTGCGTAAGAACTGTTAAGAAAGTAATGCAACCTACTAAAAGTAAATATTGCCTAGAAAATTATTACAGCAAAAAAAGCTGAGCTGACCACAATGTCCCAATAGCATGTGCTGCCTACGTCTTATTTGCTATACACAAAATTATTCAATATTCATGTCTCATTTTCGTGAGTTCTATCTTCATTATTCTTGACAGCCTTCTTCTTCTTCTTCTGTGTTCGTTCTCAAACTCCTGCGGATTATCAGGGTGTAGTCTGGAGAACGGAATGCGTTGTGTCATGGTTTACAGCATTGCTGCGATATCTGCACCTTTCGGCCTGACACATCCGACTTCAGCATGGCTTTGGGTCGCTGACCCTATATGGGATGGGACAGCCAACTCCATCCCATAACCTCCTTAGTCGCCTCTTATGACATGCATGGAAGGTAAACAGTGTTGCTATTCTTTACTCCCCTTTCGGGCCCTGACAAAACACAGGCGTCTTGACAGCCTATTTCTTGTTTGTTTAAGAAAACCCAAGAATTGTGAGTGATTAGCTCTTACTTCCTATGTGCAGTGGGGTGGTTTTTCTGAGCTTTCTTTTATACCCTGTAGACTTCAGCTTTCAGCTTAGTATAATGCCTATTCAAGGAGCGTTCTATTCAAAGGGGGTCTATAGTTGTATAGATGATATGCTACAAAGTTTCCATAAGAGAGCCTCAATATAACGGCATGTCATCTATTAAGGTTTTCTGTTGCATGGGTGCTTTGTCTAGTGGGCCATTGGTGAGACCCACAGACGCAACCGCATGCATAGCCTATTTCTTAATTTTTACCAGATTTGCAATTTGGAAAATATGATAAAGTTAAGCAAGACTCGAGATGGCGATAGCTGCCATAACAAGGCTAAAAATGATTTGGAAAAGTAAGATCAGAATTACCGAATGTAATGATGTAGGTTTTGTTGGTGTATGTGTGATATCTGAGATAAATTGCAAACTAACATTACCGATTAGGCCTAGAATTTCAGTGAAAAAATTTGATACATACTTTCAGGATGGAATGCCGTGAACAAGGCCTAGATTATTCCGTTGTTATTTTATGATCAAGCTAAGGTGTTCATATATAATGTCATCTTTGAAAACAAACGAATCACATCAATCGAACTAACATTATCAGCTACTCAATAGATATCAGAATTGAGAAAAATATTCATCAAAAATTGTGTAATTTCAAACAATTTTGACAGATTATATCTGAATACACTCAAAACTTATAATATTGTCTCTTTTACTTCTTCTGTTACCAGGTGAATAAGGTTTTTACAATTGCGATATTTTTTAAAAGGGATGTGTAGCAACGGGTGGCTGTAGCCACGGGTAGCTATGGAAAATGTGTGTTATATTTCAACTATAGTTGCTCACAGCGTGGTGACGGTTATTATTAGCTATGCCAAATTATTTATCTTCTATTTGTCTTGTTTTCTGTTTATGATGCTAGGGGGCAACACTGCATGAATAAGCCTGTTCTTCACAAAACTATTTATCTTTGTTGGTAGTTGAATAGTATTAAACAAGTCAAATTGTTGGTTTTACTAGGTGTACTGAGATGCTCAGAGATGTTATGTCTAGGATCTAGGATGACCCTTTCCCATTACTCAACAACCACGATTTGCATTGCTAGATTTTCCAGGCTGTCATGTCTCTTGATAGGGCAAAAAACTTGTTTCCTTGTTATAATGTTTAAGAACCAACCTATTAGGAACAATGGTAGCACAGTGGTCAGTACATTATCTTCCTAAAACAGTGGTACAAGATTGACTATCAGCCGAGGGGTATATTTTCCTGGTCCAGGATTGACTATCAGCTGAGGGATATTTTCTTTCACAAATGGCACTATGTCAACAGTCTCTAATAAATTGGTACCAAATCTGAGAAAGCAATATGGGATGATGCTAATCACATCACCTCTAATGTGCTGTTGGTCACACAAAAATGCAGGTCCAACACCTTATTCTGCATACACTCTATTGAAAAAGGACTTTAGTTACTCTGGTCATTTCCTACACTCCTAAGGTAAATAAGGAATGACTTTAACTCTTGGTCTCCATTAGGACTTTCCTGCCTGCTGTAATAGATTTGGATGTCACTGTAAAAAAATGATGTTTTATCTGCTTAACCGGTTAGCTAAATGGTTGTTTTAACTGTTTAACGGCACAGCTGGTTAGCTTACATGGTTGTTCTTATCGGCTTAATTAAAACAAACAGTTAAGTATAAAAATGAGTAAAAAAAGCTATAGAAGCTATTTAGAAAATACTATGAAAGTAATCAAATTCTTTTCATCTCAGCATATTTTAAAATTTATCGCATGCAAAAATCCTGTGACCTTCAAGATGTTATGCCATGGTATAGGAGACACATACTCCTTTTCTTCTTCATCATTCATTCTCAAACTCCTGCTGGATCTCCCTTGTAGCAAGACCATTGTCCTACTATATTTCTAGCAGGATGTAGTCCAGAGAATGGAAATGCGTTGTGTCTCCGTTATATTTGTGCCAATGGCCCAACACATCTGTCTTCAGCGGGATACTCCTTTTCAAAACACTAGTTTAATCTTACAAATTACTCACATTTTTTGTTTCTCTTCATTTACCATCACATCAATCAATTGTATCACATTTCTATGACGCAATCTCTTCAGTAACTGAATTTCTCTGAATAAAGATGAAAGAAAATAGATTATTACCGGGTAGTATAAAATTGAGCAAAAATAATAATCATCATTTGTGGTGGATAGACTGAGAAGTCACATGTTCCGAAAGCTGAAGATTGGTGAGACAGACCTGTGCAACTGTGGACTGAGCCCAGAGACTGCAGAACACATTCTTCATGCCTGTCAACTCTACCAAGAAGAGAGGGAGAAAATATGGCCTACTGAGACGGCACTGCTTCCAGACTTGAGGGGTTCCATGGATGACCTGAAGCGAATCACACAATTCATTGAAGCTATTGGTGCTGTAACCTGATATCTGACTGAAGAACGATGAAGAAGATTTGTGGTGGATGAAAAAAAGCAAAAATAGTAACCTCAAACTAACAGGGATAATGCTGCAAAACTAGGACAAACCCAGTCACACCAGAACATATGGTAATCCTACAATTAGTCTACTACCACTTAACTATATGACAGTGCTGCTGCAGTGAAACATGGTCTGCCTATATTCATCAGGAAAGAAGGTTGAACAGCTTTCACACGCAGCAGTTCTTGTGTAGAATTTTTTAACCCCTTAGCTGCAGAGGTATTTTAAGGATACAACGAAAAGCCACCACTATTTTGCGGAGTTCCTCCTATTCTTTGCTTTCAAAGGAAAAAAATCTATCTGGAACCTTATAATGAAGCATCCAGATGAATTGTTTGCATGGGAAACTAAGAAGAAGAAGATCTCAGCAAAATGGTGGCAACCCCTCATCGCATCCTTAAGTTAGCCTCCGCAGCTAGGGGTTAATTAAGTGGCAGGACAACATCACCAACACTGAAATATTATATAAATAGAACATATAGAAAGAAAAACAGTATTTTCTATGCTCACTGTGTAGACTGGGATACACTAGAAAAATGAAAGATGGCAGTGAGAATACTGAAGGCTCTCCTTTACGGAGAATTATAGCCTGGGGAAAGATCTCAGGGTCAACCTCTACTTCGGGATAAAGACATATGATAACAATAAAACAGGATAGGCCTATGCAGGATACAGACATTGATACATGAAATCATATGAACATAGGATATCATGGATTGTGTTGCATGGCTGAAATAAGATCAGGAATGTAATAATTAATTAAGACAAATAGAAAGATAGCAAATAGTTCAAGGCCTGTACATAATGAAAACACACAATAGCAAAACACATAGTGGAATACTTAGGCACTGACTGTTCACTGGATTAGGTCATGTGTGTCAGTGTCACCACATCCATCATCTTGATCACCACCATTAATTGTATGTTATATTGAATATGCCTTTAATATAGGGACCTATAGCACGACAATATTATTTAAATACTAGGCTATCATCTAGAAAGATACTAGTTAAGTTACAGTACACTGACTGTACGTACAGTATGAAATATGACTCATGAATACTAACCTGCCCTAAGTTGAACTATTTAATTTTATTATTACTCACTAATGATACTGGATACAGACAGAATGTAATGTAATATAATCATATAATAGGGCCTATATTCAATGTGTAGGCCTATTTGTATTTGGCACTATTTCTACAATTTCGTGATTGTTTTTTGAAAAACTAATTTTTGACTGTTATTAAAAAGAAAGTTATTTTACTAAGTTAAACTAGCAGTAGCACTGACTGAGTACTAACTAAACTTAACACACTAACCTTTGGACATTTTGTTCTCCGTTGGGAATTCTTCTCAATTTTCGTTTCTTCAATATTTTCACTGCTCTGCGGCATAATGTTACTATATCCAAAACTTCTTTAACTTTGCCATACGATCCCTCACCCAAGACACTGCCCATTAAATATTTTCCTCCAATAAGTTTGACTTTGTGGCACTGTGGTTGGTAAACGATTTGATCTGATTCAACTCTACGAATAATTAAGTCACCATCGTCGACATCATCTAGAAGATGCAACATATGATCAGGTGGACTCATATGTATGTCATCTTGGCAAAGTATAGAGCTATCAACAAACTCCTCATTATCCATGGTAAAGAGTCGTTAAGAATTGGTCGACTCGATCTTTCACTCATATCACTTGAATGTTTTCACCCTGCCCATAGAGGAAGTGCAGCCATTTTGTTTCTAGACGAAAACGAGGTAGAGGTAGGCTAATCTGATAAGAAATTGGGAAGGAAGCATTAAAAATACAGAAGGGCTAGTTTCCACAAAATCATACTAGATAAATTTCCACATTAATAAAAAAGATTATTTTAAATATGTTACAGCTAGGAAACTAAATAATAAGATAATAGCGTGTGTCGTAAGCACAAATTTACACTTATGATCTGAATGGGGAACACTTTTTTTGTAAGAGTTGAACTAACGCATTAAGTTAGTTAGTTAGTTAGTTAGTCGTCGGATCATCATCACTGCAAACTGGACACATCCATAGTTGCTCCGATCTCTCCTTGAGTGTATCCGCCATCACACTTCTGCTGACAGTACCGGTCCTATGCTGGTTGACCATCATTCTTCTGCGCCCTCCAAAATGTTCACCTCTAGCAATACCGCATCTCAATCCCTGATCTTTAATCCTAGCCATTGAAAAGGAATCATCATCCACATTCGTCTCACTCTCGCGTGTTATATCTCTTAAGGAGTTCAAAACGTCAGCGCGATCCATTGCCCGATCGCCCTTTGCCACAATCGCACACGATGCCAGTTGATCCGCTCTTTCATTGCCTCGAACGCCCACATGTCCCGGCACGAAAATAAATGTAACCGCCTTCAAGCTCGCATTTCTCAAGGCCTCAATCCACTGTTCGCGAACGAGACCCACTTGTACCTTCTTAATCATACTCATAGAGTCACTCAAGATGCAGACCTGCGTTACTTTCTGTGTGCGTAGCCACTCAAATGCCTTGGTCACCGCCATAGTCTCCATGGTCATACTACTCGTAGTGACCGCAAAGGCACCACTTTCCTCCTTGATCGTTTTACCTGCGCACTGAGCTGTAAAGGCCCAAGCACTGCGAACATGCCTAATTACAGATCCATCAGTGTATATAATCACATCCCCCTCTTTGGTATTCTCACTGATTAAAGCCTGCACTTCTTTCTCCACAGCTGTGGGACACCATTCTCTGCATTCCCTGCTAAGTGATATTACTACTCTCAAACAAGTTTCGAAATTTGTGGGTAGACCTATCCATTCCGCACCAACTGCCACATCCTGTAATCGGCACACGCTTTGTATTACATCTTCAGCACGTCCCATCCACGACCTTCCTCTCTTGAGTCTGCTGCCTTTAACTTTCTGTATTTCGGAATGCAACGGGTGTTCCTTATCTGCATGTATTTGAAGGTACGCCCGTGCACGGCAATACTGTAATCTATGCTCAGCTGTTGGGCAGTCAAGTAGGTATCGCATAGCTCTTGTCGATGTGTCTCTTGTGCATCCCAGAATGATACGCATTGCTGCATTCTGGACTCTATCCAGTCTTTCGATCTGAGTTTGGCTAAGAGTCAGAATTGCCAGTGCATATTCCACCACAGCCACTACCAAACCCTGGTACAAAAGAAATAACAATCTTTGCTCACATTGCGCAGCAGCCATAACCTTCATTGCTGCTAAGCCTTTGCCTGCCCTTATGATAATGTGGTCAACATGTTCCCTGAAACTCAGGCTTCTGTCAAAAAACACACCCAGATATCTCATTGTGCTAGTTCTTTCTAAACTTTTCCCGGACAACGAAACTTGTGGCATGGGTGTCTTTACCATGTGATTGTTCAAGGAAAACCACGTCACGAATGCCTTAGACGGATTAACCACTGCTCCCGTATCTCGACACCAATTTGTCAGTCTGTCGAGCTCCTTCTGTAGTTCCACGACGCACTCTTCTCGATTTCTGCCCTGTCTATACACCAGGATATCATCGGCATATGACATCGTTCTGCCAACACCTGTGATTTGATTGCCAGCGATATGTACTGTGTATACATTGAAAAGTACAGGAGATAGAGGCGATCTCTGTGGCAGGCTAGGGCTAATAATCGTTGGTGTAGATATCCAGTTACCACACTTAAGAACTACAACCCTGTGCATCAGGGCGGCGCCAACCCAACGCACGACAAAAGGATTAACTGCAAGATTTAACAGCTGGTGCATCAAGATATCCAAGGACACCCTATTGTACGCATCCTCAAGGTCTATTGCGACCGCACATGTCTCCATGCGCGAATCGAACCCCTCAAAAACATCCTGCGCAAATATGGCTGCATTTTGCCATGTCTTCTTTCCTGGACGATATCCTCCTAACAATGTTGGTAAACACTTATTTCTTTCAAGATAACACGATACCTTTCGGGCCACAATTTTTTCCAAAAGCTTGCCAATCGTATTCTGCATAGTTATTATTCTGTAGCCATGTATCCTGGTGTGGTCCTTCCCAGGTTTGTGTAGTGGAACTAAATAGCTGTGCAACCAGTCTTCTTTCACTGTGCCCTTTAGAAGGCTATTATTGAACATGTCCGCCAACTCTCCCAACTCCTCATCCGTTCTTCGACTAATGTCATCGTATCTAATGCCATCTGGCCCTGGTGCTGTATTTTTTGTACTTTTCAGTGCCTTCCTGATTTCTTCAACTGTGATTAGCATATGGTTTTCCATGCTCAAGTTCTTACACGTGTCTGTGAGCGTTTTCCTGATTTCTTGATATGCCTCCACATTTCTCTGACCAATTTGTGCGGTGTAGTGTGCCAGCAATGCCGCACCTTTTGTCTCGTCCGTCTTCTGCCAGACGGTATCGTCGCTCTGGAAATCGGCAATAGTCACGCGTCTTGTGAGACCATTCATGGATTTGTGTAACCGCCAGAACAATTTTAGTGACTTTTCGCGTGTTATCTCTTTGCAAAATTCGTCCCATTTTGACGCCTTTGCTGACTTTGCAATATCTTTGAATGTTTGGACTAAGATATCTTTCTTCCGTTTCCATTGTGCGACCTCCATGGGCTGAGCCGCAACACGTTTCCGTGCCCTTTGCCATAGTGATACTGCTTTCCGTTTCTCGCTCCATGCCCTTTGAACCTCTTCGTTCCACCAGGAGGGCCTATCCCACACCCGATTTCCCACTACTTGAGCCTTACGTTTGTGTTGTCGAATTCTGCTCACAACATCCACTCCTCTTCGATCATATTTAAAGGATCTTACCTTTGGCCTTATCTGCTTACTTTTGTCATTTTTTAAGAGAACAACACATGGGAGGTGGTCACTGCCATGATGCCCCAGCACGTCCCATTTGCAGATAGCCACAGCAGCTGATGACACCAATGCCAGGTCGATAGCGCTATCATCATCACCATCCCTGCTTGCCATCCTTGTTATACGGCCATCGTTAAGGCACACTAGGTCCGTATCTGTCAGGGCCTCCTCAAGTTCTCTTCCCTGTTTGTTCGAAGCACTATTGCCCCATGATGTACCTTTCGCATTGAAGTCACCACAAAAGAGGATATGCTTTTCCTGTTCCATTATCTCTCCTAGGATCTTCCAACCCTGAAGATCAATGCTCGTGTTGCAGGCATACACATTTACAATCATGTTTGGGTGCTGGACCCTCTGGACCCTCACTGCCTGTAACTGGATATTGTCACTATCCCACTTGGACATATCAACCTCGCATACACTAAAACCCTCGCGTACTAAGATTGCCTGTCCAAGATGTCGCCTGTTGTAGAAACACTGAAATCCGGCTATCCTGATATTACCACTTTCACCTAGCTGTGTTTCTTGCAATGCAATGACGTCAGCCTCATAACACATCTTTTCTAGCTCTGTTCTACGCTTGTGTACACTGGCCACATTCCAAAACAGCACACGCACGTTTTTAATTCCTAGCCTAGCTGTTTTCGATCTCGTTCTTCTAGCACCCGCCCGGTGACTTTTCCTTTTTGAGCCACCTCGTTTAGGCCGCTTGATATTGGCTGCCATTTTTCAAACAGTGTGACAACGATTACACTCACGAAGACTTCAGCTCAGATGCACGCACTCCGTTAGCATCGGCGAAGATCTTAATGAGTGGACCTCCTAGTCAGAGAATAACACATCACCACACAATCTCCTAAATGAAAACAACGAATATATCCATTGTTCAAGTGAAACTGTTGGTGACGAACAAAACACTTGCGTTGCTATCCACCATTTTGACCGAATATTTGTTAAAACGCATTAAGTTTTAACAAATATTGGTAGCATAGTACAAAAAGCATTTTTGTATCGATTTTCTTGATTTTTCATTGATTAAAACAAAGAACATCCCAAGAAACAAATCACCAGTCATGATGGCATAATAACTGACGCAATTCAGGAATGTAACCAAACTGAAGTAAGATGACTATTCAATATAGCATGATCAGAAGTGGATGGACTGGGGCAGGAGAGATATAAATCAGATAAATTTAAAGTCCTGGGGCCTATACTCGGGTGGACAAAAACACGAGAGAGGTGTAGGCGTATTATTAGACACATAAGTTTAATATATATCTTCAATAAACTAATCAGGGTGACTTAGATCAACGCAAAGAAGTGCTGGATACTCTGACATCCGTCCCAGATTGTAGGGCCAAAGAAGACTAGCGTGCAGGTGTTGAAGTGCAACTAGTTATTAAGAATGCATCTGATGGCGCGCCATGCCCGGATGGAATCAGGTACAGCTTACTCAAGGACATTAAGGAGAATCAGGGCCGGCCCTAACAATTGAGGGGCCCAATGCGAAACGGATTGCGCGGGGCCCAGTCTGGGTAGGAAAGAGGATAATAAAATAAATTATAATATTAATTTATGGGTCTATGAAGTGCGGGGCCCAATGCGGCCGAATAGGTTGCAATGGCATAAGACCGGCCCTGGGGAGAATATGCTAGCTAAGATGACAGACGACTATAATGGAGTCTGAAAACAGGAGTAATACCAGAGTAGTGGCTACATAGCTATCTTATAAGTAAAGTAAAAAGTAAAGTTACCCATAGCATTTATTAATGCCGTAGGGGTGTGAGATGTTAGCGATCTCACATTTCAGTGGCTCTGCAAATGAGGGCGGTAGCCATCTTCTCTCCCTCGCAGTCTTTACTTCCCGGATTAATCCGACACCCATTTAATGCTGGGTCGACCCGTTGCGATCTGAAAAATATTTCCGCCTCAACTGGGGAATGAACCCTGCATAACCCATGCGAAGCCAGTGCCCTAACCACTGCGCCTCGCGGCTCCGATAAGCTATCTCACACCCGTGCCAAAAACCCGGCAAAGATTCTACGGACATTAAAGGTTATCGCATCATCACACTGCAGAATGTGTACGGTAAGATTATGTAAAGAATTGTTGCTAGACGCATAACCAGAGAACTAGAGATCAAAGGTGTTCTCCCAAATAACCTAGGTGCATACATACCCAGAAGAGACAGTCATAAACGCAGCAGTTATTGCATATGAATGTTTTAAGAATAAAGAAGAATCTGTAGTTGCAGCGATAGACCTGGAAGATGCGTACAATAGAGTTAGTTACACCCATCTTGTCGACATGCTAAGGGAACAAGATATCAATCCTTGGATCATACGTTGGATAGCAAATGTGTTAATCTGTAGAAAAGTTTCTCTGAGGTGTGGATCTTGGACGTCTGAGAACAGAACAATAGCACCTGGTCTGTCACAAGGATCTCCTCTGTTCCAGTGCTGTTTAATGTATATACGTTGAGAATTGCTCAATTGCAAACTCTCAGCAATTGTTCTAACATACGTTGATGATATCCTATTATACAACATGGGCAGGAACAGAACCTATGTCGCTGACATTGTACAGATTGGACTAGATCAAATGTCGATATAGTGCAGAACATACAACGCTGTGATCAATCCATCGGAAGCAAATGTCGTCTGGTACTCCTTAAATAATAATCTGGTCAGTGACACCCTGCAAGCTGTCAGTTGCATGGGCTCATTCATTGAAAGAGAATAGGACCTTAAGTATCTTGGGTTGATCTTTGATAGAAGTCTTACATTCAACAAACACGTCACAAATATGATTCAAAAGGCTAAAAGAGGGATCAGTGTTTTTAAGGTTAAGCTTCGACATGCAGCAATTTGTACTTTTTCTGCTTCTAAAAGTAATAGTGCTATCTGTCATAGATTATGGCCTCGGCCTACTAAAACTGTCACAGACACAAGTCGATAGATTGGAAAAAGTCCAAAATGAGGCAATGAGAGCGGTACAGGGGTGTACTAAAAATACAACCATCTCTGCTATGAGATTTCTGCTCGACCTCCCCAGTATTAGAGTACGACATCAGGTAGCACATGCTGTCATAAATTAAAGTGACAGAATACAACCACCACCCATTACTCCATCGTCTAGATGAGTCAAAGGGAAAACGAATCAAGCGTGGCAGGTCATGGATGGCAGAGGCTGAAGACACACTACGAATAGTATGTGAATTTGAAGAAATAGGAAAGGGCAGTGAATGGGTGGAGGTAGACACTGAAAAGAAATCACTGACTAAAGTAATAATACAACTAGATAAAGCGTGTCGAAAAAGGACCCGTGTCCTGGCCCAGGTTACAGTGCATGAACTCGCCCAGCAACACTATAAGCCACAAGACATAATTATAAACACAGACGGCTCCGTTAACGTTATGTTGCCTACAGAAACGGCGTGAAGTTGGTTGAGAAATATTCAGCATATTCAACTGTCACATCGAGCCTGAGGATGGAGATAGAGGGAGTTACAGCAGTACTTAAAGTAACTGAATTTTGAGGAAAAGTAAATTTTTTGGAAAGTCACGAAGATCACACAATCAACACCTGACCGGGACTCTGGACTCTTGAGTCTACATTCACTGGGATAGCTGCTGGAACGGAAGTCGGAGCACTTATGGAAATGCCCAATGTGCTGTGAAACCAGTTTCCAATCAAACGAAGAAGATAAATTATGATAGGGCAAGCAACAAATGGGGGGGGGGGTGGCGATGGAGGCTGAGGTGAGGCGTTGGTTAATGAAAATTCCGGTGAAAGGGATATGATATATATACACAGATACCACCGAAGACGGATGTGTCGGGCCATTTGCGCACATAAAACGTCGACACAACGCATTTCCATTTTCTGGACTATATCCTGCTCGAAATCTGGTTGGACGATTGTCCTGCTACAAGAGAGACCCAGTGAGAGTTTGAAAATGAACGTTGAAGAAGATATACACAGATGGATCGGTTAGACATGTTGTTAGTGCGTGGCCCTTCACAGCTCAGTGCAGGGAAACGTGCTAGATAAGAGTGGAGCTATTGAAGTGACTACGAGTAGTATGACTATGGAGATCATGGCGGTGACTATGGCATTAGAATGGGTCCGCTCACAGAGGGCTATACGGACCTGTATCCTGAGTGATTCGATGATTATTATTATGAAAGTACAAAAGTGTCTTGTTCGTGAACAGTGAACAATTGGCTGTGATATTGAGAGGGTCGAGGTTGGATATGGTAACTATTTTCGTGCCTAGGCAAGTTGGCGTTCTGGGCAACGAGAGAGCTGCTTTGCTGGCGTCAGGTGCTGTTGTTACACCCCGTGTGTGGGGGGGGGGGGGTAATGGATGTGGAAGATATGTTGAATTTCCTACGGAGACATCACGTGAAAGTAAATTTGACGTGGAAGATGATTCTTATTCAATGGCTAGAATTAAGGAACATGGTTTGAAATGTGGGGTCGCCAGAGGGGAGCAGTTTGAGGGGCGCAGAAGAATGATTGTCAATCATCATAGAACCGGAACTGTCAGCAGAGGTGTAATGTCAGATATACTCAGGGAGAAATCGGAGCACCTATGTTTTGTTCGGAGTGCAGTGATGATGATCCGACGATTAGAGATCGGAGCACCTATGGATTTGTCCAGAGTGCAGTGATGATGATCCGACGATTAGAGATCGGAGCACCTATGGATTTGTCCAGAGTGCAGTGATGATGATCCGACGATTAGAGATCGGAGCACCTATGGATTTGTCCGGAGTGCAGTGATGATGATCCGACGATTAGAGATCGGAGCACCTATGGATTTGTCCGGAGTGCAGTGATGATGATCCGACGATTAGAGATCGGAGCACCTATAGATTTGTCCAGAGTGCAGTGATGATGATACGACGATTAACTAACTTTCCTTTCTTCTAGCGCGTTTTTTTATTACGCATCAAAGTGCTTGAGGTTCTCTGCTGCTGCTACACCAATCTTGATTCTGCGACGTCAGTCGGATCTGTCTTGTGCAATATTCTCCCATGAATTTTAGTCTATTTTGAAGTGAGTCAGTGATATCTTAACCCCTCAGCTGCGGAGACATTTTTAAGGATATGATGAAAAACCGCAGCCACTTTGAGGAGATCCTCCTCTTCTTAGCCTCCCAGGGAAAAAAATCTGTCTGGATGCTTAGAATAAAGCAATAAAATGAATTGTTTCCCTGGGAAACTAAGAAGTAGAAGATCTCTTCAAAATGGCACTAACCCCCTCATTGTATCCTTAAGAATACCTCCGCAGCAGAGTGTCTTTAAAACGCTCCTTCTGTCCTACTGCCTTGCGAGAGCCAGTCTGGGGTTCTCCACATAATAACGTCTTTGGTAAACGATAATATTTCATGCGGACCATGTGTCCTGCCCAGCGTGTCTGCGTCTTCATCAACATTGTGTGCATGCATACAGACTTAGATTTCATCAGTATTTCACTGTCTGGTATTTTATCTCAGCGATGGATGTTGAGTATCTTACTAAGGCAGCTTAAAAAAGTTAAAGTTCAAAGTTGTTCGTCCATCACAAGTGATGATGACCATTTGTTACATCCACTTTTGAAAATTCCATTTTAGTTATGTCCTTGATTATGAGTTCGTAGATGGCTAATGAGCCCT
The DNA here is from genome assembly GCA_034231615.1 of Meghimatium bilineatum. Lineage (NCBI taxonomy): Eukaryota > Metazoa > Mollusca > Gastropoda > Stylommatophora > Philomycidae > Meghimatium > Meghimatium bilineatum. Next base: position 16,823,887 of record CM067316.1, on the reverse strand, counting down.
ATTCGAGCTGTAAATTTCCTTGGACAGTTTGGACATGGAATGACGACTGTAGACGGATCTTGGTCTATACGTGACTTTCTAGCTGCTCTCCGCTGTTGAGCTGCTGCATTTCTTTTCTTTTCACAAGATGATGCGCTCTTTTTTTTTAAGGCAGCTTAGGTGGATGGGGTTGAGTCGTCTAGCATGTCTGGCATATACTGTCCATGTTTCACAGGCATAAAGGAGTGGTGATATTACTTGCCTGGTAAACTATGAATTTTCTAGTAGAATGTTCTTCTTTTCCATACGTTGTCCGCAGTCTTCCATATGTGGCACTAGCTATCGTTATTTTGTTGTTTACCTCAGTGTCGATGTTTGCATCTTGTGAGAGAGTGTTGCCCACGTAGGTGAACTTATTTACTGTTTGAAGCTCTTCTTCTGTGATCCTTGTATGGTGATTTAAGTGTTGTTTGCTTGATGTGGGTTGAAACATGAACTCTGTTTCCTTTGTATTGATGGTGAAACCAAAGTTGTCTTAGGCTTCAGTAAATTGGTTTAGGGTGACCTGCATACTATCTGCAGAATCAGAATACAGTGCGCAATCATCTGCATACAGGAGTTCCCCGACCATTGTGTCTCGCACCTTAGTTTTGGCTTGCAAAGGCCGAAAGTAGAAAAGTTAACCGTCTGTTCTATATCTTATTAGTAGTCCTGTTACGTCACTTGATCTATATGCATCTGTCAGCATGGCAGAAAACAGACTGAACACTGTTGTAGCTAGAATGCATTCTTGTTTGACCCAAATTGTTTCAGCAAAGGCTGGTGATGACACTATCGCTGATAACAACGAATATCATGCCGTCATGGAAGTGTCGCACCACACTGTGATGAAAACATTTTATTTTTATTTATTTTTTAAAAAAAAATTTTTTTTTGGGGGGGGGGAATTTGGCAAGCACTTTCCAAAGCTCATCTCTGTTCACAGTGTCCAAGGACATTTACAGGACGATATATCTCGGTGTCATATATGTCACATGACTGGTTTTTTTTTTCATTGCCTTTAAATAGGTGGATAATTGAGACATCTTTCATGTTTTGGGGTAGAATTTCTGAGCTCCAGCAAAGATCTTGGTAAGCTTCTGGACAAACACCTCTCCTCCTATCTTGTAGATATCTTCTGGGATGGCATCCATACGGGAGTTTTTCCATGCGACATTTGTCCAATGGCAGTCTGTACTTCTTGATTTGTTGGTTGTATGTCAAGTTTTTCTCTTGAATGTTGAATTATTGCATGCGATTTATTGCTTCATCACTTTATAGCTGATGACTTATTTAAAATTACTTCGAAATGTTCTGCCCATCGGCCTAGGATCTAGGTATTTTCTGTAAGCAGGGCTGACTCATCTGCGTTAAGTAACGGTGGTGATCGTGCAGAACTTGGGCCGTATATTGATCTCAATGCATCGTAGAATCGCATGTAGTCTCTCCTGTCCGCAAACTTTTGAATTTCCTTGACTGTTTGTTGCAACCACCTATCATGCATCTCCCTTAGTTTCCGCAAGTGTTGTGGACTCAGCGGTATGGGCCTATTGCTTTTTTTTTTTAAGGTGAAGGGATCACCATGAAGATTTCTGAATGTACTGTTCTTTTCCTCTAACAGTGGTAATTTCTTAAAAGGATTGATGGTCATTTCCAACTCTTGTGCTGAAATCACACAGACCTATAAGTTTATCTGATCTTGGCGTAGACTATATCACTGCATCAAGTTCCTCATAAAATTTGTCTTTTCTCCATCTTGGTTTGTCATTGTCAGAGCATAGGCGCTAATTAAGGGTGTAAATTTCTTCTTTCCCACTTGTATGCGTAGTGTCATGAAACGGTAGCTTAGTTCCCGGGGAAGACTTGGGAGTCGTTGTACAAAGCAAAGTCGGCTGTAGCTGCAAATCCAACTCCTGATTCCTGTCGCTATGAGCTTTTGCGACCATTCCAAAAACAAAATTTACCCTCCTTCTCTTTTTGTAAGCTGACCTTCATCTGGCAATCTTCTTTTTGGTCTGTTTTCAGATGTTATGTCTATGAGTGTGCGGAGTTCCACGTTCCCACTAATAGAGGCTTCGTAATCGTATTTGTGTTTCGACCTCAGTGGTTAAGCACCCGCCATCAAAAGTATGCTGGTAAGGTTAAGTTAGGCAGTTAATTTTAGGGCACCTTTTGTAGCCCCTTCCTCATACTATGGGGGTGAACAGAGCTATCCTGAATAGGTTTGCTGTCGATCAGAGCTCTGCAGAATTCCATTTCTGCTTTGAGTTTAAAGAAGAAGCAACCCTTTGCCCTGATCCGCCTGTGTGCTGGGTTGTGACTGAAGCTTGCCCTGATCCGCCTGTGTGCTGGGTTGTGATTGAAGCTTGCCCTGATCCGCCTGTGTGCTGGGTTGTGATTGAAGCTTGCCCTGATCCGCCTGTGTGCTGGGTTGTGACTGAAGCTTGCCCTGATCCGCCTGTGTGCTGGGTTGTGATTGAAGCTTGCCCTGATCCGCCTGTGTGCTGGGTTGTGACTGAAGCTTGCCCTGATCCGCCTGTGTGCTGGGTTGTGACTGAAGCTTGAATATTCCATACTTCCTCGTTTGCCACTTCCCCATCACAACAGGACTTGTTGTGTGAGTTGATGATGATGGTTGAGCAATGACTAGCGCTGAATTTTGTTTAAAGTGTGAAGGAGTTGCGCTATTCGTTGATGACACTATATATTCCTGATCCAACAGTGTTCCAGTGGCAAGATAAATCAAGACGACTGGAGATGTACCAGGATGCAGTGGATGACCAGGGTGTTCTATGTGTCTCACAAAGCCCTTTGCGTTCCACAAATCTCTGCTAGTAAGTGCCTTCCAGCCCATTGAACATCAGATGTTTCATTCGCGCTATCCGCCATATCCAGGCTTCGCATGCTTGAGCAGACATGCCCTGTGTTTACCTCCGGTCCAAGCCCACCGGTTACCCTCACCTGGTTTGGCCAGCTTGACAAAGCCGTTACGTGGATGTGCCATTGCCGCATGGTGGCAACTACTGGGAGCCACAGGCGAGAGCTGAGTTCCAGGTGAGGACCAAGGATGTGAGAACTAATCCAATGGAGTATGACATCCTAGGTGCCACCCCATACACCCCAAAGTTATTATTTAACACATCACTTGGTTATCTAATAAAATAAATTATGCTGCATACAATATGTACTCATTGCGCAAAACTGAAATCCAATAGGTAAATCGTGAAACGGGGTAATGAAGTTTTGCTCATAACACGAAACACACATAGGCACACACAATAATCGACATTTCAACTGAAAGGTCTTCATCAAGGATAACATATATGCATAAATAAAAAACGACAAGTAGGGACGACACAACTTGCGTTCACATGTCTAGCGAAATGATACAATTCTATATATACTTATTTCCAAATTCATCCATTGTTGACAATTGTAGAGGTTTATATTTGACATTGAACTTTACATTGTTTTAATTTATGCACAATGCAGCTGTCATTTTTTTTTCAATCCTCGCGGGAAACCCTGTGACCAATATTTCTCCCTCTCTCATTCCGTAATCATTGGCAGTACTATAAGACCTAACTGCAAACAGTAAACAGGCGTTCATTCGGTACGTTTTAAAAATTATTGTCATGATTTTTATTGGTTACTGTTTATACAGGCCTACTTGGAGTAGCCTTGGCTATTTTTGACAAGCGATTCCAAGTGTATAATAAATATTGACCAACGTAGGAGACGGGAATAATCAAGAAAAAGAACGAATGAAAGCATAATTAATTGAGATAATATGTCTTCTACAGTCTAAGGTCGAGCTCACTTATGAACACCAGCTCACATTGTCACATCTTCTAGCCCGTCCATGTTTCAAAAAGTCTTGTTTGACCCTGTCTAGCGGATACTCTCTGTGCGTCAGCCCACTCTGTACACAACTGACAGAATACAAAACAAACCAAAAATTTAAAATACTTTCGCGGATCAGAAACTGGTCTGTTGTGTAGCATTTGTTCGGTTACTTCGTGTTGTTAGACCTGACAAAACACGTTAAATAGGATAGCCATTCTCGGAAATGTGTAGTTTGCAACGGAATAATAGAATTTGTAGTGTGTGACCTAATTTGTGGGTGATATCATAATTTGTAATTTGAAACACAATTTGTAGTGTGTGGTCTAATTTTTAGGTAATATCATGGTTTGTAGTGCGGTCTAATTTGTAGGTGATATCATAATTTATAGTGTGGTCTAATTTGTAGGTGACAGGTGATATCATAATTTATAGTGTGTGGTCTAATTTGTAGGTGATGTCATAATTTATAGTGTGTGGTCTAATTTGTAGGTGATGTCATAATTTATAGTGTGTGGTCTAATTTGTAGGTGATGTCATAATTTATAGTGTGTGGTCTAATTTGTAGGTGATATCATAATTTATAGTGTGTGGTCTAATTTGTAGGTGATATCATAATTTATAGTGTGTGGTCTAATTTGTAGGTGATGTCATAATTTATAGTGTGTGGTCTAATTTGTAGGTGATATCATAATTTATAGTGTGTGGTCTAATTTGTGGGTAATATCATAATGTGGGCGCAACTACGGATCAACTCTTCATCTGTGCTCTAGTTTCGAGGTATTACCTGACCCTTGTTGTGTGATGTGGCAAGCTTCGGCGGTTAAGTACTTAGATTACGGTTAGGATTAGAAATAATATTTCTAATGTGTGTGCGCACCTCGCTCCGTGTATAACGCGCAGAAATACTGAGCGGTCAGTACAAATCAGTTCCGCCGAAGACGGATGTGTTGGGCTATTGGCGCAAATAAAACAGCAACACATCGCATTTCCATTCTCTGGACTATATCCAACTGGAAATCTTGTAGGACCATTGTCCTGTTACAAGAGAAATCCAGCGGGAGTTTGAGAATGTACACAGAAGTAAAAGTACAAATCAGTGAAAAATTAGAAAAATTATGTACATTTGAAAAGAAACAGATTATGCATAAGTTCGTCTGTGTCTAGATTTGAACTCAAGTGATTGTCGGGATTTGACGTCACGACAGCCATTAATTTCATTGATGTTACACGGAAATCCGTGCCGTAAACTAGTTAAAAATGTAAACAGTCTGCTATTATTTGTGAAGAGCTGATCCGTAGTTTTATCAAATTTGTAATGCGTGGTCTAATTTGTAGGTGCTATCATAATTTGTAGTTTGCAGCTGAATTTCAAGTCTTTAGTTGAATGTGTAATTAATGGTTACATTTTCCGTTTGTATAAGCATTTCTTAACCCATTATTACACCATTTAAGGTTTTCCATGATAACAATTTAATTACTGAATATTTCAAGTGTATTATTTTGAGATATACTTATATTTATTTTTAAGGTGTAAAAGTTGTATATTATTGTTTCTATGGGCTTGGTACTCTTTATTCTATAATGTATTTTCTTGATGGAAGAAGATGAACGTTTATATAAAAACTGAGCGCAGAAATAAATAATGTGGCATCAATACTGAGTATTCAATTTTAGAAAACCACCTAAATTGAAATTAAATGGTAAAAAAATATCCCTTGTAAAAAATTCACATAAACATTTTACTTCAATTTAAAAAAAAATAAAAATTGATTTTACAAATTTTAATGCATTCAGAATATCATAAAAATCACGTATCGTCTTGAAGATTTCAAGGTGCATCTGAAAACATCTGGTTTTAAGGGAGATAACTGTTGCACTTGTGAATACTCTCTTCTTCTTCAAAGTTCATTCTCAAACTCCTGCAGGATCTCCCTTGTAGCAAGATCATTGTCCTACTAGATTTCTAGCAGGATTTAGTCAAGAGAATGGAAATGCGCTGTGTCGCTGTTTTATTTGCGCCAATGGTCAGACACATCCGTCTTCAGCGGGAATTGTGAATACAAAAATGACGAAGATATATTAATCGAATTGGTTTGTTGTAAAAAGAATATATAAAAAAATAAGTATACCGTAAAATATACGGTTACCGGTGTTTTTATTTTCTAAAATCGAAACTTCAATTAAAACTCTTTTGTAAAGGTTTAACTACTCTGCCGTAATGTATTCAGAAGCGACTATAAAATTTGAGTTTTATAGTCTAAATTAATATAAAAATCTTGATATAAAATGGAGGTTTTCGTCACTTACCGACAGGTGATCAGCCTAACTTCCTATTTAGCGGCTTGTCTATACAAGGAGTTAATTCGTTTTGCTAAAACTCTTTTCTTCGAGATTGCTTCAAATGAAAATCCCAATGGTGTGATACGAATAGAATAACCATAGCATTGTCTTGTAACCAATCAATATTGTTATTAAGAATGTTGTTAAGAGTTTCCTGCACGTATCATCCCGGTGAAAACGAACATGATAGCAGTTTACAGATAGACGATCGATGATTGGTGTGCACCAAATAATAGCAGCGTTTTACTGTCCGAATTTTAATCAGTGAATGGTGAGACGTATAGAAATTCATTATCGAAATAAGGTACAGAATGACGATTCATGCCTGTCAATAAAGCAAGTGTATGAATAGAGTAGATAATGCCAAAACACTGTGTGTTCTGTGACAAACTGTTCACGACCTGGTGAGGCACACCTAGTAGTGATCCCAGAACCGATTTCAGCAGTTGAACACCTAGTACCGGAAAACTGCTGATTAACTGTAAATGTCATTGTTGCACATATAGATATCAGCCACGGCTCAGAATACAACTTCATCCATGGTCTGCTATAGTATCTCAAATTGTTTCCAAGTTGGGTGCCACGGCAGCTTACTTCAGAATTGAAACAGTAACGCATTGCTGTATATCAAGAACGTTTTGTGGGGTTATTAAGTAGACCTTATTAAGTAGTCTTCAAGACTTTACTTGTGGGTAAAGTCGAAGGGAGGCGAGGAAGAGGTAGGCAGAGATACAAGTGGGAGAGTAACATCACAAGATAAACATGTTACAGTCTAGCAGAGTGAACCACCAAAACAAGAGACAGGGGATGTTGGAAGGTCTGTTGCAGCCAACCTTCGTTGCGGAGGCGGCACTATATGATGCTGAACCGGAAGTTGATAGTTTCTTGTTAAGAATTGTAACTGGAGATGAAATGTCTGTTCACTAGCACTACCCAAAAACGAAGAGAGCGAGCAAGGAATACGCCGTCTATCCTCACCAAAACTGTATACGCTGCAACCAACTGCAGAAAAGGTTATGCTGACTAATGTAGGATGAATGAAGATTTATGTTAGAGCACTGCATTCTAAGGAGGAACGCTGTTAGGTTATCTTATCGACTTTATTTTGGTACATAGGCTACCTATATTTGTTCATTTTGACACTTTTACCAGTGCTGCTCATATAGGCCTATATCTTCTTGGAAATTATCTTCAATCTGCAATCAAATCATAACGACGTGGACTTCTGAGTAACGGTATCCTTCAGCAATATGATTTTTTTTTTCCACCCCTGTGATTTCCACCTGTTTTGAAGATTCAGAATCACTGTGGTGGAAAATATTCTGGTCCGATGAAGAGGTACAGCAGGTTGTGCATGTGTGGTAAAATTAATGCAACGGTGACATTGCCGAAAAATTAATACAATTACGAGTTGTTGTTTATTTTTTTTAACTTTTCCAGAATATTCACCAAAACACCATATTTAAGGTTTTCATTTGAAACACCTCGGAATTAACATTTCTTGTTTTATTTGTTGTGCATTAGACTTGAACATTTAATAAGAGTAGTCTATCTATCTATCTATACGCTGTGATCCCTTGTTTGCCTTGCGGCGTTAGGGGATGACCTTCCTGTGTGCTGTTTGTAAGCTTGTATCTGTGGCTTCTTTGATATCTGTGATCCATCTTTTACATGGTCTGCCCTGGCTTTATAGCCGTTATGTCTATGTGTCATGCCCATTTGTGGCATGCTATGTGATGGTAATCTGGAAGCATGTGAAAACCACTTGATCTGTTGTCTTTTGATATGTTCCAATACTGGTATAGTTTTGGTTATCTGTCCGATGTTGTCGTTTTTAATTCTATCTCTAAATGACACTGCATATTCTTCGTAGACATGCCATTTCTGTTGTCACTATTTTCTTTTGTCTTGAGCTGTCATTGTCCAGATTTGACACTGGTAGTGATGGAATAATAATAGTCTTGTATAATGCAACTTTAGTGTCTATGTTTATATTTTTGTTCTGGAAAATACGTGTCATCTAGGTCAATAAGTAAGAGTAGTGCAGAAGGAAAACCAATACCATTTTTGCGTAATGCTATTTTTGGAGGTTTGTATCTTCTTCTTCTTCTTCTTCTTTCGTTCACTTAAACATGTCTATATCTATAATTATGTCTCCTGAATAAAACTCACTGTCTTTTGTAGTTCATACAGTGTCCCATAGAGCTTTGATTCTAGTGTTGTTTCCTGGAGATTTGTATAAATGTAGGGGGTTATCATTACTGTTTGGCTATGACATAAATGTTTATTGTTGTTGTGCTTTTACCTGCACACACGTGTACTCTACTCGTATGGTCATTGTGCGCAACTGATTTCACACATCTACACGATGCCCCGTGTGGGAAGTGCTTTAGAATTTTAGCTAGTCCTCATAACTTGGAGATTGATATACAAGTTCTTCTGCGTTCACTCGCAAACTGTAGAATGGTTTACAGTTTGGCTGCATTATTTGCGCCTGTGGATATCAGCATGACTTCTGTGTCATTTAATCCTCTATTGGCATGCGACAGCCAACTCAACCCCAACATCTCCTTAGTCACCTCTTAAGACGTGCATGACAGATAACAATGTCACCATTCTTTGCTCTGGCCCGCCAACACGCGAGAGATATACATTTTAATATTACAAATTTTGGAACCTCTCCTGTGCATTTCTGTGCATCCCTTTTCGTTTATATTTTCTAATCATTGACAAATAGTATATGAATGATTTATCTTTATATTACGTCAACAGTACTTAAGTAACACCAAAGGTCGATCAACTTTAGTGATCCATTGTTAAAAATTACGTCAATGTACTTAAGTAAAACCCAAGGTCGGTCAGCTTTAGTGACCAATTGTCATAAATTACGTCATTATATCGTAAATTACGTCATAGGTAGAATATCCTATTCAGGACATAGCTATCAACCCAGCATTTGTTGGCTTTTAGGGCTTGTCTAGGCAATATAAATACGTTCAGTAGTATGCCATTGCTTTCTGAACAATCCGGATGCACAATTGCCTGTGGCGAGTATCGAACTCGGTACCTTGGTCGTCACAGACGCGCTCTGTACCACTTCGCCACAGAGCCGTTAGTACTTAAGTAAAACCCAAGGTCGATCACCTTTAGTGGTTGTTACACCAACAGTGTTGTGTAACGTTTGACCCCCCCCCCCTCCTTTTTTTAATGTCAGAAAACTAAAAAATTTCTTGACCCCACTTTGCTTAATTATGTAGAACATTTTGACCTCTCTCTCCTCCTTGAACTCCCAAAAAAAATAAAAACTGCACGAAAATGCAAATTAGAGCTACATTATCTTCTGCTTTCCTTATATAACACCTGAAGATTAGCAGGATGTATTCCAGAGAACGGAATGCGTTATGTCATGGTTTACAGCTTGACAGGGATGTCTGCACTTTCCGCCTTGACACGTCCGACTTCAGCGTGGCTTCTGGATTACTTTGATAATGAAACAACATAATGTAGCAACATAACCCTGTACACCTCCTTAGTCGCCTCTGCGACATGCATGGCATGTAACGGTGTCGCTATTATTTGCCTACCTTGAGAGTCACTGCAACACACTGGTTATTGCATTATATATGTCACATTCTAGCATAATATAATGAGATGTATGTCTTACCACAACAAGTGACCTGTATTCCACTCATCACTAGTCGGAGATCACAGAGATACCCCAACAGAATCTAAAATCGAAAAATGGGAGCTATGGTCACTTGTGTACTCGGTACACAAAAACTCAGATTGTCGATCCACCCACCTGAACAGAACACTATCACGTGGTCGACCCACCCACCTGAACAGAACACTATCACGTGGTCGACCCACCCACCTGAACAGAACACTATCACGTGGTCGACCCAGCCACCTGAACAGAACACTATCATTTGGTCGACTTAGCCACCTGAACAGGGCACTATCATTTGGTCGACTTAGCCACTTGAACAGGACACTATCATTTGGTCGACCTAGCCACCTGAACAGGACACTCTGAAGCATGCCATGATAATGCTATTATTGCTTGTGCTGATTTTTTGTGTATCAAATGTGCCTACACAAAAAAAAAACATAATTTAAGACCAATTATCTATTTCTATGATAATACAATTCTTAATATAATGATTACTGACAGGATCGTAGACAAGTATTCATTGAAGGTATGGGGGTACCAAAAGTTCATTCGTCCATCTTCATTGTAATTCCATCTTATGAAGGCTTAAGCAAGTCGGCGATACATCTGACCTTTGATAGACAACTGAGCTCCCAGTCACCACCCCTACGCTTAACGGCAAGTGTGGATATTGTAACCATCATCCACATGGGGATAGACAATAGAGCCAGTGGTCTTTTTTTTAAACCATGGGTCACGGCGACGCTGTATGATGATGTTCCTCCTTTACAAGCGAAGATGAGCATGGCATGAAAAACAATAAATGTGATGAACAAGTAGAAAAACAACAAAACATTGTTTAATTTAGTTTGTGAGTTCGTAGATTCCCGATGAGTCCGATTCGTGCCAGGAAAGTTCTATTGCAGTGCAGACAGGAGTGTAGACGGTTTGGAGTAGGAGAGTTTTCGGATTTGTCTTTCCTCTTTCGTTGCTTATAATGTGCCCGCAGTGTCCTTTCTTTTTTCAAATTTAGCGATGCCAGCAGTGATCTGGGTGTGCCAAGTTGATAGATCAAAGGTTGTAGTCTCCCAGACGCAAATACAGGCAACGCATTATACTATATTACACTCCCCAGCCATGATTTCGAATCTCTAACCGCCCGTGTGATGACGGGCACGAGAGGGGAGCAAAGAATAGCAACATTATTTACCTTCCATGCATGTCGTAAGAGGTGACTAAGGAGATTATGGGGCGGAGTACGTTGGAATATCCCACATAAGGTCAAGTGACCACAGCCATGCTGAAGCCGGATTTGTCAGGCCGAATGGCGCAGATATCGCAGAAATGCTTTAAACCAAACACGGCGCATTCTTTTCCCCGGGCTACATCCCGGAGATTGAGAACGCAGAAAAAAAAGAAGAATCTCTAACAAAACTTAACATTTAACTTTATACAAACAAGTACACCCGGAAAAAGAAGTAATCTGATGTTCGACATGATTCATATTTCGCTGCACGCGCCGAGACCTGTAGTTAAAGTACGCTTTGTTTCATTTCAAGTTAAGTTTGGGTTGTAGCCAAACAATGGGCATGAACAATTATTATTGCACATTCCCGCAACATAGGCCTACTTAAGAAAGTAAACAACATAAGAATGTCACACGGCTATGCTACACTGAGTAAAATATGAGTAAAAAAAAATAATGTATGTAATTTAAAAAAAAATAGTAACAAAAATAAGTGGAAGTGTGTACTACAGACTTTGCCTGCCCTCGTCACGTGGTTCCAACTGTTGTCTATTTTAAAACTGCTCCCTCCCACCTCCCAATAATTAACAATAGGACGAGCCGTGAAGTTCTGCCTCCAATATTTATATTTAGTGGAGGAAACGTGTATAGTAGTAGGCCTATATGTTTGAGTGTGTGATGTTTTACATAGCGTATCAACCAGTCTTCTGTGTTCTTTCTCTGATAACCAACACGAAAGTTTGTGTGATTTCCGACGGGGAGCGTGAAGTACGTTGTACTGATAGTTTACAGCATAGCTGTTTTATTTACACCTCGGAAGGTTCAGCACATCAGTTTTCGTCTTGTTTCGGGTGGGTTTCCCTAGCCTGTGACAGCCTTCCTATTTGTCGCCAGACGACGTATGCGTACCGACTCTACACCGTAATAATTTATCACTCACTGTGCCCTTGGAATTTTCAGGCCGAAACATGTTTGTGGGTGACAATCTCCGGGCAGGCGATAATCAGGGATTTATACTTGGGTTAACTACGTCTATCTTCTACGAGGTGTTCCGCTGCCAGTGAACTCGTCTCGCCTAATTACTCATATTGTGCTTGTGCTCATCGTGTGCTGAACCTTTTCTCTCTGCGAACATGATTCTGGTACAGGAAAACTTCGACGGTAGAGTTGGGTAAAAGAATCAGTTACACCTGCCGTTTACCCTAGCCAACAAGTAGTTAGTCCGTATATTGGGTGGTACAGGGATTCAGATGAATTAGTATATGAATCTAAAGTAGGGACGTATCTATAGCAATGATGGGCGCAATACAGTCCGCGGTACAAACCTGGTCCGTCGTGACATTTTTTCTGGTCCACCAGGCTTATCTAAAACTACTTTATATACTGACCCCGTAGCTTTGTGACTATACCACGAGAAAAAAAATCTCAGTTTGGTTCGCCGACCCAAAACGTTTTATGCACCTCTGATCTATAATATGGTTTTCCCGTAACAACGACGTGCTAAATATTTCCACGCCGTGTATTACATTATGCGGGGTGGACAATGAGCTATTTGGAAGTGCTCATTGACAGGAGTTTCCGTTTCAAAGATCATGTTGACTCTATCATTTTTAAAGGCAGGTAAAAGGTATGCAGTGATGAATGTTAATATAATGCAATAGCTGCAGTGAAACGGAACAACGATAGTACTTACGTAGAACACAGGTTTTTGATGTTTCATTTGAACACAACAGGTAGACTATCACTAAGACTGAGGGGTTATGAGGTATGAACACTGAAAACATACAAATTACAATACAGAAGACGTTTTCAACTTATGAACCGTTAGGTCTTTCTCACGAATATATAAAACAAACAGTGAAAAACAATGAAAACAGTAAAATCAATGTTACCACCACAAAGGCACTAAATACACTATTGACATGTAAACAATTCGAAGTTCGAGGTGACAATGATGTAAGTGAAAACACGTAGTCGGTACTCATTTATTTTTGAATATGGTACCCTCAAGATTTTTGGACCTAACTCCGAACATTTATTTGTTTAAAGTTGTGTTGGTGTAGTCCTTATTGATTTGCTATCCATGTTGTATTGGGTAATAATTTGTGATATTTGTTATCATACCCCGTCCAATTTTCAACAAAACACGTTTCCCTGACTACATGTTTCCACAAACATCATTGTCACCTCGAACTTCGTATTGTTTACATGTCAATAGTGTATTTAGTGCCTTTGTGGGGGTAACATTGATATTACTGTTTTCATTGTTTTTCACTGTTTGTTTTATATATTCTTGAGAAACACATAACGGTTCGAAACGTTGAAAATGACTTGTGTATTGTAATATGTATGTTTTCGTGTTTATACCTCATAACCCCTTAGTCTTACTGATAGTCCGTCTGTTGTGTTCAAGTGACACATCAAAAACCTGTGTTCTACGTAAGTACTATTGTTGAAAGTTATAGCTGTTGCTCAGTGTAAACAGAGATTTATTTCTTTATACCAGATCCTGTCTGATTCTGTGATAGAGTATGAATTGGCAATTAATATAAGGTAATACTGCAGTGGAATTGAACAACAATACTAATACTGCAGTGAAATTGAACAACAATTGGCAGTTATGACGTTCATTCAGAGGCAGATTTCTTCTTCTTCTTCATCGTTCTTCAGTCAGATATCAGGTTACAGCACCAATAGCTTCAATGAAAACCGCCTCGATATAACCACTATGGACACCAGTCCTAGGTTGAAAGAGGCGGGCCTCGACCATATGAGGCATAAACCCCTACTAAACAAAAGCTTCAATGAATTGTGTGGTTCGCTTCAGGTCATCCATGGAACCCCTCAAGTCTGGAAGCAGTGCCGTCTCAGTAGGCCATATTTTCTCCCTCTCTTCTTGGTAGAGTTGACAGGCATGAAGAATGTGTTCTGCAGTCTCTGGGCTCAGTCCACAGTTGCACAGGTCTGTCTCACCAATCTTCAGCTTTCGGAACATGTGACTTCTCAGTCTGTTGTGACCAGTTCGTAGTCTGAAAATGATTGTTTGTTCCTTGCGTGACATTTGGTGGTAGGGGTCATTTGGTTCTGCAGTTGGGTGCATTTGGGCGCGTGCACTAAAGACATGACAGCACGAACTATGCGTTTTTTACTCGACTGTCATACATTATAGTACAGAATACAATTTTGCAACGCACGAACCTACCTACAAATCACAGCTGACAAAGAACTCCCGTCGTATTCTGAAATTCAGAAAGTAAAAGGTAAAGTAACAAAAGAAAAGTCATGCTGAGAACGTTATACTTAGTTTGTGTTTGTTGAATAACGTGGTGCATGGACCTAGTGCAGAGTGGATGAGTGTGACAATAGATTGCTAGACATCATTCCGAGTGATCCCGATCCCAAGGTGTAGGCAGAAATCGAGAATTCTATAACAGGTGACATAATACCACCATAATGTATTGGTGGTTCGGTTGCTATAACACAAGCTTATATTTAAGTTAAATCTTGTAAAAAGTTGAAGTTTGTGTTAGCCCCACATTATAAACACGCGCACTGTGCTCGGGCCTTCCTAGCTCTTAGCCCTGTGTGTAGGGAAGAGGATCAAAGATTAGAGTGGCACGTTTGCTGTGACTACGATCAGTATGACTAAGTAGGTTATGGTAGTGACAAAGACCTTAAGCTCAATGAGTACACGGAATGCATATCATGTCTGCATCCTCGATGTCTCGATTGGCATGATCAGAAAAATACAAGAAGGCTGAGTTCGTGAACAATGATTTGAGGCAGCGGAGAGGTCGAAGTTTGAATGAGACACATTAATTTTCGGCCGAAGTGTAACTCAGTGGTTCTAAACGAGGGACATATAACTACATCCCCGAAATATCGTCTTTCTGGTCCGGGAGAGGTGCCACGAACCTATGTATGTGCGACAGAAAAGTAACTATTTGACTATATTTAATATGACATAATAATAAACCGTCCGGTTCTGTGGCGGCGTTGTACAGCGAACAATACAAAACCTTTAGCATATCGGTTATAATGTCGTATTTGAAGGAATCTCTAAATTGGCTCGTTTTTTTCCTTTTTTTTATTTTTACCTACTACTGCTGCTGCAGTCTCACAAATGTTCTTGTCACCGCCCAATTTCGTATAGATTTTATAGACAAATGATCCCCCCTCCCTCACCAACTCACAATATTCCCACATCCACTGTTCGCCACAATTACATATTTTAAAAATCAATTTCTTAATCTCTATTCTACAAATATCGGACCCTTACAGTACAAAATCTGGAGGAAAGTTAAGTTATAAATAAAGAGCAATTTTGAAAGTGATATTTTTTACTTTTGTAAATAAAAATCAAGGAATGTAAAATGTTAATTAATCATTTGCCGTTACAGGCAGGATATAACTTGCTTGGAGATCAGCTCATCAAAACGGGGGGAAAAACACATCACATGGATTTACTATACAGGTCATGAGGGAGTCAGAGGCAACGAAAGTCCTGATTCAATGGTGAGCTAAGTGTATATTTGGGAGCGGCGTTAGCGCAGTGGTTAGTGCACTAGCTTCGCATATGAGTGGTCCTTGGTTCATTCCCTAGTTGAGGCGGAAATGTTTTCAGATCGCAATGGCTCCCATGTCGACCCAGCCTTAAATGGGTACCGGATGGGAGAATTCACTGATTCTAAGAACTTTAAAATACTTTCAAACAGAAAAACTTTGCGAACAATCGCGTCTTGAAATTACTTCCGAGTGTAGCAAAGTCTTGAAACCCGCATTACTTCCGAGTGTAGCAAATCTTACATGTTCTTCATCACTATCATGATATAGCTGGTGGAAGAGAAGTGAGTTTAGTGAGTGGAGTATAACTTTATTAATGACAGAAATAACTATAGGCCTATGCCTATTGAGACAAGTGTTCAGACGAACACTTATATTCTTTGCCACGAAATGTTGTCAGTGAACAACAACAAGATGAATTGTCATATCAATGGGCACGGCATATTTTAGAGTTATTGTGGGGTGGGGATATTTGTTGCATAGGGGGACGTTGTGGAGGGATTCCACTGTGTATATTTTATTTTCCTTCCCTTCCTGCAGTTGTAGAGCCTATATTATTATTATTTTTCCCAGGCGAATGATGCTTGATTGCACTGTTTTTTTTTAATAGGAAAAAAATGTGGCTTTGCGCTTATTTTGCGATAAATTGCCTATATATGTAGTGGTAACACCCCCCCCCCCTCCCAACTATATAATACATACAAACACAACTCATTACTTCGAAAATATTGATTTAAAAGTTGATATATGAAAAGTACTTTAATAAATAAGTTCGATATTTGGCTAGAAATACTTCCCTTTTTCCTTAACTTATCTGTACGGATACACTATTTTGAATTGTTTTATCTGGAATCTAGACTATATATATTGTGTAATCCACGCCGCAGCACAGCTAACTTTTTCAACTTTAGCATTCACAATACATGTATGCTCTGGAGAAGGCAAGCCTTCTGGTGCGCTGAGCAACGTAACGTTACTCATCTTGACTGATGCCTCAATAGACCACTGTACTTTGATTTGCCATTTAATGAAAATCACAAGAAAGGTTGACACAGTAAAGATAAATAACGCATGGGATCCGATGTGGAAAAAAGATGTGGATACTGCATATCCACAAAAAAGCAGCACTGGTTTATAATATCCACACTTGACGTTAAAAGTAGGGGTTGGAATCTCAGTTCTCCTTCCAAGGCCAGATTTGTCATCTTGGTTGCATTTAGTTCATGTGTGCTCAAGATTATCTTGATGTTTTCTATCCATCGTTTTCTTGGTCTACTTTTGGTTCCATATTTTACACATTCTTTTATTATAGGCCCCCTATGCTTTTATTTTATTATACTTGGTTTGGGTTTATTCTCACAAAATGGCTGAATCATTTTACTTGCTGCTTTTCGATATACTATGTACATGATATTATACCTACTATTTTCCTAATTTAATATTTTATCTAATTTAGTAACCATTGCAACGTTTCTCCAATACTTTATGTTAACTTGGCAAAAGATATATGTCATCAACCTCCACTACAAGAGCACATAAAATAGAAAATTATTCATAACTGTAAATGATTTTGAGTTGATTTTATATAATAAAATAGCAGAATTGTAAGCTCTATGATATAGTTAGATCATCAAATGATGAATGCTTATCATTTCTTTTTCAGTGGATAAAAAAATGGATTCCCACTCAAAACTAAAATCAATCATCACATGCATTCTTCTTGTGATCAGTGTGAATCAAAGTCAAAGTCACTCCAATGGTAAAGGAATAGAATCAGCCTGCTCTTTACTTGTGCCCAAGCATGGCGGATCAAGACAGAACACACCTTCCCCTTACAGCATCACATTTAATCCATCATCTTATGCACCTGGTTCTCCAGTGTCTGGTAAATATATCACACATCAACATAGTTTTCATTGTCACTTGTGATAAAAACATACCTGTAAAACACATTAATAAATCTACCGGTAATTTTTATCTGCACCTGTAATTAAAACATCACACATCAGCAACATAAACTTTTACTTTAACTAGCCATTGCAACATACAGCATACACTGATAAAGTAAATTAAAATTCTCACTTGTCTCTAAAATAGAACATACTAAAAGTAAACAAAACTTATATATTCAATTGTTCATAAATCATCACATTAAATTAAACTTTCCACTTGTCTTTAAACATCACTAAGAAACTAAACTTTCATCTTCACTTGCCTTTAATAAAACATCATACAATAATAAACTAAACTTGTATTTATCTCCTTCTGCTTCTTCTTCTTCTTTAGTGTTCTTTCTAAACTTCCAGTGGATTTCTTTTGTAGCAGACCAATGGCCGTACAAGACTTCCAACTGGATGTAGACCAGAAAATGGAAATGCATTGTGTTGCTGTTTTTTTTGCTCTAATGGCCCGACACTTCTGTCTTTGGCAAATCCATCCATCCATCTATCATTGTCATATTGTCATTTCCACTTGTGATTTTATTGTGGTTTTATCTTCACATGACTTTAAAACATCACACACTCTAAGTGAATTATTAGCTTCACATCTCTTATTTTTTAAATATGAACTTACCAAGCTTTAAACTTCATTGGTTCATAAAATTTTATGCTAAATTTTAAAATTTTAACTTAATGAAATGCAAATGTTTTTGCATCATTTTACATTTGGTGTCTTTTCTTCTGTCTATCTCTGCTTTTGATATTAGGTGTTGATTAGGCGATGATTAGTTTTTAAATATGGTACATTCTGTCATTTGATATGCAGTGATGTTATGTTTTTTTCTGTTTCTGATGACTGCTTCACTCTAATCCATCTTCTTCTTCTTGGTCTTTCCTTGTCTATTGGTGACTGTATTTACACGTTGTATGCTCTTGCTGCTGGCCAGTTAGGACTAATTCTCATTAAGAGGATACACAATTTCAGTCTTTATTTTTCAATATATTTGACAACAGGTTTTGTTCCAACAGTTCATGTAATGTCTTCTTGTTTTATTTGCTGCTTTCCTTAAACATTATATTTCACACATAGGGAGTTTTCTCTCATAATCTTTTTTAATATCCAAGTCTGATACTAATAACACAATGTTGGTATGATGATTTAGTTTATTATTTTCCTTTTAGTCTCTATTGAGATAGATGTATGCTTCAAGATTGGTGTTAGTTGATAGTTTACATTATTGGCTTATAAAATTCTTGTTTCAATCTCGCTATTCAATCTTCATTAGCTATGAAAATGCTCCCATGATACTAAAGCTCTTGTATCTGGTTTAATGTTTAATCATTAATCTTTATGTTAATTGCATAGGATTCTCAGGTTATCGATATGCCATCTTTTACAAAATTGATCTTCATGTTTATTTGAGACAGCTTTCATGGAGTAGATTTATGTGGCCCTGTAGCTGTTCACTTTGACTGTGGATTAGGAAGTGATAATCAGCAAAGAAAAGTTACTTTAAGTCACAAGGTTGCACACTGTCTGATGGTGTTTTACTTTCAGGCAACATTAGGTGATAAATTGTAGAATTAAATTTAATTTAAGACGATATCGATACAATGACAAAAAACATGAATGAAGCAATTTTGGAGACCACAACAAATACTTGATAAAAAGCAGATCCCACACAAGCCATGAATAACATATGACTTATTACAATTGTGTGATATCAGAAAAGAAATTAAGAAAGACACAAAAGAAAGTTTAGTCTCTAAAGCACAATTTTGTATACTAAAGTGAATACAAAAATGTAAGATGCAAAATGAAACAAGCAAAAGATAAATGGGTTAATGACCAATATGAGACCATCAATACAACTATATAGCATGACAACATCAAGGAGGCATATGTCGTATTAAAAACATCTTAGAAAGCTAATATATTCATTATAGAAGACAAAAATGGAGACAACATCAAGGAGGCATATGTCGTATTAAAAACATCTTAGAAAGCTAATATATTCATTATAGAAGACAAAAATGGCAAAACGTTAAATTAATTAATTAATTAAAACATTTTCCTTTGGAGCTGAAGTTAGCGCATAGGGCAGAGGTCATATCTCTCCAATTCTGTCTGTTCTAAGCTATTCTGTGCAGTTCTTGAATAGTATGAATTTTGGTTTATTGGAATGAACTGACTTCTGTTACACAAATCGGTCTGGACTTTATGATGTTAGTTGATTAATCCAATGATCGACGGAATGACCCAGACTTGATTAGAGAAACACCCTCCATCAACGGACGTCATTACCGGAAGTAAATTAATAGCCATTAATAATTAAGAAATGGACTGAATATTGTAAAGAATTATACAACTCAAGACCCTGAAATACTTAACAACTTAGCCTATGCAATTCAAGAGAATTAGGTGATGCTGAAATCTTTAGAGAAGTTGAAGATGATGTATTAAAAAGTGGAAAGACACCAGGAATAGATAATATCTCTGCAGAACTCCTCAAACATGAGAGCATAGAAACAATAAATGTTATGAGAAAACTTTGACAAGGCATATGGGAAATAAAAAATCGCCAATGGAATGGACACAATTATAAAAAAAAGTGAATTTAAAATTGTGCAAAAATTATAGAACTATTAGTTTTATCACTCATTCAAGCAAAGTTATGCTAAGGATATTGTTAAACAGATTGAAAAAAATAATCAGAAGAAATACTAGCTGAAGAACAAGCAAGTTTTCATAAAAACAGAAGTTCTATAGAACAAATTTTCAACATCAGAATAATCATTGAGAAACATCTACAACATCAGCACGAAATATATCACAACTTTATCAATTTCACTAAGGCATTTACTAAAGTATGGCAAGAAGTTTACTGGAAGATTATAGAGAAATTTTAGTTTGACAGAAATATAATAGAAATAATTGAAGCATTTTCAAAACAACTGCAGATGTTCAACAAGGACGCATTTTATCACCAGTGTTATTCAATATATTCTTGGAACACACATCTTGCAAGAGACACTACGGAACCATCACACAACAATTTCAATTGGTTGCCACCTTATATGTAATGAGTGGTTTGAAAATGACACTGATCTTATGGCTGGCAATGAGAAAGAACTTCAAGAACTTACTTCTAAACTTGAAAAAACTTGAAAAACTGAGGGTATGGTATGGAAAAGAACATTGATAAAAGCAAAATAATTACAAACAGAGATGGCAACACAGCTCCTGCTAAAATATGGGTGACAGAAACTAGAATAAGTTGATACATCTAGATACTGAGGATCTTATATGAACAGCACTACCAAAGAAATAAAGATTAGACTTGAAGTAGCCTTGACTGCAATATCCACATTAAATAACATAGAAGAACAAAATAAGTACAGCAGTTTAGGTAAAAAAGCTATATAAATCTCTAATAACACCTAATCTTTGGTATGAATGTGAAAATTGGACAATTATAACTGAAATGAAGAGGAGAATACAGACTTTTGAAAGAAAATGTTACAGGCGAATATTACACATCCATTATACAGAATATGAAACTAATATATATGTGAGAAGCAAAATAAATGCTCTTGCAGTCCAACAAGAACATCTCATGGCAGTGGTGAGCCATCTTGTGTGGTTTTGTAAAATTTGTGTGGTTTTGCCACATGATGAGGCATGATTCTTGTTACAAAACTATCTTGCAGGGAACAGTTGAGGGTAGAAGAAGAAGAGGAGGAAAGAGGAAAGCATGGGTTGATGATAATATTAAAGACTGAACAGGATTAAGATTCTCCACACTCAAAGAACTGATAACAGAGAGGCATGGCAAAATTTTTGTGTTGATGTTTTCAGAGTGACACCTCCACGACCTAGAAGGGTTATGGGTTTGATTATGATGATTTTGCCTGTGTGTTGCCAGGGCCCAAAAGGGGAGCAAAGAATAGCAAAACTGTTTACCTTCCACGCATGTCGTAAAAGGCGACTAAGGAGGTTATGGGATGGAGTTGGCTGTCCCATCCCATATAGGGTCAGTGATCCAAAGCCATGCTGAAGTCGGATGTATCAGGCTGAAAGGCGCAGATATCATAGCAATGCTGTAAACCATGACACAATGCATTCCGTTCTCCAGACTGCATCCTACTAATCTGCAGGAGTTTGAGAACGAATGCAGAAGAAGAACGAAGAAGATTATGATGATTTTACTTTTGTTGTACATTTTACAAATGCCCTACACTGTGTTTTCAATAAGCCTATGCTCTAACATTGGTTATCAGGTTTCTAGTTATAGCACATGTCTACATGTGACAGTAACAATAACTCTATACATTCTGCTTGTGACAGTCAGCTGCAATAGTTCTATGTGTATCCCTTGTTTCAGTGATTATCAACACATGCACTGGAGCGGGGTTTAAAGGTTTTTTAATACAGGCCAGGCGTGCTGATAGTAGTCTTAGTCAAGTTGAAGCTTTGGGAAATTTTAGTGTGATTGCCAATACAAGACAGACTTGTCCAGAGGTAATGACATTATTTGTCATGTGCATTATGTATTAGAAATCAAAAATTAATTTAAATATTTAAGGATCTTTGTCATATGTTATGCTACGGGTTAGGTATGTTGATGTTTAGGTTAGGTACAAGATTTTTTTAAAATTTCATGTTTTGTAGGTTCAGAGAACACCTTTTAATCTATTTGAACATGTTTTCAAAATTTATCTGAGTTATAAAACTTTTTGTTTCATTTCAAGTACTTTATTATTTTCTTCTGTTCCATTTGTTGCATATCCATTGGAACCATCTGGCAGCAAATAAACAAATTTGCATGTTATAAAGAATCACTTTTGGCAGTAGGGAAACGTCATAAGCTTTTTTGGTTTGAACATGTAGTGAGACACGACTCACTTTCTAAAAATATTTTGCATGGAATAGTCAAGGGTGGAAGGAGAAGAGGAAGTAAAAAGAAAAAAAAAACCTGGAAGATAATCAAGGAATGGTCTGAGCGTGATTTTTTTGTTCACATGATTTAAATTTTATTCCTCCCTCCCAATTATTCTTTGAACATCTGTTCTAATACTATCAGTCCACCAAGGTATCTTCTTTCTATATCTTTAATCTTACACTTCACCATATGCATATCTATTGCAGGTGTCCCTTTTGCACTGTGAGAGTACACTGCCCCCCCCTTCCTGATGATCCTTGGGAGGGCTCTCAGTGCATATCGTTAAGATTGATTCATTCGCAGAAGAAGTTGTGACTTTTTAATCTCCAAGTCACAAAAGTTGCATGAAATCATGCATAATATTAAAAAGTTTGAATGTGGACATATCTTCCCATAAGAAACATAAATTTATTTTACACTTGTACTTAAAGTATGTGACATAAATGAATCTCTAATGAGAAGAGATAGATCTGATCAAATAACAGCAGTTATAGATTTGTTATGAAGAAGATGATGCTGAAGGCAATAACATATATTATACAAAGAATGACAGAAATTAGAGTGAGCAGGGATGTTTGGAGAAAGTGTGTCCTCTCTAGAAATATCTGAAGATCACATAATGAACATTTCACTGGACCATGAGTCTGAATACTCTTGGATTGCTGCTTAAATAGCGAGCAGACATATGACCTACTTTACTGGTTTTCAACGATATACCTAGCATACTGTTATGACAAAAACTGTACAAAAGTCCACCAAAAGTCATAAAAACGTTACAAAATCTGAGGGAAAAAAACCTTACAAAGTAAATAAGTATATTCAATACAAGAATCGTAAATAATGATTTAAAATTGCTTGTGTGTTACCATGGCCTGAAAGGGAGCAAAGAATAGTATGCTGTTTTTTGCCAGACACTTCAATTATTTGTGCTTCCAGTAATTAACAAAACTACATTACCATGTTTCAAGCTTTACCTGTTGGATTTCAGTTTTGCGCAGTGAGTAGGCTTTGCATATTATCTATTTCAATCTTAGATTATTTCTTGTGTGAGAACATTCCAGAATGCATCAGCCACAAAGATTATATTTTTTATTATAGTCTTGTTTGTTACAGAATGCAGCATTGGCTCACTCAGATGACAGTATCAAGATGTCTCGCACTTTAACATGGCATCCACCACTGAAACCTCAAGGTCACATTGTTTTCAGGTATGCACTTGTGAGTGCATAAGTAGATAAGACAACAGCATATAATGCAGTAGCGGTAGAAAAAAATGGAAAAAAAAGAAGCAGACCCAAGAAACAAATTCAACCCTGCAGAAGCATCAAATGAAGATCACAGCTCATTCACCGAACTACAATTTGCAGATGATCAATGTTTAATATATAAATATGAAAACGAATTATAGTGGCACATACGCTTGCTCCATACAACCTTCGAACAACACAACATGAAACTAAACACATCAAAAACAGAGACTATGAAGATAAGCAGAACACCAGGCCAGTTAAATGTATCTGTCAATGGTATAAAGCTAAAGCAAGTTCCAGAGTTTAAATACCTAGGAAGTATCTGTACAGAGGATGCCAAACTTGTCAGAAAGATTGAAACACTGTGCCAAAAAGTCAATACTGTAACTTACCAGCTGTCACCAATACTTAAACACCCATCAATCTGCATGGCTACAAAATGGCAATTGATTTGTAATTGAAACAGTATTTTATACCAACTCTGTGTTGCCAATGTCAAACATGTCCCTTGAGAAAAACACTAGCGAAAAATATAAGATGGTTCAGTCACGTTATGAGAATGGAACCTGCGCAACCATCCATTCGTGCATACATTAGCAGATGACTGGGTTACAACGAAGACCAAGAACTAGATGAGCAGAGACAATCAAAGAAACATTAAATAGTCACTGGCTTACCATGGCCAATGCAACTCAAATGGGTAAAGACAAAAAAACTCTGAATCCCCCCACGACTCTTAACAGCACGGGTGGAAATGACAATAGATAGATAACAGTAGAGGTGGGACATGATAGAATCCTCACAGTGCTGGTTGCAGAATTTGAGGTTGAGGTTACTATTTCTTGTCCTCAATAGCATCCCTTTTTCTACTGAATAAATTATATTGTAACTTTAGTAATATTTTTGCAGCATGTAGCAATCTCTATCTTGTTCATGTGCAAAGACTGCTAGATTCATAAAAATTCATCAACATAAATGTTTCATTAGTATCAACAAAGAGGATTATGATAAATTTAATCTGAGTGCAATTTCTCAAAAAGGCTCAAGAAGTAGAGGATTGGCTTTGTTGTACTTGAATTTCTCCATATTTATTTCCCCCATCACAATGAAGCAGCACTTTGTTGACACTTGCAGAGATGGGGAAATTTAGGCCAGAAAGAGAACTGATAAGCCTCTAATCCACATGCTAAGCCAAATGCTCTGGGATGTGATATCACGTCATATTCTTAAAGCATTGTATGTTAAGTAATGGTTATTTCAAAGAAACAAAATAACACACCTTGCAAGATCAAAGTGAATGATATAGTATTAGAACAGGCCCACCAATTCAAATATCTAGGTACAATGATTACAGCAGATGGAAGAAGCTCAACATAAATAAGATGCAAAATAGGACAGGCAAAAACAACATTCAGAAAAATGAAAAATATACTGTGTAATATGACCTTGTCATTAGAGGTAAGAAAGAGAGTTCTGCAGTGCTATATAACCACTATACTAACATATGGGTGCGAGTCTTGGACAATAAACAAACTGGAAAGTGGGAGATTGGAGGCAACAGAGATGTGGTTCTACAGAAGAATGCTGAGAATACCATGGACTGCCAGAAAAACTAATGTAGAGGTGTTGAAAGAGTTAAATGCGAAATGGACCTTAATCAACAATATAAGAAAAAGGCAATCTTCTTTTTTTTAGCCACTTCATGAGACAGGCAGGTTTAGAGAACATAGTCACAACAGGCAAGATTGAAGGCACCAGAGACAGAGGGCGACAACATGAGAAAATATTAGACAGTTTGACAACCTGGCACGGCAAGGAAACACCAACGACTTTGATACATAATACTGTGGACAGAGAGCTGTGGAGAGCCATGACCGCCTACGCCAGCCGGCATGGCACCTGATGATGATTGTATGTTATTTGATACTTTTATCTATACATTATTTTCAGGGCAACATTTGTGAGGAACTACCAAACTTTTTGGGTTGATGTGATATCAGGAATTCTGGTTGATGCAAGCATTAATACAACAGTAACTTCAAGTACTTTGATGGCAGCAACACAACTAGACATTAGCTGCTCTGTTAGTAAAGTTAGCAACACCCCAGAACTTACTAAGGGCAGTACTCAGGCTACAATTTCTACTGTGGATACAAACAACCAGGCTGCACAGGTATTTCCTGGATAATCTTTCAAAAATCCTATGCTGAATTGTTCCTTGAATTTGAGACCATTTCTTTTGACATAGTAGTTAAGTCTGTCAGTTGTGTTTTTTGTATGCAAGGAATAGCATATTTGTGCCCCAACTCATAGCCATTTGTGCTGCAATCTCTTTTTTTCACAGCAAAGTATGCTAATGTTGTACAGTCTGAAAGGGGAGAAAAAAATAATAATAGAACCACCTGCTATGCATGCATTAAGAGGTGACTGATAAGAGAATGGATATGTGGTTCACTAACTCACATGATTTGTGTTGTGATAAAGCCTGCTGAAGACCCATTCTTGGAATGAAGGCAATCAACCCTTTTATCTGCAGCATGCCTTAAGGTAAGAATAGTCACAACACAACTCCCTCTGGAGTAGGAGGCTATCTCTGGCACTATGCCCTACAGTCATATTAAGTGAAACAGTAACATGAGACTTGGAAAACTCTGGAAAGCTGAAAGTAAAACTTATACCTGTCAATCTGTAAGGTGTTCCCTTATAAAGTAAGCTTTTCAACATTCAACAATATAACCCTTACATCATCAATGTAACCTATTTCATAATTTTCAGGTTTAAGCTTTTTCTGTCATCATAAATGCATTCTAAAGAAACGTGCATGCCATTTTATTTCATTTCTAAGAATATTAAAGAGGCCATTCAAGGCCATAGATATGGCTTCAATTGGAGAATTGGGAGGGGGGGGAGATTTACCTTAGGTGCAATTACCAGTTTTTGTGTGCAAAATTCCTTCATGTTTATGCAGTTGTTTTTGTGACCTTTTTTGGAAAATTGTTAAGTAGGGGAAGAGAGGGTGTTTACCTGTTTTGGCTAAATTCATAGTGCTAAAAGTCATGCTCTGATTTCTTGAGGTAGAGGGGGAATTTAACCCCTCTCCCCGCCCCTATCCTCCCAATGCACATACTTGAGGTCATTTCAATGTAATCTGATCTTAAAGAGTATTTCAAAATATATTTCAAGTAGATAAATTTTGCAGATAGGTTTGATCAATTATTTGTGATTTCTTTATTGAATGATTTATAATTTATAAATACATTTTTTTGCTATGTAAGATTTTTTGTTTTCGTAAGGTTTTTAATATGATGTGTGGTACTTATTAAAATGTTTTTCATTCAAGAAGTTGACATTTTTTTAAACTCAGTATCTGGGATAGAGAACATAACTGCCAAACTCGTACTCCCTAGGGGTTTTATCACCACGCAGGACGATCTCATTAACACTGCATAAACACTGATAAAAGTGTGTTTTATTGTTGACAAA
Source organism: Meghimatium bilineatum (assembly GCA_034231615.1). NCBI lineage: Eukaryota > Metazoa > Mollusca > Gastropoda > Stylommatophora > Philomycidae > Meghimatium > Meghimatium bilineatum. Next base: position 16,796,606 of record CM067316.1, on the reverse strand, counting down.
CAGAAGCAACCAGGAGCCATAGTTTCATTGAATTTTTTTTTGGGGGGGGGGGGGGCAGGGGGTGGGAGAACACTGAGTATCTATGGTCTTTCAGGGATGCTGTGATGTTGGTTCAATAACAATAACTATTTTCTCCTCACAGAAATGTATAAAGTTAACCTTCTGTGTATTACCAGGGCCCTAAAGGAAGGAAAGAATAATAATGTTGTTACCTTTCAAGTATGGCATAAGAGGCAACTAAGGAGGTTTTTGGAGTGGAATTGGCTGTTTATCCCATATAGGGTTAAAATTACCCACAAGCCAAGCTGAAGTTTAATGTGCCTGGCCAAAAGGCACACAGCTATCACAGCTCATCTGTAAACCAAGATACAATTCTCTTCTTTCTTTAGACTACATCCTTCTCTTCTGCAGGAGTTTGGGCACGAATGCAGAAGAAGTAGAAAGTTAACTTATATAACCATTTATAAACAGTTGTATAATCTTCTAATACATTGTTTTGCATTCTTACCAGGAAAAAGGTATAGTAAAAGATTCAGCATGTGGTGTTACTAAAGGCTGTTTCTCCAATTGTCATGATACTGTATGTAATTATGTCATTTCTTGGAGCCAGGAAGGGGATTATGGTATCTACACTCTGTCCGCTGATATGGCTTCTAGTGCAGAAACATATCTAGCCTTGGGTTTCTCAAATGATGACCAAATGGTAATTAATTGACTTCTATACAAAAACAAAACAAATTGATAAAGCTAAGTATAGTGGGTACTTAGAAATTGGAATAAAATATTTTTAAAGAGGAAAATTAACTTGTAAATGGACTTTTGATTAGTTATTTTATTACAAATTAATGTGTTAGAAAGCTACTGAGCATATGTTGGTCAGACTTCAAATCACACACAGTTGTCTGACAAGAATCAAAACAAGAATATGTATCAAGCTATATTAGAAAGCGTCGCTGGAATTACATCAGATGCGAATTGATACTGAAAGTCCCCCCTGTCAAGCTTTGATGTGGTCACCAAAGGGCAAGAGAAAATGAGGAAGACCAAAAGAACTTTACGTAGAACTATTACAAGAGAAAGTTTAACCATCGGTATCAGAAGCTATGAAGATCTAAAGCAAAATGCAATGAAACGAGAGACATGGAAATCTATGACATCCGCCCTATGTGCCGTCTTTGGCCTAAAGAAATAATTAACTAATTTCATTATAAGTAATATAAATGGAATTCATCTGCTCCAGACTATAAAAATTTACCAGTTATGAAATATTTTTATAACAATTACTAGTTGTTTAAACATATTTGTTTCTGTTTTGCTCCTCAGGAATTATGGGTTATTTGCTCTTACTCTCAAGTGCAAGTGAATATTTTCTCCAAATCCTTAACTTCATACCCAGAAGAAACTCTCAGTGGTGTGCAATGATTTGGGAACAAGTCTCCTACTCAGAAGGGGTTGTAGATGTTTCAATCCTTAGAAATTATGAGCAATTAGATCTTACTCCCTATGTGCAACTTCTCCAGAGCTTTATAACACATTCAGAAGATTCCCAACACTTAGCAGTGTGCAATAGTTTTAGAAGAAGTCTCAAACACAGAGGGAGTAATCTTGAGTAGTTTTAGAAGAAGTCTCAAACACAGAGGGAGTAATCTTGAGTAGTTTTAGAAGAAGTCTCAAACACAGAGGGAGTAATCAAGTAGTTTTAGAAGAAGTCTCAAACACAGAGGGAGTAATCTTGAGTAGTTTTAGAAGAAGTCTCAAACACAGAAGGAGTAATCTTGAGTAGTTTTAGAAGAAGTCTCAAACACAGATGGAGTAATCTTGAGTAGTTTTAGAGGAAGTCTCAAACACAGAGGGAGTAATCTTGAGTAGTTTTAGAAGAAGTCTCAAACACAGAGGGAGTAATCTTGAGTAGTTTTAGAAGTCTCAAACACAGAGGGAGTAATCTTGAGTAGTTTTAGAAGTCTCAAACACAGAGGGAGTAATCTTGAGTAGTTTTAGAAGAAGTCTCAAACACAGAGGGAGTAATCGAGTAGTTTTAGAAGAAGTCTCAAACACAGAGGGAGTAATCTTGAGTAGTTTTAGAGGAATTCTCAAACACAGAGGGAGTAATTTTGAGGTGGTCAATTGTAGGAATTGTTATGGAATTTTAGAAATTTTTATGGAATTTTAGGAATTTTAAACTCTCAAATTTTGCAAATCTAACATTCTTGTCTGATTCTTAGCTCTCCAAGGGAATTCTCACATCCTGCACAAAATTGATTTCCACCACACCCCATGGGCCACCTGTTCATAGCCGGGGCATCACATATACATTAAAAGTTAGGATCATGGTTAGGGTTCAAGCTCATCTGGTTTCCCCCAGTATGATGTGCAATGCATGGTACCCTGAATGTTGCTTCACAAAAGAAAACTAATTGTTCAGATGGTATGCTGTGAGGCTTGCACAAGAGGAAAGACTCACTATATTGGCATGTTATTTGAAAGTTTACTATTCCATAATGTCTGATAAGCTAGTAGTGAGACTTCAGACCTTCCACATGTAGAAACATATATAAGAGTGCTAATATGCATTCAATTATATATTAAGTTGGTAGCAAATCCTATTCAGAATGTAGCAATCAACCCCACATTTTTTGGCTGTAGCGAATTTCAAGGCAATATTTACGATTAGCAGATTGCCATTACATTCTCTGCAGTCTGGAGGCACAATTGTCAGCTGTGTACCTGTCCACCATACAGCAAAATAAATCATACATTAACACTATAAAATTATTAATAATTACACCACTTTGCTGGGACTGAGAACTTGAGGTGCAAGCCCTTATCCTCTTGATATATGCAGAACCAATCTGAATGTCCATTAGTTCATCATGATTCCATATCATGCTCACAAATTGTCATAAAAGGGCCACAAAATACTAAACATACATGATTCAAATATACATTGTCAGTAAAAATGTACAGCCATCAAAGATTATGCATGATTATGGGTCTAAACATCTAGAAACTACACAAAGCAAACATAATTGCATCAAACTGGAGAACACTGGTTTCTGCTCTACACACATATACAGTGTCAAAGGAACACATAGATATATAGTAAATGTTCTACAATAATATTACCAGTAGTTCATATCCTATTCTTCTTCTGCGTTCATTCTTAAAATTCCACAGATTAGCAGGGTGTAGTCCAGAGAATAGAATGGGTTATCTCTTGGTTTACAATTTGGCTGTCGCATCTGCATCTTTTGGCCTGACACATCCAACTTCAGCAAAGCCTCAGATCACTTTGGCCCTTTATGTGATGAGACAACAAACTTCTCCCCCAAAAACTTCTGTAGTCACATCCTACGAAATGCGTGGCAGGTCACAACAATGTTTCTATTTTTTTCTTCCCTTTCAGGACATGACATCACAATATTCTGTTGTGAACATAGTGATCAACCCAACATTTTATACTGAAGTAGTTTTAGGCAATATAATAATTTTGTTCAACAGGTTGCTCTTGCTTTCTGAACAGTATGGAACAAATTTACTAGCACATGATTTGAGACCTGATATACTGATATTATAAGAAAAGCTCTTTGTTTCCCAGTCCGGATATGATAATATATTTGATTTTTCCATATATTGTTGGACCCATAAGAGGAACAAAGAATAATAGCAACATAACCTCTTATGCATGCCATAATAGGCAGCTAGGCAAAATTTAGCATTAAATTATATATATGCCACTCCATAGATGGTAACATGACTGAACAATATATACTAAAGTCAGATATGTTAGTTAGTTAGTCGTCGGATCATCATCACTGCAAACTGGACACATCCATAGTTGCTCCGATCTCTCCTTGAGTGTATCCGGCATCACACTTCTGCTGTCTCTATGCTGGTTGACCATCATTCTTCTGCGCCCTCCAAAATGTTCACCTCTAGCAACACCGCATTTCAATCCCTGATCTTTAATCCTAGCCATTGAAAAGGAATCATCATCCACATTAGTCTCACTCTCGCGTGTTATATCTCTTAAGGAGTTCAAAACGTCAGCACGATCCATTGCCCCATTGCCCTGTGCCACAATCGCACACGATGCCAGTTGATCCGCTCTTTCATCGCCTCGAAAATAATGTCCCGGCACGAAAATAAATGTAACCGCTTTCAAGCTCGCATTTCTCAAGGCCTCAATCCACTGTTCGCGAACGATACCCACTTGTTTCTTCTTAATCATACTCATAAGAGTCACTCAAGATGCAGACCTACGTTACCTTCTGTGTGCGTAGCCACTCAAATGCCTTGGTCACCACCATAGTCTCCATGGTCATACTACTCGTAGTGACCGCAAAGGCACCACTTTCCTCCTTGATCGTTTTACCTGCGCACTGAGCTGTAAAGGCCCAAGCACTGCGAACATGCCTAGTTACAGATCCATCAGTGTATATAATCACATCCCCCTCTTTGGTATTCTCACTGATTAAAGCCTGCACTTCTTTCTCCACAGTTGTGGGACACCATTCCCTGCTAAGTGATATTACTACTCTCAAACAAGTTTCGAAATCTGTGGGTAGACCTATCCATTCCGCACCTGCTGCCACATCCTGTAATCTGCACGCGCTTTGTATTACATCCTCAGCACGTCCCATTCATGACCTTCCTCTCTTGAGTCTGCTGCCTTAAACTTTCTGTATTTCGGAATACAACGGGTGTCCCTTATCTGCATGTATTTGAAGGTACGCCCGTGCACTGCAATACTGTAATCTATGCTCAGCTGTTGGGCAGTCAAGTAGGTATCGCATAGCTCTTGTCGATGTGTCTCTTGTGCATCCCTTAATGATACACATTGCTGCATTCTGGACTCTATCCAGTCTTTCGATCTGAGTTTGGCTAAGAGTCAGAATTGCCAGTGCATATTCCACCACAGCCACAACCAAACCCTGGTACAGAAGAAATAACAATCTTTGCTCACACTGCATAGCAGCCATAACCTTCATTGCTGCTAAGCCTTTGCCTGCCCTTATGATAATGTGGTCAACATGTTCCTTGAAACTCAGATATGAAATAAAGTCAGATATGTTGAATTGAAAGGTAAATATATCACAGTCAAATTGTAAATTATCACACAATGAATTTCATTCTCTGAATTGCATTCACTTGTATTTCAGGAGTTTGAGAATGAACACAGAATAATAAGAGACACTTAACCACTTCTTAATTTTGTCATTTTCACAGGGAGATGATAGCATAACAGGATGTGCTTTATCCAAAGATGGCTCAGTTGTTTTGTTTAATGGCCGAAATACAGGAGAAAATCATCCAACATTATTTATAGATAGTGTATGTTCTCTTTTTTACAAGAATTATTTGATAATTATACTTATTTGCTATTAACTTCATATTTTATTTCTAAATGTAATGTTTGTTTGTTTTTCGTTCGCTCCATTGTAACCATCACGGATATCAGTGCGATTTCCGCCGGGAGCGTGATTACGTTGTGCCATCGTTATGCGCCTGTAGGCCTAGCACATCCGATTTCGGCATGCCTTGACAATTCGGGTGGGCTACCCTTAGCCTGTGACAGCCTCTATATCTGTCTCCAGGCACGCGTAGTGGCGACTCTTCGCCCAGACGATTTTTGCTCTTGTCTGACTCGCACGAGGTGTTCCACTGTCTATGAACTTGCCTCGTGTAATTGGACATGCTGTGCCTGTGCCCATTGGGTACTGAACCGTTTCTCATCCGTGAGCCTGGTTCCTTAAGGGGAAGAACTCAACAGAGGAGGACCATGGCTCTTTCACCCTCTTACCCGAGGTGTCATTCACCGACATAGTGTACCCCTTGTCCAAGTTCGAGTCTCACACCACGCGTTTGAGAGCAAGGCGTTCTCGAGCTGAGCGTCCTTGTCCCAATAGCGCCTGATATTTCTTCAGATATTTCTAGAGAGGACACACTTTCTCCAAATCATCAGGTACTGAACCATTTCTCTCTTCAAGTGTATTTCCGGTGTAGGAAAACCTGACAGTAGAGTTGGGCCAGGGATAAATCATTGTCCCTTTTGTGCCTGAGCCCATCGGGTACGGAACCCTTTCTCTCTGCAAGTGCGCTTCCGGTATAGGAAACCTTGACAGTAGAGTTGGGCCAGGACTACCACCGTTGTCCCTTTCTTGCCTAAGCCCGTCGGATACAGAACCCTTTCTCTTCGCGAGCATATTTCCGGTTTAGGTAGACTCGACATTAGAGTTGGATTAGGTCTTCTTGCTTTACCAAACGCCAATGAATGGGTCTGGGTCTCTGCCTGTAAGGGACACAGGTAACTAGAAGCTCGACTCGAGCTGACTAAGCTTGTAGTTCCCCTTTCCTAGGGACTTTTCACTTTCTATTTGCAGTTCGCGCTGCCCTCTAGCGCTGTTCTGCTTTTTCACTGTTTCATTGTACTCAGTATGAAATCTATTTGTCTCTCGCCATGCATCTACCTTTACGTGCATTTTACATTGGCCGCCGCTCCAATGTTCTGACTGAGCTGACTAGCTTCACTGTATGTCGACAGTGTCGTTATATGTGGTGATGCTGATGGTGTTGGAGCTATTGTCTGTCTTTTGTGCAGTCAAATCTCTTTCTATCTGCTATCTCCACATTCTCGGACACGATCCCCAAATGATTTGGCCAGAATCAGCTCGAGCTGCTGTGTTTCTGTTTCCAGGGTGCACCGCGTGGAGGTACATTTGGGATCTTGGTTATCTGCTAACTCTGGGTCCATCTAGAGCAATACGTTCCCTTTGCACCCCTCTAAATGTAATAATTCATGCTTAAATAAATAATTCAAACTTATCATATTTCAGTGCACAATGATTCATGCATACATATTTCTGACTTCATCATATTTCAAAATGTAACAATTCATGCTTAGGCCTACATAAATATTTCTATCAACCTGCTATTTTAGTATAGCAATTAATGCTTACATAAATATATCTAATCTCATTATATTTCACAATGTAAATTGTAAATTAATGCTTACATAAATGCCTAATTTCATTATATTTTACAGTGTAAATTCATGCTTACCAGGGTACATAAATATGTATAATTTCATTTCACAAAATAAATTCATACCTACATGCATAGGTGTAAACTAGTATGGATTTTCCACATTGATACTGATTTCAGCCCTCCCCCCCCCCCCCCCCCCAAAAAAACTTGCACAATTTTTATTTGTATATTTTTTGGTATTTATTTATTTTATTTTTTTTAAAAAGGGTCATTTGGTATTACATCTTCAGTAATTACTGCTAATGTGGATGTTTTGCATATATTGAAGAAAAAAATTACATTTAAAACAAACAAAAATCTGGGGTTTTTTGTAGGTGCTAAATATGAATGTTTTTATTGAAATACGGAAATAAATTGATAAAAACTGATTTATGGAAAAATAAGCTGACAGCTATAAATTAACTTTCTCATCTTTTAGAATGTCACACTTCAGAACCATTCAAATACAGATGGTGCCCTGTCATGCACATTTAAACGTTTAATAGCAGCATCAGCTGATGGAAAACGGGTTGATATATCCAAGCCATGGATATTATTGTTTGCTAGAGGCCTTGCAAGTGTCTGTGAGTAAACTTAGTGATTTGTCTGTGAGTAAATTTAGTGATTTGTCTGTGAGTAAACTTAGTGATTTGTCTGTGAGTAAACTTAGTGATTTGTCTGTGAGTAAACTTAGTGATTTGTCTGTGAGTAAACTTAGTGATTTGTCTGTGAGTAAACTTAGTGATTTGTCTGTGAGTAAACTTAGTGATTTGTCTGTGAGTAAACTTAGTGATTTGTCTGTGAGTAAACTTAGTGATTTGTCTGTGAGTAAACTTAGTGATTTGTCTGTGAGTAAACTTAGTGATTACTAAACATAACCATGATTTATATTTGTAAGGGAGAACTGTACAAGTTTTATATATAAAATATGGAATGTTTGTGTCTTTAAAATCCTGCAATTTATCTGAAGTCGGAAGATAGGAGTATGGAAAATTAAAAATATATTATAACAATTTAGCTGGCCAGTTAAATTATAGATCTATGTAGTCTGATAATATAAGAAATGTTTCTTTATTCTGATGGGCAGAGTGCCAGGGAATAGAAGAAGACCAAGGAAATGATGGACTAGTGACATCAAAAAATGTGCGAGTATACCTCTGGCCAATGCAGGTCTTCTTGTCTGGGACAGAGAGGCATTCAGAGTATCCACGATAAAGATAACATTCTGGAAAGTCTATGCCACTTGATATATATGCAGCCCTTTTTTTCTATTAAAAAAAAGGTGGCGGTACAGTATGTAATAAAATAGAAAATGGGTAGTCTATACTTTGGTGTAACTCCCTCTCCCACCCTCACCTCCCTGGCGTAATGATGATGATGTTCCTCCTTCACAAATGAAGATGAGCATGGCATGAAAAAGAAATGTGGTTAACCAAGTCGAAAAAAAAACATTTGTGATTGTCTAATTTGATTTGGGTTTGTGAGTTAGTAGGTGCCCAATGAGTGAGATTTGTGTCAGAAAAGTTATATTTCAGTGCATGCAGCGCCCATGTGTTGCGGGGTCTGAAAGGGGAGCAAAGAATAGCAACACTGTTTACCTTCTACGCATGTCGTAAAAGGCGACTAAGGAGGTTATGGGATGGAGTTGGCTGTCCCATCCCATATAGGGTCAGTGACCCAAAGCCATGCTGAAGTCAGATGTGTCAGGCCGAAATGTGCAGATATCATAGCAATTATGTAAACCATGACATAACGTATTTCGTTCTCCAGACTACATCCTGCTAATCTGCAGGAGATGAGAACGAACGCAAAAGAAGAAGTGCATGCAGGAGTCAGAGGGTCCCGAGTAGGAGAGTTTTCAGATTTGTCCTTCCGCTTCCATTGCTTGTACATTGCCTGCAGTGTTCTCTCTTTTTCAAATTTAGTGATACCAACCATGATCTGGGTGTGTCAAGCTGAGCAATAAAGGGCTGTAGTCTCCCAGGAGCTAGGATCGATGCTGCAGTGCTTGAGAGAGTTTTGTGTGTGATCATTGAAGTGCTTTTTCTGCCCTCCTCTTAAACATTTGCCATCACACAGCTCCCCATAGAATAATTTCTTTGGAAGGCACTTGTTTGGCATACGGACGATGTGGCCAGTCTAGCAGAGTTTGGACCTAGTCAGCAGGGCATGGATACTTTGCATATAGGACTTTTGAAGGATATTCATATCTGGTACTCAATACTCTCATGAAGCTTCTTAGGTACCAAAGGTAGAAAGAGTTAAGCTGTTGAGTAGGTTTCGCATAGACAGTCCAGGATGACGCTGTATAAAGTTGGTAGAATCACTGCACGGTAGACGTCCAACTTAGTTGTCAAACTGAGACCATGCCTGATCCAGACATTGGCATGAAGTCTCCCAAATGCCACACTGGTGTGAGCAATACATAGAGCAACATCCTCGTCAATTGTTGCAGTTTGCGATTGGGTGCTGTCAAGATACATAAACTTAATAGCAGTATTGAGCATTTGCTCCTTTACTGTAATTACTTGTTCTGTGTAGGGGACACCTGGTGCTGGTTGATACATTAATGTCTTCGCTGTGCTGATGGGGAGAGAGAATGCATAACAGGCCAAAGAAAAGAGGTCTATACTGTTGTGCATGTTTTTCAGACTGGTAGCATTGAGTGTACAATCATTGGCAAACAAGAGATCGCAAACAATGTCCGTCTAAGTTTTGGTCTTGGCCTTCAATCTACTAAGATTGAATAGCCCTCAATCAGCTTGATAGCGAAAGCAAATTCCTGCACCGTTATTCCGGAAGGCATCATTTAACATGGCAGAGAACACCATGCTGAAGAGCGTCGTTGCCAGGACGCAACCCTGTTTGACACCATTAGTTAAAATTAATGAGATGATAATGAAAGCCATGACTTGAGTGATGAAAATTGAATTTTAGTGAGGAAGAGTTGTGCAATGTCGTCAGCCTTACTCTCTTGCCCCTACACATATGGTCTAAATGGCAAGAAGAGTCAAATGACTGAGTGTGTGTTGGAGTGAAGTAGATGATCAGGGTGCCTTACTGTCTCACCGTGGTCTTTGATGGTCTATAATGCTAGTTAAATGACGCCTTTCCACCCAGTGGCCCATGTTAGTTGAGCTATTTTGTACAGTCCACTGCATCCAGACAAGATATGAGCCCAAAAAGCAGAAGCTATGAGTACAGATCCCATTTGCCACTTTCAGTGCTTTTAAACGGCGAAGTTATTTCAGGGGAGGGGGGAGATTGCTGTTGCATGCGGACAGCGGTTATGAATCACTATTGAGGGTTAAATAGAAGAATAGTTGGATAAGGGAGAATTTTGGGCTATTAGCCGCCCATGTGAAAGTTTTCTGACTGCAGACTTGTGGCACTGTGCTAAGGCATATTTAATACCCGTAAAACGTAACAGGGCTTTTTTTTGATGAAGTTTGCTCTCCATTTTGCTAGTGCTAAACATAATTATAGCTATCTGCCTAGATTGACCGGGTGACATCATGAACATAAGTATGTAGATACATGTTGACTGGTGTGTGGACAGTTACACTATCCAAGGTTATTGAATTTTTACTTCACACACTTAAGAATGCAAAGAAACACAAGTTAATATTGTAATCCTTGACGAATAACAGTAATATCCATGATTTGGAATATGTCACACGGTATAACACATGTCGGAAAGCATAGCTCCGTGTATTTAAATACAATTTGGCAAAAGAAGAGAAGTTCCACAGCTATCCTGCTGCCATGTTCAAGTAAACCCTGGCGTAATATGACTTTGCTAATATGCATTTTTTATTTTTTTTCAAAATATTTACTTATATATGATACAATTTTAGATATCAATAGTATACTTGGTCCTACTTCATAAAAATGTTTGCAATCATTCACCTGGGGAAAGACAATAGACAACTGGTAAAAGAACTCATAAAAACCATATGAGTAAGCTTAAAGCCACTGTCAGAAAAAAATGTTAGAAGCCAATTTATACATTTATACAAATAAAACATCATCGTAATAAATAAAAACTATACATCTGTGACTTTAGCAGATGCTAGAGTACCCGTGCACAGGTGCTGAGATATTCCAGAAAGAGATTAAAGAACAAGTAGCTATTAGCCAAAGTGGAATTTTGATGGTACTAACATTAAAAACAAAACAAATTATCTGACATGTTAATCCCTTTAAAGGCTTGGTTACTTCTCCTGTTCTTAAGCTCCTGATGGACAGCAGGATGTAGTGCAGAGAATGAAATGTGTTGTGTCATGGTTTACAGCTTATCTCTATTAAATATAGACTTTTTGACCAGAGACATCAAACTATGGTACATTATGACTTTTATATTAGTTTGATCTATGAGTTCTAATTGTACCCTCAAATTTACTTAGTTGCCTCTTATAGCATGCATGACTGCTCATAGTGTTGCTTTTCTTTGTTCCCTTTTTAGACCCAGTAATACATTATACAGGGGTAAAATAAACCTAGTCTTTGTATAACATGTGGATTAAAAATAGGAATCCATGGGTTTTGTGCTGAGATACAGAACAATCCATATGAAAATTGACATGCATGAAATGAATGAAATTAATTTCACAACAATAACAAAAAATTGTATGTGTTTCTTCTGTACAGCCTCAAATGATGATGTTATCTTATTATACCATGGACCAGTAAATCGCTTTGTATCACAGTCTGCTTATAGAGTTGATGATACATTTGATTCAAAGGCTAGAGTTTTAAAGTCCCCCCTCATCAAAGCTCATGGTAAGATATAAAATGATTAACCTTCATCACTTCCCATGGAAATTATGTAAATTCCCCCTTGTGGCCAGATTTTTTTTGGACAATTGTGCTATTTTTGGTGGGTGTTTGGAAAATGCAAAAACATTTTTATTTTATAGGTTTTTAAATATTTTTTAAAATCTAAATGATGTATTGAATACTGAATCAAATGATGTAAATTTTGTTGGTGTATGTATTATATGTGATATGTGATAAGGTGGTGAAGATCAAACATGGAGGGAAAAAAATTGGGAGAAAAAAAACCACTCACCCATATTTGTCTGATGTGTGACATCCCTGATAAAATTCTTTTACATAGGACCTATCTAAACCTATTGTATTTATGTTATTTCATAACCAAACTAACGTTCTCATAGTCTGTGAAAACAAGTACCGGTAAAAGTCATACAGGTCACTAACCTTGTAAATCCATTTTTCTAGGTTTGGTAGTTATTCGTGCAAAATGAGATGTTTGAGGAAAGCTATAAATGTCAGAAGAAGAGACTGCTGGAGAAATGAAGATATCAGGAAAGAATTAAAGACTATTTCAAGTCAAGACTACATCGAGAGGTAGCAAACTAGATAGTTTGGTCACGTCATGAAAACGAAACCTGCTCAACCAGCCCTTCGTACATACATCAGCAGAATACTGTGCTACATTTCACGAGAAAGACCAAGAACTGGATCGGCAAAGACAATCAAAGAAACTTTAAATAGACATCAGCTTACCATGGTCAATGCAACTAATGGCCAAAGACAAAAAAATGCTAAATTACCCCCACGATGCTTAACAGCACAAGTGGAAATGACAATAGATAGGTAGAAACTTTGATTTGCTCTGTTGTAGGCTCTCTGTAAAACCTATTTTAATTATTTTTATAATATACCTGTATTTGATATAATTTTACTGCAATCTCCCATTCAGTCAATCATATGTGCAGAACCAGAAATGATGAACACTGCCATTATTCAACCGTACGTGAAGAGCCAGCATCTTCTTCTTCAGAGTACATTCTCAAACTCCTGCTGAATTCTCTTGTAGCAGGACATGTCCTACTAGATTTCCAGCAGAATGTAGTCCAGAGAATGGAAATGCGTTGTCGCCGTTTTATTTGCGCCAATGGCCCGACACATTCATCTTCCGCGGCAACCAGCATCTGATAATGATGAACGCTGTCATTCATTCAGCTGTACGTGAAGAGCCAGCATCTGATAATGATGAATACTGCAGCAATAAAAATAATGATAGCAAACAAAATCAAATTCTTTTTCTACTGATGTTCATTAATTTTAATTATGAGGATTATATCTGATTATTGATTCATGAAATAAAATCATAAATTTCCAGGCAGTTCCATAAGTACTTATTCTCGTTCAGCAGGTATCCCAACAGTACATGAGATCATCTGAAGTATCAATGTGTTTTTTGTTTGCAGTTAGTGCCAACCTATGTATTTTATGGTTAATTAATCTAAATATTATATTAATAATTAATCAATATTTTTTAAATTCGGTAGCGTATCCTATTCAGGACGTAGCCATCAACCCATAATTTTTTGCCTGTAGTGATTTTCTAAGCAATAGAAATACGTTCAGAAGTTTGCCATTGCTTTCTGAAAGGTCTAGATGCTCAAATGCCTGTGGTGGGGATCGAACTCAGTACTATGGTCATCACAGACACACTCTGTACCACTTCACCACTGAGCTTAACGAATTAATCAATAATTAATTTAAATATTAATTTGTTTGGGTTAGGAGTTAGGGTTAGTTATATTTTACATAACTAATACTAACCTTAACCCTAAATATATTTATATTTAAATTAATAAATGATAAACATAAACTGATAAAATCAGCCAAGGGAAATAATCACATAGGTAAGCACTAATTCCAAACCAGTTCTGTTCAATGTTTGTGTAAAGAATTTATTTGACATCACATATGGTGTAGAATTGAGAACAAAACTCTTAATTTTAATAGAAGCAGAAAGATAGTTCCTATTATAATAAAATGTTAATGTGAAATATTAACATCAATAACTCAATGCATTGTTTAAAGAGAGAAATTGTGTGAGAATTTACTGGTAAAATGTTTGTGTGGTGTTTGAATCCTCAGAAATGATCGGTATGAGCAACAGAGCTCTTGTATTCTTTTGTGAAATTGGAAGGTGTGTCATCAGAGTACCGGTAGTTTTTCAACCCAGAAGACTCCAATCTTATGTGATGTGCAATGCTTTGAGTAGAAACTTCCTACTCAGAGGAGAGAAAAACATAGTTGTATAGAAGAAGTACCATGGTGATTCCATAAGAATAAAGCATAACTATATATGATACTATGCATGTCATCTACTCGGGGTTTGTTGTTGCATAGTGGTTGGTTTGGTTAGTCACTGGTGAAGACTTTTAGCCTGTGGGTATACCAATAATAAAACCATACAAAAGCCCACATATATGAGAGGTACTTTGTATGATTTAAACACTCCTTCACATTAGAAAAATAGAACATGACAGCAATAGAAAAATAGAGCATGGTGCACTAAAAATTGAGCATGACAACACTAAAAAAAATTAAGCTTGACAGTACTAGAGAAATAAAGGTTGAAAATGAGGATTTACTTCATTGCACTCGGGTTACCCAAGTAGTACACCACTTAACTGAGAGTATCACTTATAGCAGGTAACTCTGTAGCTTTAAGTGATAATTCCCAAGAATCTCTGAAGATATCCACTGCATAAACAAGACATTGCGAGCAGAGCTCTAACCCACCACGTCTTGCAAACAAAGTGAGCAGAAGAACCACCATGTGAGAAAGATCTTCATACTTTCCATAGCACTAAAAAACAAGTACAAAAGATCCCACTTCTCTCATCTTCCTTTCCATACTAGCAGTTTTCCTACAAATATCATTAAAAACACAATGAAAAGATTATTTTAATATTTTCTTTAAACTTCACTTTTCACGCTTTCTGCAAAGAAGGCACAATTTTGACCCTGAAGATATACTATTGCTTATTCTGAAATGGAATCCTTATGAGGTGTCCAAAGGAAAAACATGACAATGAATCATAGAGTAGAATAAAAACAGAAGAAATGTGGTACGGCTACGTTTTGTTGTCGTGGACCTACAATTTGTTTACCAAACTGCTAGAGACATAGATCCTGAGGGTCGAAGGTCTTTTATGATATTTATAAGAACTTGCACTGCAGGTTTACAGACCGGTCAATGATGTTTCGCAGACTAGCACCAGTTCATGGATCACCACTTTGAGAAGCACTGATCTATGGCACATGTGTATAATTTGTCAGTCATGAGCACACAAGAACTGATGTAACATTTTTATGTTGATGCTAAACTGTTTTTAATATTCTTTTCAGGAAGTCTCATGGTAGCAGCCTGGATATTTTTCTCTAGTATTGGCATAGTTGTAGCAAGATACTACAAGGAGGTTTGGAAAGTCATGATGTTTTCCCAGAAAGTGTGGTTCCAAGTAAGTGAAATATCTGCTGATGGAAGATATTGGCTATCAGCATTAACTTTACTCACTCTTAAGATAGGTGTAGTTTGCACTCATAGGTGCTCTGTCTTTTGCCAATACAAGATGGTGATACTCTGTAACTGAGTTTCAAAAATGGATGTAACAAATGGTCATCATCACTTGTGATGGATGAACAGCAACAGATGGTGATTGATGGATGTTGAACATTATTTTTGTGTCTTCTCAGGACCAGTGAATATTTACAGGAGATTCCAAGTTCCAGAAATCTGAACTGTAGCAACCTCAACATTTGTTGAACCATTGTTATGTAAACAATGTCTTTACCAATGGCACTTTCAAAAGCCAATACTTAATTGCAACTTTAACTGTAGTTTAACATCCAGGCATGACAAACAAATCAAGACGAGAACTGTTAAATTGGTAAATAGCGCTAGGAAAAATAAATCATGAACAACTATGATTGTCAGTAGTACTGTCAATATCCGGCTCTGTGGCGAAGTGGTACATAGTGCTTCTGTGATGGTTGTACCATTTTCAATCCCCTCCACAAGCAATTGTGCATTTGGACCATTAATAAAGCAATGGCAAACTACTGAACTTATTTATATTGCCTAGAAAATCACCACAGCCAAAAATTCTGGGTTGATAGCTACGTCCTGAATAAGATATGCTACCAATTTACTGTCATAGCATATGACAAAAAATAAAATGTATTCTTATTCAGATATTGTGAGCATAGTTGACTTTGATAGCCTCAGTGTCACGAGACAATCAATCTTGAGTGGACTCAGAATTACCACCTATTCTTTATTGGCAATTTAAATCATTGTACATCAGTGTTATCACTGTTGGTAAATTGTCTTTTGTCTATTGTCTTTCCCCAGGTGAATGATTGTTGATCGCATTCACACTTGCCACTAAGCGCAGGGGTGGTATCTTAAGCTGTCGTTTCAAGGCCAGATGTGTCACCAAGGTTGCATTTAGTCCATGTTTGTTCAAGGCTATCTTGATGTTTTCTATTTACCGTTTTCTTGGTCTACCTTTGACTTTATGCCCAGATATTCTTGTATTATATGCTCTTATTGGTATTTGGTTTGGTTTCATTCTCATAAGGTGACCGAACCATTTTACTTGCTGTCTCTCAATATGTTCGATACATGATATTATACCAACTCTTTTCCTAATTTCTTCATTTCTTATTTTATCTAGTTTGGTAACCATTGCAGCTTTCCTCGGACACTTCATTTCACATGTGACAATTTTTCTTTGCTGCGAAGCTGTTAAAGACCATGTTTGACATTGGTAGCACAGTGTTGGTATAAAAATTGTAGATATTATTTGTTTTTTAATTTCCATCTTGATCTTTGGATGAAGAAGTAATGGTGAAAGTTGGTAAGCCACTGTGTTTGCTTTCTGGCACCTTGTTTCTATTTCTCTGTCTAGTCTTCCATCTTCAGAAAAAATGCTGCCTAGATATTTAAATTCTTTGGCTTGTTTCACTTTGGTGTTATCTATTGTTATATTCATTGGTGTTGAAGACTTGCTAATTTTCATAACTTCTGTTTTTTGTACATTAATTTTCATGTAGTACTTCTGACATGCTAAGAGCAATGCATTGATGTGCTTTTGCAAAGTTTCCTCATCTTTGTATATTAAACTTTGATCATCAGCAAATAATAGTTCATTGATTTCATTATTAAGTTCTTCATCAGGTTTATTTGCAATGTTTTCCTCTTTGTTGATATGAGCTTCTTTTATTATTCTGTCCATGTATATGTTGAAAAGTAGGGGTGAAAGTACGCATCCTTGTCTTACTCCAGATCTTGTTTCAAAAGGTTCAGTCATTCCATCTGTTGTTCTTACTGAGCTTTGGCATTTTTGATATATTGCTTTTATGTTATCTTAAGTTGTCCTCTGATGTTATACATTTCTAAGGTTTCCCATAGAATGTTTTTATCTACTCTGTCGAATGCATTTTCCTGGTCTACAAATACTGTGTTTAAATCTTGATTGTATTCGATTGCATTTTCACTCAGTTGTCTCAGTGTGAAAAATGCGTCTGTACAGCTTGCTCCCCTTCTGAAGCCAAACTGAGAGGGGCTCAACTGTGGTTCTGCAATGTATCGCATTCTTTGTTCTATTATTTTTGCATAGATTTTACCTGTGTGACTTAACAAGGAGATGCCTCTATATGATTCACACTCTCTCTTATTACCTTTGTTTTTCCATAGTGGTACAATTACTGATTTTTGCCAGTCATCTGGTAAATACATGTATATAATTTAATATTTTGTCATTTACAACATGTTTTAAAATTTTACATCCCTTTTATATCTTCAGGTGCCATATTATGCTCACGGTGTATTATACCATAGTAAATCTTTATGTTGGACATATTTCTTAGCAAGAGAGTCAATGCACATCCTCTCAGTTCCTCTTGTCAGTCAGTGTTCTACTTAGTATCTCTCAAGATCACTACTTCTTTTTTTGTTCCTCTGCGGTTTCCCATCTGAGAGCTTGCTGTGTGATTTTTTAACACTATTGTTTTCTTATAATGTGATTAGAAAATGTCTGTTTATTGAGGAAACTTTTGGTTTCTAGCACAATTATTTTATTTCTATATTAGTCCATTTCATTTATTGTACATTTCAATCTCTTTGTCTCCATCAAGCCACTAAAACAGCCTCTTAAACTGAGCCGGAAAGCCAATAAATCATCAATTTTTATATGCCATACATATTAAAAATTACAAATGCATACGTACCTACATACGCATGCACGCCCGACCGAACGTATGTATACATGTATAATTTTTACGAACGTACGAGAGAGAGCCTTTATGACAATAAAAAGTTCATCATTATTTAGCTTCATTCTTATAACATTACTAATGTTATCTCTTTCATCATGCATTTATGTTTGTTTGTTTGTTTTGCGTTCGCTCCATTGTAACCATCACGGATATCCATGCGATTTCCGCCGGGAGCGTGATTACATTGTGCCACCGTTATTGCATTTATGTAACATCATTAATTTTAACTCCTTCATCATGCATTTATGTAACATCTTTTATCATTGTTATCACTAATATTGCATCTTATATTATCACTTATTATCACTAGTGTTAGATTACCTGTTTCATTATCATTTAATATTAGTTGCCTACCAACATTATTGTTTGTATAACTGTGACTGTTATCAATGTTTGTATTATTGGTTGTATAACTGTGACTGTTATCAATGTTTGTATTATTGGTTGTATAACTGTGACTGTTATCAATGTTTGTATTATTGGTTGTATAACTGTGACTGTTATCAATGTTTGTATTATTGGTTGTATAACTGTGACTGTTATCAATGTTTGTATTATTGGTTGTACAACTGTGACTGTTATCAATGTTTGTATTATTGGTTGTATAACTGTGACTGTTATCAATGTTTGTATTATTGGTTGTATAACTGTGACTGTTATCAATGTTTGTATTATTGGTTGTACAACTGTGACTGTTATCAATGTTTGTATTATTTTATAATTCTTCAGGATTGCCCATACATACAAAATTCATCATCATCACAATTTAATTACTGCCCTCATCATCTTTGTTGATATTACTATAATTCTATCTATCTTATTATACACTGTATCCCTTGTTTGCCTTGCAGGGTCAGGGGTAGAAGAGTTCTCTGGAGATGGCCTTCCTGTGTGCTGTTTGTAAGCTTGTTCCTGTGGCTTCTTTGATTTCTGTGATTCATCATTTACATGGTCTGCCTCTGGTTTTATGGCTGTTATGTCTATATATCATGGCCATCTGTGGCATGCTATCTGTTGGTAGTCTGAAATCTGTGGCATGCTATCCGTTGGTAGTCTGAAAATGTGTGAAAACCATTTGATCTGTTGTCTTTTGATGTGTTTCAATACTCTATCGATGCTATCTCTTAATGACACTCCAAGTATTATTCATAGACATGTCATTTCTGTTGTCACTATTTTTCTTTTGGCTTGTGCTGTCATTGTCCAGGTTTGTACTGGTAGTACAGTGATGGGATAATAATAGTCTTGTGTAATGCAACTTTTGTGCCTATGTTTACATTTTTCTTCTTAAAAATATGTGTCATCTGTCCTAGGATCTGGCATGTTTTGTTGCATATATTTTATATCTCTTTACTGTGTTTCCCTTCACTTGATATAATGCTTCCTAAGTAAGTGAACTCCTTTACCTGTTCAAGGTGTTTATTATTGATGGAGATAGTGATATTTCTTTCTTTCTTTGCTATTGCCATTATTTCGATCTTTTCAATATTAACCCTATCACTCCTATGAGATTTCCCAATTGTCAATCCCCCATCCCTAACACAAGGGGCATAACTCCTCCAATTTGTTGATATGATGATATTAAAAATGCATTTTCTTTAAAACTGTCTGTCCTATCACACTCAGATTTGGCAGATAAACAGAAAAATGAACAGTCTCACAGGAAACTATACCAACAATAATCTAACACTTATACATTCCAAAAAATAAACTGTTAAAGTTAGAATTATGAGGTGAAAAAAATTTTTAACTTACATTTTCAGCACAGGAAAAGTATCTGGACTCATCAGTAGTCAACTTGTCAATGTTGCATGATACTGCGAGAAACATTCTCCTTTGCCCAGCCAAATCTGACACAAACTACAACCATAGACGGTCTCATGTGCCCTGTTTCTGCTTCCATGCTGCCGGTTCTTCACACACCAGAAACATGCCCTTTTGTTCCCTACCATACGAATAAGCCTGTGCTCAAGCAGGTTATTGTTACCGACACCCGAAGTTGCAGCATGATTGGTGGGAGCCTTCCTTTTCTTTGATATGTTGCCACTTAAGAAAGCTGAGCTCAAACTCAATCGGAAGGCTATCTGCGCAACATTCTTTTCCTTCGGGTGGGGTCGATGGGAACAAGAGTGAAGGATGGAGCTGTTGATGATGGCAGTTTGCAGGAGGAAGCGAAACATGTACCTCCACCATTTGACAGATTTCCTGCCCACAGGGTAATAGGAACAGAGTTGGTCAAATCTGTCTACTCCTCCCATAGACTGATTATAAACAGCCACCGGGGATGGTATCTGCAAATCTATTTTGCCGTGTGGGGTACGACGTGCCACAGTTGTGAGACCTGGTGTTGTGTTTGTACTCAGAATGGATACAAATCTCTTGTCTCTCCAAACAGTGGCCACTGTGTTACCTTGCTGCCTATATTGCACATCACCTCGCTTCATAGATTTGGTACTCTTAGGTTTGAAAGCATCTGGCCATCCCTTGCGATTTGGCCGTATCGTGGAACATGAGTATGATTTGTTTTGCAACAGATCATTTGCCAGCTGAACAGATGAAAAATAATTGTCATAAAAAATATGGTGATTCTTTCCAAAGAAAGGCCGACATAATTTAGTGACAACATAATGTCCAGATCCATGTGGCATTGGTTCCAGAACTTTGCCAACATAGACATCAAAGTCTAACAGATAACCTGTTGCAGAGTCGGCCGCACACCAGACCTTGATCCCCCATGGGTGTGGCTTACCCTTGATGTACTGCTTGAAGGAAAGACGACCATTGTAAGCTATCATAGCTTCATCAATGCTTATGTTCTTTCCAGGAGAAAAAACAGAAGCAATATTCCTTTTGACCATATCCAGAAATGGTCTGACTTTATATAGGGGATCATAATCTTTGTGGCCTTTGGGATGCTGCCTAGAAGAATCATTCAGATGAAAATATTGAGATATTTTCTAAAATCTATTTTTCCCCAAGCATGATGATATACCTAGAACATTGAGCCTGTCATCTGTACTCCAATACATGCTATACTCAGGCAATACATGTATGCCCATCACGATGTAAAATATGGAAAAAAAGTTTTATTTCGCCGGCAGTTACGGGTGACCAGTACGTGTCTTCTTTTCCTGCTAGTTCTTGACGCTGTGTTGCGTACAAATTGGTCTGATCTGCTGCAAATTGATAAAACTCCTCATTGACGATGAGACTAAAGTAATCAAAAGGAGTAGCATTCGCATCAAGATCATGCACAGGGCCAACGTTTTCAATAAAGTTCTCGACTTCCACAGGAAAAATTTTGTCACTCCAGCCGTCATTCATGACGCTACTATTAGTGTCGCTAATTTCGTCCTCGTGGTCCGAATCACTATCGAAATCAAATATAGGAACTTCAACGTCGCTTTCAACATCTTCTACAGCATGTAAATCACATGCATCGTGCATATCACCATCGCAACTGCGGCCGGTCACATCAGTATACATACGAATAATATTTTCCATTTCAAAAACTAGGTCTAAAATTTCGCTACGTCTAAATAATTCGTATAAATTCAGTCTTACGTCCTTTCGCTCCGATTGAAAAACTAAAAAGGAAGCTGAACCACAGATCTGCGCAATGGTCATGGTTTTTGATAGATCCGGCGGAAACTAAAAATGTACTATCGATCGCAACGGAACACGTAAAAAAAAGCTACTACGCGCCGCTCCAGGTGTCAGCACATAGAAGCGACTCCTCGCCGCTCTAAGGGCGAATCGGTTAATCTTCATGTTGAATTGTGTGGAGTCTCTTCATATGTTCTTGCAATTGTTCTTCTGATGTCACTATTAGTACTTGGTCATCTGCAAAGAGTGGTACATTCATTTTGTCTTTCATGTTATTTTCTTGTTGGTACTTCTTATTTTACAGATGTGGTCGATATATGTTTTATAAAAAGTAGAGGGGATAGGACACACCCCTGGCAAATTCCTGATTGTATTTGAAAATTATTGGACACTCCTGCATTTACTCTTACTTCACAGTGGCTATTAGTATAAATGCTCTTGCATGTATTGATTAAATGTTCTGATACTCCGTATATTGATTACTATATCATTAGTATATTTAATAATTATCACTAATGGCACTAATATATTTGAACTTTGTGCATGAAGATTCACAGAACATGTATGGCTCTTGTGCTTTGTACAACTATAGCTGGATTTATTATCATTTTTGTACAAGTCAAAGGATGGAGCACGGTAAGATAAAGGATTTTATAAATAACCATTTATTTCCATTTCTATTTTTGAAATATATTTGTATATATATTAAGGGATCAGTGACTGTGTGGTTTGTATACTCTTCCACAGTTATCCTGTTTGACCCTATAATACATAGGCATATGCACAGGTAACTTTAATAAAAAATATATATGCTGCTTGAGTTGTAATGTTGGAAAGTATGTTTATAGAGTTGGGCAAAGTACAACTTACATACATTATCTATCTATCTACATGACTTGCCCTTTGCAGAACATTGTCTTCACTAGCCACTCTGTAAATCTCTCAGTTCTAGATGTTCAGATCTCAGTTCTGTCTGATCTGTTCAGTCTCTTCCAATGTTGTGTTCAGAAGGTCTTCAATATCACATATCCATTATAGTGTTGGTCTGCTTCTGTTCACTTTCCTGGAACTTCACACACTAACGTTATAATTGTGAATTCAAATTTAAGCTAAATATTGCTACTATAATGAATCTATATATAGGTCCTAATTATTTCATACCTGCTGTTACTAATAGGGCCTATCATAAATTCTAGAGATGCACATTCAGTAAATAAACTATGAAATAAGCAATTAGAATGCACATATTTATGTATAGCACTAGTTGTTAGCTACAAGAAAAATGATGTGAACTTTGAACACGAAAGACAGCAAATATTAATGCGTTTATATTTCAGCTCAGTGAAGCAGACAGTTATCTTAGGGCACATCCATTTATGGGTGTGGTAGTCACAGCATTAACGGTTTTAAATGTGAGTAATTTTGTTGTACTATCCATCTTTAAGTCTCTTGAAAATAAATACATTCAATCATATCTTCTTTAATTTAATGTTGTTCCATTGTTGGCACCATTTTTATATCATAATACTAAACTCTTAGATTTGTTCTCCCATTCCTGTCACTAGTACAGATTATAATTAATGCTTTCATTGCAATCATACTGGATAAACTTACACGGCGAAACATAGAAATTGAACTACCCGGTATATGAAATATTTTCAAAAAGAGAACCAATAAAATTTGTTATAGTTATATTTTTGTTTTTAGCACATCAAGATACTACAGATTAAGACCTTTTTAATTATATTGGTATTAGTTATATACATATACGGATGTTATATGTTTATGTTTGTTGTTACTGAGGATACTTCAATACTTGTACGGGACGTTTATTGTTGTAATAGTCCTTGTCTTGGCTGGTCCTTTCTCAGTGACTTGAGTGCACAGTTTGAATGTCTTGACATATACGTATGTTAAATGTTTATGTTTGTTGTTACTGAGGATACTTCAATACTTGTACGGGATGTTTATTGTTGTTATAGTCCTTGTCTCGACTGGTCCGTTCTGAGTGACTTGAGTGCACAGTTTGAATGTCTTGACAAAATCACATCTTTTTTTGGAGATGCAGTTAGTCTAGTATGAAAAATCTTGTGTACGAGAGTTGCTAGGCGATTTGGTTGCCATTGAACGGATTGGATCAATTCCCGTTAGACTCAAGAATTTTTAATTTATCCTCTGACTTCCTTCTTGAATTTACTTGAGACATCTTATAATCTCAACATACCAAGTCTGCAAGCAATTTGTGACCTGCTGGATGTAAATACTGCCTAGAAAATAAGTGCAGCCAAAATATACTGGATTGATTGCACCGTTCTAAATAGGATATGCAACTTGTGGTTACAATTGACTTGAAATCAGTCTTCCACCTTGATCTAGAGAAGATTATGGACTTCACACTGATGACAATATTGATGGCTTAGCATGACAAGTGACATAAAGTACAGAAAAATAATATGTCTTATATTTCTAGCAGCAGTTATGGTATTCATATCAGTGTTAATACAATCAATGCAAATGGAAATGTGAGACATATTTTATCGATATATTTATTCACAGCCCTTAATGGCTTTATTTCGTCCTCATCCTGGAACACCAAGACGTCCAATATTTAATTGGGGCCACTGGTTTGTAGGCATGACAGCTCATATCTTAGGAGGTAAGTATCCTATATTAGTTACCTTTATCAGATGTAAATGATTGCTTCTTATCTGTCTATACCTGGAGATATTAATGTATCAAGTACATTTAATAAATATTCTTCAATGTCTTCTACCCCTGACGCCGCAAGGCAAACAAGGGATACAACGTATAGATAGATAGATAGATAGATAGATGGATGGATGGATGGATGGATGGATGGATAGGATAGGATAGGATAGGATAGGATAAGATTTGATTTTGAATTTTGATTTTTGATTTCTGATTCTGATCTCATCTCATCTGATTTGGATAGGACCGATTTGGATAGGACAGATTTGGATAGGACAGATTTGGATAGGACAGATTTGGATAGGACAGATTTGGATAGGACAGATTTGGATAGGACAGATTTGGATAGGACAGATTTGAATAGGACAGGTTTGGATAGGACAGATCTGGATAGGACAGATTTGGATAGGATAAGATAGATTAGATAGATGTACATTTAACCTTTGAAAAAGTTGATCATAGTAATAGTACATAGTAATGGTAGACATGTTACAGTATATATATATATATATATATTTAGGTTCATTACAGGTAGATGTCCACATTCCATCTTTTTAATATTTTGCATAACTTCATTCAGCTTTTGTGATAATAAAATGTCACAATATCTACTGCCGATTCATTGATCTGTGTGCAATGCACTGAGAACCCCACCACCCAGGGTCATCTAAGGGGAGCATTGGCAGGGGCTCTCAGTGCGTAAGATGTAGAATGATGGATCCAGCAGCAAATGCGTCTTTATCAAAATGTTGTTTCATTAAATAATGAATGGTTTGTTTCTTTAAAAATATTAACACATCTGCCTATAATGTACAATATTTATTTTTGACTCATAAACATGATTATATGTAAAGGTGAAAGTAATTGAAGATAAAGGTAATGAAAGGTTAAGGTAAATAAAGATAAAGGAAATTAAAAGTTAAAGGTAATTGAAGATAAAGGTAATTAATGGTAAATGTAATTAAATGTTGATATAATTAAGGTAAAGGCATGAAGGTGAAAGGAAATTGAGTTAGCATCAGCATCTTTAATTCATAGCTCACAGTTTTCAATTCAGTGTCAAAGTGAAATATTGATCTATCATGGTCAATTACATGAACACAGAAGAAGAAGAATATGTATCAAGAACGTAGTTGGAATAGGAATGATCCTGTTAATAGTGAAATGTTTTGTCTTTTCTTGTTAATCAGTTATCACAATTTTCTTTGGGAGCCGGCTGGACATGACTTGTGTTCCTGATTACCTGATTTATATCTTGGCCACTTATGTTGCCTGGCAGATCTTTGTCATGTTAGTCTTGGAACTTATTTCATGTTATGGACGTAGAACAGGTAATAATTAAACATTAACGGCATTAGAAATGTCAAATCATGATTTTTATATTTATCTTATAGTTTAGCC
This sequence comes from Meghimatium bilineatum, assembly GCA_034231615.1. Lineage (NCBI taxonomy): Eukaryota > Metazoa > Mollusca > Gastropoda > Stylommatophora > Philomycidae > Meghimatium > Meghimatium bilineatum. The sequence continues at coordinate 16,770,758 of CM067316.1, read as the reverse complement.
TATTCAATCACAACCTGCCCATATCCACCACTGTATATTCACTCCCAACCCACCTGTATCCATCCGATGTACACATGGTGATTTAGATTGACGATCATCACTATTTCCATGTGAATAGACATGCTAAAATTAGCCGTGACATGATTACCAGTAATGACAGCTTCCAATGTAGTTGTCCGAATGTTAAAAACATCTGTCATATAGGAGCTGTCACTTATTGAATATGATCTTCAATTTTCATCAAAACTTGGTTTTTGTTGTTGTCAATATCCAAATGCTTATGAGTAATTCTACTCTTATCAGCACAAACAATAATTAGTAAGAATGGCCTAATTATGATTCAGACGATGTTGATAGGCAATTCTTTTAATGGAAATTTAGAGAACTTGAATGAATCAGATGTTGGTGGGGAAAGTTTAGTATTTAGAATTTGAGATAGCAAGGATCGTCAATCTGTAGTGTAGACCTAATTGAAGATGTGCTTCCCTCCCCGTCACAGAAAAGATTATGAACACTCAACACAGCTGACCTATGTCAATATTGATCATTTTCATGAGAAACCAGGTCCTGCAAACAATATTCATCCAGATTACTCTGCTTTTGATTAGGACGACTATTTTTCACTATTTATATATGTCGTTCTTTGGGGTATATGCAGAACAAATGTCATGCTTGCCAGTAACAAAATTTTCAGAAAAATGAGATCCTTTTTGGGAACCAGTTTCACCAGATATCTAGGGCTTTCTTTATGTGAACTAGGACTATATGTTTGGAGTAGTTAACAGAAACAGAATGTTCTTGATATGCTGTGTAACAGAGACTGCTTTGCAGCTTTTCATTTGAACATTTATCATTTAACATTAACAAACAATTTGACACAAGTAAATGAAGCAGACGTGAAACTGTTGTCCATTTTCTTTCCCTATTGCATGTTACATGACAAGCAAACATGTCTTATATGACATTCACAAAGATATGTTCACATATCAGTACCTCTTAAATTTCTCTGTTAATTGCACTTTGAATCATAAAAATTGATTGCAAATTGTTTTATTAATTTTCTTGCACAATTACGTCTTATTTTTTCAGAGTTATTCCACTAGCCCTAAAAATGAAGCCACAAGTTTTTCCTGAACGGCTGGGGCTGAAAGGTTAAATGAAGATTCAATATAGGTAAAAGACAAAAGAAAAGTAGGTTCTTCAAAAGAAACTATGCAGAACAAACAATAGCAAAAGTTCAATATTGCACATAGCAATACTCAAGAATTACAGCAACTTGCAATGAGGAGCTCAACATGGAAAGAAACAACTACTGCCCCATGTGCCATTTTTGACCCAAAAGGAACCACCTAATTAGCATTTTGCTGTAACTGAAGTCATGCAGTTTGTGTGGTCTGTAACTGAAGACATGGGAAGAGCTGCATGAAATAGGGCTACATGACATTCTACTGCAAAAAAAGGTGCTGCATATTGTAAAAATAAGAGAAATGCAACCAGGCAACAATGGAGAGTAGCTACAAAGTCACAGATAGATCAAACACCTCACTATCTACAGTGGTAATCTCATGCCCAAATTGTCCAAGGACTTTATTAGCCATCTACAAACTCATAGTCAAGGACATAACTCTACTGAATTTTGTCAAGTGGATGTATTAAGTGGTCATCATCACTTGTGATGGATGAAGAACAATAACATTTTTCAGCTCTAATTTAACTACCGGGTAATTTAAGTGTGTTGTGGAGATCCCCTATGCTACCCACCACGGTGCATGATGTTGATGAATTTAACATAATATTCTTAATGCTGACAGATAGGAACAATTGACATACCGGGTATAGGGGGCCTATACCTTTAGTTAAGTAGGCTAAGTGTTACCTATAAAAACAACATGTATAATTCTTCTTCTGCATTTGTTCTCAAACTCCTGCAGATTAGCCATATGTAGTTCAGGGAATGAAATATGTACTCTCAATGTTTACAGCTTGACTGTGATATCTGTGCCTTTTGGCTTGACACATATGACTTCAGCATAACTTCTGGGTTACTTTGATCCTCAATGGGATGGAACAGTCAACTCCACCCACAAAACCTCCTCAGTTACATTTTAAAATGTACATGGCATGTAATAATGTCACTTCTTTTTTCTTTAGCATTGTTAAAGTTAACTCATGCAAATTAACAAGATTTAGTCCAGAGAAAATGATGCGTTGTGTCATAGTTTACAAATTGGCCGCAATATCTGCACCTTTCTGCCTGACACATCTGACTTCAGCATGGCTTCTGGTTCACTGTGACCCTATATAGGATGATACAGCAAATCAACCCCATAATATCCTTAGTTGCATTATATTACATGCATGGATTGTAAACAGTATTGCTATCCTTTGCTCTCCGTTCAGGCCCCAACAACACAAGGGCAAAAAAACATCTGGAAGTTGATAGTAAATCCTCCAGCATTTTTTGGCTATAATTATTTTCTAGATACTATTAATGCCAGGAGGTTACCATTGCCTTCCGAATTATCTTGATGCACACCTGTCTGCAGCTGAAAATAAACCAGGTACTTTGATTATCCTAGAAGTGCTCTGAATATCTTTTCCATAGAACCAGACAACATTTAATAAGTAAATTAAAATTTATATTATTAAAATTTATATATATATATATATATATATATATATATATATATATATATATATATATATATATATATATATATATATATATATATATATATATATATATATATATATATATATATATATAAATATATAGGCATCCGGCTCTGTGGCAAAGTGGTACAGAGCATGTCTGTGATGGCCAAGGTACTGAGTTTGATCCCTGCCACAGGTATTTGAGCATCCAGATTATTCAGAAAGCAAAGGCAAACTACTAAACGTATTTATATTGCCTAGTAAATCACTACAGCCAAAAAATGCTAGGTTGATGGCTACGTCCTGAATAGGATAAGCTATCAATTTATTTTATTTTATTCAATATATATAGGCAAAGACAAATTCTATGTTACAATTTTTATAAAACACTCAACAAGAAATAAATTCAAGACAAAAAAAATAGACAAAACCTACTCCACCACTCTTAAAAGTAATGGCATGCCACCTGCCAAGAATACCACAGATAGGACATAACTTCTTAGCTTCAAGTAATAATCCTCATTCATCTCCAAAATGCATTTGGAAACAAGATGTCATGAACAGAGATCAAACCCATGACCTCTAAAACACAAGATAAATGACTTAAACCACTATTTCAGGAAAACTTCCCCCACCCTTGTTTTTTCTTACTTAACTATAATTATTTATTTATGTCACCATGATCTATACTTATTGGCCAAATCTTCTTACAGACAGAAAGGATATGTATGAGTTACATACAGATGGTGGCAACAATGTTGATGCTAATCTCCCAATTATAGAGAGCTCTTTGGTAAGTAGATTTGCTCAGTCAATTAGATATTGTATTAAAATTGTAAAACAAATTTAGAATTGGAATAAATCAAAACTGCCAAAAAATAAAAGCCTATTATTTTTGCATTTATGTACTGTTAAAAAATTAATGTGAAAAGTTGCAATGTTATCGTGTCCAAAATGATGCATGGGTATAGTCCTGAACTGCACTATTTATCTATAAACCCATAACCCATCAGGACATAGGGGTACCACATTGGATGCACACCGAGTCCTCCAACGATTTTTATCGTCAACTATGCGGATAGGTGAGGAAAAATCGTGACCTGTTTAATGCTTGATGTTGTCTGCTCATGTTTTTCTTTGTCCTCCTCTACTTCTTCTACCTTTGATTGTTCCCTACAGTATTGTTTTTGACAAGGAATAATGTTACCATGCATGTTCAAACCATGAAAGTTTTCATCATTTCACTATTGATGCTGGCTGATACAGCAGTCCATGGGCTTATGCCCTTTGATCCAGGCATTATATTGCTGGGAAGTTTCACTGTTGAAAGTAACGGTCCCTGTAAGCCTGTAGGCCTATATATCTCTATTTTATTCTCTACACATTTGTCTTATGTTCTAAATTGCACTGGACCTACATTATTCATTAAAATGTCTATGTTTAGGTTTCTTTTTCTTACTCAGCTATTCAAGTACCCAATAATTTGTCCGGTTGTAGGTCCTATGCTATAAAGTACTTCAAACTTTGAAAGGAAACTCATGCCACATTTTTTGCAACAACACCGCAATAATCATGATTACTCAACCAATGTAGACAGATTGTTGGGATCATTAGTCTAACCTCCCATGTGTTGTCGGGGCCCGAAAGGGGAGCAAAGAATAGCAACACTGTTTACCTTCCATTCATGTTGTACGAGGTGATTAAGGAGGTTATGGGATGGAGTTGGCTGTTCCATCCCATATAGGGTCAGTGATCCAAAGCCATGCTGAAGTCGGATGTGTCAGGCCGAAAGGCACAGATATCGCAGCAATGCTGTAAACCATAACACAACGCATTCCGTTCTCCAGACTACATCCTGCTGATCTGCAGGATTTTTAGAAAGAACGCAGAAGAAGAAGAAGATTAGTCTAACGTGTCCAAACCCACATGATCACAGTCCATCTTTTTAATAGTAGGTTTGATTTAATTGGTATTTCGTGACATGGGGATAAAAACATGAAGCGTCTTCTTCATACAAAAAATCTTACAGGGAATAGTGGAGGGTCAGAAGCATTGGAGGACAGAGAATATAATGGATTGACAACATCCAGGAATGGGCATGATTTAACTTTTTTACACATTTGTCAGCATTACAGAAGAAATGGAGAGAGATCTCTATGTGGTGACATCCCTCCTCCACATCCCTATGACCACAAATTTTATGGGTTGCTACTACTACAACAAGGTGTCTACAAACAATTGTGCACTTATTTACATTGTGTTTTCCATCACTAATGATACATTCTTGATTAGAAACTGGCTTCACAGCACATGGGACATTCCCATAAGTGTTCCGCCCTCTACTCCAGCAGTAATACCAGTGTATGTAGACTCAAGAGTCCCTGTCAGGTGTTGATTGTGTGATCTTCGAGACTTTCCAAAAAGTTACTTTTCCTTCCCTACCCTCTAGATACTCCCATTTCTAACATTCTCTGTATGTGTATGTTCTCAGACTCATTGACTTCATCTGCATCTTGAAATGAATTTATTACTACCTTGATTAATTCTGCTTTATCTCTTCTCAGCAATGTGCCATCTATTGCTGCATTGCCTGCCAATAAGCCGACTTTCATTTCCTCTGACCCCAGCATGACCAGGCCAGTATATCCATGTAATGCTCTGGACAATTGTCTTGTTCAATAAGTCCCACCATTCTTCTCTCAGCATGAACTTTTCTATCTTACGCAGCATGCTTTGAGAGTCAGTGAGTATTACTGAATGTGTTGATGTATCAGTTATCAACCAATTAAATGCTGCTGTAACTCCCTCTATCTCCATTCTCATGCTCGATGTGACATGCTCAACTTCACACCGTTTCTGTAGACAACAATCCCAAACTGTTTTTATTTGTGCTTCTGTTAACAGAGCCATCTTTCATTACTGCCTGTGGGGTGCAAAGGGAACGCATTGCTCTAGGCGGACCCAGGGTTAGCAGATACCCAAGATCCCAAATGTACCTCCATGCTGTGCACCCTGGAAACAGAAATACAGCAGCTTGAGCTGATTCTGGTCAAATCTTTTGGGGATCGTGTCCGAGAATGTGGAGGTAGAAGATGGAAAGAGATTTGACTGCAAAAGAAACAGACAATATCTCCGACACCACCAGCTTCACCACATATAGCGACACTGTCGACATACAATGAAGCTAGTCAGTCCAGTCCGAACATTGGAGGGGCGGCCAATGTAAAATGCACGTAAGGGTAGATACATGGCGAGAGACAAATAGATTTCATACCGAGTACAATGAAACAATGAAAGGGCAGAACAGTGCTAGAGGGCAGCGTGAACTGCAAATAGAAAGTGAAAAGTCTCTAGGAAAGGGGAACTACAAGCTCCGTCAGCTCGAGACGAGCATCTAGTTACCTGTGTTCCTTACAGGCAGAGACCCAGACCCATTCATTGGCATTTGGTAAAGCAAGAAGACCTAATCCAACTCTAATGCCGAGCCTTCCTAAACCGGAAATATGCTCGCGAAGAGAAAGTGTTCTGTACCTGATGGGCTTAGGCAAGAAAGGGACAACGATGGTAAACCTGGTCCAACTCTACTGTCAAGGTTTCCTATACCGGAAGTACACTTGCAGAGAGAAAGGGTTCCGTACCCGATGGGCTCAGGCACAAAAGGGACAACGATTTAGCCCTGGCCCAACTCTACTGTCAGGTTTTCCTACACCGGAAATACACTTGAAGAGAGAAAGGGTTCAGTACCTGATGGGCTCAGGCGCTATTGGGACAAGGACGCTCAGCTCGAGAACGCCTTGCTCTCAAACGCGTGGTGTGAGACTCGAACTTGGACAAGGGGTACACGATGTCGGTGAATGACACCTCGGCTAAGAGGGCGAAAGAGCCAGGGTCCAACTCCTCTGTTGAGTTCTTCCCCTTAAGGAACCAGGCTCACGGATGAGAAACGGTTCAGTACCCAATGGGCACAGGCACAGCACGTCCAATTACACGAGGCAAGTTCATAGACAGTGGAACACCTTGTGCGAGTCAGACGAGAGCAAAAATCGTCTGGGCAAAGAGTCGCCACTATGCGTGCCTGGAGACAAATATAGAGGCTGTCACAGGCTAAGGGTAGCCCACCCGAATTGTCAAGGCATGCCGAAATTGGATGTGCTAGGCCTACAAGGCGCATAACGGTGGCACAACGTAATCACGCTCCCGGCGGAAATCGCACGGATATCCGTGATGGTTACAATGGAGCGAACGCAAAACAAAACAAACATACATTACTACCTGTTTTCCTGTGAAGGAGTGCAGGGAGGCTTTCTATGGGCTGTAGAAATAAAGGCTGTTTTGCCATAGCAGATGCCGCAACATGTACAGGAATGATTTTGATTATACCTCTGACAGAAAAATTCCTGTCCCAACCATGGATTGAACCAGGGGCCGCAAGGGTCTGAGAACGGCATTCTAACCACAAAGCCATGTGCTCCACGGAGCCATATGTTTATATAATTATGTCTTCTGGTTTTGAGTGTTTTGTGCGAGTTCATGCACTGTATCCTGAGCCCTGACGTCCGTCCATTTTCGACTCTAGCTTTATCTAGTTGTATTATTACTTTAGTCAGCGATTTCTTCTCAGTGTCTACCTCCACCCATTAATGATACATATGAATTGTGAGTATTTAATGTGGATCTGTATGATGTCAGTGCAGAGTGACTTTATAGACACTAAGGTTAATATAATGTTGTTACTGTTACTAATTTTTTATAAATTAGCTTTTTTTTAAACTTAATGTAAAATATTGTAAATTTTAAAAAAGTCAAGGAATGGGGATTTTTATACATTGTGATCCAATAGGAACCTTTATGAAGCAATACATAAATTATATTAAATTAAATGCAATAAATACACTGGATCGCTCTCACCAAAGCATCTAGCATAAATAACAACAAAAAACTAAAGGAATTAAATTTATATTATTTCAACACCTCCTATCTTCTGCTGTAAAATATGCTGAATGCCTTGGTAAAAGTGATCCAGTGTATTTATTGCATTTAATTCAACATGATTGTTTACTTGTTTCTCGATAAAAGTTCCTGTTGGACCGCAATGTAGAAAAACCTTGTTCCTTAGTTTGATTTTTTCATTTACAATATTTTACTATGTGTTATTTATTTATTAATAGTGATGACATATTGCAAATGCAATATTTTATCCTTAGTGTTGTTACTTCTGATTTTTCTTACTGGGAGACTCTACACTTTGCTGGATATCATCTGACAGTTTGGTTATTATTTAGAATTTAAAAGTGTCCTATACAATCTCTCATAATTATTCTTTATTCATTCGCTATCACCATCTCTTTAATTTATTTTATTCACTGAACTTTTATTGAAAAACATTTTATTTTTATAATGGTAAATATTATTGTACAGTTATCTTAGTTATGTTAATATTTATGTGTGTTTTTTTTCTGTTTCAGTCTACATTGGTTAAACAAATTATTATTGTGATCCACACAATTTTTGTTGGAGCTTTCACTGTGTCTGTGATTGTCATCATATCTACGAATTAGCTATGGTCAAATAGCAATCTGACAGGTATTCTGGTCATCTTTTACGCAAGTGTACACAGAAACATAATCCTTTGTTCATTGGGAATACGGTCCTTTGTTCATTGGAAACACAGCCCTTTGTTCAATGTGAACACAGTCCTTTGTTAATATGAATCACTGTCCATTGTTTATTGAAAACAGTTCTTTGTTTATTGGAAACAATGTTCTTTGTTCATTGGAAACACAGTCATTTGTTTATGGGAAATAGCATTGAGGCATAAATGGACATGAATGTCAAGTAATTAAAGAAACATTGGAAACACAGTCATTTGTTTATGGGAAATAGCATTGAGGCATAAATGGACATGAATGTCAAGTAATTAAAGAAACATTGGAAACACAGTCATTTGTTTATGGGAAATAGCATTGAGGCATAAATGGACATGAATGTCAAGTAATTAAAGAAACATTGGAAACACAATCATTTGTTTATGGGAAATAGCATTGAGGCATAAATGGACATGAATGTCAAGTAATTAAAGAAACATTGGAAACACAGTCATTTGTTTATGGGAAATAGCATTGAGGCATAAATGTTCATGAATGTCAAGTAATTAAAGAAACATTGGAAACACAATGTTAATAAGTGAGACTGCTGTAAAACTGTACAACAATAGTACTTATGTAAAACACAAGGTCAATCAGCTTTACAAAGAACATACATGCTATCAGACTATAGGCTATTAGTATGAAAAAATACAAATAACAGTATACAAGACAGTTTCAACGTTTCAACCTTCAGATGTTTTCAAGAAAATACAAGACAAATAGTGAGCAGACAGTAAAAATAATGGCATTATCACAAAAGCATTTAACACATAGACATTTAACAGCAGAGACTTCTAAGTTAATAATGACGATGTACACACAAGTATTGTCAGAGGCACGCATTTAAGAAATATATGAGGAATGAGAATGAAATACAGCGACTATGCCTGAAAACAACATGAACAACAACAAATCCCACTCCATAAGTCTAAATAAATCAATGATCTGTATTAAGACCAAATGGCTGGCTGTAATATACCTATAGTTATGTTCAAGGGCATACCTAGCTCTTTTGTCTATGGTGCAAGATCAATACAGTTACCTGAATATCATGGGCACTACGATGATCAGAGCCGTTGAGATGTATAGTAACAGAAGTAGGTCTTCTGTGGTTAATGGCATGAAGATCCTTGCAGAAATGGTCACTTAGTCTTGCGCCAGTTTTACCTATATATTTCTTGTCACATCATTTACAAATGATAATGTAAATGACGTTACAGGATTCACATTTATGTGATCGTCCCAAAAAATGTATAGGTGAAACTGACAAAAGACTAGGTGACTGTTTCTACCAATATCTTCTTGCCATTTACCACAGAACACCTATTCATGTCACTATACATTTCAATGGCACTGATCATCATGGTGCCCGTGACATTCAGGTCACTGCATTAAAATCTTGCATCACAGACGATAGAGATAGGTAAGCTATATATTTCAGTTTGATACCCTTAAGCTATTTGGTTTTAACACGTCTTAACACAAATTTTTGCTGTCTAATTCTACTGTGATAGTGTCATAATTTTTACTGTTTGTTCACTGTTTGTGTTGTATTTTCTTGAAAAAAGACTTTGTGATTGAAATGTTAAAACTGTCTTGTATACTGTTCTTTGTATTTTTTCATACCCATACCCTACAGACTGATGTTATGTTATGTTCCTCCAGGGCCATAGGCAGCGCATAGGGCAGAAACCATAGCTTTCCATTTCTGTCTTTGTGTTGCCAGGTCTTTCTTCTTCTTCTGCATTCATTCTCAAACTCCTGCAGATTAGCAGGATGTAGTCCAGAGAACGGAATGCGTTGTGTCATGGTTTACAACATTGCTCCGATATCTGCGTCTTTTGGCCTGACACATCCGACTTTAGCATGGCTTTGAGTCACTGACCCTATATGGGATGGGACAGCCAACTCCATCCCATAACCTCCTTAGTCGCCTTTTACGACATGCCTGGAAGGTAAACAGTGTTGCTATTCTTTGCTCCCCTTTCAGGCCCGGCAACACACGGGCGGCGCCAGGTCTTTCAATTGTTGCGTGTTGTTTAGATTCATTGACATGCCTTCTCCATTAATGGTTCTTTGTAGAGTTTCTCTAGGTCTCCCTCTTCTTCTTACTCCAGGTGGCACCCAATATAGTGACTGCTGGGGAATTCTTAATAGTCTGTGTGTTTATTGTAAAGTTGATCTACCTTGTGTTTTACGTACCGGGTAAGTAATATTGAAACATAATGTGAAAACATTTATAAATATGAAAAACAGATAAGCAGCAAGGATACAAAGCTAAAGGTGTATGTTCACACTTATTTTATAAAATTATGCGCAGATCAAAATTGTTTGCGTCATTTACTGTGGACTGTGTCCTAGATACAAAATGGCTACCGTAGTCATAAGCTTGCTAGAGATGTAGACGTTCTTTTGCAGCCGCATTCAACAATTTTCACACTACACACTGAGAGCCCCACTCCATCTGCACCATCTACTGAGAGGCCCACCCATTCAAGCCTCCAAAAATAAATATCTCAACCCTGAAAAACTGATTGTAATCAATAGACCAATTAGGTAAGGGAAATAATTTTTGAGGAAAAAATTGCCCTAAATTTAGTTTTACTTTCCGCTAAAAAGGTAGACTTTTATTTTTGGATAGAACCATAGTAAACTTTATTCTTTGTTTAATCTTATTTATGGTTAATTAAAAAAATGAAAACAACAATGAAATATAATATAAAAGTTTTTCAAATGTGATGCAATTTTTAGATTAAGAGTAACTAGACAGAAACACATCAAATGATTAATTTCTCAAAAATATAAGGGTAACAAAAAAAAGTACAGAATAATATATTTTAAAAAGTAGCTAGAATGCTTGGCCACAATGTGAAAATTGGAAAACTGCTGCTGCAGCAATTAAATCTTGTACTTTTGTCATCCAAGACTTGTTCTGTACCTCTTAGTTACAGAGCCGGACCACTCTAGTATCTATCTATGTTTCTTCAAGGTTGAAGATAATGCATAGGGCAGAAACCAGTTCTCTCCAAATGTATACATAGGCCTATTCCTTATGAATGTTCCTTATAAACATTTCTCTTATTAATGACCAATTAATAAAGCATTTAATAAGCGTGGATTATGAGCGATGTGAAAAGATTATAACAAAGTTGAAGTTGTAGCATTCAACTTTGAGTTGAATTTTGGAGGACGATTAATGATATTTAAATTTGATTTCATGGAATACTCTTTAAAATATGTATGCTTTACTATTTGTTTTGATATTCTGTATATTAATTTATTATTTTGAAAATTAAATAATATATAATTATTATTTGTTTATTTTCTCTAATTTTCTGTAATTAAATTGACATTTTGTTATGGTACAGGATTCCATAAATGTCTTCATCAGATGGTTTTGGCTACCCAATTTTTTTTCCTGCTAGAATGCCCTGATTTATTTAAAGAAGACTTGTGCTTATGGTAAAAAAAATCATGCCACACCAAAAAGGGTGGCTTTAATCCCTCAATTCTACAACCACCTCAGTAGAAAAAAGCAACAATCTCCAAAATGAGGTTTCAATCTCTTTAAACTCCCCAATTTTGACTTTACTTCATGATGGCTACTGATCCAGTGGTGCATGGGCTCATGCATGGCAGTCACCAATAAAGATCTTCTAACTTAATTAATTAGGACCTCTTTCGTTATGTTTGTGATTATTTTTTGGCTTTCTGTTGGTCACTATTTATATACTTGGAATCACATGCCAGAAACAGCCAAGGTGACTGTAAGTATATGAATAGTGATCAACCAAAAGCCTAACAAGGGCCTCCCTCCAGTCATGTGACAATTTTAGAGAACAAGTCTTACTGGAGATGGTTGTGGCTCATGCCCTTTGACCCACTTGTGAAATTACGGCCTATCTGTTTTTTAAATTTAATTTGTTAAGATGGACCTATATATTCTTAGCTTCCTTCATTTTGAACAGTCATGTCCTGATATAAACAAAGTGCACTAGTAATCAAACCTGTGGTTGAGAGACATAGATCTACCATGACAAATTGTGGCCATAATCCTCCAATTCCATTACATCTATTCCACTTCTTTGTTCACTTTAGTGTGATAAAATATCCTATTTAAAAGACAACTATCAACACATAATTTTTGGCTGTAGTGATTTTCTGAACAATATTTATGTTCAGTAGATTGTCACTGCTTTCCAAATGGTCTATATACACAACTGTCCCATACAGAAATTGAACATGGTACCTTGGCCACCCAAGACTCGCTTTGTACCTCTCAGCTGACACCACAGAACCGAATCACTCTAGCATATTCCTATGTTTCTTTAAATACTGAGTATGTAAAGTAAAAAGTAAAGTAACCCATAGCATTTATTAATGCCGTAGGGGTGTGAGATGTTAGCAATCTCACATTTCACAGGCTCTGCAAATGAGGGCGGTAGCCATCTCCTCTCCCTCGCAGTCTTTACTTCCCGGATTAATCCGGTACCCAATTAAGGCTGGGTCGACCTGGGAGCCGTTGCAATCTGAAAACATTTCTGCCTCAGCTGGGGAATGAACCCAGGACCACTCATATGCGAAGCCAGTGCGCTAACCACTGCGCTGACGCGGCTCCCAATACTGAGTATGGCTGCAGATGTATAAATGTGAAACCAGTGCTGCCCAGAGTTTGAACAATGTGATACTACTTTGTGTAGTTTTTCCATGTTGAGATCTATGTCATATCTTTTTTGACAGTTGTTCTACAGAGAGTTTCTCTTGGTTCTCTCTCTCTCCTTTTTTCCTATCTTGTGCCTATGTTAATGCTTTTAGTTGTAGCCTATTTTTACTCATAATTAATCTACATATCTAATAGATCGAGGCCTATGGTCTATGTCCACAATGTATTTTCTTATTGTTGTAGCAGTAACATTTTGCAACAATAGAAGGCAACAGGGGCAAAGTCCGCCCAAGATGCAGTTGGTCAAAAGACATTCAGGAATGCCTGCGTATGTCACTGTAAGAGGCAGGACAACCTGCTCAAGACTGCAGAGAATTAAAGAGATCCATAGGAAAGGATACGTTCTGAAAAGAATATGTCACCTGATGATGAACATATTGCTATTGTGTCTTCCCTTATTTGCGTGTTGGACTTGAATTCTTACCAAACCAATATTTAAGAGTTTTCTATGACATTTCATTTCAAAAGAATTTCTTTACCAGAGCTTTTGTTACTTTTCAACTTTCACAACCATCATCATGAGCCATCTCTGCAGTGAAGGGTGGCTGCAACTGATCTCTAAAATCTTTTATTTTGCTTTGGTGGTGCACTCTGCTAGACTATAACCTGTCCAACTCGTGATATTTTCCTCCAACTTATTTTTCTGCCTACCTTTTGCTCGCCATCCCCTCAACTCTACCCTCAAGTAATGTCTTCAATAAAGTATATCTTTTTATATGTCCAAAATACCTTAGGGCTCTTTAGGTATTTACTGTAGGTAAATACTTTAGGTATTTGATTTTTATTATCTTTTATAAAAAAATTTTCATATAAAGTGTTTGCTTCTTTGTGCTCTTCTATTCCTGTCAATACCAGATAATTTAGTACAACAGCTCACAAACGCATGAATGCATAACTTAGCCTATATTCCTTATATCACACAGATGTGTGGGAAAAGGCCATGAACCGCTGGATCAGAAACCAGCTAGCAGAAGAGAGCAGTTACGGTGTATGTATAAAACTAGCGAGCTATGGGAACAATTATCATGTATACTCTATGAAATATTATGGGAAATATCCAACACATGGGTTTGCCCAGAATGCACACTGTCGATTCAGAATTTTTTTTTTTATTGTAGCAAAGGGAGATAAGTACTGGCAATTAAAATTGCATTCATCTGACAATAGGTGATATAACTCAAGGCTATTTGTAGAGATTGATATAACCTTCACCAAGCCTATATCAATCCTGGCCGCCGAGAAACAAAATCGTCAAGCGCTTTTGGCGGCCCGGCCCACCCAACGAGAATATCGTGAGATTTACACGTGCCACAGTCCGTGCACATAGCTGGGAACATGCGCAATCGAAGCCGGTACATCCCCCACTTCCGAAATGATCGTTTTTGAGAATGGCTAGCTTTTCGTAAAAGTTTAAAAGCAATTAATCTGACCACATCTGTACACCGGTACGATGCCATGATGGTGGATCGGTTTTATAGACCTTTATTTCATCGTATTTCGAATAAAATAACATTGAATCGTGGCTTGAATCATGGATTATTAGGTTATTTAGTTTCACAGCAGTGAATATACAGAATGCCGTGTTGGTTGGTTTGATATCGAATATTTCGAAGTGGCAGAAAAAATAACTCTAGGCCTAAGCTCAAAGAGTAACGCAAAATGAGGTAAACAGGTTACTAAAACACTTACCTAGCCTATTAATAAAAATATATTAAAAAAAGTATATATAAAAAAACATACAATAAAACTAAACAGGACAATTCTCCACGTATCGGCTCAAATTGAACCTTTTTCAAGAGACAAACAACAGAAAACGACAAAATAAAATACAAAATAGATGTCTATATTTCATCAAGCCCCGTCTCCATAGCGCAAGGATGGCAACGCATCTAGTAAAAGTGAAAATGCGTGCATTCATTATAAACAAACCGAAAGTGTGAAATTAGAGACACTATAGATGAGTGCAAGAATAATAAAAGAAAAAGATAAGAAAAATACCCCTTTTGTCACTTTATCAGACAGGCAGGTTTTAAGAACATAGTCACAACAGGCAAGACTGAAGGGAACAGAGACAGATGGGGACGTGAGAAAATATTCATGTGACAACCTAGCAAGGCTTGGAAACAACGATCCTGATAACTGTGAACAGAGAACCATGGTCACCTACGCCAACAAGAATGGCATATGACAATGATAGATGAGTAATGATGAGGTTGTGTGGTGGTGGGGTGAGTGGGTTTGGGGAAGGAAGGATACAAGAAGAATCAACATTTGAAAACGCATGGAATGAATGTGAAACCAAATATAGACATAAACATATATATAAAACCAAACCTAAACATACATAGAAATGTATACACACACCAAGAGTCAAGAAATAAACACATAACAAGATGGACACAGATGTGTGAAGGATACCCACACAAAATGCACAGGCATGTAAATGTATCCACACACAGGAAAGGGCTCACACCAGAATAGGTATACACATTGACACAGAATGGAGATATGTGCATTAACATAAAAAATCGCTCACATAAATATACATATATATATGTATACATAAATATGAACATTCATGCACATAAACACTTTCTCACATAAATAATAACATGAACATTCGTACACATAGAAACATATACATATATTAATGTAAATATAAACGTTCGTTCACATAAAGATAATGCTATAACAACCGCATATGTATACATACAAATGTGTGGCCCAAAGTAATTGTGTGGATACATAGAACCATGTAAAACGAAATTCATATACAAATAACTATACATGTGTGGGCACCCATCGAAGAGACAACTGCAATAAAAACGAGGAAATCAAAATCTAAATATGTAAATGATTTAACAATAACAAAATGGCAGAGTACAAAATAATCACATATTGACATACACAAACGAAAGAAGACATAAAGGAATTATATAGAAGAACGGCAAACACAAAAATAATAATTATTCACGAAAGTGTACAAAGACAAATATTATAAGAATCAGTGCAATACGGGAGTAGAGGGTATAAAGAAAAGGTGGGTAACTCAAACAAAATGGTGATTAATGTTCATTCCGTGTGGTTGCAAGACTCCCATATGACAAATGAGACGATATTCCAAGGACTGACGTTGCCGGTCACCGGTATAACAACGTAACAAACCGGTTACAGAGACATCAGAGCTACCATGATGTGACGGGCTGTTAAAATGATTAGCCAAAATTATGATGCTGAAATCCAGGCAATTAGTGTGGCAGCTAAAAAACTGCTGAACTCCAACTCTGACCTACAGCCTGTGGTATTCCTGAAAGATGCAAGGTCAGTGCTTCAAGCTCTCCAGTCTGGAAAACTAACAGACTTGAAAAAACTACTTAGCGAATTCTTACCAGTATAGAGTAACCATGCAGTGGATACCCTCTCACTGTGGAATACCAGGAAATGAAAAAGCAGACCAACTGGCTAAGGAAGGTGCTGCCGAAGACCAACCAGATATACCAATCACCTACCATCAGAAAAAACAGATGATCAAGTCAATAAGAAAGCCACAAACACCAACACAAGATGATTATCGCATTATGAACAGACCAGAACAAGTTGTAATTCTACGTCTCAGAACAGGACACAACCGACTCAGCAGTCACATGTATACAAAGTTCAAGATTGGCAACACGGCCATGTGTACATGTGGACAGGCAGCACAGAGTGCCAAACATATACTTCAAGAGTGTTCTTAGCATGGAACGCTGATGCAGACATATTGGCCAGAGGAGACAACACTGGAATCAAAGCTCTATGGGACACTGTATGAACTACAAAAGACAGTGAGTTTTATTAAGAAGACAGAATTACAGATATAGACATGTTTCAAGTGAACGAAAGAAGAAGAAGAAATGTGATATGTGAGAAAACTTAACTTTTAAGTTATAAATACGTGATATGTGGAAAAAACTTCATTTTATCTTTATTTCATAAAATCTCCATTTTATCTAAAAGTTTACTGACATTACTTTGCAGGTTTTATTTTTACAGTACATTTGGTTTCACTTCTAGATTTTTCTTAAGATTGCTGATATCTCCATCTCCTTATTGCTGTGATGTTCGCGTTTTAAAAAAAATGGAAAAGGGGAATAACCCTTAAAAAAGAACAAGGGCTATAATCAGTGGTCAATTATATTTTATTTTTTGATTATATGGGCAACAACTCATAGTTTAGTTATAGAAAATATTTTAGGTATTGCTAATCGTAAATATTCCGTATAATTTGTTTATATTGTATGAAAGTTTATAATTTTATTATTTGTATATGGAATAATTAATGAGACCTACGATTTCTGACGTTTTGTTAAAAATATTGTACAGTAAAAGAAATAAGTCAACTACAGTATTCATACCTTTGCTGATCAGTTGCCAGGAAAGATTGATGATCTATAAGTATACTTACCTGGCACAGGAGAAACCATGATCACTAAGGTGGTGCTCCATATACAAATACAATAAGAGATGTAACACAGACTCTAGCCACAACCATTCAGAAACACAGACGACACCAAAGACAAATACTAGTGGAGGCTATTCGTCTGACAAAAAACCTAGACAGCCAGGCACCACAAATACCAGAACTTCAAGAAGAGCTAGAGAAACACGATCAACACAACTTTCGAGGGGCATTGTTGCGGTCGAAACTTGACACCCTGGGACACGAAATACCAAGCGAACAATACCTGGCCATCGAACAAAACATCCAACGCAGTAGAAAAATACAGGCGATACTCGGCGAAGACAACACAATTAAAACAGGTGACGAAATAGGTCCAGCCTTCCACAAATTCTACCGCACGCTCTACACAAAAGAGGAAACACACAGAGACAAACGCCAAGAGTTCCTAACCTATGTGAAATGTCTGACAGAACAAGACAAACACACGTTAGACCAACCCCTGACACAAACAGATCTACACAATGCACTCCGAACCTTTCAGAAAAACAAGTCACCAGGACCGGACGGAATTACCTTCGAGTTTCATCTACATTTCTTCCACATCATAGGTCCACTCCTACTGAACACACTCAAAGAATCATTGGAACAAGGCCAACTCCCACAGAGCGTAAACCAGGCATACATAACTCTAATTCTAAAAAACAAAGCAAAGACACACATGACAAGCTACAGACCTATCTCACTGTTAAATACGGACTACAAAATCCTCACGAAAGCTCTCACCATAAAACTTCAACCTTTCATGCACAAGTTGATCCACACAGACCAGCAATGCAGCGTGCAGAATAGAAACATCAGCAAACATACACACTTTATAAGGGATGTTATTCAATACACTAAAGAAAAGGACTCACAGTCTGCGATACTATCAATAGATCAAGAAAAGGCTTTCGACAGGGTATCTCACGACTTCCTACACGAAACAATACACAAAAGCAACATTGGTGAAAATTTCTCAAACTGGATCAAACTCCTTTACAAAAACCCACAGAGTACTTTACTAATAAATCACTCTCTAACAGACCCAATTTATTTAACCAGATCCGTAAGACAGGGCTGCCCTTTGTCACCCCTGCTTTATGTCTTGGTATTGGAGCCTGTGTTAGAAAGAATTAGACAAAACAATGATATTAGAGGAACCCTCATACCCGGACTGGGCTACAAAAAACTAGTAGCTTACGCGGATGACACTGTCTTTTTTCCCTCTAACACAGCATCCATACAAAATATCCTTAAGGATTTTGAATCATATGGGATAGAGAGTGGTTCGAAAGTAAACGTACAAAAGTCATACGTAATGGGTATAGGAAAGTGGAGATATAAAAAAGATTTCCCTCTCAAACTGATCCCAGTAGACAAGATTAAAATATACGGCATCCTATATCACAGCACACCAACAAATGTCAACAGAGAAACGTGGAAAAATATAACAATAGAAATCAAAGATAGATTAGAACGATACAAATACAAAACAACAACAATTTTTGGCAGAAGTCTGATTGTAAACACCTTCGTCATACCAAGACTGCTGTACACATCAAATGTATTCTACCCACCCAAGAACATACTCAAGGATGTATATCAGCACATTAGACGTTTCATCTTTCGACACACGATACACGCAATACAAACTAAAACACTAATACAGGACAAGAAAAGAGGAGGAGTCTCCCTACATGACATAAAGACCAAAATTCAAGCACAAAGGATAAAATTCATATCAGAAATAATAGATAATCCAAAAGAATACACGCTGGCACATTATTACATCGGACTAAAAATATCCCATTTATGCACCATTCGAAACACACAGCCCCACTCAATGGGTACTCTACCACCTTTCTACCAACAATGCATCCAATATCTCAAGGGAAATGAGCAGCTAGTCAATGAACCAACAAAAAACATCTATAAGCACCTCATCGCAGCACAAGAACCATCCCTTATCAACAGAATCAAACGAGGCTATGTTCACTTTATAACCGAGTACTCAGAAATATTTGCCAACCTACATCGTACACAAACATCACCAAAAGCAAAGGAAGTTACATATAGACTACTTTTCAACATCACACCGCTCTCACATAGACTGACACACAGGCCACACGAGAGATGCAAGCTCTGTGGATTCAAAACACCAGAAACAGAAGATCACATATTCTTCCACTGCAACACAATATCCCTCGCATTGAATACACTAAAACAAAAAATAACCCCGGACACAACATCAGACACAGCCATGTACAAGGCAGTCATGTTAAACGTACTTCCGAATGCAGACACAAGTTTACAAACAAAATCCCTCATTCTTCTAGCAGAGTTTAGAAATCTCGTGTGGTCATGCAGGAATAGAGCAAGACATGAACACCAAAAATTCAATGCTCAACTTTTCCAACTCCTATTTGTAAAAAAATGCAATAAACTACTACTCAACACTCCAGATACATTATAAGTTTCCAGTTTCGACTTTTCTAACTTATTTTGTAAAAGAAATATTCGGACCCTAAACCGAACGAATGTATACGTATTACAAACTATGTATCCAAAGTGCTTTATATATACATACATATATATATACATATACATATTAACCCTGAATGTAAGAGTGTGAGGACGAAAGGAAAATAATATAATGTTTGACTATAATTTTTACATCCTACATTTATCACTACACTCCCATTACAAATTTCCATGAATGTTGTTAAACCATCTCATAACACAATGCATACTACACAATTAACATGTCTATTGGTTTTGTAAATATTTCATTGATGCAAATAAAGATTCTTTAAAAAAAAAAAAAAAAAAAACTAAGGTGGTGCTCCCAGGTTGAGGCCCTTCCATTGCACTTCGGTTGGGTTGACCCCTGCGATCGCCCCAAATGTGGGCGACTCGAGTGCGTAATTTTTTCGTAAGGGGGACTGCGTTCGCGCTATCCCCTGATAAAATTAATAATAAAAATATTGTAAATTAATTTAACAATTGTATAGGTTGAATTTCCTTATTTCTTCTATAGTGCGTTTATAAATAGTTGTCCACCGATATTTACATTTTTCTCTTTAATTACTTAGCGTATAGACATATTTTGTATGAGTGCATCATTTCATAACCACGTTACAGATTTATGATTATTTATATTGCGCGGATTTATCGCAGCAGTCGCTACGAATGTCGATTTTTAGGTAGTAACGATTTTATTGTATGTGGAAAATAAATGAGTTCAGGGTACAATGCCAGAGGAAGACCACGGAAAAGATGGATAGAAAACGTCAGGGACATCCTGTACAGACACGGTCATAGCTCAGCCGAGGCCACACGTCTGGCTTTAGAGCTCGAGCTCCAATCACCCCTACGCTTAACGGCAAGAGTGGATCACAAACCACCTGGGGAAAGACAATAGACCATAACTCTAACCCTTTTATGCATTGCAGTGTTAGGAATAGAGCCAAACTCTAGCGACATTTTTGTGCTTCATATGTGTTTATTTTCGTGCATTCTTTGATCCATATTTTGCACAATCTGTTGTTGTTGTTTTTTTAATTCATCGTAATTGATTTCTTGAGGAGAACGACAATGTTGTTTTCTAGTGTAATTCAAACTTGGCATTGTGTTAGTCTTCTGATGTTTTCATTTCGGAATCTGTCTCTTGTATTGTTACTCAGAGAATTTTACATAGACAAATCATTTCTGCTCTAACAGTTTTGTCTTTTATTGTTAGTGTCCACGTTTGATATTTATATCATAGTTATAGTATTATGTATCATCTTGCAAAGATTAAAGAATGCTGTTGATAAACTACTCAGAGAAGAACAAGCAGGCTTTAGATCAGCTCGCTCCTGTACATACAACATATTTTCTCTTCGCATCATCATTGAAGTATCACTCGAATTTCAATCCCCGCTCATAATCAACTTTGTTGACTTTGAAAAAGCATTTGATAGTCTTCATCGGCCTACGTTATGGAATATTCTACAGCAATACGGTTTTCCTACTAAAATAATCAATGTTATAAAGGCATTCTACACCAACTCACATTGCTGTGTTCAAACAAACACTGAGAAGTCAGAATGGTTCCAATTGTTACGGGCGTTAAACAGGGATGCATCATGTCCCCATTACTTTTCTGCGTCGCTATTGATTGGGTCATGAGAAAGAGCACTGAAAATGAGCTGACAGGAATAAAATGGATTAATAATACCGTTCTCGAAGATCTTGACTACGCAGATGACCTGGCCCTTTTGAGCGCAAACCACACAGATGCTCAATCTAAGCTTGACAATCTCCACCACTACTCAAATCAGATAGGGTTGAAAATCAACACATCAAAAACTCATATACTAGATTTTACGAGATCCAACGACAACATAAAAATTCAAAATGTTCCATTATTAAAAGTCAACAATTTTACATATTTAGGCACGAATCTAGCACTGGATGGAGACTCATCAAAAGAAATTTTACACCGTATTCCCCTTGCAGCGGGTGCTTTCAATAAACTACGTAACATCTGGACGTCAAACACACTAAGAAACACCACAAAATTCAGGTTGTTTAACTCCAACATCATCCCTATTCTATTATATGGGTGCGAAAGTTGGAAAGCCACAAAAGCCACAAGAGACTCGACTTCTTTGAAAACTAATGCCTACGTACCATTCTGAATGTTAAGTGGGGTGACTTTAAATCTAACACTACTATAAGAGAGGAAAGGAAACAAACCTATATATCTTCCTTCATTAGACAAAGGCGTTGGACTTACATCGGCCATGTTCTCAGAATGAACAGCCTAAGAATTCCCCAGCAGTCACTATATTGGGTGCCACCTGGAGTAAGACGAAGAGGGAGACCTGGAGAAACTCTACGAAGAACCATAATAGAGAAGGCATGTCAATGAACCTAAACAACACGCACCAATTGGAAGACCTGGCAACACAAAGACAGAAATGGAAAGCTATGGTTTCTGCCCTATGCGCCGCCTATGGCCCTGGAGGAACATAACATAACATATAGTATTATGCTTTTTTGATATAGTGCCGTTTTAGTGTTCATGTTCTTCCCCGCCCCCTTGTTTCTTTAGTTATTTTCACACAAAAGCAAAGTGAAAGGTTTTTTTTATTTTATTAAATGTATGAATACGCCCCTTCTCCCAGCAAAGTTGTATGTAAGCCTATTTTCTTGCCAAGTCCTACGTCAGTCTTGAGGTGTGTTACGCGAAGATCGCGAATCCAGTAGCCGTATTCGCAACTTTAACAGAATAGTACATTTCCAACAAACTTAAGATTACGGTAGCCATTTTGCATCTAGGGCTAAAAAGGCAGCTAATTATGTCATCAATAACTAAAAATGTTAGATCGGCGCATTTGATTTCCAGCTGGTTAGTTAGGTATGCCCTTGATATGTGATCCCATCATTTTAATGTAACTTCCCTCCCCCCCCCCCTCCCGTCTTACGGAAATCGTATCTACGGTGCTAATCGTTTAGTCGTTGCACATATACTTCTAACATAAGGATGAAGCTTGAGCAGGGGCTACATTTGTAACTATGCACTGACTTTGTGCAACTGTACTAAACAGTTCCATTACTGTGTCCGGCTCAAATCATTATTTCCAATGTTCATAGTGGTTAAATTACGACACAAGTGGGTAAAAGCTATATCCTAGCTTATAGCTTCATCAAGTATCGAAGATATTATATGAATTGATTCCCTTGGTCAAGTAGTTGAAGTAAAAACATATACCTGACCAATTGACATTGAAAGTGTTTGTAATATAATTATTAAGGCTGAACAAGGGTGCCATTCTGAGGTTTTTCATTACCGTCTCTTACATGATGGTGATTAGGGCAGTCCTATAAATGCAGGGTCTTCTGACTACTTAAAACTGGAGAAATGGATTACCAGAAACGCGACACCCACAATTTTTTGACAGCTGTAAAGCTCTGATCTGCCTAAATTGAACGAATTCTGTTGTTGAAAGGAGCTTACCTCACCATAAGAGGTATATATGTTACTTAACCAACATATTGAGACACATCGTCACTAATTTTGGCTGATGGTGACTGATTCATGATTTTCATTGGTCATTTTGGACATGTTCTGTGTCGCCAGCAAATTAATAGTCGATTTAAATTAATAGTCAAGATGAATGACGCTTTTTATAACTATTTGGCAATACCTATATATAGAGAAGTATTTGCTCGGCTATGGACGAAACGACAGTTTTAGGTCGAGTGGAAGTAGACACCGCCACATATTTAACACGGAAAAATATTAAGCGGAACGAAGCTTTCCCGTAACTAGGGTACAAAGGGACATAGCACCAAATAATACACAAGACATGTATTGGAATTTGTATGTTTTCGTGTTTCACCTCATAACCCCTTAGTCTTAGTGATAGTCCATCTGTTGTGTTCAAGTGAAATATTAAAAACATGTTTTCTACTAAGTACTATTGTTGTTCCGTTTCATCGCAGCATCGCCTTATATTGATAACTAAACTGAACGGTAGTAAACCGCCGTGATCCGGTGTCCATGTCTTTAGACTAGGATTAACTATGAGACGATGGATATTTTAAACATATTTCAAGTTGAACTGGAAATCGAAGCAACCGAGACCCCATTTATCCATATGCCTAGCTTATAGGATAAACTAACTGATAAAGACGTTCATTTTCATTTGTAAAATTAAAACGGCATTTCTGCTTATCTCGTATTTTATGTTTATTTTGTAAATTTATGTTTGCTGTTCCTCCTGCGTCTAATTACAGACGCCGTACAGTTTTACTGCAACAATTTCCATCACATTCGATGTAAACACACATATACAATTTTAACAGATAACACAATTTCGTGACCTATATAGAATGGCTCCGGCTCTGTGGCGAAGTGGTACAGACCGCGTCTGTGACAGCCAAGGTACCGAGTTCGATACCCGCCACAGGCAATTGTGCATCCAGTCCGATCAGAAAGCAATGACAAACTACTGAACGTATTTATATTGCCTAGAAAATCACCACAGCCAACAAATTATGGGTTGATAGCTAAGTCCTGTAAAGGATATGCTACCAATGTTTTTTATATAGTATGGTCCACGTACTAACCAAATTTACATCACCGCATAAGGCCAATCTAGCCATTGCTGTGCATTTCATTCCCCCACGATGCAAAGTATAAATAAATAACCAATGAAAAGTATTACAATAGCCGGAGTGGCCTAACGCAATGAAGCAGAATATATATCTATTACACGGAGGTCGCGACTATTTAATACAACCTTGACATTCAAGTGTCTAAAATGTGACCGTATCATAGAGATAATCTTTTGGTATCATAGAATGCTAGTTCTTGCTAATAAATGCGTGCGTGTGGGCGAGAGGAAGGTAGGTCCTGATATCGTTTATCTGTGTAGATCTATGGTCTCTTTACTTGGTCGGACCGAGACCCACGGAAAGGTAGAACGGACAACTGACAGGCCCTTGATATAATGTATTGGATGTCTTAGAAATATTAATTAATACATGACTGTAAAGTAATAGCAACAACACGAACGCATAAAGTGAACTGTCGTAAGTTTCTTGGGCAGCAGATACATTGTTAACATGTAGGTCTTCATATTTAGCTATTCCCGCCAAAGATGGATATGTCGGGCCATTGGCGCAAGTGGAACGGCGACACAACGCATTTCCATTCTCTGGACTGAGTCCTGCTGGAAATCTAGTAGGACCTTTGTCATGCTACAAGGGAGATACAGCGGGAGTTTGAGAATGAACGCTGAAGAAGAAGAAGATATTTAGCTATTAATATAAGTTGTAAGGGACTGTCCATAAATTACGTCAAGAATGTTTGTGCCAATTTTATTCCCCCCACCCTCCCTTCTTTGTCAATAATTGTCAAGATATCATGGACCCCCACCTCTGTGCCTAATTATGTCACGGCAAACAGTGACGACAACACAGTGCGGGAAAAAGGCATGTTTTGTTTAACATTTTTAGAAAAAAATTCAATAATTTAATTGATGTATTTTTTTAAAAAAACAGTACAGTTGACGTCAAATTTTATCAACCCTATTCCCCCACCCCCTGTTAACAACAAACACTATTACAATTTCTCAGACACATCACCCCCACTCCCTTTCCCATCGTAATTATTGGTAACATGAACAACCCGTAATCGGGACAGTGTCCTTAAATGCTTGTAGACTAGATAAGTGACATTTGGGAAAGAGATAATACATAGTCAAATAGTTACCACGTATGTACAAGATCGCATAATGCACTTTGCACTTTCAGTAGTTTTGACATTGAGTAGCTACAGTAGTGATACAGGAGAAAAACTGTGCCATTTTTTTGCATGCTATGTTGTTTTTTATTACACCCAACAAATGTATACTTTATATTTGTGCATCATGTCCAATTTTTATGAACGAATTAAATTCTTTGATTTTTGTCGGCATACTAATTATTGTATCTTGAAAAAGAAATTGTATCACTTCATACATTACACCGGATCAGTGTTGCCACGTAGTTCTGGTAAAATACAAGGCTCTGCCGCCCAAAAATAACCCAAATCCACGAATCGACATTTTACAATTTCTTACGCTGAATAAAGGACAAACCATCATTTACCGATATTTCTCTTCCTCTTTTAACACATGGATCTCACATATTTTCCAATAATACCTGCTTATATCAGAGATTGAGACATTTGTAAGTATTTCATCTTTTAACGTGAAGTTCTATTTTCTGGTACTATTTGTTCCTTAATTTCAACCCAGGCTAATTCTGTTGGGTTTAGGTGAGATAGTAAGGTGGTATTCTTAAACATCCGTGACCATGTTTCTGGATTGCCTTGTCTATTGTGAAAAATCTTAGCATGTATCTGTTCTACAATTCCAAGTAATTCGGGCTCCAGAGACGTTTCGTTGAATGGAATGTTGCTTTTGGTAATTCAACTCTTTATTACATCTTTAGTAATTGATGAATTTAAAACTTTATCTTCTGCTGTTACTATGTGTCTCTCTGTTTCTTTGATCGCCTATTTTCCCACTTAAACTTTACTGCCCGCTGTAATTCCGTCTCCACCATTCCGCGAGGTAATTGGTAACGCGTGAAGTGTTCTGCGACCTCCCTCTGGTTGCGTACAGACGTGACAATAATCTCATAGATGTATGGGACCGGAGTCAACTTATGCTTAACGTCCAAATTATTCTGGCATCATCAGCTGCAAACGCTCTAAATACTACACCTGTCCCTATGTCACCCAGATCCGGTACGTCACATTCCCCAACGCCCCTTTCACTGATGAGGAGAGTTTCTCCTGTGTGTCCTGTAACGTCATCTATACCATCATCTGCAAGTGGTCACCATGACATACATAGGTGAGACTGGTAGGAGGCTTGCTGGCCGATTCTGCGAATACCTACACAGCATAAAACATCATTCGGATTATCCTATCGCTGACCACTTCAATGACACATCCCATCGGGGCGTCCATGATATACAGGTGACGGCTATTAAGCCGTGCTTCTCTAACGACCGGACCCATCTCGCGCTTGAGAACCGCTCTCTTTCTCTCTCTCTCTCTCTCTATATATATATATATATATATATATATATATATATATATATATATATACACACACACGTGGGACTCTTAAACCTTTAGGGATCAATGAGTGATAGTCATATGAACAATATCAGGTTGTTCCATTATTTCTCTGTTTGTATCGCTTTAACACACAAAAAACCAATCTGCCAGAAAAACTAATGTAGATGTGTTGAATAAGTCAAATGCGAAATGGACCTTAATCAACAATATAAGAAAACGCAATCTTCTTTTTTCGGCCACTTCATGAGTCAGGCAGGTTTGGAGAACATAGTCACAACAGGCAAAATTGAAGGCAACTGAAACAGAGGGTGACAACGTGAGAAAATATTAACAACAACGACCTTGATACATAATACTGTGGACGGAGAGCCATGACCACCTACGTCAACCGGCATGGCACCTGATGATGATGATAGCTTTCACAGTTATTTGGATGGGTTTTTCTTGTATATTTCCTGTTTTTGTACATTCCCTGTTTGTGTCCCCTCTGACCTAATTTCTATCCTTCCGACCTCCACATCTCGCTAGACCGTGAACGCCAATTGTGTCATTCCTGCTCGACGTTTTTTATGTATAAGTGTATGTAACCTTAATAAAGCCTTTTGGTAGAAACGTCGATTTGTGTATGTGTGATTATGTGGGTTTCTAATTATTATCAAAATTTCACTTCCCTGTTTCAAGCTTTACCTAATTGGTAATTACTATTCGCACATATTAATTGCACAGTTCTACAGCAGAAACACCAGACACAAACAGAAAGTTATTAAAATAGCGACAATGCACCAGATGCAACCATAAATAGTGCATGGCTTGTGTTCAAGTGTTAAAATTAGTTTAATTTCACGCTTATATTATGCAAATTGTATGATAAACCAATCGTGTGTAAGTGACATTTTGTAATTTACTGTAGAACATCACAAATATGCATGTGAAATGTGTGTTGACAAATATACTTTTGATCTATACCGCAAATATGCGAAAAGTGAAACTAAAGAACGCATTTTAATGACAATTTGATCATGGGGTCTACACCATTTTCAATTCACACACAAGATTTCAATTATATACGTTATATATTCGCTGTGATACATCATTTGAAGTTGGGAAAAGTTGGTGAAACGTGCTATAGCAGTTTAAAACACTGATCGGCAATTATATAATATAATTCGATTCTATTATATTCTATTATATAATGAATAGACAGCCGTATGAAATAGCAGAAAAAAGCTCTTGAATGTATCAATTGGATGAGGTGTGTTTCATTGGATCCCAAATATGTGAGCCATTCTTGGCAATGGGAATGATAAACTATGAGGATAAAGAAGACCGTTTCAATCAAACGTTCATTATGAGACGATACATTGTCCATCATGGCCCCAGTGTCAAATAGATACATCAATGAATCGATCTGACGTAGTTAATATCTTAAGGAGTGACAAATCGCCAAATAAGACCTGCCAGCAGAATCAAGACAAGACTTGTCCTGTGTGTGCTAATGGTAACCTGCAGTCATCATTAATTGTGAGGTAATCAAGAAAAACAAACAAATAAGAAAAATACTAGAAAAATAGCAATCAATAATGTTATACATGAGACTTGCTGAAAATCTTACTGGAATAGATAGTTGAAAAAAATTGGGTAAAAGGCAAATAAATACACACGTGTGAATATCGAGAAAGGGTCAATTTATAGCGTCAAACACCAAGATAAGATAACGATCCATATCCATGTTGCAGAGACAACGTTTACTCTGATTTGATGGAAAGGGTTGTTACATGAACATGGAATGCATGATCAAGTCAGGAAATAAAACAATCTGTGTCTCCATACAAACATTGCATACTGCAAAATATCTTCAAAATGATAAAGATATAACAATTTCTAACAGATTAGACTGTGGTAGGGATATTAACAATGGATGCTGAGAAACAAAAAAAAACAAATCAATACTAATTGTTATAATTATGTTACTAATGTCAGACCTGCTCCATGTGAGCTACACATAAAATAACGCTCATAACTTCTGAAATCAGATTTTCTAAGAAAGGCTCTTGGCAACACATAAATGAGCAGTCTTGGTTTAATGGCAGAGACACAGAAGAACAGACCAACACCATGATGAATGGATATAAGTTTGAGGAGGTGAATACCTTCAAATACTCGGATCTAGCATACGCAGCGATGGAAAATGCAAAACATAATTTAAAATAAGGCTGGATATGGTTGTAGCTTCTACGTCAACGCTAAACTTGATTTGGAAAAGCAACATCAGTGTTAGTTAAAATCAAACTGTACAACTCACTAATGTTTTCTGTTGTGCTGTATGGTTGTGAGAGTTGAACACTCACTGCGGACATGGAAAGACGACTACAGGATTTCGAATAGAAATGTTACAGACGAATTTCCTATAGAGAGCATAAGACAAATGTGTACGTAAGAACTAAAATATAGATGTAAACAGGTCCACATGAACCAATGCTTTCAAAAGTGAAACGACGAAAACTTGCATAGTTTGAACATATGTGCAGACATTATACCTTATAAAAAACAATTATGCAGGGAACCGTCGAATGTAGAAGAAGCAGAGGAGGACGAATATAGACATGGAAAGACAAAATCAAGGAATGGACATGACAAGATTTTTCCTCACCCATCCGCATCGTTAGATAGAAATATACCGCTAGTTAGATAGATACCACAAGATAGAAATCGTTGAAGGACTCTGTGGGCCGAGGCATCCAATGTGGTACTCCTACGATCCTGACGGGTTACAGGTTTATAAATATAATATAGATAGATTAGTGTCACCAGATTTGACAGCTGTTTTTATTGGGTCACAAACATAGGCCTATTATAGGGTCTAGATGTCTGTTTTCTTCGTGGGCCTCAATATGCACGTCGATGATGTCTTCCTTTAGCCCATTCCCTCCTACAAACGGATCCTTTTCTAGTGCGTCTACTCCCCCCCCCCACCAAACCACACCCCCCTCCCATCCATATACGGATATGTTGTCTTCGTACTCCCTAGCACAACGTGGTTGTCTCTTCCCCCCCCCCCTCTCCCATTCTGAAGCTACTTACTGCCCCCGCCTTCCAGTTCACCTCTGTCTCAAACAAAAATTAGTACTGTTACTTGCAAAAACCAATTGCATATTGCAGGACTTCGGGTTCATGAATTGATCATATCCAAGCTCTTTCCGTGACCCATAGTACCGTCGATGGTCACGCTCCAGTTGATATAATATTGTTAGTAAGAAGATTTTAAAAAACAACACAAATCCACAGGAATATGAAACACGACTTATCAGGACGCCGTCTTGAACCGGAAACACTGTCCTGATCATTCTGGGGTCGGGGGAAATGAAAGAGCCGATGTGTTGGCTGGTAAAGCTTTGGTGAACGGTACCGAGACAAGAAGATATCGGATTGAATTGACTAGAGCAGTCATGGATACCCTACGAGAAGACGAGGAGGAAGTCGAACTTTACAATGTACATAGTCAGAGAATGGTAGAAATGGAAGTGACTAGAGATAATGGGAGAAAGTGCTCCCTCTCCAGAAAGATCATAAGAACGCGTAATCAGCAACTGACTGGGACACAGCTTATACATTTTTAGATTGCTGACTGAACGGCAAGCATAGCATATATGGAAATGCCCCCAGTGCTGTGACGCTTGTTCCTAATCAAGAATCAAGATAAAAAACACATGTGTACTTCTGCCTGCTGTTTCATTGTTACAAACTATTCATAATTAGCGTAAAATATACATGGTGTTACATTCGTGAAACACATTTACATTTCGCATAAACACACCACCACTGCGTGCTATAAACCAGAATCTCCCTCGTGCTATTCTCTCTGAGTTTTCAGTCGTGTGTTGTCAAGGTTGCTAGAACAGCTGACTTTCTATGCTTGGGTCACTTGTTCACACACTTAGATAAAAACGAAAGCACAATTGGGATAGACGATTACAGCAAGGACAACACAACTAGTGGAATAGATTTGTAGGAACTTTCACGTGCTGAAGTCAACGAAAGCATTGTAAAGTAGGTAGTTATTGAAATCTTTATGAGTATTGTTAGTTCACAACTGTTATTTCATATTTATGCATATCAAACAAAAGTAACCACGACAGATGTGTAATATTACTACTCCTCGCTTAATCTGTATGATCTAATAATATATTGTATAGCAGAAAAGTATACTTGTATACTAATGTTCGCTCTCCCTGCTCCGGATAGCCTAATTTTAAAATCTCCATTCACGTATTTTCTTTGCTTGATCTCGCAACAATTTTCTTGCCAACCACTATGACGGTGATCTTGCTATGATGTTAACATGTTTCTCCCTACGACGCATGTTTACTGAAATCCGACACTTAATTTCTACACTTTATCTGGCTTTGTATACATCGTGTCCGTATGCCCCTATAGTATGCATTTTGAGAAGCACTGTCTGGTAGCGGTAGTCTTCAAGCATGTGAAAACCACTTAAATCTGTTGTCTTCTGATGTAATCCAGGATTAGCATTATTTTTGTTAGCCTTCTGATGTTTTCATTTCTGATTCCATATATTATTGTTACTCCGAGAATTCTACACAATCGAGTCATTTCTGTTGTGACAAGTTTTATTTTGCCTTTTGTTGTTAGTGTACACGTTTCACATTGGTACATAGTGATGGTATGATGATAGTTTTATATAGTACAATTTTTGTGTTCATGTTCACATTTTTGTTTATGAAAATATGGAACATCTGCCCTAAGATCTGGTATGCTGTTACATCTACGTAGGATTTCTTTGGTTTTTCCCAATTTGATGATGTTTCCAAGATAAGCCTCATATAAGATAAGATTGGACTGCGGGCGTTAATCCAGTTTATATCACCAGTTTTTCACCATAAATAATAATAGAGCTCATGGTTCACGTAATTTTAGTCTCCATGACCTACGACGTATAATAATATATATTTCTGGCAACGTTAAGCATTATGATATCCTAAAGGAAGTCGACGGTGTATTAAACCATCTTCTGGCATCTCTTGTAGTTCTGCTTGTTTACAAGTGTATTGACATTGCCTTTCCCATGGAAATAATCAACAGAGCAGAGTGCGAAATGTACAAGGCACTTTCTCATAAAACCTGCCGAAGCAAGCGATCTTGTGTGAAGAGACGTTGGAACTATGTGTCTCGACTATTTAATAAATTAAGGACCTCAGTCTATTTGAAATGTTACACTGGCTTACTCCCTGATCAGGCCAATTTTTTACTTAGAGTATCGTCATCATCATGCATAACCCCCCACCCCCGATGATCCTATATGTCTAAGGGCTGTTTATTCGTTGCTGTACAGCTTCTTATGGTTTTTGTGACAATGGTTGCCAGTACTTCAGCATAGGGGTGCAAAGGGAACGCAATGCTCTCGGCGGACCCAGGGTTAGCAGATAACAAAGATCCTAAATGTACCTCCTCGCGGTGCACCCTGGTAACAGAAATATAGCAGCTCGAGCTGATTCTGGCCAAATCATTTGGGGATCGTGTCCGAGAATGTGGAGGTAGCAGATGTAAAGAGATTTGAATGTAAAAGAGACAGACAATATCTCCGACACCACCAGCATCACAACATACAGTGGCACTGTCGACATACAGTGACGCTAGTCATTCCAGTCCGAACATTGGAGGGGCGGCCAATGTAAAAGGCACAAAAAGGTAGATGAATGGCGAGAGACGAATAGATTTCATACTGAGTACAATGAAAGGGCAGAACAGCGCCGGAGGGCAGCGCCAACTGCAAATAGAAAGGGAAAAGTTCAAAGGAAAGGGGAACTACAAGCTCTGTTAGCTCGAGACGAGCTTCTAGTTAAGTGTGCTCCTTATGGGCAGAGACCTATATCCAATCATGTGCGTCCGGCTTAGAAAGAAGACATGGCCTAACTCTAATGTCGAGCCTTCCTATACTGGAAACATGCTCGCGAAGAGAAAGAGTTTCGTAACCGATGGGTGCAGGCATAAAAGGGAGAACGATTTTAGCCCTGGCCCAACTCTCCTGTCAAGCTTTCCTATACCGGAAATACACTTGCAGAGAGAAAGGGTTCCGTGCCACATGGGCTCAAGCGCTATCGGGACAATGTCGCTCAGCCCGAGAACGCCTTGCTCTCAAACGCATGGTGTGAGACTCGACTTGGGCGAGGGGTTCACGATGTCGGTGAACGACACCTTGGCTTAAGAAGACGAAAGAGCCAGGGTTCAACTCTTCTGTTGAGTTCTTCCCCATACGAATCAGGCTCGCAGATGAGAAACGGTTCAGAACCCGATGGGCACAGGCACAGTACGTCCAATTACACGAGGCAAGGTTCATAGATAGTGGAAAACCTCGTGCGAAGATAGACGTGAACGACAACCGTCTCGGCGAAGAGACAGATAGGCAGGCTGTCACGGACTAGGGAAACCTACTACCCAAATTAAAGGCATGACGAAAACTGATGTACTGGACCTCGGACGTCCACCACAGAGTGACCAACCGAGGTGCAAATAACACAGTTTTACTGTAGAACTTGCAATACAACGTACTTCACGCTCCCCGGCGGAAATCACACGATATATTCGTTGTGTTTATATGAGAGCGAACGCAAAAGAAGAAGAAGACTTCAGCATAAGCTTATTAATAGATATTTTAAGCACTTGTTTAGGGCCCCAATGGGAAATGGCCCGAGAGGGGCCATACATCAAATGTGAGTGATCCAAGGCAGTTTTCAGTTTACAATTCCGTGACAAAACAAGTCTCTATTAGTAAAAGTTCTGAAATAAGCTGAATCCAGATGTAAGCTTCTAGTGTGGAGACACATTTTCAGTTTAGGAAATAAACATACTCTTTCTAGAAAGTTGTTACAGTTTCTACGATCCAATAACAATTATTCAACTTCAAGAAAAACCCTCCAACTGTAATGTCAATGAGCTATCTGTTTGATCCGTGATTAAAAAAAGGGAACAATGTATTTCAGTATTAATAAAAGTAATTTGACGTTTCAGACTGTGGGCCGCTTGGCTCAAAATACTGACAAGTTCTAGATTTGACTAATTGCATTTAAGCGTAGTTTTCATTCCTGTCCTGCATGGAAGGAAAAGTAACGTGTTTCTTCTAACTTAAGAGTGGTTCCAACTTAGAATAATATAACAGTATTAGTGGAAATGGTATAGATTAATAGAAAGTCGGCACAATTTCTATCTGCGTTCACTATCACAGGAACTTTAAAAATGAGTGAGAGATAATATTTGAAAACTGCTGAGAAAAAAAAGGGTTCAAAGGGTTCAATCTATGTCCAGAATAAAAGGATTTATTCTGTTCATAACAAGTAATTCGCTAAAATAAATTTCATGTGGAGAACATTCCAACAATGATGTTAACAGCGATGTTAACGACAAAGGCCATACTTCACAATCGAGATACCACCCTCCAAAATAACGACAAAGGCCATACTTCACAATCGAGATACCACCCTCCAAAATAACGACAAAGGTCATACTTCACAATCGAGATACCACCCTCCAAAATAACGACAAAGGCCATACTTCACAATCGAGATACCACCCTCCAAAATAACGACAAAGGCCATACTTCACAATCGAGATACCACCCTCCAAAATCCCTCGACACCCGTAAAGGGTAAAAGAGGAAGGAAAGAAGAAGAAGGGTTCAAAAGTCGTAGATGATTGACTTCACTGTGCTCGGTTAACCCATTTGTACTCCGTCACTCTCCACGAAGCGGCACACTTCCTTCCTAGAGTACCACTCACAGCACATAACTCCGTAGCTTCAAGCAATAATTAATCAACAGGGATTCTCCAAAAAAGAATATGTTGGTGGTCACATAGGCCTATCTAGTTGCCCTTGGCGCTTTGTACTTTTCTTGTGGTTATTATTTTTCTATCTGTTTGTTTTGATTGTTATTATTACTGCCTTATGGTCAGCGTCTGCACACATATTCGGTATTCAATCAATATCAATAAAACCCATAACCCTTCAGGGTCGTAGGGGTACCACATTGGAAGCTTCAGCACACAGAGTCCTCCAGCGAATTCTATCCTCAGAGATGCGGATGAAGTGTGGAAATATCTAGCCCTGTCCATTCCTTGATGTTGTCTGTCCATGTCTTTATTTGTCCTCCTCTGCTTCTTCCACCCTCGACAGTTCCCTGCAGTATTGTTTTTGACAAGGAATCGTGCCTGCATACATGTCCGAACCATGCTAGTTTTTCGTCGTTTTCACTATTGAAAGCAATGGCTCTTGGACACCTGCACACATCTCTACTTTATTTCTTACGTACACATTGGTCTTATGTTCCCTATAGGAATTCGTAGAATTCTTCTGTAGCATTTATACTCGAAAGCCTGTAATCTTCTCTCCATGTCCGCAGTGAGTGATTCGGTATTACTCGGGCCTCTGTTATTTTTCGTATATTGTTTCTTTTTGTGAGTATAAAATCTATCTGGCTATTGCATTCCATGCTGTTTCATTTATACGATGTGTATACTTGTGACTGCCTATGTTTAAAGGTGTTATTTAATGCCGAACCCTGCAATGTTTAGGTGTTAATATTTTCCTCTTGCCATTGAAAGTGCTTTTAGCCACTCCTAATCTTCTTTAACTTCTGTTTTATACCAACCACCCATTTGTGTCCAAGATATTGGTAATGATTTGCTTGGTGTTGTAGCTCTCCTGCTATGTTTATTTTTAGCGATTGTTTTTCAATTTTTCTGATAATCATGATTTTTGTTTTTTGTAATGCTTATATCTAGTCCATTGCAAGAATTAACATCAAAGTTAGAAAAAGTTACCAGCAAGTACGGAATGGAAATCAATTCAGATAAGAGCAAAATCTTGGTAAACAGCAGAGACACTGAAAACCAGACTAATATCATGATGCATGGACATAAGCTTGAAGAGGTGAATACCTTCAAATACCTCGGATCCAGTATATGCAGCGATGGTAAATGCAAAGCAGAACTAAAAATAAGGCTGGAGATAGCTTTAGCGTCCTTTTCAAGGCTAACTGTGATTTGGAAAAGCAACATCAGTGTTGGAGTGAAAATCAAACTGTATAGGTCGCTGGTGCTTTCTGTTGTTTTTGTATGGTTGTGAGAGTTGGACACTCACTGCGGACATGGAGAGAAGATTACAGGATTTCGAGTATAAATGCTACAGAAGAATTCTACGAATTTCCTATAGGGAACATAAGACCAATGTGTACGTAAGAAATAAAGTAGAGATGTGTGCAGGTGTCCAGGAGCCATTGCTTTCAATAGTGAAACGACGAAAACTAGCATGTTCTGACATGTATGCAGGCACGATTCCTTTGTCAAAACAATACTGCAGGGAACTGTCGAGGGTGGAAGAAGAAGAGGAGGACAAATAAAGACATGGACAGACAACATCAAGGAATGGACAGGGCTAGAATATTTCCACACTCATCCGCATCTCTGAGGATAGAATTCGCTGGAGGACTCTGTGTGCTGAAGCTTCCAATGTGGTACCCCTACGACCCTGAAGGGTTATGGGTTTTATTGATTGATTGATCTAGTCCATAGTACAGTAATCAGGACATTTTGTTTTCTTCAGCGTTCATTCTCAAACTTCTGCTGTTTCTCTCTTGTAACAGGCCAATGGTCTTACTAGATTTCCAGCAGTAAATAGTACATTATCATTTGACATTACTAGATTTCCAGCAGTATATAGTACATTATCATTTGACATATTCTTTCTTGATCTTCCTTATGGATTCTCTGAACACACCGCGATTCAGGACGAGTTGACCTGCCGCACAGCTAGAGACATAGACAAGCAATCTGATATATCACTGCACCATCCTCGAGGGCGCCCTCTTTCCCTGTTGCCGTTAACTCTGCCTTCAGCTATCTATCTTTCCATGTTGTTATGGGATTGTATAATAGGTCTATATATATATATATATATATATATATATATATATATATATATATATATATATATATATATATATATATATATATATATATATATATATATATATATATATATATCCTATACACACACATATATAATATGTCCTAGTGTTGCTGGAGACATACAAAACGGGACCAAAGAATAGCAACACTGACTTGTCATGCATGTCATAAGCCGCAACTAAGGCATTATGGGATTTTAGTTAACTGCCTCATCCCATTGGTCAAAAGTGACTATAAAACCATAATGAAGTCAAATATGTCAGGCTGAAAGGTGCACAATTTTCCAACAAAGATGTAAAACATGACATAATTCATTCCATTCTCTGGACAACATAATGCAAACAGCAAGAGATAGAGAATGAATGCAAAAAAGAAGAAGAATCTTATTGATAACCAATAATGTAATTAACACATGACGTGTTGTGTAACTAAATACTTGTAAAAAATGTCACTTTAATTATTGAAACAAACAATCTCCATATGATGCGGTCCGCTGTCTGCAGCTTTAGTTCCTGGATGGTCTTACAGCCTATTAATTCCCCTTCTTTAAGAATGGTTTGTTTTAGGTCTTCCTCTTTTTCTTTTACCCTCAGGTGACCACATAAGTGCTTTCTGGTTTATTCTGTTTACATCTAGTTATAAACAATGTATGACTACATACAAAATAATTTTAAAATGGCATATATTTTTTTGAAAGATGATATTAAAAATTTACCATATTTGTGAAATCTAGAACAGCAATGGCATCTTCTGAGACAGTGATACCCCTGCAAGAAATGCACGCATTTGTAGTTCGTTGTATGGAAAAAGTTGGAACTAAACCTGATCATGCTCATGTATTAGCTGACCTGCTGGTGGCTGCAGACTACAGAGGTCACTACAGCCACGGACTCAATAGACTAGGTGAGCAGATAATATTATTAGCAATTTATTTAAAATCATTAGAAACCATCTAAGTCAGATTGCCATGTCATTCAGCGGAAGATTCTTTAGAATATGTACTCTTATGTTTTCTGTACATTGTTCACATAAGCACATATCAGTGTCTCTTGTGTATTGCCACGGTGCAAAAGGGGAGCAAAGAATAGCAACACTGTTTACCTTCCACGAATGCCATAAGCAACTACTAATAATGTTTGTGGTGGAGTTTTCTGTCCCATCCCATATAGCATCAAAGTGACCTAGAAGCCATGCTGAAGTCAGATTTCAGACTCAAAGGCAGAGATATCACAGTTAAGCTGTAAACCATGAGAATGCATTCCATTCTCCAGATTTACATCATGTTAATCTGCAGGAGTTTGAGAATAAGCGCAGAAGAAGAAGTGTCTCCAATCCTAAACTCCCTATACATATATTATTTGATTCTGTTGTGGTCTGTTCTAAATCTATAAATTATTTTCTCCTTTCTTCTCAGCTGTCTCTCAATATGTTAAAAAGTTCCCGGTATGCCTTTTTTTCAAATAAAAGTTTATCCCTTTATGGTAAAGAACACTGCGCAATTTGATTATATCAAAACTTGTGACCATTAAAATAGTAGAGGTCCTGGTTCAGGCAATTCTGTCACCATATATTCTAAAAATTATATCATATGACTATATTTTTTTTAATATGAATGAAATATAAATATCAGTAGGCCTAGATTGTTTAACCCTGACATAAAATGTCTCTTTCCCATCTTTATGGACATGTGGAAGGACTTATCAGGCCAACTACCATGTACCAGTAAACTCCTAGTACAATATCTAGTGAGGCTTTCCTATTGTGAAAGTCCCACCGCTTATTTGTCTATACAGTTATAATTTTTTTTCCCTCTGAATAGGAAACTTCATCTTCAAGATTGCATACCGATGTAGTTAGAGACTTCTGGGTATGAAATAAATCTCTAGAGAAACCTCTTCGATGCACAAAAAGATGCAAGTGTTCTATTGCTCATAGGCTACT
Source organism: Meghimatium bilineatum (assembly GCA_034231615.1). NCBI lineage: Eukaryota > Metazoa > Mollusca > Gastropoda > Stylommatophora > Philomycidae > Meghimatium > Meghimatium bilineatum. Next base: position 16,731,711 of record CM067316.1, on the reverse strand, counting down.
TTTTGAAAATCAAAACAAACAAGAATCCCATCATTATTTTGCATTTGTTTATATTTATGTGTATCATAATATATGTTCTATATTTTTTGCTCCTCAGATATGTATGTACGTGATATAGAGAGTAAGATCTGTGTCAGCGATGCAGAGCCTGAAATAGCTAAAGAGACTGCAGCAACAGCTTTAGTGAATGGAAACAATGTGTTAGGTTGGGCTCATCATCATAGTTTTTAGTGGAAACGATGTGTTAGCTTTGTCTCATTATCATAGTTTTTAGTGGAAATAATGTCTTAGGTTTGGCTCATTATCATAGTTTTTATTAAGTTACAAATTACCCCTTTACCGCCATCATTATTTTTGTCATTAATGTTTCTTTAGGCTGTGTGATTGTGCACCTCTTTGAAGAATGCTGCACTCCAAATTTATTCCCAGAACATAATCTGAAACTTTGTGCATAAAAAAGGTCAATTGCAACAATCAGTGCCTTCTTCACCTGTTACCCTTCTTCTTCTCCTGCATTAATTCTCAAACTTTTGTTTATAACTACAAAATAAGTATTTAAAAAAGGGTAAACTTCAATGATGTGCTTTAATATGATATTCTTTTCTATTTAGAAATGAACCCAAGAAGATAATGTACTTAATTGTTTAGTACCTAGATTAAAATATATTTTTAGTTTCAAAAATAGATTTTGTAAATTAAAACATTCCAAATATGATCCAAATATATTATTAAACTTATAGGGCCTATATAAAATTAAGGGTTGTTAGTTAAATGAAAATGTTAACTGTGCTGCCAGATGTGCTAAATCTGCTAGGAAAATATATATATATATACACACATGCATAAAATAAAAATATAATAATTAGCATTTATTAACCATTAATTTTTCTGTTACATTGTGTCAACATCTTATTTTAGGTCCAGTAGTTGGAAAATTTTCTATTGACATAGCCATAAAAAAGGCAAAAGAAACTGGAGTTGGATGGGTTTCTGCAAATGGTAAGTTCATATTGTGAATCACATTTGATTTTAAGCTCTCAAATATACATTATTTCCCAACTTCTTACACATCATAGTGTTCTTGGTGTTAATACTATACATGCAAAAACTCTTTTACCTTTACACATCAATGAGGGACAAGCATGCATTTCTTATTGTATAGGCTAATCAATTTTATTTTAAAATAGGGCCTATTGTTAGTTTAACATTTGTGAATGGGATGAAATGGGTTTCATGCTTCTCATTTGATTTCCATGCCAACAGATAGTCATGACCTTAAAGGCACCTCTTTGTGGTGCATCCCTGTAACAGGTAGTTTAGAAGCTTGTGTGAAACATATGGTCAACATCATAGGAATCGAGCACATATTTTGTTGACTAAAATAGAGACTGCACATAGGACAAACAATATATCTGATCCTCGCTGACTTGTCGTAGCACAGTGTAAGGCAAGTTGTCATGCTATATTGCACAAAAATGTGATTGCAAGTTATCGAGTATAATGTTAAGTTAACATTGAAGATAGCACATGACTTGAAGGTCATGCTTAGTGCAATTGGCAGCACATCTAAGACAACAACGATCATGACATTAGCAGTGTTCATTGTTGAGAACAAGCTCCCAGTCATCTTTCATAAGCAAACAGCATGACTAAACAAATGCAAATTACAGGAATCAAAATTCATCCAGACTGCAGAAAAGTATGTTTACAAACTCACGTTTGAGTGTTTATTGTTTTTGTGAATGCAAGACCTTGACAAAGTCCAATTCTACTGTCAAGCATTTCCTATTCCAGAACCAGACTCTCTGATGATAAAGATTTCGTATCCATCTAAAGGGGGGGGGGGGCAACAAATTGCCTAATTACATGAGATCAGCTTATGGACAGTGTCAGCATCTCATATGAGATATATGTTGTTGACCCAAATTCTACTCCAGGCCTATCATTTCTGCCCCAGAAGCTATTACCCAGGGATATATTGGCCTTTATAGTCAAAGGACACAGTGGGTGATAAACTGTCATAGAAGAGTTTCACACATTTACACCTGCTGACAAATTAACTGTTATCTTTACTGTATATTGTTATCTTTACTGTATGTATATGCTACATTAGTCTTCATTGAGTGCTGTGATTTTATTTTTTTCTGATGTAGGAGTCTGGAATCAATATGAGAAAAATTCATAGTATGGGAAATGAGCCATGAACAATTTCTTGTACACAAAATACAAAATATGTTTTCATTGGTACTCCTACTCAATCCACCTACAAAGCATGAAATTTGTTATCTTTATTTGTGTCCTAAACATGTTTCCATACAATCTTATATGTCACTATAGCAAAGTAATTTCTATGCAGTAGTGTACATCAGAAATGTGTGAGTGATATTGCTATCTAGTTGAGCTGAAGTAAGATTAATGATGTGTGAGTTGATTAGGGAAGATTAATGGTGTGTGAGTTGATTAGGGAAGATTAATGGTCTGTGAGTTGATTAGGGAAGATTAATGGTGTGTGAGTTGATTAGGAAAGATTAATGATGTGTGAGTTGATTAGGGAAGATTAATGGTCTGTGAGTTGATTAGGGAAGATTAATGATGTGTGAGTTGATTAGGGAAGATTAATGGTGTGTGAGTTGATTAGGGTAAAATTTAGGTTATGTTTAGGATTATATGTAATGCTATAGTGAGGATTAAGAGGTCAGAGAGTTCTCAGGTTAGTTCTCACTTTAAGGGTGGTTGTGTAAAATGTGTTACAATTTTAGTAGAGTGAGCATCAATATCTATAGTACATTTCTCTTTCATGATGGAATATTGAAGCACTTGGTTGACATTTCAGCTTGAAGTTGGTGTTGCAGATTTTGATAGTTCGTATTTCATAGCAATAATATATCTGTTATTCAAAATGTGTTTTCTTTGCATTCTTATTTAGACTGAAACTAAAAAAGTAAACTTATTTGTAAACTGAAAACTGAAACTAATTCTGTCCAGGTTCCAATCATTTTGGTATTGCTGGTTGGTATGCAATGAGAGCAATGGAGCAAGGTCTCATTGTAAGTGAATATTTGTGTTGTGTATGTGTGTATGTGTATTTCCATAAAACTTGATGATGTTGTATATATAGTGCCAACATTACCAATGAAACAAGCAAAATTGGTGATACATGCCTGACGGTGATAGGACTTCAAAGGAATACAAGTTTGTCACTATTATTCTCAATGACAAGTGGTGGGGTTTTATTTTCAGCTTCAGATTAGTGTTTTTCTGGCATTTTGTTCATATTGGCAAGATTTCCAGAACTTTGCAAGTCCCATATGACTGTTCTATTCAATGTAGTTGTAAGGTGCAATGTAGCTATGCAAAGAAATTGTATGATGCAATGTAGCTATGCAATGTAGCTGTATGGTAGCTGAAGAGAAGACTTTGCCACGATGTTCTTGAAATCTTGAGGCTTGTTGCAGATAAAAGAGTTAATTAACTCCCATAATAGTCATGTCTTCAGCATGCATCAAGAAGTACTATAAGTTGGGAAATAAGCCCCACATTCAAATTCCGTAGTTGCTTCTTATGAGGCTGTGTACTATTCTTTGCTTTCTTTTCTGGCCCTGGTAATACACAGGTGATGGTACAGGTCTAGAGCATAACACAGTTACAGTTCCTAGTAGGCAATATGTGGAATGAAAATATATAAGATATGAATATATAATTAGGTTACCCAGTAATACTTTCTATCACAAATAACATATGGTATGTTGATTTGTAACTACCCAAATTACCAAGAACACATCCTTTATTTATTGCAAAACTAAAATTTAACCACACTGATGATGAAGTGTAATCCTATTTAGGACATAGCCATCAACCCAGCATTTTTTAGCTGTAGTGATTTTCTAGGCAATATAAATACATTCAGTAGTTTACTATTGCTTTCTGAACGGTCCAGATACACAATTGCCTATGGCGGGGATCGAACTCAGTACCTTGGCCATCACACATGCGCTGTATACCACTCACCACAGAGCCAGACAGTAGTTAGTTATTAGGTAAGTTATATATGCGTAAAATAAATAATATTTGTATTATAATAAACTCAGTAACTGTGATCTTCGTTATATTGTAACTCATTTGCAATAAATGTTCTGCAGGGTTTGGCTTTCACAAACACGTCACCTCTTATGGTACCTACTAGAGGTAAAACGGTATGTATATTTCACATTTAATTATTATATTGATCTAAATATAGTAAAACCTCACATGAAATACATCCATACAGTACAATCAAAGTTTGACTTATCAGGTTTGGCACAAATACAACTGGGACACAATGCATCGCAATTCTCTGGGCTACATCCTGCTGGAAACCTAGCTATACAAGATATTCAGTGGGAGTTTGAGAATGAAGGTTTTCTTCTTCTTCATTGTTCATTCTCAAACTCCTGCTGGACCTCTCTTGTAGCAGCACAGTCGTCCTACTAGATTTCTAGTAGGATGTAGTCCAGAAAATGGAAATGTGCAGAGAAAAAATGTTGCCATTTATTTGCGCCAATTGCCCATCTTCTGCGTGAATGAAGATTTTTATAAATCTATACAGCTCTGATTGCTTCTCTAGACAGGAAGTTATGAAGAGATACTTACACCACTCAGCACTGCCTTTCGCCTGTGTGTTGCCGGTGCCTGAAAGGGGAGCAAAGAATAGCAACACTGTTTACCTTCCACGAATGTCGTAAAAGGCAACTAAGGAGGTTATGGGATGGAGTTGGCTGTCCCATTCCATATAGGGTCAGTGACCCAAAGCCATGCTGAAGTCAGATGTGTCAGGCCGAAAGGTGCAGATATCGCAGAAATGCTGTAAACCATGACACAATGCATTCCGTTCTCCGGACTACGTCCTGCTAATCTGCAGGAGTTTGAGAACGAATGCAGAAGAAGAAGAAGCACTGACTTTTTAAAAAATGTTATTTAATTCTCACAGTTTGTTTAATATGCCAGTCTATTTAATACATAAAACTATATATGTAAATATATTAGCAAGAACTGTCATGTATTGTTTCTGGTTTTTTCCAAATTGGATGAAAAAGTACAATTATTTAATGCATTCAGTTATCTTGAAAAAACAAAACATTTTAATATTTAGTGTAGAAAATATCTTTAGCAGTAAGTTTTAAATTTATTAAAAATCACCATAATTTAATGATACAAATATTCTGACAAGAAGGTTAGGTATGGGATTACAACCCCTTTCAAGGGACTGTAGTCCCATGTGGATATATCAGGACATATTGGCTCTTTATTTAATTATGACCTTATGGTCTGGGATCAGGATTACAGATAATTATTATTACATGTGTAAATCTTACGTAATTTATTATTTGTGCTCATCATGAGAGTCCGTCCGACATTGTGTTTGTTCTGCTGATTTTTATGTGAGTTTTTAGCCATAAAATTACTAGTGTTGGTCCTAAAGGGAATCTGTGATAGTCCTGAAAAAGACTTATGCTTGTCCTATATGAAAGTGCAGTTAATACACAAATTAATTATTATTATGTTTAATATATTTTTATGAAAAAGAGAAGAAAAATCACACCCATATATATATATATATATATATATACGGAAACATATAAATCACAATACATAAGACATTTTCAATGTTTCAACCTTAAGGTATTTATCAAGAATAAACAAAATAAACAGTAAACAAACAATAAAATAGTAAAAACACTGATACTAACAGATGCACTAGAATACAGACATTAAACAGTACGATGTCCAAGGTGACAATGATATAGGGTAGTCTGGGGCAAGACGGTGCATGGAGTAAGATGGCGCACGGGGCAAGACTGCGCAGACGCTTTTTTCCCAAGCCCTCGGTTTTTCTGGTAGCACACATGAGTTTGTCAAGCAGCAACATTCCAATCTCCCACACAACAGAGTTTGATAGGTCATGAATGAGTCAATTTTCAACATTGTGGAAAAATAGTTTTTTATTATGTTTGATATATTTTTTTGGTTCAACTTCCGGCACTGTGCTTGCTATCATTAATATCATGATTTTTTAAACATTTAAACTGAAGAATATGTTGTGCTGTTAAGTTCTTAAGTACATTATCTTGTCATACTACTTTGTTTTTTCATAAGAATTTATGATAGTTACTAAATAAGTGATTTAGGGTAAGATGGCACCCCTTTATTGGGGTAAGATGGTGCATTCAAAGTGTATTAAAAAATGCTGATGTCATGAGGAAGTTGCTGATGCCGATCTAAAGTTTGGAGAGACCGATATATATGGTTATAATATGATCATCCAACCTTACAAGACATTATTAACTTTAAAACTTCTTCTTCAGAGCTCATTCTCAAACTCCAGCTGGATCTCCCTTGTAGCAGGACCATGGTCCTACTAGATTTCCAGCAGGATATAGTCTAGAGAATGGAAATGCATTGTGTCACTGTTTAATTTGCGCCAATGGCCCGACACATCCGTCTTCTGTGAAAGCTTTAACACAGAACTTGCGAATTATTTTTTATTGAATTTTTTTAAAGATTAAAGTTACAAAACCAGGTCTATAATTTATTATATCTATTCTAAGCACACATTTACACATGGCCGGTTAGCTAAACCTGTCGAAGTGACAATCTACCTCAATTCTATAATGGTTTGTATCACTTTTTTGCCTGCACCATCTTGCCCCATAAAATGGGGCAAGATTATTTTTTTCCATATGTTAAAAAAATCTCATTCTTCTATCTACACATAGCTGTATGTTTTAAATACACTCACTAATATAAGCCCTATGTGCCAAACTTGGCAAAAGAGGAACTGACTGACTGACTGACTAATGTAAGATGGATGGACAAGATATACACTTATGACAGTTTGGACTCTCATATTTAAGTCTAATTGTCAGAATATGCTAAAACATGAAAAGTGCACTGTCTTGTCCCAGTCTATCCTATGTATACACAAGTAGTCATGGAAACAGGTTTTGTTAAAAAAGGGAACCAGAAATGAGAACAGAATGAAAAAACTATTACTAAAAACAACACAGACAGCAATAAAAGAAAGACTACACAAACCAAAATTTAAATAAATGATGGTCATAATTAAGGTCCACAGGATTAAGATAAACTAAAATAAACTGATTTTCAAGGGTTTACCTAGATCTGTCATCAGTGGTGCAGGATCTGAGGTGTTTGACCTGGACATCAAGGGCACCATGATGACCATTATCATTGACATGTATGGCAACAGGAGAAGGTTTTTTTGTGTTTAATGGCATGAAGATGCCTGCACAATTTACTCAATCTTAAGTCCATTTCACTTATATACTTCTTGTCACCACATTTACTGATGATAACGTAAATGAAATTGTGGGATTTACAAGTAAAGACCTCATCGATAGTGAAAATGGCCTTAGAAAATACACAGAGTGGAAATGAGCTATATATTGACATGTGTAACAATGGCCGTATTTGCAATGAATAGTACCAAAATGGTCAGGAATATAAGACTTGAGGAATGTGGACCAAGATGTCATTAAGATTTTAAATCTTCAAACGCATGCTGTTTTCCAAAACTTTCCAAATTCATCTTATCCAGATGTCACAGACCAAGGAGATAGGTTCCTCATGATAGAATTCATACAGATCTATGTCATTTATCTACAGCCAACTTTAGGTACAAACCCTTTGTCATGTGCAGCAGCAGCAAACAATGGAGACAGTTTTGTTCTTGATATGGCTACTACAGCTGTAGCTTTGGGGAAGGTATGTTCTTTTTCCAATTACATAAACTTTGCCAATAAGCATTCAACAACATTATCATTTATCTTTTTGAAAGTTAATGTGATAATGAAAAGTGTACATAAATAATGTTCTTTTTAAGTTCAGTTTTTTAAAACTTTTTTAATGTTTACTGACCTTAGTGACACAGCATTAACACATTTAACAGGTCAGAATATTTCAGCTGAGAATGGGATATTGTCATCTTCTTCTTCTTCTTCATCGTTCATTCTCAAATTCCCCCTGGATGTCTCTTGTAACAGGACAATGGTCATACAAGATTTCCAGTTGGATGTAGTCCAGAGAATGGAAATGCGTTGTGTTGCCGTTTTATTTGCGCCAATGGCCCAACACATCCATCTTCGGCGGGATATTGTCATCTAAAGGCACACTTACACACACATCAGCATCAATAACTCTACAGTGTGTATCTGCAGAACAACAACAGTGACACTTTTTACAGGCAACATTCTGCTCTGTTGAGAGTTGAGTATCATGTGATATATTCTTTGCAGAATGTAGTTTTCTTTATGAATCTCCTGAAATCCTCATGGTCTTTCGCAAGTTGCCCCGCTTCCTCTAACGACATGTGAATGCATTCCTGAATATATCTTGTCCAACAACATCTTGGTTGGCCTCTACCTCTAGTGCCTTCCACTGCCCCTTCCAACAACACTCTTTTCATGCCATCGTGTCTTTTCACATAACTGAAAAAACCTAACTTCCTTCTTAAAATGGTATTTAAAAGCCAGCCTTCTTCAACGTTTATTTTTCTTAGCAATTGTGGAGTACGTAAGAAATAACCTGAGTACAATAAAGTCAATCCTTTACACCTTTTGAGCCTATCATGTTAACTTTTGACAGGTTCTGTTGGTGCCTAGATTACTGAGATAGATAATCTTGTTATGGATAGAAAGTTAGTGAGGGTAGAAATAGGTTATATCACTTCCAAATATTTTGGTCACTGATTGCAACAATTCTAAATGTACAAACTGACTACATCACTTCCAACATGTTATATAAATAGATCTGCAAATTGTTTTGTTACAATCATCATCATCAGGTGCCATGCCGGGTGGCGTAGGTGGTCATGGCTCTCCACAGCTCTCTGTCCACAGTATTATGTATCAAAGTCGTTGTTGTTTCTTTGCCGTGCCAGGTTGTCAAACTGTCTAATATTTTCTCACGTTATCGCCCTCTGTCTCTGGTGCCTTCAATCTTGCCTGTTGTGATTATGTTCTCTAAACCTGCCTGTCTCATGAAGTGGCCAAAAAAAGAAGATTGCCTTTTTCTTATATTGTTGATTAAGGTCTGTTTCGCATTTAACTCTTTTAACACCTCTACATTAGTTTTTCTGGCAGTCCATGGTATTCTCAGCATTCTTCTGTAGAACCACATCTCTGTTGCCTCCAATCTCCCACTTTCCAGTTTGTTTATTGTCCAAGACACACACCCATATGTTAGTATAGGGGTTATATAGCACTGCAGAATTCTCTTTCTCACCTCTAATGACAAAGTCATATTACACAGTATATTTTTTATTTTAATGAATGTTGTTTTTGCCTGTCATATTCTGCATCTTATTTCTATTGAACTTCTTCCATCTGCTGTTATAATTGTACCTAGATATTTGAATTGGTGGACCTGTTTTAATACTATATCATTCACTATGATCTTGCAAGGTGTGTTATTTTCTTTCTTTGAAATAACCATTACTTCTGTTTTCTGTTTTTTGTTACAATTTTCTGTTTTTTTGTTACAATACTGTTTTTTAAACCATATTTGCCTGTGTATTTAAACCATATTTGCCTGTGTATTTAAACCATATTTGCCTGTGTATTTAAACCATATTTGCCTGTGTATTTATGAGACCCATAATTGGATCAACAAATATTAACACTATGATCTGCTATGCATGTCTTAAGAGATGGTTGGTTGGTTGGTTGCTGATCCAGCAGTCCATGGGATCATGCCCTTTGACCCAATGCCATTGTGTGATATATGCATGTGTTTGGAGCTGTTGTTTTGTTCCATATAATGTGTTCCATTTATCTGGCCCTGGAGGGAGAAACATTTTCCTGACACCATCCAGTACTGGACATTTAAAAAGCAGGTGGTCAACAGTTTCATAGGGATGAGTGCACAGCTGGCACCCTGGAGTGTGTTGTAGTTGTATTCTGTTCAGGTGATTGTTAAGCTGTACATGTTGTGTGCGCAGTCGGAATATGATACTCTGGTCTTTTCTTTCCAGGAGGTTGATATTGTCTTTAGGATTTGGGCTGGTCATATATTTATAGATTTCCCTCCCGGTGTTTCCCATGGCCCATGTGTTCATCCAATTTTCTTTATTCACGGATTTCAATATCATTTTAACTGTGTGTTTAAAGAGATGACTGAGGAAGTTTTGTTCTCATAGAGGGTCAAAGTGACTTAGAAGCCATACTGGTCGAAGGTGCCAAGTCAAAAAGGTGCAGATATTACATTCGAGCTGCAAACCATGACATAACACATAACATTATTTAACTCTGCCTATGATAGTTTAATCTATTTTTCTTATTTTGTTTTCAAATTATTTTTGACATCTCTTTTCTTTTCCCAATGTGTTCCAATCAGTACATGTCAATATTGTGAAATAATTTTCTTTTCTATTTTATAATTTTTAGCGGTATTTTTTTCCATCTTTCATATTACTTCTCTAATGGTTAGTTTTTTCCATCTTTCATATTACTTCTGTAATGGTTAGTTTTTTCCATCTTTCATATTACTTCTCTAATGGTTAGTTTTTTCCATCTTTCATATTACTTCTCTAATGGTTATTTTTTCCATCTTTCATATTTCTTCTCTAATGGTTATTTTTTCCATCTTTCATATTACTTCTCTAATGGACACTTCTGACTATATAATATTGAGTAAGTGGTAAAGATTTTAGTTGGTGGACATACGGTATGTCATTTGGATATGATATTTTTAGCAGATGTCAGCTCCATAGAATTATATTGTTTGATAACATTTTATAAAAATGTGCTCAATATTTCTTCTTTGCTATCACTATGACTTATGTTTCATCAGCTAACAATCAACCACAAGCAGAAATTTAAGCAATAATTTCCTGTTACAGTACATTAAACCCATAACCCTTCAGGATCATAGGGGTGCCACTCTTGAAAAATCAACACAAAAATTTGACTTTTTTCTCAGTTCCTTGTTTAAGCATGGAGAATCTTAATCCTTTCCATGAATTTCCTAATAGGCTAAACCATTAATGTATAGATTCTGGCATTTTATTGGTCTCAACAGCTTTTCTATTATTGTGAGGATCAATAGCTTCCTTTATTTTATCTTTATTTGGGTCATCACAATTAATTAAATTGTAAGAGCTTGTCTTACCATTCTTATATAGTTATTGATATCTATTGACACTGATTGTTTTATGCTTGAATTGATTGCTTTAATTTATTTTCTTTGTCTTTACTTTCCTGATAATTTTAGCTTTATCATTAAGATAATTTACAATTGCCTTTAGACTAGATTCCTCTGCTTCTAAGTGAAATATCAATATAACTTCCTCTGCTCAGTTAAATGCTCTTTTCTACTTCTCTATTTATCTCTGAGTAATCTTATTATGCTTGAGTTCTGGTCACTGTTCTATGCTATTTACCAATGTGACTTCACTTTTTTTATCATAATCAATGTTTCCTATGTTATAAATTCTTTGTATTGGCTGTCTTCTCACTTAGAACTTCTTTCGTAGGTTTCCAAAATGTTCCTTACTTGTTTCCACTTCTCTTTGATATCTGAATCTTTATTCTGTTGCTCTAGTATCCTAGAAATCTGAAATTAAGTGTAATGCAGAACTCTTTCTTCTTCTCAACTTCTTTAAGAAATCTAATACTATAGTGAGGTCTGTTTACTTGAATTCTACTGCTACCTTGTATCTTCAATTTGCCCTAATCTTACTTAATTTGTTGTAAATCACTATGACTGGTAATATAACAATGTAGTGATGGTTTGGTTGATATTAGGGCAATGATATTGCTGGAGACTTAGTGTTACAGGTGTCTGTCTTCTTACTGAATCTATGAGTAGGCATATGCTTAGAAAGATTCAGGCAGGTGTTTGTGCTGTCAGTGGCTAGAGTTGATAACAAAGCATGGGCTGAAGAGAGTTATTTTTAATGTTGTCCTTAGACATGAAAATGTTAGGAGAAATAAATAAGCAGATAGACTTGCCAGTTTGGCTGCAGTGAGAAATAGTGCAATGATATTGATCTGCTACTGTCATACATTGTATCTACTTCTCTAAACATTCTTATGTTCAATTGAGATTGTTTTCTAAATTTCTAGTTGATGCATATGTGATCCATTTTATTTTATTGGTTTACAGTTTTATAGCCTGCCGAAGTGTTCTACTGAATGAGGTTGCCAGTCTCATGTTAAACCACTCTTAGTCATAGTCATATTTTATGACATTTAATGAAAATGATACTGATTCATTATTCACTTAACAAAAAGCTCTTTGCACTCTGGGGAAATATTTGATATATTAGGTCACTATTTTTGTGAGGTGAATTTTTATTTGGTCAGAAGTATTATATTGAATATTTGTTTAAATTCATTCATTAATATTCTGTCACATGTAATCAAAATGATCTTTGACTTTCAGCTAGAATTGAATGAAAGAAAAGGATTAGAGATTCCTCTTGGCTGGGGAAGTGATAGTTCTGGCAAGGTAAGACCGTGATTATTGATATTTTTACAATTATCCTTTATGTTGTTTGGAAATGTGATACTATTGGAAGAGATAGACAACTTTATACAGAACATTTAACCAGAAGTTTTTGGGTCTTTTGCCAAAATTTTTTATTCACAAAGCCCTTTCTTTTTTTGAACTAACAATATTGAGGTCCTTTCATTTCACTGCATTCTGAAAGATGGGCAGTACTTTTGTTATGCCTTAACAGGAGGATGTGTTCTCCTTGTATGTTATTATGTGATTCTCCAGCATTGAGGATTTAACACAGAAGTTATTCTAACCAGAAGTCATAAATTTCAGTACATAACATAAAACATGATTCAATAAAGATTGCTAATAATGAAAAACCAGTAGAAAACACTATATTAATATTTCAATGCATAGTCAGTAGAAAATACTGTATTAATGTTACATAATAAGAACAATGGAGAATTACAGTCTGGGATAAGATCTCAGGATTGACTTCTATTTCGGTACAAAGACATCTGCAAATACCATATACTTGATACAGGCATTGATACAAACCCATGGGAATAGGTTGTAGGCCTATGTAACATGGTTCCACAGGGAAAAGATCAGTTTGGTATAAAGACAAAGAAGAAAGTGACAGCTGCTAGTTTAAGGGTTGCACATCTAAGAAGGCACACAATTGTTGGTACAAGTAGGCCTGCAATTCCTTGTACATATCATGGAAGACTCTTTTTAACTCAGATTGGTCTTCTGTGTCACATTCATCATCATAATGGATTGTGGATTCTATTTCTTATAGCCCAACAATAATACTAATATCTGGAAAGAGACAGAAAAGTGCCTACTAGTAACAACAACAGAAGTTGCCATAGAGGTTAAGTGATTAGTGCACTGGTTTCTTTACTCAGCAGTTCAATTTAGTTCCCAGTTTAAAAATAACATTTTCTTCATTACAAACTGCTCCCAGATTACCCAGCCTCATAAAATTAGTACCAGAACGTATATGAAAAATTAAAGGTTGCTGACAAGATGTTGACTATATCACTCCTAGCATGGCAGAAAAATAAGGTTGCAATGCCATATTCCCAATACTTCTCATCAGTCTGAAAAGGTCTTTACTTATTTAAGAACAACAGCATTGATGACAAATTAATTAAGGAACAAAACATGAAGATGAGTCAAAGAGATAACTTAATAATACGCTAGAATTATTATTCCTGGTCATGCTACAGTTTTAGAAATATGTTTAAAATCAAAGAAACACCGGTTCATTACAGGAAGCAGTGACCACATTTTAATGAAACAAACCATAAGCTCGCAAAAAATTAAACCTACAAAATTTATTTTATGAAACAGTGTAGGGACAAATAAGCAGTGTTAGCATAAACATTATATTTATTATGTTCCTTTGTTAGTGCTCAGTAGACAAATATTACTTGGAAGGGAGACAGCATCTTTTAGTTTTAGGGAGGGGGAATATTTACAGTTAAGGGGGTTTATGCACTGGTGGTGTCACCTTACATTGCATTTCCACTTAATCCATCCATCATTGTGGTAAAATAAGATCATTGGATGACCCTGACTGCACATCTTTTCTTATTGTAGCAGTCCTCATCCCCTTGAGTTTGTAACAAATGTACAATATTTTTATCTGTAGCTGGCAAGCTCAGTAAACAGGCATCTGTGATTGCATAAGTCATTCTGTTTTAGCGGCGACAAGTCTGCTAGTCACGTGATATTTCTGTGACAACACCAAAGATGCGTAAACTGTAACAGAGTTTAAATGGTGCTGCGCATAACATTAAAACTTTGTGCTGTGGACACGTGATGTGACTAGTCTCCCCATAAAGTACTGAAATGCCATTCATTGACATTTTGTATGTCACACGAGCAGTAAATCACAGATGAAGTTGGATGTGTTGGGTGATTTGCAAAAATAAGACAGTGACACAACTTTACAACACATATCTGTTCTCTAGACTACTATGGAAATAGTTCGCTCAACGGCACCAAATCGCCTAGCAACTCTCGAACACAGGTTTTTCCAAGAATTTTTAATTTATCCTCTGGCTTTCTTCTTAAATTTATTTGTATATGGAAATAGTATAGACTACTATGTAAATATAGTATGGTTCCTGTTAAGCTACAAGAAAAATCCAGAGAGAGAATGACAACAAATGATAAAATATGAAATATGAATTCATTATTTTCTCTTACAGGCAACAAAGAATCCTTCAGAAGCTACTGGTCTAATGCCTCTTGGAGGAACAGAAGAGTGCAGTAGGTTTTTAATTCTGTTGATATTTTCTAGAATTTCTTTAACTTCTGTAGATTATTTAATGATGACATCAGTTGTGGTAAATTATCTGGTAAATATTTGACAGTTTACACTTTAATCACTTCTAGAAAAATTTATCATCATCACCAGATGTGATGCCAGCTGGTGTAGGCGATCATGGTTCTCTCCACAGCTCTCTATCTCGAGCATTATGTATCGGGATCGTTACTGTTTCCCTGCCGTGCCAGGTTTTTAAACTGTCTAATATTTCCTTGCTTTGTTACCCTCTGTCTCTGTTGCCTTCAATCTTACCTGTTGTGACTATGTTCTCCAAACCTCCTTGTCTCATAAAGTGACCAAAAAATGAATTGTATTTTTCTTATATTATTGATTAAGCTCTGTCTCACATTTGACTCTTTCAACACCTCCACATTTATTTTTCTGGCTGTCCATGGTATTATCAGCATTCTTCTGTTGAGCCACATCTCTACTGCCTCTAATTTCCCACTTTCCTGTTTATTCCATTTGTTCAGATTTGCATCCATATGTTAGTATAGAACTTATATAGCACTGCAGAACTTTCTTCCTCACCTCTATTGACAAGATATATTCATTCATTCATTCATTCATTTTCCTTTTGCGTTGAAGTTAGCGCATCGGGCAGAGGTCAGATCTCTCCAATTCTGTCTGTTCAAAGCTATTCTATGCAGTTCATGAATAGTATGAATATTGGTTGTTTTACTTTCTCTAAGTATTGTTCTTCTGAGTGTTTCTTTTGGTCAACCCCTTGCTCTTTTGCCTGTTACACAAATCGGTCTGGACTTTGATGTTAGTTTACGATGTTAGTTGATTAATCCCGCGATCGACGGAATGACCCAGACTTGATTAGAGAAACACCCTCCATCAAAGGACGTCACCAACGGGAGTGTACAAGATGTATTACACAATATATTTTTCATTTTTCTGGATGTTGCTTTTTCCTGCCCTAAGATACAGAGTCCAGAGAGTGGAATGCATTGCATTGCCCGTTTTACTTGCACCAATAAACTCACACATCTAACTTTGGAAATATTTCAGTTATTATTACTATACCATATAAAGTATACAGTATTAGATGGAACTATAAATTTTATCATGAGACAAAGGATTTTACTAGATGAACTTATTCAAGCACATGAGAGCTAAAAAAATACATTTTTTTAGAACTTTGCACTTTATACAACTGCCTTACTTGATGTTTGATTTTTTCCTCCCTCTATTTTACTTAAATATAGGCCTATACCATTCCCAAAACAAAATTTTGTAGAATTATACCTAATACAAATTAAAATTAAATCCATAGGTGGCTACAAAGGGTATGGTCTGGCCTTGATGGTAGAAGTATTTTGTGGTATTTTGGCAGGAGCAAACTTTGGAAGTAATGTCAGGAAATGGAAGACTACAGAGAGAGAAGCAAACCTGGTCAGTGAGACAACCTGTGCTATGTTTCTATGTTGCTAAGTATATTTTTTATGCAAATATGAAAGCTGGACATTCAATGCAGACACAGAAAAAAGGATTCAGGCTTTTGAATACAAGCACTACAAATATTTGTTAAGAATCAGGTATACAGAACACAGGACAAATATATTCTTCCATCAGCAAATAAACATACATGCATGTTATCAAGAACAATTTTTTACAGTGGTAAAATAGCATAAACATGTTTGGTTTTGGACATGTAATGAGACAAGACTCACTTTCAAAAACTATTATGCAAGGAACAGATAATGCTGGAAGGAGAAGTGGTGGACAAAGAAAATCCTGGATTGATAAAAATCAAGACATTGTCTGGGCATGATTTTTCTACACTCCTCTGAATAGATGAAGACAGAGGTGTTGGAGAAGGGGCCTTTTTATGCAGATATCTCCAGTGTGGCCATACAATCCTGATGAGTTATGGATCATAATATTATTACCGGGGTATTATATGTTTATTGTGACATTTAACATTTGACTTATTGGATTTAGTCTAACTTGTACTTTTTAACACTCCTTAAACTTCTTTATTTAAGATGTGCCCTTGAGCTCTACTTTTGAGTTGTTTCTGAGTGTTGAGTTCATCTAGATGTATATAATTCTTTGACATTTTAACTTTACCTCCTTGTATTTTCTAAACAAGAGTAATTTTATGCCATAACAGACTGGGACATTATTGCAAAAAAGTATTGGCCTATCGGATTGTGTGCAGCTGGGGCATAAAAATGTAATCCACCAGCCCATTATTTAACTTCTTCTTCTTCTTCAGCGTTCATTCTCAAACTCCCACTGAATATCTCTTGTAGGAGGACTATGGTCCTATTAGATTTCCAGAAGGATGTAGACCTTAGAATGGAAATGTGTTGTGTCGCCGTTTTATTTGCGCCAAGGGCCGACACATCCGTCTTCGGCGGAATTAGTTAACTAAGACAGCATCATTTTACCACCATTACATTTAATGTTGGGGCTCATGAATAATTTTGTAAAAGCGTTAGATAAAATGAGCAAATCTTTCACTTACTTTCGAGAAAAGTTTCCTCAAGTTAACGATACAAAGATAAAGGAAGGTATCCTTGTAGGACCTCAGATTAGGAAAATTATTTCTGCAAACAATTTGAGAACTTGTTACATGGTTGTGAACATTGCGTATGGATGGGGTTCAAATCTATTGTCGCTAACTATCTGAGAAATCATAAATCTGTCGACTATGTGCACATTGTCAAGCAGTGCATAGATGCATACAGAATTATGGGTTGTAACATATCCCTCAGCATCCATATGCTCGAATTGCATCTTGACTTTTTCCCTGACAACCTTGTCAAAGTCAGGAGTGAACATGGAGAATGATTCCATCAAGATATCACCCTGATGGAGTCACATTATCAAGGAAAGTGGAGTGTGATTGTGATCATGCTTGCTGATGACTGTTGGATGCTTCATCGTGATGTACCACATGCCATTCACAGACGGAAGTCGACTGTAAAGAAATTCAAGCCTATATTCTGTTACGAATGATGTAATACTGTAGGTATTGTTAAAAAACTTAAATTGTATATTTCTAGAGATCCTGACCTGATAGAGAAAAACGGTTTGCAGATTTAAAAACAGTGCACTAAAAGTGACAAGAAAAACATAGACGTTAGAGAAATAAAAAATATTATTATTTGTTAGTCAGTTAGTCGTTGGATCATCGTAACTGCACTCCGAACAAGTCCATCTCTCCTTGAGTGTAGTCGCCATTATACGTTGACTGACAGTTCCAGTACGCATTTGATTGACCACCATTCTTTCTTGCCCACGAAACCACTCCTTTCTAGCGACACCACATTTCAAACCAAATTCCTTTATTCTCGTCATGGAACAAGAGTCATGATTATTTATGCAGTCATTTGCTTGTGCATTTTCCCGTAGGGCTTTCAAAATGTCTGCTCGATCCATCGCTCCACCAACAGCCGTAGTAGCAGTGTGTGCGGCTAACCTATCTGTTCTCTCATTACCCCAGACTCATGCATGCCCCGGCACAAAAATGAAAGTCAGTTTACACATACAGGAATTCTTCACTGCATCCAGCCACTGTTCCCAAATGTATCCTGCCTGAACTTTCACAATCGTGCTCATTGAGTCACTTGAGTATGCAAGCATGCTCGCAGATAGTCTGCGAGCAGACCCATTGCAAAGCTTTGGTTACTGCCAAAATCTCCATTGCCATGCTGCTTGTTGTCTCAGTGAATGCACCACTTTCCTCTCTGATGGTTTTCCCCTACCTTTGCGCTGTGAAGGCCCAGGTACTTCTGATGTGACTCTCAACTGACCCATCTGTATATATAATCATATCACCTTCCCTGGAATTTTAACCCATTGGAGTGAGTACCTCCAACTCCATCAGTCGGATACCATTCCCTGCATTCTCTACTGAGTGTTATTTTTACTTTGAAGGCTGTCTGACAATCTAAGGGCGCACGACTCTATTCCGCACCAAGTAGCACATCCTCCAATCTGCACACCCTGTATAATATCCTCTGCGCACCCCATCCACGACTTTCCTCTATTAAGTCGACTGCCTTTCACTTTGAGAATTTCAGGGTGTAGAGTATGTTCTTTATCAGCGGTGATTTGTAGGTAGTCCTGCGCCCTACAGATTTGTATTCTTTGCTCTGAAGTTGGGCATGTTAGTCAGTAAATCAATATACCTAATAGACAAGCTGTAATACTCTAGCACTAGATATTGTAGTTCATCATCAAGTGACATTCTTTCCAGAACGTAGACTTCCCTATGGATCTCTTGAATTCTCCACGGTCTTGAGCAAGTTGTCCCACATCTTTTAGTGACATGCGGAGGCATTCTTGAATGTCCTTTGTTGAACTGTGTCTTGGGTGGCCTTTGTCCCTGTTGCCTTCTTCTTCTTCTTCAGCGTTCATTCTCAAACTCCCGCCAGATCTCTCTTGTAGCAGAACAATGGCCGTACTAGATTTCCAGCAGGATGTAGTCCAGAGAATGGAAATGCGTTGTGTCGCCGTTTTATTTGCGCCAATGGCCCGACACATCCGTCTTCGGCGGCTGTTGCCTTCTATCTGGATGAATAATACTCTCTCCAGGCTGTCATGGACTTTCAGTCAAAATGGTGAGTGTGAATGTATGTTTTCCTCGGTGTCCGTTTAAATCTGATGTTCCTCCTGAAAGCAACAGCAAACTACAGGAGTATAGTTCCAATAAATTTTCTATGGATACTGTAGTTACCTAAAAATATTAAAATCAGATGCTATACATTTTAGTAAATTAAATACTGACAATGGTCATATTCAGGACGAGAGATTTTCTAATAGTAATAGCCATTTTCTTGTATTACAGGGCCAGTGTTACATTGCCATTGATCCTTCAGCATTTGCTCCAGGGTTTTCTGATAGGCTTACAGAACTGATCACGACTTTAAGAAACCTAGAACCAGTAAGTAATTCAGTTCTTATACAAAGTAAGATATCTCCTGCATTCGTTCTCAAACTCCTACAGATTAGCAATCTGGAAGCGGAATGCATTGTCATGATTTAGAGCTTAGATGCTCTTCAGTCCATATATTATGAACGGCAAGAGTTTGCGAGTTAGTGTAAGGAAAGTATAATTTGAGCAATTTTAATTTGGTGCTTCTCTGAAGTTCAACACTGGCTACGTAATTTAAAGGTTCTGTATTTGCTTCATCCCTATTATGAAATAAATATAGTGACCCCTGATTACGAGCAGACATGGTCTTATTCCTAGCTCTTTACATGCCAGATATTGGATTATATTGTACAAATATCAGTTTGGCAACTGGGACTTCTGACTAGGTGTGCAAAGAATAGGGCCACTGTCTTCTTTTCTGGCATGTCATAGGGAAAATAAAAATCAAAGAAAACAGGCTTTGAAACAGGTCTACTCAGATGGCACCTAATCGTCTAACGTTTTGAAACATGTCTTCGACCACACCCCTAAAAAAGATATTTTAGTAAGACTTTCAACGTGTAAATTTCAAAGCTACTGTGAATATGAACCAGTCTATTGATACAGACAACAACACGCACAGTGCTTAGGTATGTAAACAAGAGACGTGGACGGTGTTGACTCAAGTTGCAAGGTGATAAGAAGTTGCAAGGTGATAAGGTGCCATCTGTGGACCTGGTTCAAATCCAATTTGCTGCATGATTTTTTTTTTATTAATAAATCCTCGATTCTTCTATATTATATAATTTATTTAGGCATCTCATAGGAGGCAACAAAGGAAAGTTGGGTGATAGGCTAACAACCTGTCACTTGTGAAAAAAATCATTGTCACATCTTTTCTCTATTTCTTACTAACGTAACATCAAATCATCTCAATCGCCGTGTGTTGCCGGAGCCCGAAAGGGGAGCAAAGAATAGCAATACTGTTTACCTTCCACGCATGTTGTAAAAGGTGACTAAGGAGGTTATGGGATGGAGTTGGCTGTCCCATCACATATAGGGTCAGAGATCCAAAGCCATGCTGAATGCAGATATCGCAGCAATGCTATAAACCATGACACAACGCATTCCGTTCTCCGGACTACATCCTGCTAATCTGCAGGAGTTTGAGAACGAACGAAGAAGTCATCCCAATGGATGACGAAAAATTGCAGGTCAGCGGAAATTGCACTTTTGTACTTTCGTGGCAGACTCCCAGATGACAAGGAATGTTAGATGTGCCAACACTGTGGATGGGTAAAAAAATCTGACAGAACAATGAGTTTGTTGGCCCACAATTGTGTGTTGTGCCTCTGACAGAACAATGAGTTTGTTGGCCCACAATTGTGTGTTGTGCCTCTGACAGAACAATGAGTTTGTTGGCCCACAATTGTGTGTTGTGCCTCTGACAGAACAATGAGTTTGTTGGCCCACAATTGTGTTGTGCCTCTGACAGAACAATGAGTTTGTTGGCCCACAATTGTGTTGTGAATCTGACAGAACAATGAGTTTGTTGGCCCACAATTGTGTTGTGCCTCTGACAGAACAATGAGTTTGTTGGCCCACAATTGTGTGTTGTGCCTCTGACAGAACAATCAGTTTGTTGACCCACAATTCTGTGTTGTGCCTCTGACAGAACTTGGTAATCCTGATGCACTAGAATTCCTCCCTTTGTAGACAAAACATGCATCCATAAACCCTCTTTACACATACATGCCTTTCTTCTTCTTCAGCGTTCATTCTCAATCTCCCGCTGGATATCTCTTGTAACAGGACAATGGTCCTACTATATTTCCAGCATGATGTAGTCCAGAGAATGGAAATGCGTTGTCGCCGTTTTATTTGCGCCAATAGCCCAACACATCCATCTTCGGCAGGACATGCCTTTCAAACCCCCTTATATGAGTTTGGGTGCCGCCTCAGTTACACAACTAAGAGCTTGTACTTTTGTCTGAAAGGCTATGGGCTTTTGAGAGCTATCTGCTCACAGCTAAAGGGATTATTTCATCAACATCAATCCTTCACGCAGACAAGGTCGACAACAAATACTGATCAGTACTCAAACACAGAATCCATCTTGTATAAGATGAGACATAGTCATGTGCATTATTTTTCTAACATCAACAAAAAAGAAGAAAAAAGCCGTCTTCTGGTAGGTCACTTTTTGGGCCTGCATTCATTACAGTGCTAGGCTTGCACTTTGTTTCTTTTGTGATTTTAATACAGTAAAGTTTCATTTGGTTTGGTCACCTTATGAGAATGAGCCATAATCAACTACCAACAAGAACATAAGAAGATCCATCAACTACCAACAAGAACATAAGAAGATCCATCAACTACCAACAAGAACATAAGAAGATCCATCAACTACCAACAAGAACATAAGAAGATCCAGATACAAGGCCAGAGAAAGATCTAGCAAATGATGGATAAATAACATCAAGACAACACTTAACAAACACGGATTCAGTGCAGCCAAAACGACACACAGATCGATAGATGCTGCATTGTATGCGCCTTTGGCAAAAGCTGTTTCATTAAATAATGTATTCCGCCGATGACGGATGTGTCGGGCCAATGGTGCAAATAAAACGGCGACACAACGCATTTCCATTCTCTGGACTACATCCTGCTGGAAATCTATTAGGACCATGGTCCTGCTGTAAGGAAGATCCAGCGGGAGTTTGAGAATTAACGAAGAAGAAGAAATAATGTATGAGATTAGTTCTGTAAAAAATAGGCCACATCTGCTTAACATGAACCAATGATACAAGTAGTGAAGTATTCAATTATTCAAGGATGATTTGGAAAAAAATAAGAGACAAGGCATCAAAGAAAATTTCTCTATTAATGTACTTTTTGGGGTCTGGAATAGATGAATCGAAATTACATGATGTTATGGGGGAGGGGGGCAGCCTTCTGAAACTATTTAGTTAAGAGTACTGAGTTATGACTGTACTCTATACTAACCAATTTAGTTAGAGTAATGAGATATCATTGTAGTCTGTCCTATAAACAATGCTAAGAAAACTGCTTCCGTTGGTGATATATACTAAACAATGATCTGTCTCTCATATCTGCAGGCAGAAGGAGAGTCTGGGGTTTTAGTTGCAGGAGATCCAGAGAGGAAACACATGGCAGACTGTGACAAACTTGGTGGAATTCCCTATCATGAAAATCAAGTTAAATTTGCGGTATGAATTAATACACTCATAAGAAATCAGATGAAAGTTGGGCTGTCATTTTTACAATTTTATAGCCAAATTTATCAAAAATGTATTGCCATTTTTAAAGGTATTTATCTCTGTTCCTTCGGCACTGAATACGGTGCATAGGAAAACAAACCAGAGCTCTCCAGTTCAATCGATATGATGCTACTGTGTGTAATTCTTGCATGTTGTTTGGACCCATAGTCATACCTTTTTTCTTTGATGGTTGTTATGTAAAGAGTCTCTCTTGGTCTTCCTCTTCTCCATTTCAATGATTGTAGTGGCAGTCTGTCTTCATTCATTCTAAGTACGTATGTGATATAAGTGCATCATTTTCTTCTTATTGTTGTAGAAACATATTGCTGTTTGGTGTCTTCTTTTACTTGGTTGTTTGACTTGAATTCTTTCCAACTAATATCTAAGAGTTTTCTAAGGCATCTTATTTTCAAATGAATTCAATGACTTCTCCAGTGCCTTTGTCATTTTCTGTCTTAGACCAGAGGAAGACCTAGAACAAGATGGATAGATGACATCAAGAC
The DNA here is from genome assembly GCA_034231615.1 of Meghimatium bilineatum. Classification (NCBI taxonomy): domain Eukaryota; kingdom Metazoa; phylum Mollusca; class Gastropoda; order Stylommatophora; family Philomycidae; genus Meghimatium; species Meghimatium bilineatum. The sequence goes on along the minus strand of CM067316.1, from coordinate 16,708,215 downwards.
AACAATGAACAAATATGGATTCAACTCTGAGGTACCCACAGAGTGAAAAGAGAAATGTATTCTTCTTCTGTGTTTGTTCTCAAACCTCTGTAGACTAGTAGGATAATGTAGTCAGGAGAACACAATATTTTGTGTCATGGTTTACAGTTTAGTTGTGATATCTGCACCTTTGTGCCTGACACATCTGACTTCAGCATCACTTCTGAATCACTTTGACTCTATATGGGATAGGACAGCCAACTCTACTCCAAAACCTTCTTAGTCACCTCTTACAACATGCATGGAAGTTAGTGTCATTATTATTTGATCCCTTTCAGGACTCAGCAACACACAGGTGTTGTGGCGGAAATGATAGTCATAAAGGCATAGATGATTGACTTCATTGTACTCTGATTTATGTAATGTGCTTTACTCCTCAGAACAGAGCTGAGTACAACCTTCCAAGACTACCAATCATAGCACATAACTCTGTAGCTTCAAGTGATAATTCCCTCCTCCCTCCCAAGGATCTCTGACATATGCACTTGTAAACAAGATCTCATGGCCATCAATCGAAACCCCAACTATTATATACACAAAGCACATGACTTAACCACTGTACCACGGAGATCCCCCATGTAATGACAGAGAAAGCAAACATAATGACTGACAGAACACATTTTTAAAGAGTGAAAGAAAAAACAAGAGAAGCATCTGACATTCTCAAAAAACAAAGGAGAGTGATAAGGAGTGGAAGTCTAGGTGCTGTTAGAGTATTAGGATATATCTAAATATTTGCATAAGATAATAACAACTTCTATACTTGCTTCTCCAGAACGAACTTGCAACCAAGCTGGAAATTGCACCACCAAAGACATTATGAATGGAGAGTGCCATGCATAAGTTTGTAATTAACTCTGTGATACAATCCATTAAAACAGCTATCTTCCCAGCTTTCCTTTGTCTAAAGTTATTACACCTAAACTATACAAAATTGTAATCACGTTTTGAGTCATTAAAGAAACAAAAAATTAATCATGATAAAAAACTCTGTCCCTGATAAATGATGTTAGAACAAGTTTCAAAATGTACATGGTCAGTTCTAGCCTTGTTCTGCGCTTCTTCTTAATCTCCTGCAAGTTATTAGGATGTAGTCCACAGAATGGAATGTGCTCTTATTTTACAGCTTAGCTGTAATATCTACACTTTTGGTCCAACAGATCTGACTTCAGCATGGCTTTGGGTCACTGTGACCTATTCCATGGTACAATTAACACCCCCCCCCCACTTCTTAGTTGCCTCTTATAACATGCACGTCAGGTAGAAATGTTGCTGTACTCAATTTTGGGCACCTCATAAATACACTTATGACTGAGTATCTACCACTGTAAAAATATATCTTTTCTCCAGTTACATAATTCATATGTTCTACTTCACAAAGAGGACCTATAAGGGACATAATATTTTATAAAACTTCGTAACACATTTATAATGAATAAAATATTATGTAACAAAAATTATGATGTTCAGCTTAATATTTTTGTAATAGTTTATACTCTATAACTTTATAACGGAACTGATACAGTGGAATCCCGTTTTTAACAAATTTTACTCTTTAACAACACTTTTCAAAATCTCCAATTCTTTTCCCTCTGTTTTAGTTTTTTTTAAAACTTTCTATAATGAATTCATACACATATTTCCCTGTATACAAAAACTATTTACAATTTGTTATTTGGAAAAAAGGTAGTCTCTGAACTTTTGACTGGTGCATATGTTTGAAAAGGTGGATAATAGACTTAACCAGATCGCAATTAGAGTCGCCGCTATTACTTGCCCCTTATAGTCGCAGGCGTGCTCTTTTTTTACGTGTGTCATTGCGATCGATATAACATTTTTGTGTGCCATGTCTATTAAAAACCACGATCATTGCATAGATCAGTGGTTTAACTTCCAGTTTTATCTTTCAATCCCCCATCGAGGTCAGCTCCTTGGCGTGGAGATGGGGCTTAGTCCAGCCAGCAGAGGCTGGAAACTAAGACTAGCTGGACCCTCCCACATTCTGGCAGGACCACAGTCTTGCCTAGCAAGTAAAGGTGCTGAAGTCAGCGACTGCAACAATCAGAATGTCATGCATTATCGCACATGGATGTTTATGTCTGCATTACCCCGTTATGGTGCTAACCTTGTAATGACTCACCAGGCAGGAGTAGAACCGGGCCCTATTCCTCGAACGGGCCCACCCCATACGACTGGAGGTCCTCTTCGATTGCCTTATGGAGCCAGGAGGAACAAGGGTAATATCACTGACCAACAAATATTACCATTATATATTATCACTGACATGTTTTATTCCAATTTTGCATGTCATACGAGCAAAACAACAACAAATTGCTGAATTCTGGCCATATTACTAGTTGAATCAAGTTGAAATTTGGTTTGGCATACACATTAGTAAAGTTTCAGGGAGTAAAACACCATCTTTTGTTTTCATTGAAAAGAAGTGTGTTTTTTGTTTGCAGCGCCTCAACTTTCATCACAAGAGCGTTGGTAGGCTGAGAAGTGGTATGGTGATCAGAGAAATTACCAGGTAATTTAATTGTGACCGTTCCACTATAGCAAGGCTGAATGAGAGATTTCTGGCTACAGATACAACCAATGAACGTCCAAGGTCTGGTCAACTTCGTGTAACAATGGTAGCTCAAGATCGCCAAATTCAATTGATGCATCTACGCGACCACTTCTTAACAGCAACCCAGACACTGTACAATAGCATGACATGCCAATGCCAAACTTGTACTGATGCTACAGGTTTGCATCTTGAGTGAATCTATGAGTATGATTAGGAAAGTACAAGTGGTCCTCATTCACAAACAGTGGATTGAGGCCTTGAGAAAGGGGGTCTCATTCACAAAGTGGATTGAGGCCTTGAGAAAGGCTGAAAGTAGTTACATTTATTTTCGTGCCAGGACATGAGAGTGTTCGAGGCAATGAAAGAGTAGATCAACTGGTGCCATGCACGATTGTGGCACAGGGCGATGGATCGAGCTGACATTTTGAACTCTATAAGAGATATAGTACGGGAGAGTGAGACTAGTTTGGAAGATGATTCCTTTTCTTCTTCTTCAGCGTTCATTCTCAAACTCCTGCTGGATTTCTCTTGTAACAGGACAATGGTCCTACAAGATTTCCAGTTGAATATAGTCCAGAGAATGGAAATGCGTTGTGTTGCCGTTTTATTTGCGCCAATGGCCCAACACATCCGTCTTCGGTGGTATTCCTTTTCAATGGTCAGGATTAAAGATCAGGGTTTGAAATGTGCTGCTAAAAGTGATCATTTTGGACGGCGCAGAAGAATGATGGTCAACCAACAAAGGACCGTTACTGTCAGCAGAAGAGTAATGGCGGATACACTCGGAGAGATATCAGAGCAACTATGGATGTGTCCAGTTTGCAGTGATGATCTGACAACTAACTAACCTGCATGGTTTCTAAGCAGTAGACTCACATAATATTTTGGAGGTTGAAAGCATTTATAGTTGATTAGAAACTAGTATCATGACATTGAAGCATTCCCATAAATGATCAGCTTATCAATAAGTCACCTACGGTTGCATAGGCTCAGGATCCCAGTCAGCTGATTGCATGTTCTTCCGATCTTTTCAGAGAGTAAGCATTTTGTCACCACTTCCTTGGTCGCCCATTTCTATCATTTTCTTAACATACATATTGTCTTCATGGGTCTCCTATTCATCACTTCATAGATTCTCTATCCACTCCCACCTACAGCAGCAATTTTAGAAAGTAGTTGTAGAGTATACGTCATTCCATTCTTAATTATTATCCTATTATTTAATCAAGCCATAAAACCCAAGCCAGAGATATCACCATAATGCTCTCATCTGCACATCAGAAGTGGACAAAATACAACACGGTGGCTGTTTTTTTTCCTAGCCTATCAGACAGAATTAAAATGCGCACTTGCCTCTGAGTTTTAATAAATATCAAACTATTCTATCCCACAAAAATAATACTGAATCTGGGCTGCCAGTCCCAAAAGGTTGCCCACTCCTGGCATACACAGTATTATCTGCAATTAGTTGATTCATTTTAAGATCTCTTTTCCATTGTCTAATATCTACATTCTCTTTGAAATTAAGTGACTGGGAAACTGAAGACAAACTGCCTTTTTTTAAAAATGAAAATTGGTATAATAGGTTTTATAGAAAGCCTGTAACAGAGGATAAATCAATGTTTTGACCAAAATATCTTTATCAAGATACAGACAAATAAAAAACAGTACCAAAATACAATAAAACAAGAGACTACAAGGAATTATGCAGTCTCATATAAACTCACACAAATGAAAATGAGTATGGCAAATAAGAAATTCTCTTTTCTGGTAACGTGGACATTTGCCATTGCCCAGCAATAATAAATTTATTTGTCTTTTGGTATACCTTCATTCTGAACACATTTCAGATTGTTATTCATGATTGCTGAAGAAGAAGAAACTATTGCCAAACATTGTTATCAGAAACTCCCCAATGCACATAGGAACTAAGAGCTAGTCGCTCGCAATTCCTGGGGTTCTCAAACAACAAACATATAACAAAAATAATATTTATAGTGTTATGTTTTAGTTCGTGGTTTTTTAAACTGCTTATAAAAATAAAAAACAATAACAATTCAATGGTTTTATTTCAAGTAATTTCAAATAACACTCAACACATTCATTTAAAAATTTCCAAAATATTATCTCGTATTTATCAAATAATATATATCATCACAACCAATCATATCATTCGATTTTTGTAATTGGTATTAAATTGGTTTCATTGTTCTCTGGATAGATCTACAGATGCTCATCTTCTCTCCTGCATTCATTCTCAAACTCCCACTGGATATCTCTTGTATCAGAACCATGGCTCTATTAGATTTCCAGAAGGATGTATTCCAGAGAATGGAAATGCATTGTGTCGCCGTTTTATTTGCGCCAATGGCCTGACACATCCGTCTTCGGCGGGTCTCCTGCATTCAAATCACAAGTATATCATGGATATGTATGCTGATGGTTTCCCATAGTTAAATGTACTCATCATTCAGTCAATAATAAGTAATAACTGTTACAAGACTGCAATCCTACAGGTGAAACTTGGAAATGGATAATGAATTTTTGCTAATCACTGGTAACGCATAACAACATAGAATTTGACATTTTTACCAAAAGGACTTTATCAAGGACAGAATATAACAAAGAGTAAGAAATGGCACCTGCCAACATTCACATTAATCATTGGAGTGGTTAATCTAGACATGTGTGAATGATAAAAACATTGGAAGTATAGAGAGGAAACTAAACAAATTGTCGTCACTTTTCCACACTGTCATCCTCTATAACTCTTGCCCAATGTAACTATGTTCTCAAGATCTGCCGTTCCATAACGTGTCCACAAAGAAAAAATTATGATTGTCTCTTTCTGATATTATTGAGTAACCAATCCCATCCTGCAAATGACTCTTTAAATGTGAAAGCTTAAGAATGCCCAATTCATAATCTTTTTATTCTTCTATATTCGTTCTTAAACTCCTGCAGATTCACGAGACAGGATGTAATCAAGAAAACATCTTATTTTTCTGCTTTATTCTCATATTTCTTTGGTGTGGGAAATCAAGTCATTAAACAAACCAACACCTTCAAATACTTAGGCATAACATTCTCTTCAGATGGAAAGATGGACACCGAAATAGACATTCGTTGTAGAAAAGCGAATTAAATACTGGGTCAATTATCCCCTTTATTACAACACAAAATACTACCAATGTCAACAAAAAAAACATTCAAAGTATCTTCATTCCAACCCTGTGCTACCAATGTCAAACATGGTCCTTAACAACAAAACATAAGAGACAACTGGTTACAACAGAGATGAGATGTCTGAGAAACGCCACAGGAGTGACCAGAAGACACAGAATTAGAAACGATTCATAAGAGAAAGAGTGGGTGTCATATCAATTCTACAATACATACAAAACCAACATATACAATGGTTTGGTCATCTGGAAATAATGTCGTGTGATTCATTAGTTTATAAAGCATATATGAAGAGAGGAGAAGCAGAAAGAAGAGCCAAGGGTGGACCTAGAGTACACTGGATCGACATCATCAAAGAGACATTACACGAACACCAAATAACATTATCTGAAGCTGTCAGAAAAGCGAGAACAAGAACATTGTATCTCCCTCGACACCCATAAAGGGTAAAAGAGGAAGGAAAGAAGAAGAAGATTCTCATATTTCTAAAGATTAGCATAACGTAATCCAGACAATAAAATATGTTGTTACTCTGCACCTTTCTGCCTGACACACCTGACTTCAGCATGGCCAACTCTACCCCCAAACCTCCTTAGCTGCTTCTTACAACATGCATACAAGATAAGTCTAGATATTCTTTGCTTCCATTTTTGACTCTAGCAACACAGGAATAGACCCACCTAATCAATGTTAGCCCTGGAGCATATGCTGTGCTGCTGGCAGGATGTGATAACTCTGGGATACTTGCGCACTGGATAGCCTCCCTTCGGGGACTACATTTGCATCCATAACCATCTCTACACATCTACACCCTTGAGATCTTATATGACTCTGAAAGTCACTTCAGTTAAATAACTACAAGAAACAAATGCTTTTGTCAGAAAGGTTATAGGCTATCAATAGCTACAAGCTTAGAGCTAAAGCGATTATTTCATCACCACCATCATCAATCGAAGGTAATGAAATTAGCAAAACAAAAAATTTAATTGGAAGTCTCACCAAATGACTAGAAAGAATTAATTAAGAATGCTTGAAAATACATGAAAATATAGCAATTGGGAACTGAAAGTTTACATTGATTTAATTAATTTATTCATCATGTGTGCTCCGACTGTTATTCAACATCCTCACATTTCTCTGTCAGTCCCAATCTATATACTGCTACAATGTAAACAGTGAAATATTTAGTAAATTTCAAATTAATAACTTCAGAAATCCTAATGAAAGTTATGCAAACTTAGTATTTACAACCAAAAATGTGCAGCATCAATGGGATGATTGATGCTTACTGGTGCTTGGCAGTTTCAGAATCAAATCATTTTTACCAATGAGGGGATAGAAAACACACCCAAAAAAAAAACAACTCATCAATAGTAGTAATATAGAGGAACGAGTGAACTTGTGCACAGCAGCTAGAGGGTTAAAATTCATTTCATTCACTGCCATTTTGATTTGAAAGAGAAAACAATGAGACAATAGTTTTCAGTACCTGCTGAAGACAGATGTATCGTGCCATTGGCGCAAATAAAACAGTAACACAGCGCATTTACATTCTCTGGACTACATCCTGCTGGAAATTTAGTATGACCAATGTTCTGCTAGAAGAAAGATCTAGCGGGAGTTTGAGAATGAATGCTAAAGGAAGGAAGGAAGAAGATAAGTGGTAGTCATAGATGTCAACTTATTTATTCATAAATCCGTATTTTTAACAATTTATTTCTGCATTTCAATACAAACATCAGTATTTAGCACACCCAGAAAAAAACAACTTTTGTTTTGCTCATCAATACATTCACATTAGTAGTAATTAGTAAAGATGTAATATCAAATGACCTTTTTTTCAAATCCACAAAAACACACACATTTGGGGAGAGGGGGGGAAAGAGAGAGAGAGAGAAAGAGAGAGAGAGTAGAGGGGGCTCAAAATCCATATCATTACGAAAATCCATACTAGTTGACACCTAAGCTGGTAGTGCTGATGGGCGCAGAGACAAGACAGAAATTGACAAAATAGTCAGTAAAATAATTGGTTCTTTCCTAGGAGTCAAACTTACATTTCACACTAAGAAATCTGCGCAGATCCAAAATTTTTAGTAATTTGTGACGTCGCTCTACCTATGTATTCCTAGTTATAAAATAACTGCTGTAGTTTTGCTTTTACCAATAAATTTTTTATTACTGTTGCAAGGAGTGCTCTCAGATGATATATATATCTTAACCTATTACGCTGCAGTCAGGATTAGCTGGTACTGCAGTGCTAAAAAAAATCAGATTGAGCTGTTGGATAAATAAACACCTGGTTGGTGTTTAGTATTTAATGCCTGGGAAATAATAAAAACATGAAAAACACAATTTTATTCTCCCAAATTTTATTCTATTTCGTTTCACATCCGGAAAATATGTAGACCCTGCTTCTAGGAAAGAACCACATAACTTTTTCATGTAGACTACACCCACAATCAAGTATGACATTTTTTTAAAAATTTGGTAGCGTATCCTATTCAGGACGTAACCATCAACCCAGAATTTTTTGGCTCTGGTGATTTTTTAGGCAATATAAATATGTTCAGCAGTTTGCCATTGCTTTATGAACGGTCCAGTTGCTCAAATGCCTGTGGTGGTGATCGAACTCGGTGTCTTGGCTGCCACATATCCAGACAGTACGAAATTATCAAATCACAAACGTATTTCTCACTTTTCTGTTTCCCATGTCTTCTTCTTCAGCGTTCATTCTCAAACTCCCGCTGGATCTCTCTTGTAGCAGTACCATGATTTCCAGCAGGATGTAGTCCAGAGAATGGAAATGTGTTGTGTCACAGTTGTATTTGCGCCAATGGCATGACACATCCATCTTCGGCAGATTTACCATGTCTAATTGGGGATCTTATAGGTATAGTGGTTAAGCATATACATATTTACATATTCTTCTGTGATCAATTGTGAAACATCCAGTCCAATATTAGTCTCATGTATAGAACGGTTTATTTTAGATTATCATTAGGTCATCTTAGGTTATGTGAACAGCCAAACTGGAATAATTCTGTAGTTATGTGCTCTGGTGTCTGTGCTGCTGCTCCACAGATGCAGACCGCAGTTTCTGTTCTGTCGAAATAACGTAACATGTTCATTCCTGTTAAATTTGTTAATGTTGTCTTGTTATTGGCTATAGTTTCGGTTTAGTTCTCTCCACTGATGTTGTATAGATTGTTTCAGCAGAGATTTTACTTCCCTGAAGGTTTGAGTTATGCGAGTCTGAGATATGGTTGCCTCCTGTTTTTAAAATTCATCTTGCTTTATCATTACCAGGGATGCCATAGTGAGCTGGTATCCATGGTGTAATGATGTAGTTTTTCTAGATAATTAAAAGATATTTTGTCTGAATATTATGAATGCGTATGTTTTGTTTGGTATTTTGGGTGGATTGTAAGACTGATTTTAATCACTGAAGATTGTAATTTTTGGGGATATGGACTCTCAGTTGTTGAGTATTTGAACAACTGTGTGTATGGTAGTTGTCTCTGCCCTGAGATTCGACATTTTATTCTTGTGGCAAGGGATTGTGCATATGTGGTGCCATCTGAAAACATGATGCATATTCCACTACCGCCATTTATTGTGGTTTTTGTCTGTCAGGCGGGCGTGCGTATGTGCGTAAACCTGAGTATAATGAGGTCAGTCCCCAACAACTTTTGAACCCATTTTTAAAAACTATTTCTAATCAATTGCAGCCATCTAATCTACAAGATATCTGATCTCTCATTGTTTACTCATGGTGCAGAATTTACATACAAAAACTGAAGTTTTCTTTGACTATACAACTAATAATGTCATACAGTGTAGGAATATATTAGCAATTACTCATCTAGAGAATAGTATACATGTACAAGATTTCATTGATCCTCAAAAGGGCATTCTATTTACAGTGTTCCATAGTTTACAGTGTGGCTGTGATATCTGTACCTTTTGGAATTTTCAGCACATCATTTTTCGTGCTAGGTTTATCTTCTCTCATTCATCTCTACTTATCCAGCGACTGAAATGACACAGACTGTTTCCAGGAAACATGTAGAAGTATTTATTGTTTCCAGGAAACATGTAGGAAGAAGTCTTAGCCACCGACCTCAACTTTACAATGTATTTATTGGGTCATGTATCAAGTCAGACAAGGTACAAAAAATAATCTAACTTTAATCAGCATGGAACAAAATCCCAGAATATATGTGTGTCAAGAGACAATAAATAAACAGCAAACATTGTGAATGTATATGAGATTCATATCATTAGTACATAGTTACATACATTATTTATAATGAAATACATACACAAATAAAACGTCATGGTTGCAGAGATACTACATTAAGTCCCAGACAATTTTTATTTTGAACTAAAGATGAACGTAAAGCAATTTTGACCGTTCCCGTTTTTGATGTCTCTCCATGAATTTGACTTCTGCTCTGTCCACCTTCAACTGTTCCATGCATGATTATTTGTGACAGGTAATCATGTCAGTTTCTTGCAGACACACATCTTTATTTCATTTCTTACATGCACATCTTATGCTCTATAGAAAATGCATAGAATTTGTCTATAACACTTGTATTCAAAGGCTAGTATATATCTGTTTGCATATAATGTTCTATAATTATATAAAACTAAATTATATATGAACTGGTTATTCTGCATCTCAATACACAATGCATGCTGAATCTGGTTTTACGTATAATTAGTTTAAGATTTTGTTGCTTAACAGCTGGTATACAATCAGCATTAATGTGCCTGCAGCACAAGCTGGACAGTCTTCTATTCAGGAGATAATTTTACAGTGACTTCACTATTATTACTCCAGATAAAAAAGAGTTAATATTCTACCAAATCCATGCACTGATCTTTAGCAGGCTTCACCACAGTAGAGATCATAGAGTGGAGTGCCCAATTCTAGATCCAACCTTCTTAGCCCTCTTTATGATATTCATGGCAGGTGGCAGCATCACAAGTCCCCTTTCAGGACTTGGTAATACATTGATGATAAATTATATGCATAAAATAAGCATGTCCTCTTACCTCCATCACCCCCAAAGTGTCTCCTTTTACATGTTAGACCATAGTTTTCCTGCAATTCTACCTGTCATAATAAGGATTTCTAGACTATCAGTGATGCTAGCATCTTTGCAAGAAGTCTATGTCTATTCTTGCGATGGTAGTTTCCAAAGCAAAATGTTTGATATAAGGCTACTTGCTCCTTGTACAACTTTCCTTAGTCTGTATGATTGATCATTAATCGTCATCCATTTATTTTATAGTGCAATAAATAGCACAGGGGTTTATTTATTCATCCTCTTGTGAATACTCTCAGGAATTGAACGTGACCGTGTTTTAAAAGTGATAAACCTGAGACTGTCAATATATCAAATGAATTTTACCAGGAATAATATTTTCTGCTGCCTATACTGTTCATATTTTGAGCATGTTTGCAACAGAAAGGAATTCATTTTATGTCTGTGCCACAATGATCATCAGAAAGTCCCATGTATAACTAACTTAACAGATGATACCTCAATCTAGTGTTTATTTATATTGTCTCCACTGGTGTTGTGATCATATCTCTCAAATAGTAAATTTGAATGATGTGACCTCATGTTTATCAATCAATCTATACACTTTTTTAACCTCTGCTGTATACTTGTCAACTTGTACAGAATATCCTTAGTTTTACTGTACTGACCATCAGAAAAGACATATAATATGGAATTTAAATAAATAAATGTACAATTTTTAATTACCATTATGTGGAAATGAAGTGGAAAATTGTAATTTCTTAATGGCAGAAATAAAGCATATTTTATTTAGAATTTGGTGTCAGAATACAACATTTTAGATGTTATTTTGGCCTGCAATATGAAATTATCCTTCTAAAAATGTACAGGTATACTGCAGAAGACAGGTTTGCAACAGAATTCAATTTTTTTTCCCTCTGTTGAACTCGATTTTTTTTAAAGGAACTATTCTTTTTTATGTAAAACTTTTTTACCTGTTAGAACTATTCTTCTTTTCTGTTCGAATTCTATCTTTTTATATTTTTCCATGTTAATACTTCTAGCTCTCTTCGTGGCTTACCCATCCCTTCTATATCTATTTTCCAACTCTTTTCCCTAGATGTTGTCTTGCAATAATTTCTGCTGTTCTTATGTAATATATTTCCTATCCATATCAAGACGCATGCAGTTGCCTCTGTGGGTCTCACCAATGGCCCACTAGACAAACCACCCATGCAACAAAAAAGCTTAGTAGATGACATGCCGTTATATTGAGACTCTCTTGTGGAAGCTTTGTAGCATGTCATCTATACAATTATATACCTCCTCTGAGTAAAAGCCTCCTACAATAGGCATTGCATTAAATTAGGTGTGTGAAATCTCCTGTGTGAAAGAAAGCTCAGAAAAACCACCCCACTGCAGATAAGAAGTTAAGAGCTAATCACTCGCAATTCCTGGGATTCTCAAGCAAACAAACATACCTATTTTTCAACTCTTTTCCCTAGATGTTATGTCTTGCAATAATTTCTGCTGGTCTTCTTATGTAATATATTACCTATCCATCTCAAGGGCTATTCTTAATAATAATTCCAGGATCTAAACAATCCCAACATAATTGGGAATTTAAACATGAAAAAAATAGCATTAGGTAGCCATTAATGTACACAGAGACATGCTACACATAGGTAACCAATGAACAAATCACTACTCCTGATGTAACAAGAAATGTCAATGACGATGATTTATTCCATCATGTGGATATGGAAGACAAAAGGAAACACATCATTTCAATAATAACAAGTTTATGATATGTATAATTTGAATTGTTGAATTAACAGTGGTTGCACTGTCTAGCCTGAAGAGTTTAAGTCTAGAATGTTTACGTCTGCCTGAAGCATCAGGAATCCATTTTGAATTCTTATGGCATATATGTCAACAAATTTAATACAACTTGTGGTACAAAAAAGAGCTGCTGACTTAATCATCAAAAAAGGAAATAAGAATACTGTCATTGAGGTAGTCATGGAAATTTCATGGATAAATTACTCAGGCAAAAACTCATTAAAACTAAATTATGGTTGGTGTGGCTTAGTAGTTATTGACAATTTGTTCTCTTTACCATTTAGTAGCATCTAGCTCATGAAAGATTCTGGGTTTTATGTAGAATCCACTAGAGATATACAAGAAGAGATTTCAAAAAAATATACACACAAAATTAGTACAGTGGAATCCTATTATAATGAATTGGCCAGGACTGAAAGAATAGGGACTATGTGTGCAATAACTGACTTTTGTTATATATAATTATGGACAATTATTCACATATTATGCCTCTTGTGCAATATTTTACATGACATTTCTGTGTCAGTTCTAGAGAATAGTCTAAAGTCCTTGGGGGAAGAATAAGGTATTATTTTGGTATCTTTGACTTTCATTGTTGTTGCTAGTTCAGTCCTCTATTTTCAACCTTAGTGATTGGAACATTATGATGTACCTTAGCCATAGGAAAAGTTTAGCTAGTCTTCCCCTCCCAAATTCTGCATAGTACATCACCAACTTTCTCCTAATCACAGTGGTTGTATGCATATACACAAATAATAAAACATAAAAACGCACAAAAAGCACAATTGTATAAACTACAGGCTATATAAACTTCCATAGCGTTCATTCTTAAACTCCCGCTGGATCTCCCTTGTAGCAGAACCATGGTCCTACTAGATTTCCAGCAGGATGTAGTCCAGAGAAAGGAAATGTTTTGTGTCGCTGTTTTATTTGCGACAATGGCCCGATACATCCGTCTTCGTGAGAAGGTTGTTTTTTTTAATGGGTAGTTTGTTAAAGGCAACATCACAAAGTATTGGATTCTATATAGAATATCCAGATAAAACATCTGATGAGTTGTTTGATGCCTGTGGGGAGATATGCTCTATTTCCACTGAAGCTGAAATAGTACTAATAGTTGCCTTGTATCACCTAAGACCATATTTGATGCAGATCCATCAAAAACCCAAAACAATGTATTTCTACAGATTATCTCTGGTCTTCAAACTCTAGAATGTGATTCTGTAAGCATGAAATAGTTCAAATATATCATGCGAACCAGCTGCTGACGTATCATGAAGTCAGTAGTTATACAGTTGATTCCTAGCCATTCAATACACCTGGCAATGACAAGGCATACAGATTAGCACAGAAGAGAGCAAGACAAGAACAGCCATATAAAGAGTTAAAACGATGTTGAAATCTGTGAACAGAGAGATTTGGCTGAACAGATAGGCCATGGGAAATACTTTTACCTAGAAGAAAAATCTACAAATATATGACCAGCCCAAATCCCAAAAGGGAAGGATTTCCTTTCCTCCTAGGAAAGAACGACCAGAGTATTATTTTCTGACTTTGCGTGCATGTACAGCTTAACAATCACCTGAACAGAATACAACCACACTCCAGAGTGCCGGCTGTGCACTCATACCTAAAAAAACTATTGACCACCAACTTTTTGAATGTCCAGCATTAGATGTCAGAAAAATGCATCCCACTCACAGGCCAGATAAATAAACCTTATATGGAACAAAAACATGAATTTATCACATAAAGACATTGGGTCAAAGAGGGTGAGAACACATGGACCTCTGGATCAGCCATCAACCAACCATCGACAAAAGCAAGACCTGCTAGTTAATTATAATAATCCTTCTAAAGTGGCGCATTTGACTTTTCTCACAATTTTCATTGGCAGCTGATAGTGATCACTGAAAATCAAGATAAAATTGAAATGCGCGATGGTCATGCTTCTGAGGAACTCATCTGCTTCACTCATTAGAAGCATTCTCTTTCAGATGCATTGAATCTACTCCCTCGACAATACAGTCCCGTAGAGGCATCCTCTAAAATGACACAATTTAACTTTCGCTGTGATTTTTATTAGTCACTGTTTATAATTAATGTCAACAGCCAATAGAAATCACAAGAAGTCAAATTGCATCACTTAGAAGGATGATTTCCAATGAGCCCACCTGACTTAATTGTGGAGAGACTCACTGAATGGGCATAAATGAATGCCTTTCTCTAAAGATATTCAATGAAAAACAAAGATGACTGCCCAGGAGACATCTTTCCGCCCCCCACTTTTGTCACTACTTTGGGCCATGTCTTCTCTCTTTACATCACAGTACATTAGAGCACTTTAAACCTTCAACATACATGTACTGAATAAGGCTTGCCAAAACAAAGTAGCCATTGAAATAATGTGTTACAATGCTGTTGTGGTTGGATGCCATACAGTGTTGAGTATTGTGTGCGCTTTTCAAATACACAGGTCAAAAGTTTGTACTTTTTATAATCCAAAAAAAAAATTTTTAAGTGGTGGTCTATACTGAAATATGTGCTTAAATGCATGTTATAATTTGGTTTTTAAAAAAAAATTAAGGTTAGCTAAAATAATCACGGGTTTTGAAGTGTCGCTAAACAGAACTATTCATTACAAATTAATGCACTATAGCGGGATTCCATTGTACAATAAAGATTTCAAATCATATTTCTTGTACAAATTAAATATTCCTGAGAAACAGCACAGATGGGACATGTGGTAGCATGATTTTAATATCAGGATCTCAAAAATGGACGTTCTTCATATGGATCTACATAGTTTTCAGCATTACCCTGATAAAGAAGGTCTCGAATGTCACGGAAAAGTTTGAGAGCTACTCCCAATTTTTTAATCTTTAACATGCCACCAAGAGGAGGTCCAACTACATCTGATCTGCGTAAAAGTCCAAGTGCTGCACCATCCAAGTCCTGCAAGAGAAAGTAAAACTACAAATAAACTTGGCATTACATGACAGTTTAAAATAATAACATTAATTTAAACATTTTATATTGGGTTGATATCCCTAGCGTAGTGGTCAAGCTGTTCGCCTATGTTCAAGAGTTCATAGGTTCGAATCCAACTTGTGTTGTCTTGTGTACAAGGTGAATTTTTGTTTTGAGATCCCTGCGGATTATCGCTTGACGCTACGTTTGGTACTCTTAGCAGGCAGCTCGCTGCTTCATTGATAGTGGCAGAGTACATATGGGTAGCAGAGTATAGTGAAGCCAATCCTCTAATCTTTTTGATATTTTATATGGAGGACATGGCTTTTTAATCAGCATTTAATTTTTAAATAACACAAATACATACAATCGCATTGCCAGTATAATGTAGATGTTTAAAAAGCACAAATACATAATTTTGCATAGCCAGTATAATGTAGATGGTCGGCTTTCACGCAACATTGTGCGAGTTGAAATTAGGAAGGAATGCACACTAACCAATATGCCATCAAGCTGGCATCAATTTTTAAAAAGTTACAATTAAATATATAGACCAGGCTGCTATTTCTAAACTACTTTAATAGCACCTGCCATCCAGGTCGTAGCTACCAGATTTATGTTCAAACACTGATCAATTCATCCATAACCCTCTATTACATCATTTAAGGTTTTCCATGATAAAAATATGATTAGATGAATATTATAAATGAACATAAATATTGATCATTTATGTTGTTTCCCCTTCAATTTGTATACTAAGTTGTTTCCATTTTCCACTTGGTTATAATATATTTTGGTGCACATCACAATTTGTTTTGTTAAATGTGTGTGCCCACATAACAGGAATGTACCATTTGTTTTACTTTCACTTTCTATTAGGTGGATTAGCTAACCTCACGCCTAATTCATCTTGGTTACCCCTTACAGCATACATAGTAGACCCCAGTGTTACAATTCTTTGCTCCTAGACAAAATCTTTCATTGCCTTTAGTTACCTTTTTCAATAGTTGTTCTACAAAACCAAGCAGTAAAAAAAGCATAATGCAATACTCACATTCTCTAACATGACTTGTGATTCCTCAACATATCCTTTCTCTTGGAAATACTCTGCAACTTGCTGTGATGACCAGTTGAGGATGTCTGGGAATGATTGTGTAAGACTAGCTTCATCCTCTTCTTCATCATCATTGTAAGCAGAGGATTGTTCTGACTGTCCACCTTGTTTAGAACTGTCATCCTGCTGTTCAGCATCATGCGATCCACCATCCAGTGACTGTTCTTTCTTCGGTCTTCCTCGCCTTTTTCGTGCATCAAATTTGAAACTGGATAATAAAGTGATATTATTAATTCAAGAATACACTTGATAATCTGAATAATAATAGGAAACATTGTTCAGATGACATTCCTCTACTGATGTAGATTTCTTTAAAAAGATGCTCAGAATTCCTCACGGTTATAGGCAAACTGACCTGCTGCAACCAGGAACATGTTTCACCATTACCCCACCATCGGTGTAAAAAATAAAATACACACACTTCCGGGTGTACTCCACTCAATGCTGCGGTCAAAGAATTGTGACTATCGCTAAACAGTTTTGTAATTATGATAAAAAGTTAAAATTTAGCTTTTCTGGGAAAAGTTGGAACACTGCTAGCCTTAATCTGGCTTACTTTCAGGTCAAGGTCATGCTAAAGACAACCGTAATTAAAGGCCTATTCAAAGTTTCAGTTATTCTGTTACAACCCTCGCCTTTATTTACATGTGCAAAAATTATTGCGATATCTTTACAAACAAAAAAACTATTGCGGTTACCAAACATTCACCATAAATAACGCAAATTTTCCAAAAAGAATCCAGGCGCAGGGGAAAAATTGCATAATTTAATCCGGTGCCCTAAAGGTTAATGCCGTTAAGGGTGTGAGACGTTAGCAATCTCACATTTCAGTGGATCTGCTATATGAGGGCGGTAGCCATCGCCTCTCACTCACAGTCTTAACTTCCCTGATTAATCCGGCACCTAATTAAAGCTGGATCGACCCAGAAGCTGTTGCAGTCTGAAAAATATTTCCTCCCTAACTATGAAATGAACCCAGGACCACTCATATGTGAAGCCAATAAGCTAAGGATGTCCCCTGTGTTTCAAATGAGGAATTGTTGGAAATTATGTTTATTTTCAAAGAAGTTTTGAACACGTTATGAAATAACAATATTAGGTCTAAACTGTGCATTGGATATAAATCGTGTATTGCAAAAATATTCTTAGATCTACTATACAAGATTGGATCTAGAAGTTTAATGAATCAAAGTGTTTTATTTATTTTCACAGACGACATTCTGTGCATGTTAATTTATTTATGAAATAGCATCAGAAATATAGGTTTCTTCATTACTTAAAGGAATACATCAGTCAAACAAGAGCATGTGAGCCAGTCATTAAAAAAATTTGTTGGTGTGTGATTTTTCATCAAAAAACAATCCGCAGCGCAAGGGGAAGAGTTATGTAATTTGGATTTGGCATGATAAAGGTTAAACCCTTTGTACATCTCTTGCTCTTTCTCATCTTGTAAATACATTATAAGATAGACCGCCCGTGTGTTGCCAGGGCCCGAAAGGGGAGCAAAGAATAGCAACACTGTTTACCTTACACGCATGTCGTAAAAGGCGACTAAGGAGGTTATGGGTTGGAGTTGGCTGTCCCATCCCATATAGGGTCAGTGACCCAAAGCCATGCTGAAGTTGGATATGTCAGGCCGAAAGGAGCAGATATCGCAGCAATGCTGTAAACCATGACACAACGCATTCCGTTCTCTGGACTACATCCTGCTAATCTGCAGGAATTTGAGAACGAACGCAGAAGAAAAAGAATAAGATAGACATCAAATTGTACTGGGGTATGCAGAAAATTATAAATCTAAATGTTTATTTATATAAACAACGCACCTCTTTCTTATATACTAAAAAAAAATAATTAGACATGAACAGAATCTAGATGGAGATATAGAATGCGCAAAAAAGGTAAAGGTTATCCGAGTTATGAACAAGTGTAATAGCAGTTTTTGTTTTATAAGTGGTAAGCTAATAATAGTATACTGAGTCAATTCTTTATGCATGCGAAACATAGACAAAAGAACTCAAAATCACCTGGAGGCAACTGAGATGTGGTTTTTGAGAAAAATGATGAAAATGCCATGATCGTCCAAGAAAACACTGTAGCACAAAGGATGTTACCAACTGAACTTATTAACACAAGAGACAGGGAGTTGTGGAAAAACATGATCGCCTACGTCACTCGGCATGGCATTTGATTTATTGCTCAGCTACCTATCAGTGGCTGACCAGAAACCATCTGACTAATGTCACCATACCACACTTGCTCAGTAGAATGGCACCATTTATCAACCTTCCCAGAGCATGAGCACAGGTGCCGTACACTTCATGGTGGCTGGGTGAACCACTGGTGTACTTTTTATTTAAAACCACAAGTAAACATGACACCAGAGTCTAGGAACTTAAGCTGCCCAAAGAATGCAATAAAGATAATTGTCTGTGATTTCCAAATTCAATGCACTGTGGTCATGGCTTACAGTTTAGCTGCATATTGTGGCAAGACACATCAAAATTTAGCATGGTATATTCGTCACTTTGATTTTCTACAGGATAGGGCAGCAACCCCATACACAAATCTCCTAATTTGCCTTTCACAACATCTGTCTAATTTTACAAACCTTCGTTCTGTAGCAGTTTCCGATCTTTCAGATGCCGGTGAGGCTGTTGGAGTTGGATAGACAGATTCCTTGATTTCTATGAGAACAAAGCAAAACAAATATCAAGTAAAAGATCTATCATGTATACTCAATATGATAGCTTTCCTCATTCACTATTCTTCTTCTGATATATTAATTCTCAATCTGCAGATTAGCAGGATGTAGTTTAGAGAACAGATTGGATTACATTATTGTTAAATAGCTTGGCTGCAATATCTGTGCTTTTTGGCACGACTCACCCGGCTTCAGCACAGAATCTGAGCTATTTTTACCCTCTATGGAATGGGACAAATCAATACCACACCCAAAACCTCCATCGACTTTTACGACACATGGCAGGCAGCAGCATCTACATTTGCTTCCCTATGAAGCCTCGCAACATATGGTCATCACTAAATATGTGTGTTTCAATTATCAGAAATTACGAGTAATGAAGCTTGTTTCTAGAACTTTCTTTAGAACCCATTAGTATGCAATTCTCAGCTGTATGCAATTTTTGACAAGTCTCCTACTACTATAAGTGTGAATGATATGTAGAACGCCCATCCCATCATTTTGTATGCAGACATCCAATCACATAAAGTCTACAACTATCTGTTGGTATTCATCAGTATTAATCTTAGACCACACAGTTAATAAGATTGTATGGCTTCTATATGGCCACATATTCCTTATGAAAGAAACCAATGTGTTCAGCATGTTTTGAGCACTATATTATTAGCATTATCTTTGACACTGTCAACATTATGATCACTGGATCACAGCTGATTAAGATACCACCTACCAAATACTGGTCCAGGAAATAAACTGCAATAAGGGATTAGAGAGGAAATGCCTACCATGTTTAATAAATGCTATACTGAAAATACCTGTGATGTACCAAAAGGAACAGATATTAAACATTGCACTAATCTGTAACACACTGTAACAATAGCAGTAAAAAATTGCTATAATATATTTTAAAATATAAGCCAAGAATCGTATTTTTTCCCCACTAGTTAGTTAGTCGTCGGATCATCATCACTGCAAACTGGACACATCCATAGTTGCTCCGATCTCTCCTTGAGTGTATCCGCCATCACACTTCTGCTGACAGTACCGGTATGCTGGTTGACCATCATTCTTCTGCGCCCTCCAAAATGTTCACCTCTAGCAACACCGCATTTCAATCCCTGATCTTTAATAATAGCCATTGAAAAGGAATTTTTCCCCCACTGTTGTTGTAGAAGATTCAGCTTATATACGCGCACATGCAACTTTTTGTAATAATTGCTGGTAGAAATGTAAAAACGGTAACACAGAATACCGTCAAATAAGCCTGCCGGGACAAGAAAAAACTTAGTGGTATAGAGTCATTCAAAGCCAGAATCACTGTCTGAATTCTAAAACAGTTCACAGATTTCATCCTGTCATGGGAATATCAGGATGGATATCATTACTGTAGTTTCTGTCTCACTGTACACTGTCATCATCACCATCTTCCACACTTCCATCCATTGTATTACTGATAGAGCATTTGACCATGATTCTTTGATACACTTAGCAATTGTAATGTCAGTTTTCTTTTACAATGCAACCTTTCATCACAGCTAAATCACATGACAGTGATGCACTTTGGAGATGGATGGAGTCGTTAGAGGAAGCTAAAATGTGAGTCTCACTGCGAAAAATTATGTTTATCTTTATCCCTGGACATGCGGGTGTGGAGAGAAATGAACAAGCTGACCAATTAGCTAGCCTTGCCACCAGAACAGATGGTCAGCCAGCAGACATATCAGTGCTCTTCATGAGCTTGACTTAATATCGAGAATGCACGATTTGAGAGTGAGGATAGGTATGGCCCGTAGAGAACACCTAATGAAGATTTTTAAAAAGAGCACAGAACTAACATAGTACCATCCGCCGAAGACAGATGTGTCGGGCCATTGGCGCAAATAAAACGGTGACACAGCGCATTTCCATTTTCTGGACTACATCCTGCTGGAAATCTATGGCCTGCTAGATTCAGTAGGAGTTTGAGAATGAATGCAGAAGAAGAAGAAACATAGTACCAGAACCATTATACCCTGAAAGATTTACTGAAGTGGAGATCTGAGCACCTTGTGTGAAGAGGATAATCAACATACCTAACATAACCAGATAACGGTTTAACATTACAAGTTTAAAGAATTTAATTACTGCAAACCTGGAATTTTCGGCTTCATTCTTGTAGGTAATTCAGTTTCAAAATCTGGTCCATGATCTTTTGTAATTCTCTAGAACAAGAAAACACAAATAAACATTATAAAATATCAGCTGAAAGTTAGCAATTCCTGAACCCCTTATTTTGAGTTCCTTCTTTTTTTAAAAATTAAGATTGCAACACTTTAATCTATCGTATCCAAAAGAAAATTTAATTGAGCCATGCCATCTAAAGGTCATTGCTTTACATATTATTAATTTTTCTGCAACATTCAGTTACATTGCCAGCCCAATGTTAAAGGTAACCTCTCTCTCCAGATATAACTGCTAATGCATAATTGTCACTGGTAACTAATATAACTAGTAGTAAAACTAATATCAATTAGAAATAATTAAAAAAAAGGAACAAGAACTTATCAAGAAATAAAAAAAGAACCAGGATTAAAAATAAAACTTTTAATGCAAAGAGATGGTCTCACATGGTTACGATATTTTAACCACCCTCCACCTTGAATCCGGGGCTAGTTTGGGCAAATTTGGATAGCAAGACTAGTTTACTTCTCGTTCTCAGTTTAACATATTTACAGAGAAGGTCCGGTTTTCTTGATAAATGTTGCTGTATTTGAAGCTCCTCAATGCTCCTATACAGATTTCTGTGGATGTCTGTCTCTGTGGGCCAGTGCTTTGCCCTCAACTGGTTTAGTGAAAAGAAGTCTTGCGGGATATGTTCTGCCTTGTCCACATGGAACACAGAGGTGACTAATCCCAGCCAGATACCAATAATTGAATTTACTCATCAATTTGTCCTTCAACGTAAAGATTAATTCATTTGAAAATAAATGTCTTAGAAAACTATTAGATATAGCAAAGAATAGCAACACTGTTTACCTTCCACGCGTGTCGTAACAGGCGACTAAGGAGGTTATGGGATGGAGTTGGCTGACCCATCCCATATAGGGTCAGTGAAACAAAGCCATGCTGAAGTCTGATGTGTCAGGCCAAAAGGCGCAGATATTGCAGCAATGCTGTAAACCATGATATAATGCATTCCGTTCTCCGGACTACATCCTGCTAATCTGCAGGATGTTTGAGAACGAACGCAGAAGAAGATATTGGTTTGGGAAGAATTCAAGCCCAACAAGCAAGCAAGAGAAGACACCAAACAGCAATGCTTCTACAACAATAAGAAGAAAACAGTAGATATGTACTAAGGAATGAATTAAAACAGACTGCCACTACCATTGGTGTCTATTATGGATTGTTCATATTCATACAGATTTCAGGCCACCATAAAAAAGGTCATTTGGTGTTACGTCTCAGTAATTATTACTAATGCTGATGTTTTTATAAGAATACTAATATAAATTGTAAAAAATATGGCTTTGAGAAAAATGGGCTGACAGCTATGCACTACAATCATTAAAATTGGTACCAGATGGAAAAGCAAAAGAAAAAGATCAAGACCAAGCAAAGAGTGTATGACTATGGATCTCAACTACATGCAAGAATTACACCGAGTAGCATGACATCGCTCAAACTAGAGAGTTCTGGTTTAAGCCCTATGCACTGTATTTGGCACTGAAGGAACATAGGTAAGAAATAAAATTCAAAAAATACGAAATAAACACATACTTAACATATCCATATTGCATGCAAACAAGTCGCTGACATTTCCTCAGTTTTGTTAATCTTATGCTTGATTCAAATACGATCAGAACGAATTTTATTTTAAATGACTTACTAAACTGCAATCTCAGAATTATAACAGGAAGTATGAATACTACCCCAATCACAGAAATGGAAACATGCACAGGTTTGCCATCAATGGAAGAAAGAAGAAATGAAAAAATTCTCACACAGTATGTAAAGTTCAAATGTTCATCAAATGAACCGAAGACTAAGCAGACCTACAAAAGAGCAAGCTTTCTACACTCCGCTAAACAGCTCCAGAAATCCCTCACAGATACAAACCTACAAAACCTAAAACCACTAAACACCTTTAGCACATACCCAACCTGAGGCAGGAAAAACTTCTCAAGAATTAAGGACAATATACCGTGCATTATTTCAAAAACAGAAACTACTATACAAGTACTAAAAGAGACAACTAAGAATCACATACAGAAAGCATACCATAAGGATATATGGACACATACAGATGTATATACAGATGGATCAGCGAAAGAGGCAGTATTAGATGGAGGATCAGGAATATATATAGTAACACCAGATGGAAAAGAAATAGAAAAATCCATACCCACAGGCAAACATTCCA
Source organism: Meghimatium bilineatum (assembly GCA_034231615.1). NCBI lineage: Eukaryota > Metazoa > Mollusca > Gastropoda > Stylommatophora > Philomycidae > Meghimatium > Meghimatium bilineatum. The sequence goes on along the minus strand of CM067316.1, from coordinate 16,684,356 downwards.
CAAATTTCAAAGCAGAAATGGAAGCCATAAAAGAGGCAGCCAAAATGCTCATGAATTGCTTGCCAATTCACAACAGACATGTAGTATTTCTAACGGATGCAAAGTCAGTATTGCAGGCATTGAAAGATCCAAAGAACACGAGCATAAATGAACTTACAGCCTGCTTACTACACCTCAGCAGTACTACCAAAGAAACAGTACTGCAGTGGATCCCTGGTCACTGTGTGGCATACCTGGAAATGAAAAAGCGTATCTCTTGGCAAGGAAAGGGGGATCATTGGAACAAATAGATAGTGATAATACGTACTATGAATGTAAGACCATGTTAAAAGCAGAATTTAAGAAAAAGTGGAAGCAGTTGCACCCAACTGCAGAACCAAATGACCCCTACCATCAAAGGTCACTTAAGGAACAAACCATCATCTTCAGACTAGGAACTGGCCACAACAGACTTGTGCAACTGTGGACTGAGCCCAGAGACTGCAGAACACATTCTCCATGCCTGTCAGCTCTACCAAGAAGAGAGGGAGAAAATATGGCCTACTGAGACGGCACTACTTCCACGCTTGAGGGGTTCCATGGATGACCTGAAGCAAATCACACAATTCATTGAAGATATTGGCACTGTAACCTGATATCTGACTGAAGAACCATGAAGAAGAAGACTGACTTACTAATGTTTTTTGTTTGCAATGAACATAAAAATGTATACAGGGTACTTCTCATTATTTGAATAATTAGCTAAACTAAAGGTGCCACTTTACGATGCCCTATTGGAATTTCCTCTCAGCAAATGGTGCCTGCTGAATGTATATCTTCTTCATCATCAAGTGCTGTCTCTACAATGAAGGTTGACTCCTGCTGTATTCTTAACATCTGCCTCTTGCCTTGGTGGTACGGACTCGCCTCCTATCATGTAAGGTCTATCACACATTTTAATAGTTATTTTTTTCACATGTAGTGTTGTGAGGACCTCTTTGTTGTATTCTCTTTTCATATCTTCCTCATTCTATCCTAAATCTCCCTAAGAAATTCAACACTCTTTCAGATAGTGTTGCTATTCTTTGCTCCCCATTTCAGGTCATGGCAACACACAGGCATTTAACCAATTTTATATTATTCTATAATTTATCTACCATATGGTACACATTTTACTGCAGCCTCACACGCATAAAAATAGAGTTCAAAGTAAAAGCGATATTTACAAGCAATCATTAAAGGGTGTCGAAAGGCACTCCCCCAGTCACTTTTCATTCTGAGCATGTGTTGCGGTTTCAAAAAATTATTTCCTCTTTATCACTGTTTGTCATGGTTTACTTCGTGCTTGTAACAGATTGTGATGTGATATTTTGTGAACTCTGGAGTCAATGCATACAATACCCTGTAATTTTAAATCAGCCTGGCAGCCCAGTAAAAATAGTGCAATGGTTCAGATTTGACCTAGTAGTCATATTTTCGAATATTTATGAGTTTGTTTATGTTTGATATTGATTATCGTCTTCTGAGAACTCTACATGTTTCCTACGAGCGTTTATGACCAAGAAAAAGCCATCTACAGACAGACAACAACTACATAAAATACTATCAAAAAATTGGGTTCCACAACACCTAATCAACTTGTGCGGGAGCAGTTACACAGTCAATGTGCAGTTAAAATGAGTATAGGGCTTTCAGAAAAATTCCACATACACTCTGGAGTGCAACAAGGATGTGTTCCATCTCCTTTGCTATTAATTACGTATAGGCCTATCGATTGTATATGTAAAATTGCCAACGTCAATGAAGAAAATCTAAACAACTTCCTGGGCAAACTTTTTGAAGACAATCAATCAATAATATGAATATCAGAAGAACAACTACAACAACGTATAAATATAATTCACACAAAATATAGAGGCTTTAAGAATTTAAAATGAAGGTAAATACAGAAAAAAAACTGATGTAATGTCAATTGCAAAAATAGAGAGAAACACTACTAATTTTCATCAATGAGCAACAACTTAAACAGGTGAAAGAATTCACTTATCTTGGAAGCCTCATATCATCAAATGGGAAAAACACAATAAATCCAACATAGCCCTCCAGATCTTAGGGCAAATGTCCTCTATTTTCAAAAAATTAACATGAACACCAAAACTGCACTAAGAAGTACCGTTATTTTCTTGCCAACTTCCACTTTAGATTCACTTTCCTTGCTGTGTTTCCAGTCTGTATACAAGACACCACATATATATATATATTGAATATGTTTTGATGGTCCATTACACTAAGGCGTCTCTCTGGTACTGAATCCTTTATATCCAATGAAGACGGACACGTCAGACCATTGGCACAAAGAAAACAGCGACACAAAGCATTTCCATTCTCTGAACCTCATCCAACTGGAAATCGTATAGGACCATTGTCCTGTTACAAAAGTAATCCATCTGGAGCTTGAGAATGAATAATTAAGAAGAATCCTTCATCTTGATTCTTGATTAGAAACTGGCTTCACAGCATGCAGGGCATTCCCGTAAGTGCTCTGCCCTCCGTTCCAGTAGCCATCCTAGTGTATATAGACTCAAGAGTCCCGGTCAGGTGTTCATTGTGTGATCTTCACCAAAAAAATTATTTTTTCTTCCCTCACCTCTAGATACTCCCATTTCTAACATTCTCTGTATTAGTACGTTCTCAGCCTCATTTACATCATCATCTTGAAATGAATTTATTACTGCCTTCATTAAGTCTGCCTTATCTCTTCTCAGCAATGTGCCGTCTATCACTGCATTGCCTGCCAATAAGTCGGCTCGTTTCCTCTGACTCCAGCATGACCAGGGCAGTATATCCATGTAATACTCTAACTATCTTCTTTCTATCTTGTGCAGCATGCTTTGATAGTCTGTGAGTGCTACAGAGTGTGTTGTATCAGTTATCAACCAATTAAGTGCTGCTGTAACTCCCTCTATCTCCATCCTCATGCCTAATGTGACAGTGGAATATGCTGAAGATTTCTCAACCAACTTCACACCATTTTTGTAGGCAACAAAACCCCAATTGCTTTTATTTGTGTTTCTGTTAACCGAGCCATCTGTGTATATAATTATATCTTGTGGTTTCCGAGTGCAGCTGGGCGAGTTCATGCACTGTATCCTGGGCCCTGACACCCGTCCATTGTCGACATGCTTTGTCTAGTTGTATTATTACTTTGGTCAATGATTTCTACTCAGTGTCTATCTCCACCCATTGACTGCCCTTTCATATTTCTTCCAAAACACATACTCTTCACAGTGTGTCTTCAGCCTCTGCCATCCATGATCTGCCACGCTTGATTCATTTTCCCCTTGACTCATCTAGACGTTGTTGTAAAAATGGGTGGTGGTTGTCCAAGTCTAATGCAGCTAAAAGTTCAATGTTTTACTCCTTCCACTGAAAGGTGGCTGTTTGTAACAATGTAATAAGAGAGAACTGGTTCCTGTGCTGTACATCAACCAGAAATCTAACCACCGCCAAGCATGCTTGCCCTTTTCGACGCTGTAAGTACCACTATCAATATATAGCCAAAGACACCCATGTATCAACATTTGAAGTGGCACATGTCCATAATATGGAACACTTTCAACCATTAAAACATTTGCATCTATAATTATATTACTATATTATATTAAGATTTAACACACTGACAAAACCTGCTGAGACAAGCTCCTTTGACCTGACTATTCAAGAAGCTAATGATGCTTAGGGTCTATGTTCATTTGGCAGACCCACAAGTTACCGGTACCTCTGTTTTTAACTGTGCTCTGGAATACTGTCATCTAGTTAGCTGATAAATCCCTCCAAATAAATAAAGTTAGTTCACATTTACCCTAAAATGTTTGACATATAAGTCACATGGTTTGAGTATCAAGATAAACTGCGTAGAGATGTGCTTTAGGTTTTTCATCTAACCCAGATTGCTTTATTATTATTATTATGTATAATACTTTATGGAGCAATGAGCTCCTGCTGTTCACATGAGGGCATTGTATATACCTTTACACTAACATACTGACTGCTTGCTTTAACTCCACCAGAGAAACTGTCATCATTGAGCTGCAGTTCAGGAACAGAACAATTGGGGGCACTTATTTTCAACACTAGGCCTATATTAGTAGATTTAGACGACTATAATTTGCTTGTTGCACAACATGTGAATTGCAGGGGCATGAAATGAAAGAGGAGCAAAGGACTCACTCTGCATGTCATAACTGGCAAATAAGATTTTGGGAATGTGGTTGGTTGTCTTCCTTCACACACACAGAAAGTCAAAAATTTTTAAAAGCCATATTGAAGTTGAATGTGTCAGGCAAAAAAGTGCCAATACCACAGTTAAGCTGTAGGCCCTAAACCATGATACAAGATATATTTGTAAAACTACGGTTTAAGTCTTCACTGTGCTATAAATAGCACACAATATTTACATTCTTAAGTAGCAGACATCACGGATTTCCGTGTAACACCAGTAAAATTATTGAAATTAATGGATGCCATGACGTCACATCTCCTGACACAAATGACATCAACCACACTTATAATTATTTTCAAGTTTTTTTATAATTAATTTGTATAACTAATTTATTTGTTTATTTATAACTGATCCTAATCCTTACCCCCATCCCTAATGTAAATACTAATACGAAATTAATATGCCGGTTGAATCCTAGTTTTCTGCCAAAGACGGATGTGTCGGGCCATTGGCGCAAATAAAACGGTGACACAACGCATTTCCATTCTCTGGACTACATCCTTCTGGAAATCTAATAGGAACATGGTCCTGATACAGGAGATATCCAGTGGGAGTTTGAGAATGAACGCTGAAGAAGAATCCTAGTTTAAGTCACCGCTGTGCTATAAATAGCACACTGTTGTCACAGAGTTCTGTGTAACACCAACGAAATTAATGGCTGCCGTGACGTAACATCCCGACAATCACTGCGTTCAAATCTAGACACAGGCAAACTTATTATCAGACTGTTTCTTTTCAAATTTATATTATTTTTTTTCATTTTCCTATGATATGTACTCAGCAATCAGTATTTCTGCACGCTATACACGGAGCGAGGTGCGTGCATACATTAGAAATATTATTTCTAATCCTAACCCTATTCTAAGTACTTAATCTTACGCTTGCCAAATCACACAACAAAGGTCAGAATATACCTCAAAAGTAGACCAAAGGTCACAGTGGAGAATCAAACTAGGATTCAGCCAATATGCCTTTTCAATTAATATACTTTAATTTTAAATACAAATTCTACTAATCACGCTGCAAAGGTTAGGTAATACCTCAAAACTAGAAAAAAGGTCACAGTGAAGACTTATACCGTAGTCTAGTTCTTCCCATAGATTCTATTCTCTAGACCACATTCTGCAGGAGTATGAGAACTGATTCAGAATAACTTTACAGTACAGTAATATTAATATAGGCTTAGGCCTATTACTTTCCATATCACAAATTCATTTTTCTGACATAGGCCTAGTTATTGCAAATTCTAAAAGATGAACAATGTGAATGTTTGTGTGATAGATATTTGTGTGGCTCCATAGGCCCTATATGTCGCTCAGAAGACCGTTTTAAAAGCACCTGGTTTATGTAAGAGTTAATGCTGTGGAATCAGATATGCCTAATAATGATAATCATTTGGAATCTTTTATTAGCCTATGGTTATAGGTCTACTACAAGGAATTGCAGCTGCCACTAACTCATTTCACAGCTTGGATCAGCATGCTAATGCTTTGGTTTGTTTTACTGAGAACTATAATAACATAATACTAATAGCACACGTTTGAGAAAAAAATAAGCAAACTTACTTTACGTTTAGAAGGTGGACGTAATGGTACAGCAGAAGATAAGCTTCGATAGTCTTCCAATGTCCTACTGTGAAAGTTTTCTGAATGAGATTGTACTACAGAAAGATCCGAGGTACATTCATTTTCTCTTTTAACTGTAACTGCCCCAAAAGCTCTTGGATTATTTGTAGTCAATGCACAATTTATATCATGATCTCTAATAACATCTGGCGCCTGTTCGTGAATTGAGTACAACATCACAGAGTCCTGTAAAACTTTTCTTAGTGAACCACTACTGGAACTATTTTCCAAAAATTCTAACAAAAATGAGTCATTTGTAAATTCAATACCTTTAATCAATAGGTATTCCTTAATATCAAGAAGTGAAGAACCAGATCCTTGTGAATGTTCAGTTTCATTTATGGCCTTCAACACATTTGTAAGTAAGTGTCCTATGTCAGTATGTGTCTTCTTATTTGACTGTGAATCATCATTTTGATTTGAGTTGTCTCTATCACTTATTACCTGCTCTTCTATTAGAGATGCATTCTTAATGTTGTCGGTGTTAACAGTGTAATGCACCTGTAAACCAACTGGAAATTTCATCAAATACCCATTGCTTATTTCATTCTCTAAAGCATCTCTAAGGGCAGCTCCAGATAAAAAACACTTTTCTTCTGACTGACCGGCTAAAAAATCTTCGATCTTCTTGGCCGAAACACCCGTGCCTTTTAATTTCTCCGTCGCCTCAATGGCACGGATGAACCGTTTCAACATCTTATTAGAATTCATTATTTGTCCACCTAGGCGTCCTTTTTTCCACTGTGAGACATCTCTGTAGCTTGTATTATTCTTATACACTGCTTTAACAACAATACCACATTCAATTAGAGATTCCAGAAGTTTTTTGGTTTGCGCAAAACTCATCTGATGTTTCCTTTTCATACGCAAGCTGATGCGGGAAAGATCGGGACGTGCTTTTCTATGTTTCAAATGGTTGATCGCTTCAAGAATCCATTCTTTCTCGTTGTCCTGGAACATTTTTATTATGTTAAGCACTCTACACTAAGAAACTACACATCAAAATAAATTTAAACTGAAATATATGCGAACATAGGTCCTTTGTTACTCCCATACATAGGTCAACACACGCTCGTAATGAATTGCAGGTAACTGCGCATGCGTGGCGACTGATGTCAGGTGCATTATGGGTGAGAGTCAAGATTATGTCCAATCAGAATCCTATTTTCTGCGACTGCCATGGGCTTTCAGGAAAGCGCTCTTTCTCAAATTCAAAAAAGAAATACTTCTCTGTTTTAGTTTGCCAATTCCCAATTAAATTCAGTGCTATTTTTTGTGAGTTGAGTAGTTATGGATGGTGGTGTAACAGACAATTTTATTTACTTTAATGCACAATGGATTGTTACAAAGGAGATACTTTATTACGAAGTTACAGACGTCCCGTTTCGGCTCTCGTTCCCTCTGGTCGCCTGCATGTTATAGTTTTCGCTAAGACCATAAGACCATCAATATTAAAAAAACAGAATAAATACAAGTTGTTGTTTTTTTAATCCTCTAAAATGAACTAATACAGAACCACCCCCGATAAACGGGTGCTTAAATTTAATCGCTACTTTGTTGTTGTCCGGCGACAAGACCCTCCATCGCCCCAATGTCAGTTTAGTTTGTTTTTACTTATCGATGGGACAGTTGGTATCTTGCCTCCTGACTATTATTCTGGACTGTCACAGCTTAATGTCCTGTACATTGTTCATTGTATATTAAGATTTTAAGAGAATTATGTGAACATGCGGGAGTACACAGTAACGAAAGAGCCAACACGTTGACTTCGAAATACCAATACTAAATGAATTAATTATGAACAAAAATCTTACATCGTTCTTAAGTCAGTTATCAGGTTACAGCGTTAATAACTTCAATGAACTGTGTAATTCACTTCAGATCGTTCACGGAACCCTTCATCATCATCATGTGACATATTCTTTCCAGAACGTGATCTTCTTTATAGATTCTCTGAACACTCCGCGATTCTGGGCGAATTGACTTGCATCCTTTAGAGACATGTTTAAACAATCTGATTCATTACTGCTCTATCGTCATCTTGTGCACCCTCTTTCCCTATTGCTGTTAACTCTGCCGTTACCTATTAATCTTTCTATGCTGTCATGTCTATTTCAATAACCAAAAAAAAACTCAGTTTTCAAACACGTGTGTTCAGATTATCCAAAATAGAAGTTCTAGGAACATCACTTCTGTAGTTTGCCATTGTTTTCAGGATGAAATCCGTTATCGAATTGACACAAAGAAAACACGGAAACTGAAACACATTAATTTTCTGCACCATTTTTTTTTTTCGAAAGTCCGAAAACCTTCAAGTCTGGAAACGGCTCGCTAAGTTTGAGTTTTCTAAACATGTGACTTCTAAGTCTCAGGTGTTAGTCATCAAGTGGCCAGAAAGTGGACTTGCCTGCAAAGTGTGTTCTGAAATCTGTGTACCATTTTGACATGGACATTAGTCAGTTTGGACAACCTTTATGTTGTAGAGATGTGTCTGTGGTCTATAGCGTCATGTCTTCTGGAAAGTTGCTATCAACTCTTTAACTTCATACATGTTTGCATTTTCTTGTAATGTAAGTTTTTGCTTCAGTCAGTGATATTTTGTGATGAAATTATTCCTTTTTTGCACTTCATTTGCCAGTCTGTCAGCTGCTTCATTTCCTGCATTTCCGCAGAGTCCAGAGATTCCAAAGAGGGGTTGGGTAGGGCAAGGTGAGGCTGGATAGGGTTAGAGGTGAAACACATGAGCAGGAAAGGATCATAAATCCGGAAAGACAGCTTTAATAGGAGACAACACTCTAAATACAAACAACTACTGCCCTGCAGGTGTCATCTGGCGATGGACATGTTATGTGAGACATTCCAGACAGAAAAACACAACCCAACCTGCCGAAGACGGTGTGTTAGTCATCGATGGCACAGATACTGGGATAAATTAGGGCACACATGCTATTACAGAAATGGGTTCATGCGACAATTAACTCTGTCATCAAGGTGTCGCTCCTATCAGCTAAAACCGGGGAGGAGCGAAGCCACACCCCTTGCTCGAAAAAGCACACTCAAGCGACCAATTCCTCTGCTAACCAAGAGATCAGGGGAAAGCAGAATAGTGAAACTGACCAAACTCAATGCTTCAGAGTTGCTCAGTGGAATGTGGAAGGAAAGCGAAACAAAAAGCCCGAGCTACAAGAATTCATGAAGAAAAACCAGATTGACATCTTGTATATACAAGAGACTCACCTAAAGGACACGCAGATATACTTCATTTGGGGTTAGTCCTTATGAACCTTTTCGCCAAGAATGATCCACAAGAGTCAAAGAGGAATACTGACAATTATCAAACATCCATACTTGCAGTATAGGTAAACAGATCCGGAGAAGAACTCGAACAATTACAGTAAAATTGCTGCTGCCTGGTGGAGAAGCATCTCTTACAAACTGCTACAGCCCTCCTGCCACAACTAAAAAATAGAACTAAGTCAGCTTAAGACAGAGAAATTGAGACACCTAATATTTTACGACTAACCAAGCTGAAACTGCGAGCGAGGATATGTATCAAAGAGGTGAAGAGATTGGAGACTGGATGAAAGAAAATAATCTAGTTCTCATAAACCAGCCAGGTGACACACCAACGTTCTACTCCAGAACTTATTTTTTTAAACTAACTAACCAGACATTGCCATCGCAACAGATGATATACACATTACAAGAACAGTAGAAAGTCAACTGGGAGGAAATGACCATGCACCAATCATCCTGCAAATCTCCAAGACAGGAAGTACTGACAACATAGCATGTCCCCAAGCTGAAACTTCAAAAAAGTAAACTGGACCCTCTTCAGTTAACGAACACACCAGCTCTGCCAGAATATCAACCTCACGAACAACATAAACCACAACATCTCACAAATAAATACAGTTATACTCTAATCCGTACAGAAGGCAATCCCAATTGGCAGACGAAGAGAATACAAGCATTATTGGAGTGAGACTTTATAAAATATTGCATAATGCGCTGAATGAAGTCAGTTATACAATGGAGCAATACCCAATAGTATAAAACACAAAGAAATACAATGCAATACAACACACGTTCAATGAGCAAAAGAGAACAGAGATTCAAAAGAGCTGGCACGAAAAAACCAGCAGCATAAACATGACAAAAGTCTGTCTTTCTGTCAGTCGGTCGGTCGGTCAGTCTGTCTAATCGTTAAACACTTTATTGCCTTTCAGCGTCGGGGTAGAAGAGTCTTCTGGAGATGGCCCTCGTGTGTACTGAGTATATTGTGGAATTTGTCGCCTCTTTTATTTCATTAGCCCATCTTTTTCGTGGTCGGACTCTAGGTTTGCCTTCACTGTATCTGTGTAGCATAGCTAACTGTGGCACACTGTCTGATGGTAGTCTGCTGATGTGTGCAAAACATTTGATTTGTTGTCTCTTAATATGTTCCAAGATTGGGGTGGTGCCTGTTCTTTGTCTAATATCCTCATTCCTCGTTCTGTTTATTAGTGATATCCCTAGGATTTTGCGCAAAAATGCCATTTCAACTTTCACATGTTTGCGTTTGTCTTGTGCTGTCGTTGTCCACGTTTGGTATTGGTAGCACAGAGTTGGCAGAATAATTGTTTTGAATAGTTATTTTGGTGTTCATTTTTGTTTCTGCAAGTAAATTCAAGTAGGAAGCAAGAGGATACATTAAAAATTCTTGAGACCAACGGAAATTGAACCAATCTGTTCTGACGGCACCAAATCGCCTGCCAAGGAGAGTAAACGGGTTTTTCCGTAAAGGTTTGGCATTTTGTTTCAATTATTAGAAACAAAATTGTAGTCTATATATGTGTTATTCATGTTTGCAAGAAGACCTATTGGCCCTTGTAGAACTAATGCGGATGTTATATGTTTGTTGTTACTGATAATACTTCATTACTTGTACGGGATGTTCGTTGTTGTTATAATAGTCCTTGTCTCGATTGATCCGTTCTGTGACTTGACTACACAGTTTGAATGTCTTGACATAATCGCATCTTTTTTGGAGGTGCGGTTAGTCTAGCACGGAAAACCCAGTTTACGTATGTTACCAGACGATTTGATGCCGTCAGAATAGATTGGGTCAATTCCCGTTGGTCTCAAGAATTTGTGTTTCTGAAGATTGATGTCATTTGCCTTAGGGCTAGATATGGTTTACTACACCTATCGTGTATTTCTTTACTGCTCTTGCCGTCTGTTGTTAAATTTTTCCTAGGTATGTAAATTATGTCACTTGTTTAAGTCTGTAGTTTCCAATATATATATTGGTGTTTCTTTCTGTTCTTCCTATCTTCATTACTTCGGTCTTTTCTATATTTATCTTCATGATAAAGGTGTGGCATGTTAGATGTCATCTGTCTATTTATCTTTGTAGCGGATCTTCTGATGATGCTACTAGTGCTTGGTCGTCTGCAAATAGCAATTCGTTTCAGTTATCATTCATGTTGTTTTCTTCCTCTGTCTTTGCTACTTTGCAGATGTGATCTATGTATGTTATAAACAATAGATGGGATAGCACACATCCATGCCTCACTCCAGAACGAATTTGGAAATTATCTAATGTACCTGTGCTCGTTCGTACTGCTCATTGATTATCGGTGTATATGCTATGACAAAGGTTTATCAGATGCTGAGAAACGCCATATGTCTGTAGTGTTATCCTTAGCTGTGCTCTATCCACTCTGTCGAAAGCTTTTTCTTGGACCATGAAAGCTAAATATAAGTCTTGGCTATGTTCTGTCGATCTCCTTATAGTTGTTTGAGGGCGAAGAAAACCCAATTGTGTGTTGTTGAACTGTGGTTCTATATATGCGCGCATCCTTCTCTCTAGTATTTTGCTGAAGATTTTTCCTATTTGGCTTAAGAGTGATATGCCTCTACACTTAGTGTAATCCCTCTTACTGTCTTTTTTCTTCCAGATGTAACATTACAAGAACTTCAAATGAAGAAATAAAGAATTCACACTATATTCTTTCCAGAACGTGGTCTTCTTTATGGATTCTCTGAACACTTCTCGATTATGGGCTAGTTGACCTGCCGCAGCTAGAGACATGTTTAAGCAATATGATATATCATTGCACCATCGTCGTCTTGGGAGCCTTCTTTCCCTGTTGCCGTTAACTCTGCCTTCGGCTATTAATCTTTCCATGCTATTATGTCTTTTTATATATTTAAATAAAACACGCAACTTTCTTGTCAGAACGTTGGGAACCAGCCCTCTTCGACGTTTCTTGGTCTTAATAATTCATGATTTGTATTTTTAGCTGTCCATGATATACGTAAAATTATAAAACAGCTATTCTCTTTGCTATTGTTTTATTTAATGTTCATGCCACGCATGACATCAAACTACTCCATACAGAACCCCTAAAGTATATGCAAAAACAAACCCCTTCGACATAGGATATTGGATTATCTATTCATACTCAGACTGAGGTCAAAGGAATTTTCAGTGAGAATAAACATAACAGTACACAACGTAAGACAGTACTCTCAGTTTCCCGAAGGATGAATATCCACGACACACTAGTTCAGTTAGTTTCTTCCTTTTCCTGGATCAGATTATAAGCCTATTAAATATTCTTTGTGTATGAATCAGAATATAATAGGAAATGCATTGTGTAATAGCTTACAGTTTGGCTGCGCATTTCGGCATAACACATCGGACTTCAGTATGAACCTACTATAGGATGGGGCAGCCAACTAGCCCCACAAACATTCTTAGTTGCCTCGTACAACATGCGGTGCAAGTGTTGCTTATCTTTACTTCCCTTTCGGGCCAGTCAAAATAAGGATGGCTAAACCAGAGGCAGAAGCATATTTAACTGGAGAGCCACAGGAACCACCAGCACGATATCATTCGATGTCTATTGGCAGAGATTTAGATTGCAATACAGACCTGCTCACAGTAGTGTGAAGATTCTAAAATACCCATAGTATATTCGGAAAAATAATATTAGGCCCTATATATAGTCTATATAGATATAGGCCTATGTCAGGTCACGTATTCTATTTAGAACGTTGTCTTCCCAATGAACTCATTGAGCCCTTCTCTGTCTTGGGCCATGCGGCTTGCATTTTTTCCAACGAAGCATTCATGTTATCTTTAATGTCGCAAGTCCATCGTCTTCTTGGACTGCCCTTTCTCCTTCATCCAGGTACTCTGCCCTCCATTATTTGTATTTCTAAACAGTTGTGTTCTTTTATATGACCAAACAGGTGTAGTTTTCTTTTTGCAATGGTGTTTATTTTATAGTAACCAACACGCGTCTTTAATGTGTTTATTATAATATCTGAGTCTCTCTTTTTTTCTTCTATGATATCCTAAGTTTCTTTCTGTAGCATTTAATCTCAAAGGAATTGAGCTTCTTTGCCGATGTTTTACTAAGGATCCATGTTTCACAGCTGTATATTACAACCGAAAAATAAAAGACCTATATATCAAAATAATAGGACTACATGTACCGGGGTATATCCAAAGCGTACCCTCGAGATTATAATGTATTGATAAACATTAATAATGCGACTAATTTTGAAGGAGAAGACCCGGAACCTCACCTCATACTTCCTTAAACGTTGCCATTTTGGTGCTTTTTGCATTAGATCTGGTGTTTTTTTTTCAAATCATATGGTGCCAATTGTTTTTGGAAATAGTGCGTTGAGCTGAGAACTCATTTTAATATATCAAGAATGCGCGATCTCTGTTATACAGCAGAACTCTATATTCTATGTTTGTGACGTGAAAAACTATGTTTTTTAAATCATATTTCTCAAGCATATTCTTGAAGTTCAAAGCGTGAATAAAAAGCTTGAAGCAGAAATACAAGATCCAACAAAACTTCTCAACGATCTTGTCCATCTCAATGTTTCTATCAGTTAAAAGATGTTTATTCCTGAAAAAAAAACATTACGCAGACTAATGCTATTGAAGATTATGTAGATCTTAATTCCTATCTGAGTTCCGAGTTTAAAAATAGAAATGGCAACCTACAAATTTCCAGATGAGGAAGAAATGTATAGAAGTTGTGCACATTTTTAGTGGAACTATTAAGACAGTTGCGTTTACATTTGCCAGATAACGTTAACATATTGCAGTTCATGTCATGTGTTAGTGGAAGTGAAGGTCTACAGCCAATTAAGTTTTGCGTATTAGATCTTGCTAAAATGTTTATTGATGACGCAGCTACTTTCGTCCGCATAGATTTCCAGTGAAGAAAACTTCACCATATTCAGTGGACATGCAACAATGACACACTTGCATTGTGGGCAGAAATAGCTTTATACAGGAATACAACTGGTGAAAATCCTTTCCAAAGTCTTACAGATTTAGTTTTAACTGTGCTTAGTTTACCTTATTCCAATACTGACATGGAACGTGTTTTCAGTCAGATGGGGGTTACAAAATAAACAATTCGAAATATACCGAGATTCACTAGTTTGAAAGCTGTTCTGACTATTAAATATGGAATGAAAAGATATGGTATATGCTGCTTTGATTATTAAATACCTATGGATGTCCTGCAAAAAATTGGATCACAAGATGCTTAGAAAATTTTGTTTCAGTCATCATCATCTGATACACAAGTACAGCCAGAAAATGCAACACAATTTTAAGAAGACTTGTCTGACTGAGATTTGGCAGATCTTGAATAAACATATTTCTAATATTTACTGATAGCCAAGAATTAGAATGTAAAAACTTGAAACATATTCTGAATATTAGGTCCACTATGTTGTTGTTGTTGTGTGTGTGTTTTTCTCATTATTTTGTGTGTGCATTATTGGCAGGAAACTAGTATCTTTTGGTATAAACATGACAAACATGTTAGTTCCACATTTTTTAGTACTTTCTGTTGCTTTTTAAGAGACGTTTCTAGTGCATTTATGATGAAATGAGCTGGCAACCTTCTTCCTTTTTAAAGGGAAACTATTATTCGCTAAACCATGACACTAGAGATGTTATGAATTTATACTTGGTTTTATTTGCCAATAGATTGTTGCGTTCAGTGGGTAAATAATTTTATAGTTCGATGTTTTCATAATTTCTGTTGTGCAGTTATTATTACTTAAAAATACTGGAACCAGTGTCCAACTGGTAGACTGAGACGAAGTCGTAGTACGGTAGTAGGTTAGGTTCTCGACTCTTAGAATTGAATTTTATTTAGTTTTAGACAGATGTCTACGTCGTACACGGGTAGTACATCACTACAGTAACTACTTATAACAGTAACAGTAGTAACACTCTGTACCGTACGCCTGCGTACACCTCTTATCAACTAAGTTCATCTGATTGCGGTGAGGACGCATTTTCAACCTTGTTATTCCAATTTCATTATTTCAACAATCATAAAAAATAGTGGAGGTTGCGGTTCTGGTAATTCATTCTGACTCAACTCATTACGACCTCCGATTTTTGTTGCAGTCCAACAAATTCTCATTTCACTATGGTGGATAAATGAAGAATGACTACAATGACAAGCAAGTGATTGTCAATTGTGATGATCCAGCAGATCAGTCTAAAGTCTAATGCGCATGGCCATGTGTCCAACTGTCCATCCATTGTGATGAGATCATGATGGCATGAGAACATTTTAATCATTAACCTTTAGCAAGCCAGATTAAAAAATACGAAACGTCTCCCTGCCACCGGATTCTTTTTTGAAAATTTGCGCTATTGATGGTGACTGTTTTGAAAATGTGATAATTTCTGGGTTGTTGAAGATATTTAAATAATATTTGCACATATTAATACAGAATTGAATTCTGCATATATTTGTGTAATTTATGTACGTGTGTGTGTGTGTGATACAAGACGTATGAGAAAGTGGTAAAGACGTTTTTCACAAAAAAACATATATTTTATAACAAATAAAGAGAAAAATAATTAGTAAAAAATAACTTACCTTACTTATCGAATTCCTTGGCAACACTGTACACTAAATCACACGCAAATCTGTTGTATTTATGTTCTTTCATTGCGAAATTATCAAAATATTGCCAGGGGAACTGTATAAAATAAACATGTAGAAATGCAGTAAAATCGTTCTTTGATCTTAGGTCTAGAGTCATTTTTGGTGCCACTTCAACATATTCGATATCAAACCTTTACAAGTCCCCAAACCAACACAACATTCTGTGTATCACTGCTGTGAAACTAAATAACTAAATAATTCATGATTCAAGCCACGATTCAATCTTATTTTATTCTAAATACGATGAAAGAAAGGTCTGTAAAACCGATCAACCATCATGGCATCGTACCGGTATGCAGATGTGGTCAGATTAATTGTTATAACACGTGTATCTTCCACCTCGACATCTTTACAACAATCATTTAGGAAGTGGGAATGTCCTCAATTGCGCATGACCAGAACTATATACAAGCTGTGATTAGGCTGTGGTAGGCCTATTTCGCACGATGTCTCATTGAGCGAGTGCACACGACAACAGTAAACAGCCGCCATCTTTTTTTTGTCAATCACACTTGACCAAAGCGCGGTGAAGGTTAATGCTATGGATTCTAAAGTTTCAGATCTGCCAGAAACTCATTTTCAGTATTTCGAGTAGATAGACCACTACTCCTACTATTTATTAACTAGCTTATAATTAGGGGGGGCCTATATACTTTTATATATTAAGCATTTTAATTTATATGAAAGTTTATGCCTACAATAAATCACTCCCCCCCCCCTCAAGTTGTCAACTGGGGCATGTTTGGGGATAGGCTACCAATCTGTCACTATTGTCACTTTTGCATATCTTATCTTAATTTCTTACTTTTGTCTTCTATTAGTGAAGCACATGGCCGTGTGGTTAGAATGCCATTCTGAGACCCTGGAGGTCCCGGGTTCAATCCACGGTTGGGACAGGAGTTTTTCTTTTGGAGGTACAATCAAAATCCTTCCTGTACATGTCGCGGATTCTGCTATGGCAAATCGGCCATTATTTCCACAGCCCATAGAAAGCCTCCCTGCATTCCTTCACAGGAAAACATGCAGTAATGAAGGTTTTTTTTAGTCTTCTGTTAGTAGTTCTCATAGTTGATGAAGAATTGCAGACATTGTGCCTTTATTATCTCTTTTTGACGGAGAATGCTGCAGATGGGTCGACCGAAAATGTGATGAACTAGTTGGTCCAGAAGCATATGTTATGATGCTGGCAGATAATGATGAAACTGGGATCCTGCTGCACTGAAATGCCTCCCTTCATGACTAAACATGCATCCATAACCAAAGCAACAATGCCTTTGATACAACAAAGTTTATACAAGTTTGGGTGTCACTTCGAGTGCTCAATTGATGTGAACCTGTACTTTTGTCAGAAGGGCTATATTGGTTTCCAAGAGCTACCAGCTCATAACTTCCACTAGTGGTCAATTACCATCGTCATTTACAATCATTTGATTAAAATTGAAGTTATTAGATATGATGCAGCCACCATGCCATCCATTACTAATTTGTCCATGCTATTCTTTCTTTATATGGCTCAAAACCTCAATTTTCTTGTTATGATATTGTTGAGTAAAGTTTGAAGGCACAAAGACAACCTTCATCTTTCACCTTTAAAGTTCCTAACACTTCTTTAACACAACTCTTTCTTGCTGTCTGTGGTATTTTCAATTGTTCTAGATTTATCCTTCTACAACATTTCATTTTGAAAGATGCAATTCTTTTTTTCAAGTGCTCATGTTTCACAGTTGGAAATTTCAATATGCTTGCTCTAATCAGATGTAACACAAGTAAACAGGTTTTCCGTACTTGACCAATCACATCCCCAAAAATTTATGTGGCCCGGTCAAGACTTTCAGCCTTTGTTCTCAAGTCACAGAGGACAAACCAATCGAAACAAGGACTATTACAACATCAACGAACATACCCTACAAGTATTAATGTATCCTCAGGAACACAAACACAGAACATACATATTCGTACACACGGACCTAAAGGCCTTCTTGTAAACATAAATAACATAGAGACAGTACAATGTTGCTTCAAATAATATCTTATACAAGTTAATTCAAGTAGGAAGCATGAGGATAAATGAAAAATAATTCTTACAACTGACGGGAATTGAACCAGGTCTGTTCTAGCAGCACCAAATCGCTTTGCAACACAAGTAAACAGGTTTTCTGTACTTGACCAATCACATCTCCAAAAAAAGGTCATTTATTATGTGTGTTGTGATATTATCTGCATAGATGCTAAACAAATAATTGTGCAAAGTATTTATTTTGAATTTAAAGTAAAGTTAACCCATAGCATTTATTAACACCGTAAGGGTGTGAAATGTTAGCAATCTCATATAGTGTCTCTGCTATATGATGGAGGTGGCCATCTCCTCTCCTTCAGTCTTTATTTCCCAGACTAATCCGGTACCCAATTAAGGCTGTGTCGACCTGGAAACTGTTGCGGTCTGAAAAACATTTCTGCCCCAACTAGGGAATGGACCCAGTAACACTCATATGCGAAGCCACTGCACTACACAGCTCCCTTTTGAATTTATAGGTACTAATCAATAATTTGCTTGTCTTTTGTTGCTTTGAGGATAGCACAAAGTAGTCAAATAAGCCTACCTGTTACAGGAAAATAACGTAACCGTTGCAAAAAGTCATTCAGATCCTTAGCATTGCACACTGCTTAGAGTTGGAGTCTTCTGGGAATGAAATAAAACACTGGATGAACGCATACCCCACCCCACCATTGCTCATAAGAAGTAAGAGCTAATCATTCATAATTCCTGAGGAATTAACACGCATTTGATCTTAAAATTACCAATATATGCAACCCTGGTTCTCATTGGTTGATTGCCCCATAGACAGGTTTATGGTTTCACATTTTCTCTCTTGAAATTGAATACTTGTGTGATTTTTTTTGTTAGTTATGCTATAATATCTGATAAATCACTTATCTGTCACAGATAATCAACATTGACAGATCCATATACAATTGACATTGGAAATGGCAGATGTGAACAAACTTGTATTCTCTATTCTCAAGTTTTTGGAGGATCAGAGAAGATCTGGCCAGCTTGATGACGAAGCTGCAGAAAGCTTAGAAGGTACCAAATAAAATAGCCTTTAATGAAGAGGGAGTGTGGGTATATTGAGTGTGCTTGTGTGTTGCAAGGGTTGAAAGGGTTTGTCAAGAATAATAAGAATAAATAAGAGTGTGACCTTCCATGCATATCATAATAATAAAGAGACTGTGACCTTCCATGCATATCATAAGCGATGACTAATGAGATTGGGGCATAGGAGTTGTTTGCCTCTTCTCAACAAAAGTAAAACGTGATCCAAAAATGTCACACTTGTGTTCTAGTCTTGTCTTGTTCTATCCATGTGTGCCGCTAGACGTCATGGGGAGCCGAAGTCTTCTTTCTCTAGCTAACTGTGATGCCACTGCCATAGTGTAGCTGTGGTGTTATTATTCCATAGCATCTTTAGAGGCTAAATAAAAGTTGTTGGCTTTCTATAATGTTTATTAGTATTTTTATTATTGAATATCATTAGTTGGTTGCTGATCCAGCGGTCCATGGGCTCATGCCCTTTGACCCAATGCCATTGTGTGATATATGCATGTGTTTGTGAGCTGTTGTTTTGTTCCATATAATATGTTATTCAATATCGTTTAAATAGTAATTTGTCTGTACAGGTTTGTGACATCCCAACCAATTAAAATTTTGTTTATTGTGCCAAGACCACCACATATGTCCCACGTTGTAAGCCTCAGGCCTAGAAAATGTGTTTTAATTTACAGCATAACTGTAATATTGCTTTTTGGCCCAAAACATCTGACGTCGATAGTTTTTGTTTCATTTTGACCCACGAGACAGGATAGCCAAGTCGGCCCCCTCCCCCAAACTTTTTGTTGTCTAACAACATACGTGTAGTTGACAGTGTTGATATTCTTTGCTCCCCTTTTGGTCTCTAACAACACACTAGTGAATGCCACACTGAAGTCAGATGTTCTTTGACTAAAGATGGAATGCTGCTAATTGACAGTTGTTTAAGAACAAACACCACATTCATCTGTGTCAGAGCGATTATCATTAAGGATGTCTATTGTCTTTTCCAGGTGGATGATGGTTTATATTATCCATATTTGCTGTTAAGCATAGGGATGGGAGCCTCAGTTTTTGTTCCAAGGCCAGATGTGTCACCTTGGTTTTGTTGAGTCCATGTTTGTTCAGTTATCTATCTTCATGTTTTCTATCCACCATTTTCTTGGTCTGCCTTTGACTTTATGTCCGAATATTTTATTGGTATTTAGTTTGGCTTCATTTTCATAAGGTGACTGAACAATTTTACTTGCTGTCTTTTGATATGTTGAATACATAATATTATAATTAATCTTTTCCTAATTTAATTTCTTATTTTATCTAGTTTAGTAACCTTTGCTGTTTTTATTAGATACTTCATTTCACATGTGATAATATTCCTATACTGTGAGACTGTTAGAGACCATGTCTGGCATTGGTAGCAGAGTGTTATATAAAAATTGTAGATATTATCTTTTGATTTCCATCTTGATCTTTGGTTGCAGAAGTAATTCTGAAAGTTAACAAATCACTTTTGTTTTCTTTCTGACACATTGTTTCTATTTCTCTGTCTAGTCTTCCATTATCGGAAAAAATTCTGCCTAGATATTTAAATTCTTTGGCATGTTTCACTTTGAAGTTGTCTATTGTTATATCCATTGATGTTGCAGACTTGCTCATTTTCATAACTTCTGTTTGTGTACGTTAATTTTCATGTTGTACTTCTTACACCCTAATAGCAATGTGTTGATGTGGTTTTGCAAATTGTCTTCATTTTCATATACTGGAAAATATTAAGTATGCCTTTTCTCTAAATATTTATTTACAATGTTCGGTGTGTTACCTCTTACTTACAGTTGCAGTTCAGTGTTTGGAACAAGTTTATAAGCTCAACACAAGTGAGGAACAGTTTGTGAGGAAGTACTCCATCCCTCAAAATTTGCTGGATATCTTCAATGCTTACGTGAATGAGGTTTGAAAACTGTGAAAGGAAATAGTGACATGTCAGATATGGCATTCTTGAAATGTTATGTGATTATGTGTGATTCTAGTGATTAGCAAAGATTCATTACCCTGCTCCATGTTTTTGCGCCTCTTGAAACATATGCTGTTTTTAAGGCTCGGTGAGAATTGGATTAAAGTCCCACAGAAGACGGATGTGTTAGGCCATTGTTGCAAATAAAACAGCGGCACAACGCATTTCCATTATCTGGACTACATTTTGCTGGAAATCTAGTATGACCATTGTCCTGCTAAAAGAGAGATCCAGCTGGAGTTTGAGAATGAACGCTGAAGAAGAGATTAGCGAAAGATAATATGTATTTTCCATAGCTGTCCATGACTGAAGGCATTGTAGAGGCCATACCTTTTTTAACAAACATATCACAATTGTAAAAAAATGATATTCACCCAGTTAACCAAGGAAATGAAAGTAAACTTAACTAGCTTCTATTTCCACTAGTGTTCAACTAAATACTACGTTTTGGATATCAGTTGTGACTATGTTCAGTCGCTGATATAATCCGGCAAAATTACAGCCATTTTCAATGATTTTTTTTCAGTGTTCATATTTCTTTTCCGTAGCCAATAGTTTTTGCTTGATCAACATTATTCTTTTGTTTACAAGCCAAATATTATATGAACAAGTAGTTTGATTATAAAATAAAGGCGGAGTAATCTAGGCCTAGTAAGTGGCATCTATCCCGGATTGAATGTATCCGAAGTTTTCACCAAAATTCTAGACCTAGTTGGAGATGTTAGTTCACAGATATCACACATACACCAACAAAACTTACATCATTACATTCAGTAACCATTCCTATTTCCACACACAGACATTATACACACATCTTTAAAAAGTTGTTGCATTTTCCAATTGCACTCCATAAATTGTACTCCATATGGACGTGTCCAGTTTGCAGTGATGATGATCAGACGACTAATTAACTAACTAACTAACTAACTCCATAAATAGTGTGTACGGGCAAAAAGAGGATGCGGTAGCAGGCGGAAATTACCCTTTTTTTTATGCAGTGGTAAAGGTTAAAGTTTTTGACAAACTTTCGAAGGGACAATTGCCATTTATGCACATGCAATGCTAAGATTGCTTGGAGTTTAGTTATTGAAAGGAGATCAATAGGAGTAGATACTGGACATCTTAGAATTTTTGGATGTCATCAATGGAATTTATCAGCAACACTATTTGTGGAAAGTTCTAGAGTGGAATTTATCAGCAACACTATGTGTGGAAAGTTCTAGAGTGGAATTTATCAGCAACACTATGTGTGGAAAGTTCTAGAGTGGAATTTATCAGCAACACTATGTGTGGAAAGTTCTAGAGTGGAATTTATCAGCAACACTATGTGTGGAAAGTTCTAGAGGTTTATGATCATCTGCACCAGCAACCATATCACTTCAGGCACATATATAATTGCTTAGCCATGTTTTCGTAAATTGAGTAATAAACCAAACTGTCAGAGGTCATCCGACAAAATGGAGAGTGCAGTAGTAACACAAAATACGAAGTGATAACACCAATTATAATGTATTACTGTCACTGATTTTATAATGTATTACTATCACAGATTTTATAATGTATTAATGACACTGATTTTATAATGTATTACTGTCACTGATTTTATAATGTATTACTATCACAGATTTTATAATGTATTACTGTCACTGATTTTATAATGTATTACTATCACAGATTTTATAATGTATTAATGACACTGATTTTATAATGTATTACTGTCACTGATTTCTAATATAATAAATAGCAAAGATATCAAATGTAAAATATTGGTAGTGAAAAATAACAAAAAAATGCAAAGGAACAAGGACCTTTTCCACATTGCTGTCCCAATACGGATTTTATCAAGAAACAACCACGATCTAGAATTAAATAAATACAATAATTTTCAAAACAATGGGACTTTGTGGTGAGGCTATTAATTGTATTGATTGTATTATTAATCTGCAGGAATTTGAGGACAATACAGAAGAGGAAGAGTAACATAATTAAAATAATCACTATACTAATAAAATAGTAACATTAACTGTATCTTCATTGGTATCTTTCTTAGACTGAATCAGATATATCTTCATTGTCGTTACATGAGGCAACAGCAGAACAGAAAGAGGAAGCCGAAAGGTTGAAGAATAAGGGTAGGAAAGTTAAATATTATAATAAAGGTACTATATCCTTAGAAACAGAATTCAGGGGGGGGTTATCTTTCTGTGATATGTATAGGTACAGCTTTGTGAATGTAAATCTTGAAAAATAAGTAAATTACATGAACATTACTTCTATGGTATTGTTTCTGATGAGAATTTATATGCTAAAAAAATAGACAGTCCATGCTGGAATTTAATTTATCAGGTTGAAAGATGCTGGTATTGCAGCCAAGCTGTTAACCATGACACAATGTTTTGTTCTCCTGTGTATATCCAGCTAACCAGCAAGAGTTTTAAAACAACTGCAGAAGAAGGCGGCTGAAAGAAAGAAAATAAAGTTGAAACATATTTACATGCACACAGCAGAAAAAATATTTCTGAAACATGATTATCAATTGACCAGGGAAAGGGAGTTCTGATAATTCTGCAATATTTTTCACAGTGGAATTCTAATCCAAACAAGAGACTATTGCAAGGGTAATTTGACCTTAGAAATTCTTATAATTGACGACTATTAACTTTCATTCTCACTTTGCTGGATTGTGAACAGGGCTCTCAGATATCCCCATATCATGGCAATGAGATACATGCTATACACATAGTAATCCATCAGATCACGATCCATCAGAATGAGACATGATAATTTATACAGATCGTTCTGTTATTCGGAATAAGCACAGATCATAGACAGTTACGGCACAGGTTGGAAAGAGAATTGCGAGATCAGATACTGTATTGTGTTAACGAGATAATGCTAGACAGTAATCCTTCAGATTATGATATTTATTGGTCCAAGTCAAGAGACCTATAATCAGATACATGCGAGTAATCTGATTCATTATTTAGAGGAGAGAAATGGATAAACACTGGCGAGGGCATGGAAAACTATATGCAGGTCATAATCACACACTATGCAGGATGTCATACAATGGGGAAAGTGGAGCATGAAATATAACAGTTGCTTGTAACATCATAGAAGATGATATAATTTATATACACTGACAGTTCTGTGATCTTTCATTACTGCATGCTTTCCTGTAAAGGAGTCCAGGAAGTCTTTCTATGGGGTGTGGAAATAAAGGCCACTTTGCCACAGCAGACGCCATAACATGTATGGAAGATTTTGATTGTACCTCCGAAAGAAAAAAAATTCTGTCCCAACCGTGGATTGAACCCGGGACCTCAGCCACACGGCCATGTGCTCTACTTTTCTGTGATGCCTGGTAATAATTCAGGGTGAGGTTTTACTGCTAGAGGTTTTACTGTTTTTACTTCTATGGCAACAACTTCCATCATGAGAACGGAAATTGAAGTAGTTATGGCAGCACTAAAATAGAATTCCAGCACAAAAACATTGGGAGCAGACATATTGGCTTTGAAAACAACAATGTTAGGGGAATTGATTAAAAGATTGACATATTCAGATTTTTACATGAATGATTTCGAAATGAGAACACTAGACTGGAATGATCATCTTTCACTCATCCACATTTTATTAAATGTCACATGAAGTGGTTTTTCATATTTGTCTGTTGTAAGCAGTGTGCACAAATTTGGGTGTATATATATATAAATATATATATATAGTGTCAACTCAATAGTTCATTTATATCAGTTTTGCTTGTCAATTTTTTTACACAGGGAATGAGTTCATGAAATCAGAAAAGTTTTCTGATGCCCTTGAAAGTTACTCTCAAGCAATTAGACTAGATGCAAGAAATGCTGTTTATTTCTGTAACAGGTAAACATGTAAACATAACATTTTTACTATCAGAAATTCAGCATGAAAATTTGGATGAAATAAACTATATTATGTACCACTTGTGTATTACTGGGACTTAAAAGGGGCAAAGAATCCCCCCCCCCCCCATGTCACAGAGAAGACTAAGAGGGTTTTGTGGGTGGAGCTAGTTGCTCCCATTCCATGGAGAGTCAAAGTGACCCAAAAGAAAAGCTGAAGTTGGATGTGTCAGGCCGAAAGGCACAGATATCACAACAAAGCTATAAACCACAATACAATACATTCCATTCTCCTGACCACATCCTGCTAATCTGCAGGAGTTCGACAACAAATGAGAAGTATATTACATATCCAGATGTTTGGCTAGTATGAACATTTGTATGAAAAAAACTGTATTATGTTACCTCAATACAATTACAGATAGCTATATGAATGTCTATTGAAGAGATCAAAAATAAAAATATGTGCGTATACATGCACAGAATGATAAAAATGGGAATGATGAGGGAAGAAAGTTTCCTCTTTGGAAAGATCACATATCAACATTTGACTGGGACTTTGAGTCTGCATACTCTTGAGTAGCTGATGGATCTGCATATGCATAAGAAAATCCAGAATCTAAAAAAATGTTCCAACTTCCTTTACGTAGATAGTGTGAATGCTGTAAAATCATATATGTCACTGCATGTTGTAATATCTCTGCTACAGCACTTGTATGCCAAACTGCCACATTCCAAAACTATTTGGAGAACTGTCTGAAGGCCTACTGCAGACCAATGCTGAGGTACAGTGACATTTGTAAATCCTCAATAAAAGTTTCTCCATAGACCCCAAAAACGGGGGAAACTGGCTGTCTCCTAGGAGGCACAATCTGCGTGCGGGGACAGCATTGTTTAGGAACAATACGATAAAAGAGGAAGATGAAAAAATCTGTTGCTGTGACATGATCGCTTAAAAAAAGTCTTCATTCTGCTTAATGATCGTCTATTGTCTTTCCCCAGGTGGTTTGTGATCCACTCTTGCCGTTAAGCGTATGGGTGATTGGAGCTCGAGCTTGCGTTCTATCGCCAGATGTGTGGCCTTGGCTGTGATATGACCGTGTCTGTACAGGATGTCCCTGACGTTTTCTATCCATCTTTTCCGTGGTCTTCCTCTGGCTTTGTACCCTGATCTCATTTGGTTATATGCTTGTACGGGCAACTTTTCGTGATGCATTCTCATAATGTGGCCAAACCACTTGATCTGTTCTCTATGTAATCTGTACAAGATATACCTATTCTTTCCCTGATATATTCATTTCATAATCTATCAAGCCTGGTGACCCCGGCAGCTTTCCTCAATCATTTCATCTCACATGTCACTATCTTTCTGTAATGTGAAGATGAGAGAGACCAGGTTTGGCAGTGGTGGTAGGAATATACTGTAGATCATTTGTCTCTTAACTTCCATCTCGATCTTGGGGTGAAGAAGAAGTGGTGACAGTTGGAATATTACTACATTTGCCTTTTGACATCTCATCTCTATTTCTCTATCGAGGCTTCCATTTTCTGTAAAAATACTACAGAGATATTTGAACTCTGATCGTCTACAAGATGCAAAAGACATATACAGCACTGGTAAAAAAAAACAAATTTGTGTGACAAATTTCATAATGAATTTGTACAAGTTAGGAATGAGTAACATGAACACATACTGAAATGAAGGGTGTGGGTTAGGATTAGCAGTTGCAAATAACAAGACACCGACTCTTCTTTCTAGAGAATAATAGCTAATAGGTTACAAGATCAATTACTGCAATTCACTGTCAAACACAAATTTCATAATGAATATGAAATGCTCAACTTTCATAATGTGTATGAAAAGTTAATGACCGGGTAACAGTGGGGGCACATATTATTAAAAGTTTTAGGTTAGGATTAGCGATAGCAAGTTATTAGTAATATGTAAGAAACTGCACATTCACTGGCTGCAGACAGGTTTCACTGCTGATTAATAACTATGATTCACTGTCTGCACAATGCATAGTTTATCAATCTAAACTTTCTACGGAAAGTGTGTAGGAACATTTTTTTCAATTTCTGGAATTTTCTATGGACTAGTGAAACAATTGCCATTGTTTTTTTTAAAGAATATGTATAGCAGATGCACAAAAAAGAATAAAGATTGAGCAAAACCTTTAAAAAAAACAACAGAAAATTACCTGAACAGTGGGATGATGTCGAAATTATAAAAAATTGTTCAGCATATTACATATTGCTGATACAGTGCTGTCCATTAACTATGTCAACAATTAGGGGGTTGGGTTTGACAAAAGTTAATGTCAACAATACTTTAGAAAAAAATAAACAATTATATTGTTTCAATTTGAAAATTCGTTATAAAAACATGAAACAAATCATGTATTTTTTTTCCTGACTTTTCCATTAAAAGTAAAGTTACAAAAATTGGAGGGGTCGCTAAAGATTATTGATATAATTAAGCAAGGTGTGGGGAGTCCCTGAATTCTTGACAGTGATGGGGAGAGGATGAGGTATAACAAGAATGTGCCACAAATTGTTGACCTCAATTATAAACAGCTCCTGTTGACGTCTGTTTCGGCAGCATTGGACTTGAAACACCATTGAGTCGAATGGCTGCTGGAACAGAGGGCGGAGCACTTATGGGAATGTCCCATGTGCTGTGAGGCCAGTTTTCTAATTAAGAATCAAGAATAAACAGTTCCTACGTGGATCTTTAAAATCCTATAATTGTTGAAAATCATTATTATATGCAGGATATTTTTTAATTATATGTATGTATGTATTATTTATATCATACAGTGATGTAGAAGTCAGATGTGTTGGGCCATTCAAATAAAATGACACAATTCTGTTCTCTGTACTATATCTTGCTGGAAATTTAGTAAGACCATTGTCCTGCTATAAGAGAGATCCAGTGGGAGTTTGAGTACAAATGCAAGATAATATCGTACAGTAGTTTATTGTTGTGTATTATTATCTTATCAGAGCTGCTGCCTATAGTAGGTTGAGTAAACACCAGCAGGCCATAGAGGACTGTAACAGGGCATTGACTATTGACCCAAGCCACAGCAAGGCGTATGGTCGAATGGGGTGAGTATATGCTGTCTTGATTCTTGATTAGAAACTAGCATCATAGCACATGGGACATTCCCATAAATGCTCCGCTCTCCATTGCAGCAGCCATTCGAGTGTATATAGACTTAAAGTCCCAGTCAGGTGTTGATTATGTGATCTTCTGTTCTTTCTAAAAAAGAGTACATTTTCTTCCCTCTCCCATTTCTGATATGCAGTCATCGTGGTAAAGTGGTTAGTAGATCTATATCACAAGAAACAATTGGGTCGAGCTTGCTTGTTGTTCACGAGTCAATCATCCACATCCGCCAAAGACGGTGTGTTGGGCCATTGGCACAAATAAAACGGTGACACTGCGCATTTCCATTCTCTGGACTCCATCCTGATGGAAATCTAATAGGACCGTGGTCCTGCTGCAAAAGAGATCCAGTGGGAGTTTGAGTATGAAAGATGAAGAAGAATGATCCACATTGTATGGGCAATTCATGTAAATTAAATGCATTAGGAGTTACTAAAAAAATGCAACTATTGTTGAAAATATATTTCCAATATGAGATATACTTCAATCATTACCTACAATTATGAAGACATCACAGAGTTTGTGCTAGATTACAAGCTTGTCTTAATATGAAACCCAATCTTCAGCTGAAAGCAGCAGTTTTCCTTCTTTCTGTGTGTAATGTTTTTTTAACACTACAGCTGACATATTTTACCATCTTTGGAGGGTTGTTTTCCATATATTCTTATGTGTTCATTCTCAAATCTTCTGCAGATTAGCAGGATGTATTCCAGAGAACAGAATGTGTTGAGTCATGGTTGTTTACAGCAGGGATGTGATATCTGTGCTTTTTGGTCTGACATATTCGACTTGAACATGGCTTATGAATCACTTTGGCCTTCTATCTTCTGTGGGATGGGACATTCAACCCCCTTCCCTATAATCATAGAGGGTTGACCATTCTTTCTTGCAGAATGTTAAAGTAACCTAAATTCCATCCTGAAGTCAAAAATATCATACCAAAATATACAGATGGAGATCGAAGCGTAAACCACAATGTATTCCATTCTAAAATACACATTCCTCCTCATCGAGCCTCATTCTGCCTCTCACATGACCAAGAAAATGCAAAATGTCTCTTTTTTCCATTCTTAATTGACCAATTATAGGTGCATTCGACATAAGCTTATCTACACTCTTGTTTCCGTACATTCCAGCATGTCCTGGGTAGTATATCCATATGGCATCCAGAAATTTAAAAAAGACTATTAGAGGCCATCCACTTATACCAACATAGATCATTTTGAATCTTCCGAAGCAGCTTATAAAATTAGAATTAGACACTGTCACTGTAAAAGAAAAAGAAGAGAGAAAGGAACTGGGTATGCAATGTAAAATCTGTTGTTATTAAAAGAAATGGGACAGGGCTTTAGGAAGTGCTCATCTGTCACTGTTTCAGGTGATTGTAGGCTTAGAATAATATTTGAAGAGCTGGTGAATCAAAAACTTATTTTTGATATAGAGATACCAGGAGAATATATTAACCTACTTACCTGTGTTTTTCCAGGGCCTGAAATGGTAATGAAGAATAACAACACTGTGACCTGTCATGCATGTCATAAGAGGTGACTAAGACGGTTTTAGGGTGAAGATGGGTCAAATAGGTCAATCCCATAGGTCAAAGTGACTAAAAAATCTATGCTGAATTTAGATGTGTCAGATCAGAATGTGCAGATATTGCAGTAAATCTGTAAACTATGGCACAACACATTCTATTCTCCAGACTAAATTCTGCTACCTGCAGGAACTTGAGAATGAGAAAAAAAAAAGAATATCATCCTATACAATCAACATTAGTCCTCCACTCCCAACCTGATGCCTCTTCTCCCATCATCTCTTAAGATTTAACTGGGTATGATCAATATAAAAAAAAGATTCTTAGCTCTGAAGATTAGTTGTGACTGTTCTTTTAATTAAGATATAATGCAACAAAAAGTTCCTATCCAGTAAGTCTTATTCTTCTTCTTCTTCTTTCGTTCACTTGAAACATGTCTATATCTGTAATTCTGTCTCCTTAATAAAACTCACTGTCTTTTGTAGTTCATACAGTGTCCCATAGAGCTTTGATTCCAGTGTTGTTTCCTCTGGCCAATATGTATGCCTCAGAGTTTCATGCTCAGAACACTCTTGAAGTATATGTTTGGCACTCTGTGCTGCCTGTCCACATGTACACATGGCTGTGTTGCCAATCTTGAACTTTGTATACATGTGACTGCGGAGTCGGTTGTGTCCTGTTCTGAGACGTAGAATTATAACTTGTTCTGATCTGTTCATAATGTGATAGTCATCTTGTGTTGGTGTTTGTGGCTTTCTTATTGACTTGATCATCTGTTTTTTCTGATGGTAGGT
Source organism: Meghimatium bilineatum (assembly GCA_034231615.1). Lineage (NCBI taxonomy): Eukaryota > Metazoa > Mollusca > Gastropoda > Stylommatophora > Philomycidae > Meghimatium > Meghimatium bilineatum. The sequence continues at coordinate 16,653,995 of CM067316.1, read as the reverse complement.
GATTGGTATATCTGGTTGGTCTTCGGCAGCACCTTCCTTAGCCAGTTGGTCTGCATTTTCATTTCCTGGTATTCCAAGGTGAGAGGGTATCCACTGCATGGTTACCCTATACTGGTAAGACAATTCACTAAGTAGTTTCTTTAAGTCTGTTAGTTTTCCAGACTGGAGAGCTTGAAGCACTGACCTTGCATCTGTCAGGAATACCACAGTCTGTAGGCCGGAGTTGGAGTTCAGCAGTTTTTTAGCTGCCACACTAATTGCCTGGATTTCTGCATCATAATTATTGCAGAATTTTCCTGTCGGTGTTCTGATTGTATCTCTAGGCTTGTGTGGATATTCTATATATACACCTGCACCTCCATTCCTCACAGCATTCTGTGCTGACCCATCTGTGTACACTCTGACCCATATATCTTGTGGATATTCCTCATCCAGGAAACTGAGGGTGACTGTCATTCGCTGCACACTGTTCTGTTCGTCCTCGCTTATTATTCCTTTCACATGGGTCTGAATGTATATTGGCATTCCATGTCTTTCACTCCACGGGGTTTGTTCTGGTACAGACGTTAAGGGGCTGTCAACTTCAGGTAGGTCTGTAAGTTGTCTACGGAGTCGTTTAGCTTGATGGATAAAGCTGCTCCTTTTCAGTCGCCCCATTGCTAGATTTTGGAATCTTTCCTTCATTGGATGACTTGGCTTACACTGAAACTTTTCTGCTTGAATTAGTACTTTTGTGTCTCTGCGTTCGCCAAGTGTTTGCATTCTTCCCATTTTCTGCATCTCTGCTATGGGTGTTGATTTCATTGCTCCCAACATTATTCTAAGTGCCTGGTTTTGCACTTTATCTAGATCTTGTAATGTGGTGTTTGATGCAGGACACCACGCAGCTGAACCATATTCCAGGTGTGGTCTTATGCCTTGCTGGTAAACTTTACTGAGTATATTTCCACTGGCTCCCCATGTGGTTCCACTTAGTTTTCTCAGGATAGCTAGCTTCCTCCTGGCTTTTGTTGTTGCTTTGTTTATGTGCTGCTTCCATGTCAGCTTATCATCAAAAGTAACTCCGAGGTATGTGGGTTGTTTGTCTTCTTTCAAGAGCTCTCCATCTATCTTGATATGACCCGCTTTTTGTTTTGGTGAGAGGGTAAAGAGTGTAGTGCTGCACTTATCTGTGTTAATGCTGACGCACCATCTATTTGCCCATAAGGTTAGGGCATCGATAGCTCTTTGTATTTGTTTAGTGGCCACTGTTGCATGTTCTTCCGTGCACCAGATCACCAGGTCGTCAGCATACATTGCCACTTTGATCCCGTGTGGTAGTTCAGCAACTAGGTCATTGATGTAAACCAAGAAAAGTGTGGGTGACAGGACTCCTCCCTGGGGGACTCCATGACGCAGTAGAACTTTCTTGCTCTTGCGCCCATCTAATTGTACCCTGGCTCTTCTATTATGCAGGTATGCTTTTACCCATTTGTACATTCTTGAGCTAACCCTGCAATTTCGCAATTTCTTTAGGAGCCCTTCTTTCCAGACCTTATCAAATGCTTTCCTGAGGTCTATCCATGCTGCTAGTACCAGTTTCTTTTCTTGGAAGGCATCCTCAATCTCTTGGGAGAGGTAGGTTGCCTGATCTTCAGTAGAGTAGCACTGTCTGAAACCTGCTTGCTGTGATACCAGAAGGTTTTCACTTTCAAGGTACCACTGCATCCTAAGATTGATAATGCGTTCCATTGTTTTACATAGACAGCTTGTGAGGCTGATGGGCCTGTAGTTGGAGACTGTGTTGCCATCTTTTCCTGATTTGAGGAGTGGTATCATTATTGCTTCTCTCCACGCCTGTGGTACATTACCTGTGGACCAGCTTGTGTTAAAGATAGTAAGTCTTATGAAAGCAACACAGAAAACAATTGACACCTACCCAGAACAATTGATCCATGTCTATACAGATTGGTCTGCTTTTAAAGCCACCATCAAAGCAAGTTATGGTGCCTATATAGAGTATCCAGACAAAACATCTAATGAGTTGTTCGATGCCTGTGGGGAGATATGCTCTAACTTTGAAGCTGAAGTAACAGCACTAGAAGTTGCCTTGTACATGCTATGAAGACCATATTTGATGCTTTTCCATCAAAAGTCAAAAACATTGTTATTTTTACAGATTTTATGTCTGCTCTTCAAGCACTAGAATGTGATGGACATTGTAAACCTGATCTAGTTTTGAAATCACCATGTATATCACCGTGCAAACCAGCTGCTTACATCTTATGAAGTCAGCATTGTTATGCAGTAGATTCCTGTTGTGACAAGTCAGACAGTCTTGCAAAGAAGGGAGCACAACAAGAACAGCCATATACACAAACAACCATGCACACAGTTAAAATGATGTAGAAATCTGTAAAAAATAAGAAATTGGATGAACAGATGGGCCATGGGAAATACTGGGAGGGAAATCTATAAATATATGACCAGTCCAAATCCTAAAGACATCAACCTCCTGGGAAGGAAAGACCAGAGTATCATCTTCAGACTGCGCACACATCACAGCTTAACAATCACCTGAACAGTATACAACCACAACACATTCCAGGGTGTCAGATGTGCACTCATCCCATTGAAACTGTTGACCACCACCTTTTTGAATGCCCAACACTGGATGACATCAGGAAAATGCTTCTTCCTCCAGGGCCAGATAAATGGAACACATTATATGGAACAAAACAACAGCTCACAAACACATGCATATATCACATAATGGCATTGTGTCAAAGGGCATGAGCACATGGACCGCTGGGTCAGCAACCAACCAACCGTTATTCTGTATATGATGCTGTTCGATATTTCACTAAATATATATCTTTTATTTGTTGGTTTATATAGCATTGCATATACAGCTCTAGAAGATCACGAGAGTGCATTTGAGTGCTATCGCAAAGCTATTGAGCTGGACCCAGACAACCAGAGCTACCAAAATAATTTAGAGATCGCAGAGCAGAAATTGAAAGAGGCTGCCTTACAAGTAAGCAGTTAATAAAAAAAAAATATGTAATTTTTTTGTGGAAATGGTTTTGAAATGAATGGACTCTCATAGTTTTTTTTATAATTAAAATATTTTCTACTTTTTATTTGATTTGTAAAAAAACATTTGTTCTGAAAATAACTTATGCTATATCAAGTGACATATTCTTTCCAGAATGTTGTCGTCATTATTGATACTATAAACGCCTCTCTATAAACGCAGGCTGCATTGGCCATATACATGTTCATACATTCTTCGATGTCGCTTGTCCGTCGTCTTCTTTTTACGAAAAAAAATTATTGCTGCACATATGCTTGAGCAATGTGTGGCAACACTGATAAAATACAATACTCCTAAATACCTATTCCTCTTGTATATATGTTGTTTCATAACTAATGTAACATAATGTGGACTGAATAAATGAAGATATCACATATGATTTTGGTCAGTTCAAGACTAAACCAAGCCTGACAAACAACATAATTATTATCCATGCCGATCTGTGCCACTCCTGATAAACATTGTTTTTATGTTATTCAATAAATAAATGAACATTATCATTAAAATTTAACTTATAAAACGCTAGAAAACATGTACCATATCATGCGATTCAACATTTGATATAGAGATATTTCAATCTGACACAATTCCAATTATATACTATGTACTAGCCCTATATGTATTGATGGAATGTCTGGATCTGTTCTGAAAATAACATTTTAATAATATTTTATATGGCAAGAACTTCACTGAAGACGGATGTGTTGGGCCATTAGCGCAAATAAAACGGCGACACAACGCATTTCCATTCTCTGGACTACATCCTGCTGGAAATCTAGTAGGACCATGGTCCTGCTACAAGGGAGATCCAGTGGGAGTTTGAGAATGTACGCTGAAGAAGAAGAATATGGCAAGAACTGTAATTACCAAGAAATCTTCATCGCCGGAACATAAGCCATAAACATTCAAATGAAATATGGTGTCAAAATTCAACAGAATTTGTTTCAGACTTTTCTATGAAAAAATGAGCTGGCCTCCTCTTTCTTACAATCGTAATGTGTAAGGAAATTTGAACTTTAGGCTGTGACATATTACGGGCTTCGAGTGGCGCGAATCGTGAGCGTAACTTTGTGGAATTCTGTACTGATGTATCCGGACATAGCAGCAGGTGATGGGTACAACGTAATACCCTTAGTGACATATTTTGTTGGCGTATCAACATGCCCGCAGGGTCCTAAAGGTTAATATATGTAGCAACTTATACTAGCCATATTCTTTTATAATATCTCAAACTACTTATACTGTGTTCCCCTAATATTAAATAATGAATGGTTGGCTGGTTACTAATCCAGCGGTCCATTGGCTCATACCCTGTGGACCAATGCCATTGTTTGATATATACATATGTTTTTGAGCTTTTGTTTTGTTTCATATATAGTGTTGAATTTATCTGGTCTTGAAGGGAGAAGAAATTTTCTAAAATATTATCCAGGGCTGGAAATTTAATAAGATGGAAAATACTTAATAATAGTCATGTTCTTACAATAGTAAAATACTTATTGTATTTATAGTTTTAAAAATCTAAACTATTCATTAATTACTTAAATGTTCTCAACATTATTGCAGACTGGATTCACTGCTGGGTCAGCAGGAAATTTGGGTGCTCTTGGTGGGCTTGGCAATGTGGATTTCCGTACACTCTTTAGTGACCCAAACATTCTTAATATGGTAAATATTTGTTTTACTGACACATACTTATATTAGTTTATTAGATAATCCTCATAGTTTCATACACTTTGATTATCATTGTTTAGTAATACTTCCATAAAATAAAGGTTGTCCAAACTGACAAATGTCCTTGTCAAAAGGGTCCCCAGACTCCAGAACACATTCTGCAGGGATGTCCACTTTTTGGTGACTTTAGGACTAAAACTATGTGGCCCCCTTTCTGTGTAGACTTCTGAGTATAAGAAACTGATCGCATAAGTTTAGTAATACTTCACTTGATGATGATGATGAAGTAATCACTTTAACTGTAAGCAGGTAGCTCTTGACAACCCATAGCCTTTCTTCTGACAGTGGGTTTTTTTGTCTCAAAGGCATGGTTGTGTTAGGATCCACCGATGACGGATGTGTCGTGCCACTTCTGCAAATAAAATGCATTTTCATTCTCTGGACTACATCCTGCTGGAATGGAACTCTAGTAGGATCATTGTCCTGCTACAAGAGAGAACTAGAGGGAGTTTGAGAATGAATGCTGAAGATGAAGGATTCATGTTTAGTCTCTAGATGAGGCATTGCAGTACAGCAGTATCCAAGGATCATCACATCCTGCCAAGAGCATTATACTTCTGGGTCAACTATTTCATCATTTTTCTCTCAGATCTTTTGATCCATCTGCAGTAATGGTACATCTAACATTCCCTGGCACCTAGATTTTGTGAGCAAGTTCAATTCTGTGCATGACACCTACTGGACACATGAGCCACACATTGTAGAGAGAAGATTACCTAGTGAATGATATGCTTATTTAGTGAAACTTTTCTCTTGTGGAAGCCCCACAGGACTTCATAGTTACAATTATGTTCAAGTACTAAGGTTACTATTAAACCCTAACTATCAATTTAAAAAAAATTAATAAATAGCAATACACAAAAGAACGAGGACTTTTTTCTACATTACGGTCAAACTGGGACCTTTTTCAAGAAACACATAAACATGAAACACAAAATATAAATGTAATTATTTGTAGATGTCTTTCTTACAACAAGGCACACCAAAGCAAGGCACTCTCCACTTTGTCAGACATCCTCTGACATGTTGGTTATTTATAGAACAGAATGAGGACGTTTTGTCATGGTTTACAGACTCACTGCAATATCTGTGCATTTCGACCTGACACATCCGACTTCAGTATAGTTTTTGTGTCACTGATACTTTATGGAATGGGACAGCCAACTCTTACGCTAAACACCTCCGTAGTCATCTCTTATGACGTGTATGGCAGGAACCAGTGTCATTATTCTGTGCATTCCTTTCAAACCCCAGAAACGCAGATGTTCTACAATACTATTCTGTTTTATTTTGTTTCTGAAACTTCTGCATTCATTCTCAAACTGCTGGTGATTAACATGAGTCTGGAGAAAGGAATGTGTTGAGTCTCAAACTGCTAGTGATTAGCAGGAGTCTGGAGAAAGGAATGTGTTGTCTCAAACTGCTTGTGATTAGCATGAGTCTGGAGAAAGGAATGTGTTGAGTCTCAAACTGCTAATGATTAGCAGGAGTCTGGAGAAAGGAATGTGTTGAGTCTCAAACTGCTAATGATTAGCAGGAGTCTGGAGAAAGGAATGTGTTGAGTCTCAAACTGCTAATGATTAGCAGGAGTCTGGAGAAAGGAATGTGTTACGTCATTGTTTAAAATCTTGACTGCAATATCAGCACCTTTCTGCCTAATACTGTACATCTGATTTTCAAACTGTTCTTTTGTGCTCAATCTCCTGCAGATTAGCAGGATGTTGCCAGGAGAATGGAATACATTGTGTCATGGTTTATGGCTTGACTGTGATATTGGCCCCTTTCAGCCTATGTGAGATGAGCAGATAACTCTACCCCATAACATCCATAGCCGCCTCTAATGACATGCATGGAAGGTAAATGGGGTTGCTATTCTTTGTTCCCCTTTTGGATGTGGCAACAACATGCAGGCGTAGATGGCTAACTTAACCCCCAAACCTCAGTCTCCCCATGATATGCATCAGGTCACTTGCTATTATTTGCTTCCATTTCGAGGCCCTCAGCAACACGCAGGCAATTCCCACAAACAAAAATCCTGGTCTTGCTGGGGCTAGAACTCATTGAGATGCCTGTGTTTTAATATTTCAGTTATTCACTTTTCTCCTTTTCTATTATCCCTAATGAGTTCTGTGATCCATGTGAGATATTTGTTTTCTATCCCTAATGAGTTCTGTGATCCATGTGAGAGATTTGTTTTCTATCCCTGATGAGTTCTGTGATCCATGTGAGAGATTTGTTTTCTATCCCTGATGAGTTCTGTGATCCATGTGAGAGATTTGTTTTCTATCCCTGATGAGTTCTGTGATCCATGTGAGAGATTTGTTTTCTATCCCTAATGAGTTCTGTGATCCATGTGAGAGATTTGTTTTCTATCCCTGATGAGTTCTGTGATCCATGTGAGAGATTTGTTTTATATCCCTAATGGGTTCTGTGATCCATGTGAGAGATTTGTTTTCTATCCCTGATGAGTTCTGTGATCCATGTGAGAGATTTGTTTTCTATCCCTGGTGAGTTCTGAGATCCATGTGAGAGATTTGTTTTCTATCCCTGATGAGAAGTTCTATGATCCATGTGAGAGATTTGTTTTCTATCCCTGATGAGAAGTTCTGTGATCCATGTGAGAGATTTGTTTTCTATCCCTGATGAGTTCTGTGATCCATGTGAGAGATTTGTTTTCTATCCCTGATGAGAAGTTCTATGATCCATGTGAGAGATTTGTTTTCTATCCCTGATGAGAAGTTCTGTGATCCATGTGAGAGATTTGTTTTCTATCCCTGATGAGAAGTTCTATGATCCATGTGAGAGATTTGTTTTCTATCCCTGATGAGAAGTTCTATGATCCATGTGAGAGATTTGTTTTCTATCCCTGATGAGAAGTTCTATGATCCATACGGGAGATTTGTTTTATGTATTTAAGTTGCTGCTGCACATTACAATCCCAGAATGTAACAGGTGGGATTTGAACCAGGTTTGTTCAGCTGACACGTATCTCCTTACAATTTAAGTCAACACATTTCCTAAATTCTACCAATCAGCATCCCTGGAATTCAGATGGGTTGAATTCGGAAAGTTGTGAGGGTAATCTGTGTCAGCCGAATGGGTTTGGTTCAAATCCCATCTGCTAATTTATATTTTCAATAATTCCTCGATGTTTCCTATTTATATTGCACATTACAAACTAAATCATATTTACAGGCAACAACTATGATGACTAGTCCTCAAATTCAACAAATGTAAGTACATTCATTGTAAATGTAAAGGTTGTCCCGTAGTGTCCTCATTATGTGAAATGTATCCTACTTCATGTTACTTAAGGTTCAGATTTATTTAAATTAAAGGGATCAGTTCTAATGTTCGCTGTGTTTACTGCCCCCACATCTGTGTGCTAGTTACTAATATTTACAGCTGAGTCAACTGGAGAATCACCATCCTGAAGGTTGAATTGAAGAACCTCTGGAAGATAAGACAGTGATAAGATCACATGGTTGTCCAAACTGACCAATGTTCATGTCAATAGGATCCCCAGACTCCAATACACAATCTGCATACATGTCCACTTTTTGGTGACTTGAGGACTAAAAGTTGGCGGCTCTCTTGTCTGTATAAAAAAAAGGAGGGGGGGGTCTGAAAAAGTTTGACGGGCGGAGGGGATTTGACAATAGTTAGTACCAACAATACTGTTCTATACACCAATTATTTGAATTTGAACATTTTTCTAAAAATGTGAAACAAATGTGGTTTTTTTTCCATATTTTCTCTGCAACACGTTTTGGGGAAGTGGGGTGTTTAAATGTTTTTGATATAATTAAACTTATTCTTGATAGTTGCTGACAGGGAGAAAACATTGATAGCATATCCTATTCAGAATGTAGCCATCAAACCAGCATTTTTTGACTGTAGTGATTTTCTAGGCAATAATGAAATATTAAGTAGTTTGCCATTGCTCTCTGAATAGTCTGGATATACTTGCCTGCAGCAGGGTTCAAACCCAGTACTATTGCCATCACAGATGCTCACTGTACCACTCTACCACAGAGCTGGACTGACATGATGGTAAAAAAATGTATTTGCCAATTTGTTGTTTTTTGACATAAAAAATATGGCTAAAAATTGTTGACATAATTTATGGAAAGCCCCTAATGGGGAAGACTAGCAGTGCAGAGACAATGTAAAATATGAAAGTAATCACGCATAATGATCACAGACTAAAGATTTTCCCCATGTTGTCATGGTTGTCAATTGTGGCAGCCAGCATTAGATTACCAACATTGTTGTAGTTTTTTGTGTGGAGGGAAACAGGGCATTGACATATGCTTTTGCTTACACTGTTGAATCTTGGTTAGATTGGTCGGCTGTAATGTAGCTTGTATCACAGGCACACAGATGTTGTGTACAATGTTGGATTATGCTGAGGGTGTCTACTCTTGATAGCCCTATGCTAATTTAATAAATTCTGAAGTCAACTTAATTCCGTAAAGTAGATTAGTTACTGGTTTAGGGCAGATGTAAACATTTTTACTTGGTGCTTGTGACAAACTTGTATGTGTTAGCGCCCGTGTGTTGCCAGGGCCCGAAAGGGGAGCAAAGAATAGCAACACTGTTTACCTTCCACACATGTCGTAAAAGGCGACTAAGGAGGTTGTGGGATGGAGTTGGCTGTCCCATCCCATATTGGGTCAGTGACCGAAAGCCGTGCTGAAGTCGGATGTGTCAGGACATTAGGCCACACATACAGCAACAACCAGAATGTCACTCATTATTACACTAAGAAATATTCTGATATGCTGCATGCTTTTAGCAACTTCATGCGTCACCTCCAGGTCCGAAATTCTAGTTTTTCTCTCATGAGAATTACTTTTATGGAAGATGGTCACTTTTTGATGACATTTTCTTGTTAGGGAAAGTACATGGTGTATATAAAATTTAGAATGAAATTAAAAAAAATTTTTTATGGTTAGTATATTAGCAGCTATCTTGTCTTTTACAGGATGACTAACTTTATGAGTGCTTCTAACTTGGTAGGACAAGGTGGTGGCGGCGGAGGTGGTGGTAGTGGATTTGCAAATCTCTTACAAGCGTAAGCTATGCTAGTGTGGAATTTTTAGTTTGAAATGGAAGAAAGTGGAAAGAATTGAATGTGTTATAAAAGTAACTTGTGTTTTTTTTATTGGATGGCTTTATAGACTGTCAACTTGACCTTTAGCACGTCTTGTTTACAAAAACGTAATTTCTCTCCTGCAGCTGGATTCTTTTTTTTTTGTTTGTTGAGAATTTGTGTTATTGTTGGTGGCTGTTTTAAAATCGTGATGATATTTTAGTAGTTATAGATATTTAAATAATATTTGTATATATAAATAAAGATTTGAATTATGCGTATATCTGTGTAAATTTTGCTTGTGTGTGTGATACGAGACATGTGAGAGTCGTAAAGACATTTGTTCACCAAAAACAAACAAATTATTCTTCTTCTTCTTTTGTGTTGGTTCTCAAACTCCTGCAGATTAGCAGGATGTAGTCCGGAGAACGGAATGCGCTGTGTCATGGTTTACAGCATTGCTGCGATATCTGCCTGACACATTCCGACTTCCGCATGGCTTTGGGTCACTGACCCTATATGGGACAGCCAACTCCATCCCATAACCTCCTTAGTTGTCACGTATGACATGCATGGAAGGTAAACAGTGTTGCTATTCTTTGCTCCCATTTCGGGCCCTGACAACACACGGGTGGAGCAAATTATAATGGGGGGAAAAAATTATTTAAAATTTCTGACTTTTTTGGGGGAAATTTCCCTGGAGTGTTTATTCTACAGTATTTATGGTCAAATTGTCATAATTTCACTGGGGAAAAATGAATAAACCTCATAGATTTGTCATAAAATCATTCTCTAAAGCTAGATCTAGTCCAAAACTGAATCACTCCAAAACAGTTGCTGTTCAGCCCAACATTAAACAAAACCGTGTGGTCTAATGTATTTCCACATGTGAAAACAACTTCTCTCAAGAATTCATCATCCGAATCATAATCCATAATGATTATACTGAAAATATGATAAAACAAAAGTCTATAAAACTCGATGCACCATATTTATGTTCAGATGCTGACAGATTGTGTAAATTTCTATATTTCATTGACATTCAGTCCAATGTGCCTAATCAACTTGCAGGAAAAGAAATCAAATTGAATAAAAAGTCAGATTTCTCTAATTACAAAGGGGCCTAGCAACAGGTCGAATGCATTTACCATGTACAGAATGAGGAAAAATTATGTCAAAACTTTTAGCCTATAGTGTGCTAAAGGTTATGGCACTCATTTATATTCACTGAGCGTAACTGGAGGCTGTGCACTACTATGAAACCTGTGCAAAAAAATATAGTTGGCTGTCATGATGGCTTCTGTTACTTGCAAGTGCTTTCATGACTCAAGAAGTGCATGTAGTGCAATGTTGGTAGATATTCTGCAAATATTTTGTATGCAACTGTCTGACATGACTGCCATACAGTACTCAATTTGATTGAATTACAGATGTTGCCAGCAAAACTTCAAAACAATAGATCATCTACCCTTTCTTTAAAAACCAGAGCATTACCATTAAGAGAATAACTGCCTCCACTAAAATGAATGTTAAACTCCCTGCCTACTATTTCTACCTTGAGAACTTTCACTGAGGGACATATTGTTCACACTTCCCACCTGTCAACAGATCAGAACAATGTCAAAAACTGTTTCACTAGGAAAAAATGGTGCAACTCACATTGTAGTAAACTACCAAAAGTTGGATGTGTTGGTTCATTGACACAAATAAAGCAATGACAAAGTGCAAGACACAAACTAGAAGTAGACTTGTTATAGAGCAGCTGGAGAAATTGTTGAGAATCAAATTTCATGTCTTGTAAAATGACACAATGTATACTATCTATAAAAAATATTGAAAGGTGGAAGGGAAATTCCTGTGCTTCTCATATGGGTTGTTGTCAAGAATTAACTGTCATGACATTGTTCCTATAGCAGTGCTGTAGTATGGGTGACTGTTTGGTAAATAGTCAAATACTATTATAACGATTTGGACTGGCAAATGACACCAATCTTCAGAAACAAAAACGTAGATTTAATCACCAAAATAACACTATTCAAAACGATTATTATGCCAACACTGTGCTACCAATGCCAAACATGGACAACGACAGCACAAGATAAACGCAAACTTGTGACAGCTGAATGGCATGCTTACGCAGAATCCTAGGAATATCGATAGGAGACAGGGTGAGGAATGAGGTCATCCGGCAAAAAAACGACACCGCCCCAATCTTGATTTGCACACATCAGCAGACTACCATTAGACAGCATACGACAGAAATCTATGCTACACAGATACAGCGAAGGCAGACCATGAAAATGATAGACCACTGAAATAAAAGAGGCAACAAATTCCACAATATACTCAGCACATAAGAGGGCCGTCTCCAGAAAACTCTTCTACCCCTGATGCTGAAAGGCAACAGAGGGTTTCAGCGAATAGATAGATAGAAGTAAAAAATGGCCATCATCACTTGTGTTGGACGGGGTGCAAAGGGAACGCATTGCTCTAGGCGGACCCAGGGTTAGCAGATAACCAAGATCCCAAATGTACCTCCACGTGGTGCACCCTGGAAACAGAAATACAGCAGCTCGAGCTGATTCTGGCCAAATCTTTTGGGGATCGTGTCCGAAAATGTGGAGGTAGCAGATGGAAAGAGATTTGCCTGCACACGGACAGACATATCTCCGACACCACCAGCATCACCACATATAGCGACACTGTCGACATACAGTGAAGCTAGTCAGTCCAGTCCGAACATTGGAGGGGCGGCCAATGTAAAATGCACATAAAGGTAGATACATGGCGAGAGACATAGATTTCATACTGAGTACAATGAAACAATGAAAGGGCAGAACAGCGCTAGAGGGCAGCGCGAACTGCTAATAGAAAGTGAAAAGTTCCTATGAAAGGGGGAGCTACAAGCTCCGTCAGCTCGAGACGGGCTTCTAGTTACCTGAGTTCCTTACAGGCAGAGACCCAGACCCATCCACTGGCGTTTGGTAAAGCAAGAAGACCTAACCCAACTCTAATGTCGAGCCTTCCTAAACCGGAAATATGCTCGCGAAGAGAAAGGGTTCTGTACCCAATGGGCTTAGGCAAGAAAGGGACAACGATGGTAGTCCTAGCCCAACTCTACTGTCAAGGTTTCCTATACCGGAAGTACACTTGCAGAGAGAAAGGGTTCCGTACTCGATTCGCTCAGGCACAAAAGGGACAACGATTTAGCCCTGGCCCAGCTCTACTGTCAGGTTTTCCTACACCGGAAATACACTTGAAGAGAGAAAGGGTTCAGTACCTGATGGGCTCAGGCACTATTGGGACAAGGACGCTCAGCTCGAGAACGCCTTGCTCTCAAACGCGTGGTGTGAGACTCGAACTTGGACAAGGGGTACACGATGTCGGTGAATGACACCTCGGCTAAGAGGGCGAAAGAGCCAGGGTCCAACTCCTCTGTTGAGTTCTTCCCCTTAAGGAACCAGGCTCACGGATGAGAAACGGTTCGGTACCCAATGGGCACAGGCACAGCACGTCCAATTACACGAGGCAAGTTCATAGACAGTGGAACACCTCGTTTGAGTCAGACTAAGAGCAAGAAAATCGTCTGGGCGAAGAGTCTCCACTACGCGTGCCTGGAGACAGATATAGAGGCTGTCACAGGCTAAGGGTAGCCCACCCGAATTGTCAAGGCATGCCGAAATCGGATGTGCTAGGCCTACAAGGCGCATAACGGTGGCACAACGTAATCACGCTCCCGGCGGAAATCGCACGGATATCCGTGATGGTTACAATGGAGCGAACGAAAAACAAACAAACAAACTTGTGTTGGATAAACAATATGTGTATGTATGTATATATATATATATATCAATCAATAAACCCATAACCCTTCAGGGTCGTAGGGGTACCACATTGGATGCTTCAGCACACAAGAGTCCTCCAGCGAATTCTATCCTCAGCGATGCGGATGAGTGTGGAAATATCTAGCCCTGTCCATTCCTTGATGTTGTCTGTCCATGTCTTTATTTGTCCTCCTCTGCTTCTTCCACCCTCGACAGTTCCCTGCAGTATTGTTTTTGACAAGGAATCGTGCCTGCATACATGTCCGAACCATGCTAGTTTTCGTCGTTTCACTATTGAAAGCAATGGCTCCTGGACACCTGCACACATCTCTACTTTATTTCTTACGTACACATTGGTCTTATGTTCCCTATAGGAAATTCGTAGAATTCTTCTGTAGCATTTATACTCGAAAGCCTGTAATCTTCTCTCAATGTCCGCAGTGAGTGTCCAACTCTCACAACCATACAACACAACAGAAAGCACCAGCGACCTATACAGTTTGATTTTCACTCCAACACTGATGTTGCTTTTCCAAATCACAGTTAGCCTTGACAATGACGCTAAAGCCATCTCCAGCCTTATTTTTAGTTCTGCTTTGCATTTACCATCGCTGCATATACTGGATCCGAGGTATTTGAAGGTATTCACCTCTTCAAGCTTGTGTCCATTCATCATGATATTAGTCTGGTTTTCTGTGTCTCTGCTGTTTACCAAAATTTTGCTCTTATCTGAATTGATTTCCATTCCGTACTTGCTGGTAACTTTTTCTAACTTTGATGTTAATTCTTGCAATGATTGTTCTGACCCAGCTATAAGATCAATATCATCAGCGAAACGCAAGTTGCAAATAGGGCGACCTCCGATCGATATAGACGTGTTGTAGTCATGCAATGTTTCTTGTATGATGTGCTCTAAGTATATGTTAAAAAGTACTGGGGACATTATGCATCCCTGTCGAACTCCCACAGTTGTTTTGAAGAACTCTCCAATTGTATTGTGTGACAAGACAGCACTATTTGCATTTTCGTACAGAGCTTCAATAATGTCTATAATTGTGGTGTCAAAATTAAATTTCCTTAGTATGTGCCACAGACCATCATGCCAAACACGATCAAAGGCCTTTGTAAAGTCAATGAAGTTGTGGTATAAATCACGTTGGTGTTGAATATGTTTTTCGATTAGTGTTCGGATGTTAAATATTTGTTCAACGGTGCTTCTGTTTGCTCTGAAGCCAGCTTGTTCTTCTGCAATTATTTCTTCCGACTTGTGTTTTATTCTGTTAAGTAGTATTTTGAGCATCACTTTACTGGGGTGTGTTATAAGGCTAATTGTTCTGTAATTTGTACACACTTTCAAATTTCCTTTCTTGGGAATTGGTATTATTAGTGATTATATATATATATATATATATATATACAGTGGAAATCTTCTATATCGCTATCTTTATAAAAAAATTTCCATATTTAAAACTTTTCAAAATCCCAAATAATATTAATTATTTATTTTTTGTGTATTGTATATAGCGAATTTCTGTTATTGCTTACATATTTTGACAGCTCGGTACTGACTGATCTGATAATGAGATCTGACTGTATATAAAAATACATATCAGTTGATATTTTCTGTTTAGTATGTAGTGATAAGTGATTTTTATCTATCCATCTATCTATTGTCTTTTCTCTACTTATTCTGTGAGACGTTGCAGGATTGAATGACGATCAGTTTTCTGGCGATTGCATGTCCGGTCACTTGATATGCAGTAATACTGTGCTGTGTCAGAATGTTGGTAACTCCTTCAATCCACCTTCTTCTTGGTCTTCCTCTGTATCTTGCTGTTTTCATTTTCATGTTGTATGCTCTTGCAGCAGGCCAATAAGGGTTCATCCTCATTAGATGCTCGAACCATTTCAATCTCTGTTTTTCAATATATTTGACCACTGATGTTGTTCCCACAACATTCTTGTAATCTCCTCATTTCTCACATTATCTCTTCTTGTTCTGTTAGCTGCTTTTCTTAGACATATCATTTCACACGTAGTAAGCTTTCTCTCTTGTTCTTTAGTCATTGAAAGCATAATGTTGGGATGAATAATGAATTTATGATTTGCTTTCCATGGGGATAGATTTGTGTTTCAAAACTGGTGTACGTTCATAATTTACATAGTTGGCTTCTTGAATTTCTATCTCAAGCTCTCTTTCCACTCTTCCATCGGCTGTAAAAGTTCTCCCTAGATATTTTAATTCCTGCACGTTTCAGTAGTTGATCATAGTGATTTTATAGGTAATATAAATTAGCTCAGTAGGTTGCCATTGCTTTCTGAATGATCTGTAGGATTCATAATTGTCTGTCACAGAGTCAGATATTCACACACATAGATACACCTTGAGATGTTACAGAATCCATTGCAGTTGATCATTGTATGTTTTCTAGCTATATCTCACACTTCAGTATACAGTTTTACTGCAGTCTTATCAATATGCTTATATGAACAGATCCCAGCAGATGGCATCCCAAATGCAGCAAGCTAACCCAGAACTTGTTCAACATCTAAGAGAACAGATGAGGGTACAGAACCAAACAAGGAACAACAACAGCGATCAGAATAGTGAAGGAGGTATAATGAATCGTGTTTGAATCATTTTGCATTTCCCTTGATGCAGTGCATATTATGTAGATATATTTTCACTTTGCACCAAATGCACTGCATAGTCCAGAAACTGGTGCTCTTCAGTTTTAACAATGACATACTGTTTGGTGTAGTTCTTGATGCCAATAGTTATACCCTCTTTGGTTGCTCTTGGTTAGGCCTCTATTTTGTAATCTGCTACCACTTCATTGTGTGTATTTACACATTTCATCATTCTAAGTACATTATCTATTAGGGGTATTTTTAAATCATGACTATCTCTTAGGTAAGGCCTAGGAAATGTCAATGCAAATTAGCAATTAGGCATTAGCAAATTAGGTCGCTAGAAAAACATAGCTATAGAAAAAAAAATATAATATAAAAACATACAATAAAACAAAACAGGACAATTTTCCACATATCAGTCCAAACGAGACCTTTTTTCAAGTAACTAATAACATTAAAAATAAACAGAAATCTAAGGAAATGGGTACAGTATCTTCTGGGAAAAGTAAAGGTTGTGTGTGTGATGTTGACCACATCATCTGTTGGTCAATGAAAAATACAGACCTAATATGGTATATAAGTTCAACATTGACATATACACCGGTTTCATAGACTACTTCTTCAGCGTTCATTCTCAAACTCTTGCTGGATATCTCCTGTAGCATTGCTACTAGATCTCCGCAGGATGCAGTCCAGAGAACGGAAATGAGTTGTGTCGCCATTTTATTTGCGCCAATGACCCGACACATCGTTCTTCTGCGGTGTTTCATAGACTACTCAGTTTATTTTCCAAATTGATGCATATGCACTCTGAGCAAGCCCATAGGTGCTATAGTCCGTTCAGAATCGTTTGCCGAGATGTTATGATTTATAATTCAAAAAGTTCTTGATGATTTCACATGAATTTTGGCATTCGTTGTTAAAATGTCCATGTCGCGAAAACATATGTGTTACTTGATGTCTAGCTGTAACGGTTATTTGAAAGCGGCGAATTCTTTTGATGTTTGCCCATGTAAATATTATTTCGACCATAAACAAAATATTTTACAGTAATCTAGTGCAATGATGACCCATAGGCGTGTCCACAAAATTTTACATGGTGGCAGGTGTAAAAAAAATTTAAAATATATCTTTTGTTCGTAGAGTCAATTTGATATTGTTCCATGCTCTTGGTGTGAGTTTCACAAATGTTGTCGCTGCCTTTGAAATAAGTACATATACTTCTTCATGTAAGGAAATTTTGTCTGTAATAGTTGATCCAAGATATCTGAACTTCTGTATTGAATCAAGCGGGCCAATTTTTATAAGTAATGGTTGATGGTTTGCTTATAACATTTTTTTGAATTGCTAGGGTGGTATTGAGCAATGAAATGTTTTACAAATCAACCTGTAAATTTTGCAAATCAAACTTTTTTTAGTGTAGACTTAATCAGAGTAATGATCATTCATAATCAGACGAGTCAAATAGGTCGATTACTGTTTTCGGCTGAACAAACAACAAACCTTCCTTTTTCCAATATTCCTCTTCTTGGCGTAACACATGATCCTCACATTTCACCCAGTAGTCTTTATGTATATTTGATAGAGCCTGATTTGTAAGTGTCTCAATATCACATAATTTGAAAGTTGTATTTGTAGATGCTACGTGTCCTTTAACTTTTGCCCAAATTAGCTCTATAGGATTTAAGTGTGCATGATATGGAGGTAGTCTCAAACATCTATGACCATGTTCTTCAATTAACTTGTCTATTTTAAATATCTTTGTTCGTTGTGTCTGTTTTACAAGGTTAAGCAATTCGGGTTTCAAGTACCTGTCGGTAACTGGTATGTGTTCTTTTATGAGCCACGTTTTGATTGCATCTTTTGTACTTGATGATGTTGGGATTCTATCTTCTACGTTCACTACGTTATGGTATGAAGCATTGTCCATTATCAGACAAGAAGGTCTATCTAATATTGGAAGAATACTTTTTTCGATCCAGTCTTCGAATATGTGCCCATTCATTTCGGAGTGGTAGTCTCTATTGTCAATGGATTTTGAAATGAAAATTAGATGAGCATTCTGCAACAACCCATTATGTCTGCTACCTGCATGTGCAACTATCAAACGTTGCCCTTTACTACTTGGTACTGATCTTTTAATACTTCCATCTGCTAACTGCCATTCCTTTTCATTTGTATGATGAGCGTTGATCCAAGTTACATCTAAATACACAATATCATAACCATTCTCGCGCATTCCCTTCACTTCACGTAAATACTTGCTTCTAAGAGCTACCAGATGTGGCTTTTCACAAATAATGTTTTTTCCACCAGCATACTTTCTAAAGGTGAAGCCTGCATTTCTTACAGTTTTCCATAATAAAGTTTTTGATATTTCAATGTCGTTATTAGTTTTCAGCCAAATCTTCAACTTTCTAAGTGTCACTTCTTCGTTTTTATCAAACATTCTACATATTTCTCTTTTTACTAGGTCCTTATCGAAACTGTCTATCTTTTCTTTCCTTCCTTGCTTTCGTGAATTTGTTGGCAATAAATATCCGCTTGCTTCCACTATTCGATCAAATGAACGTTTACACAAACCTAAAATATGCATTGTTCTCTTCTCAGGATTTGATAAAGAACAATAAAGATGTCCCTTTTTACGCTCTCTGCAGAAGTATTGATAAATCTTTATAGCAATGTTATGCTCAGTAAAATATTTCGCTTTCAGATTCATTCTCACATAGACTTGCAGAAGGTAATATGCTTAGTGCCGCCTACTTTCTGTAAATATTGAGACGTGCCTCTGACTTGTGACTTGAAATCGAGTAAATAGCCGTTTTTGATTTCACATAATTCTAAGTTCAGGAAAAATAATATTTGGTGCTAAACGGGAATTTCCATATGTAACATTGCTTTATACAAATGTACAGTGGAAACAACTACTTTTAGAACGGTGCACATTCTACCGTGAGGGTCATGCCTTTATATTTAATAATCAGCTGTGAGATGTAAGCATCTACATAATCCAGCGGTTGTTTATAATTTAGATTAACTTTTTTTTAATATAGGTTAAATAAGGTATCTTTGATACTGGATCACATTTCTTTGATAAAAAAATATTTCTATAGCGACATTATTATTCTAAACCTAACTTCAAATGATCAATCCAAATGAACAATACGTTTTTGATAAAAATAATTTAACATCTCGGCAAACGAATCTGAACGGACTATAGAATCCTTCCATCAGATGACGAAGCATGCATGCTGATAGTTCCTGTAGTTCACTGGTTACACACAAGACTCAGTCGTCCTGGGGGTGATTCCAAATTCATTAAGTCGCATTATCATATTTCCTTCCAGTTTAGTGTCATTAGAAAATGCTCATATAAAGATCTTAATGTGTCATTTTTGTTCATAACTAATTCTTCTGGTATTGGTGTTTTCAACACTGTATTGGCTCTTTCTCTGCTGGTGGCTCCTGCGTGTCCAAGAGAATAAATCAGCAGAATTCTCTGCAGATCACACTAATGTACTCCATCCACTCATGTCAGAGCCACCCCATTCTCAATCTTTGTAATCATGGATTGAGAGTCTATGACTATTACAGCTTCCAATGTTTCTGTGCTGGAAATCCATTTTTTATAATTGCCTCTAGAATCAAAACAAGAATATGTATCCACCTATATTAGAAAGTGTTGCTGGAATTATATCGGACACATGCTAAGAATGGATATGGAAAGACTCCACTGTCAAGCTGTGATATGGTCACCAAAGGGCAAGAGAAAATGAAGACCAAAAGAAACTTTACGTAGAACTATTACAATGTAGAAAGGATATGTGAAAAAACCACAGACAGAAAATACATCCTGACCTGCTGAAGACGGAGGGTTTCAGCCTACGATGCAGGCATTGGGGAAAATTAGGACCCCACTTACCATCTAGAATCTGGTCCTGCGACGATCTCATCAATCAAGTCAGCATAAAAGCAGAGCTGGAAACTTAGCCTCAAAAGGACCCACCAACGCACATTGTGCAACTGCTAACTTTATGAATCAGGGGAAGGCAGAGTATGACCACTGACCAAGATTGAGAAAAAAGAATCAAGGGAGGAGTCTTAACATTTGTGAAAACAGAAATACCAACAGTAGAGTCCAGCAGATCTGTGGAGGCTGACCTAGAACAGGTTATAGTAAAACTACTGTTGCCACGTGGAGACATAATGGTTACAGATTGCTGCAACCCTCGGCCACCAATACCAGATTTACACACAGTCAATATTGAAGATTCAATACATCTCATTGTTGGAGACTTTTAACAGTCACTCACCGAGTTGGGGTTATGAATCGAAGGACCAGAAAGGGGAGGAGATAGAAGACTGGATGATCAAAAATTAAATTAAACTTATAAATCATCCATATGATAAGCCAAACATATTACTCCAAGGACAATAGCAACATGTTTTATCTGATCAAATCAACGAGAAAATACAAACCTAAAAATATATGGAAAAGTGATTGCCTTATAAGATAATCTACTAACCTTGGAGTTAAATTGGACAAGCAACTGCTTATACTCTATATAACACATTTGATTCTTGCCTAGTACGCGGGTGCCAGTGATTTAATGAATTTAACCCAACTTTTACAAAATGTGTAGCGAAATATGTCACGGTAAGGGGAGAGAACTGGTATCGGGAAAACACTTGTAGCAGACAATGATTATGACTACTGGCTGTGGAATGCGAGTAAATGAATATGAGCTATGTGGGAAGGGGTAGATTTGACCAAAACATTTTACTTGCTGTCTTTCAATATGCTCAATATATGATATACCAACTCTTTTCCTAATTTCTTCATGTCTTATTTTATCTAATTTAGATAAAAATCAAAGTAACCATTGTGGCTTTTCTCCGGCATCTATGCAATTGTGCAGTTTGTTGTGTTTTGCTGCCGCAACATGCTGTGACAAAATTAGTTTAAGTTTCTGATACCATACACTATACATTTCTAGCAATCAATGTTATTGCTATTTTAAATGTTCATTCAATGGTAAAACTACGGTGGGCCCAGCAAACTAGTAGGTGATTTGAGTGTTCGCGGAAATCTGCTCTAGATATTATGACACGGCACAGTATCATGACCAATATACTGACAGGTCACAGTATTACTGCTATCAAATGATGAAACGTGAAATTCACAAACTAATCTAATTTACTTCATGGGGTTCTTTACTACAGTGCGCTACATACACCACCAAAATGCAGCATTTCTACGATGTATTTCAGAAGCATATTAAAATAGAGCATCAATCAGTCATTAGAAACAAAACCAGTTCGAAAAAATGAGTACTTCAGGTAACGGAAACAGTTTGGTAATGTTTACATTTTGCCTCATTCATGACATTCATTCACATAGGCCTAATGTTGTGTTGCACTCGCAAAATGTGCCTAATGTTTACATTTTATTACATGTAACGTAACCAGTATTGTCTGTATTGTTATTTGCTGTAAATTTTGCGACTTATGCCTAATGTTTTGGTTGGCAACAGGTTGTTGCAACAGGTGCGTTTAAAAGCTAGAAACTGGAATTAATTATTAAAAACGCGAAGTCAGTATATTGAAAAGTGTGACATCCGGCACCCGCGTACTAGGAAAGAACCACACGTTATTATATTGTTATTCCTGTTATTATACACGTTTCATCTATCAAGACCAAGTTGTTATAATGGGATTTGACTGTAATATATATGTAATTCTGTATTTCCAGATTCACAACCACCACATCAGTAACAAGTATTAGACCGTACAGGAGTGTAAATGACCTATTGTTGAATAACCTCCCATGTTCTGGAGCAAATGGAGTCTTTTATATATATATATATATATCGAGACTTTCATGTTAAATGTTGAAAGGGTGTCAGAAATCATATATCAGTAATAATTTTCCAAATGCGGTAATGTTTATTTTTGTGATGTTTAAAAGCCTGTTTGTCTTCCTGTTATGTAAACCTAGTAGTCGTCATTACATTTGATTAGCATTTCTATATACACTTGACCAGATTGAGAAGCTACAGCAGTCATTAGAAACACTCTGTACTGCAACAGCGGCGGGGAACCATTTTGTGCCATGGTCCATTTGTAAATTCATAACATCACTCACAGGCCATACAAAATTATTAAGTGATTCACCGATAATGTGATAAATGCAACTGCTTGTATTTGGTGAGGCATGTATGTACGTGATTATTATGATTCACTTCATATACATTTGTGGTGTTATGGAACAAGACCCTAGATTTATTGAATTTTTCGCGCAGCCTCAGTTGACTCTGTGCGCCAAACCAGATGGTCCCGTGGGCCAGAGGTTCCCTACCCCCATTACAGAATACAATGGAATAATATAAAGAAATTTCCACAACCAGTCTGGCTCACTTTAGAGATGGCTGATCACTACTATATTCTTTAAGCAACATAATTAAGTTGCCTAAAACCTGTCAAAGATATGGATATATTTCTGCTTTTTTCCCCTCAAAATCCTGCTGGTTAGCAAGAAGTATTCAAACGAGTGGAGTGTTGTGTGATGGTTTACAGCTTGGCGGATATATCTTGACATAAATTTATTTTTTGTGTGAAATGAAATCTTTCTTAATATGAAGAGGAAATTTCCTAGGGAAAAGGTAAACAATTTCCCACTTTTTAAGAAATCTGTGCCATTTATTCAGAAATTCTAAGTAATGTGTGACATCACTCTACTAGTTCATTTCTATTTACAAAATGGCTGTCGTAACTATGCTGAAGTTGCAGTACACTTGTTACAGCTCAAGGAGCACATTGTTAACATTTTTGAAAGAAACAATGTTGAGACCCTGACTCTGGATGCTGTGGGCAACGTAGATGGGAAGCTAGTCCATCTCTCTGAGGACATAACAAACCAAGTTTAATTAGTATTTACAAAATGGCTGCAGTAACTATGCTGAACTTGTCTTCAGCCGATAATGATGCGCGATATACAGTTGCGAGTAGTGCTTATGGATGCACAGATATATTTGCAGCACCCAGAAGAACACCATTCTGTTCCCACCCAAAAAAAATGGTCTTCAATAAATCTTTCCCCATTTCTTGTCTTTAAATAATTACAAATAAGCATGACCTACCGCCTGATAAATATAGGCAAGGGAAATAATTAAAAAAATTAGAACAATGTTGTCTCCCCTCTTGGATATTTCATTTCACATCCTGGAAAAAAATGTGTTTTTCTCCTAGGACAGAGCTGAACAATCTGATGGTGAAAATATTACAGCAGAATCCCTTTACAAATTGGTACGTACTGATGAAATCTCATCAGTCACAGTTTTATTTATGCCAATGGTCTGACACATCCATCTTAGGCTGTATACAATTATATATATATATATATATATATATATATATATATATATATATATATATATATATATATATATATATATATATATATATATATATATATATATATATATATATATATAAAAGAATAAAGTAATTGGGGATTTTTGAAAAATATTGTTAAATAAAGAATTCTGAGTACATGTTGAAAAAAATAATACTAGCCTGTACAATGCACCAGAATCTGGCATGTCTGGTTTTCCATACACTACATTGTTATTTCTTGTTGGGATAGAAAAAATGCATACTCTTAATACGATTTTGTCATTATTTTCTGTAACTTTTGTTTGTTTGCATTCATTCTCAAACTCCCACCTGATCTATCTTGTAGTTGAAGAAAATGATCAAACAGCATAAGATTTATTCCCAGACGTAGGCACTAACCTAGAAAGTGGTGCAGAACACTCAGGAAATAATCCAGCAATGTCACAGGGTGCGGTTCAATTGTACCATAATGATAGAAATCAGAGGGAGCATAAGCTTGTCACTCTTGTTTCCCTATTTTAGACTGGAGTTTTATTTCCTCTTTCTGATTTATTCTATTTTTCTGGCATTCTTTGTCATGGGGAAATGTGTCCAGAGTTTTTGCACTTCCCAGATAATTTGTATTCAGTGTGACTGTTGGTTACTATACCATAAGTTGTGCAGTTTTCTACTCTGGGTGGACTTTGCCATGACTTTCTTGCACCCTGTAGATGAGCTGCGGATAAAAGGGTGGATTCTTTCCCAGTAGTCCAGACTTGGGATGGTCTTCAGCAGGCTTCATCACAGCTATTATGGGGTTCACCAACGAAAGTCTCAATCACCTTTGTCACCTATTGTGGCACTGTCAGTATTCTTTGCTAATTTATCAAGCCCCAGTAATACAGTGGTAGGATTGGATATCACAAGGAAAGAAAAAAAGATTACGAGGTCCAGATACATAAAACATTAGAAACAGAATAGAAATGTGGGACAGTTCTATTCATTTCTTGAATGTAACTTCATTTTTCTTGAAACATTATCCTGTACAGAACATTGATATTCAACTACTAGTTAATTTTGAGGTACCACTAATACATCAAATTGTATTACTAGTTCCATATAAATAACCAAATGGCCAGAGGGTGTCCGACAAAGTGGATGGTGCCGCAGTAACCTAATGAACAAATAGTAATGCAAAATGATGTAAAAAGGTTACTAAAACACTTACCTAGCCTATTAATAAAAATATATTTAAGAAAAAAAAAAAAAAAACATACAATAAAACTAAACAGGACAATTCTCAACGTATCGGCTCAAATTGAACCTTTTTCAAGAGACAAACAACAGAAAACGACAAAATAAAAAAATAAATAGATGTCTATATTTCATCAAGCCCTCGTCTCCATAATAGCGCAGGGATGGCAACGCATCTAGTCAAGGTGAAAATGCGTGCATTCATTATAAACAGACAGAAAGTGGGAAATTAGAGACACTATAGATGAGTGCAAGAATAATAAAAGAAAAAGATAAGAAAAATACCCCTTTTGTCACTATCAGACAGGCAGGTTTTAAGAACATAGTCACAACAGGCACGACTGAAGGGAACAGAGACAGATGGGGACGTGAGAAAATATTCATGTGACAACCTAGCAAGGCTTGGAAACAACGATCCTGATAACAATACTGTGAACAGAGAACCATGGTCAACTACGCCAACAAGAATGGCATATGACAATGATAGATGAGTAATGATGAGGTTGTGTGGTGGTGGGGTGAGTGGGTTTGGGGAAGGAAGGATAGAAGAAGAATCAACATTTGAAAACGCATGGAATGAATGTGAAACCAAATATAGACATAAACATATATATAAAACCAAACCTAAACATACATAGAAATGTAAACACACACCAAGAGTCAAGAAATAAACACATAACAAGATGGACACAGATGTGTGAAGGATACCCACACAAAATGCACAGGCATGTAAATGTATCCACACACAGGAAAGGGCTCACACCAGAATAGGTATACACATTGACACAGAATGGAGATACGTGCATTAACATAAAAAAGCGCTCACATAAATATACATATATATATGTATACACAAATATGAACATTCATGCACATAAACACTTTCTCGTATAAATAAGAACATGAACATTCATACACATAGAAACATATACATATATTAATGTAAATATAAACGTTCGTTCACATAAAGATAAAGCTATAACAACTGCATATGTAAATAATAACATGAACATTCATACACATAGAAACATATACATATATTAATGTATACATACAAATGTGTGGCCCAAAGTAATTGTGTGGATATATACAAATAACTACGAGGCGTGTTCAAATGAAAACGGGACTTGTTACACCACGCGTGATAGAGCGCACTGATATTGATGACATTTTGCACTAGTAATGAGTATCCAATAATTTACATACGGTCACGTGTTCATCTTCCCAGCATGCATATGTGCTGCAGAAGACTGTTAACAATATGGCGGGTGTGATTCCGAACCCGTCCAAAGTGAATCAGCGTGCTGTGATCCAGTTTCTTTCATTTGAAGGATGTCAAGCAGTAGACATTCATCGGAGAATGAAGGCAGCATATGGTGACAAATGTTTGTCGAGGACCAGAGTGATTGAGTGGGTGTATGTTTAAAGACGGACGTGAGTTAACGGCAGATCTTGCACGGCCAGGTCAGGCGCATATTGTTGTCAGGCGCAAAAATTGTGCAGGAAACATTGGCAAAGAAGAATTGGGAAGTTCTTCATCACCCAGCGATTCAACAGCGACGCAGACGTGAAGACAGCGGTGACCACATGGTTCAGAGAACAGCCACGCAACTTTTTCTCGGACGGCATTCGACGTCTACCTAAACAGTGGGATGCTTGCCTAAATGCATACGGAGATTTTTTCTGATGAACCCAGGTGCATTCTTATTCACAAGTGGTTGCTTTGTTCAATTCCGTTGAAAATATTAAATTGCGTATGATACTTTTTAAATAAATCCACAAGTCCCGTTTTCATTTGAACACGCCTCGTATATATGTGTGGGCACCCATCGAAGAGACAACTGCAATAAAAACGAGGAAATCAAAATCTAAATATGTAAATGATTTAACAATAACAAAATGGCAGAGTACAAAATAATCACATATTGACATACACAAACGAAAGAAGACATAAAGGAATTATATAGAAGAACGGCAAACACAAAAATAATAATTATTCACGAAAGTGTACAAAGACAAATAATCTCCACCTCTGTAAACTTCCTTGACATTTGTGTTTCCATAGGATCCACATCCCTTACCACTTCTATACATTATAAGCCTACGGCCTCTCATAGTTTTCTTCTTTATACATCATCTCACCCAAGGTCTTGTCGGCATGCCCTCCCTTTCTCTCAGCTGCTTCGTCTTCGTCGTCTCTGCCAAGACGATGTAGATTTTCAGGTTCAATCTCTTAAGATGCTGGATTTTTTCCGCCGTCGCTTATACCCTGATGATATTCTGTCATCAGCTTTACAACGTGTTCGTACTATTTCCCGCTCAGTGGCCCTCGTACCATCTATTAAACATACCTCTGATCGCCCAATACTGGCTATCACTTTTCATCCTCATAATATGCCGGCACTACGTATCCTATTACGACATTTCTCTATCCTCCAGTTAGATCCCATCTCCAGTCCTGCATTTCCCTCTCTTCCACTAGTCGCTTTTCGGAGGGACAGAAACCTTCGGGATCTCTTAGTTCATTCTCGTCTGCGCACTTCTGCAGGTCAACTAGGAACTGTCCCTTGTCATCGAAATTGTTTGACTTGCCCTTTTGTTATTCTCACTCCTATTTTACAGTTTCCTAAATCACACTTTGATATTCATGATTCTTTTTCATGTGTGTCCCGTAACTTAATATACTCTATCATATGTAAGCGTTGTGATATGAAGTATATTGGTGAGACTGGTAGACGTTTAGCTGATAGATTCGCCGAACATTTGAGAGATATCACGAATCATCGTGACTCCCCAGTGGCTAATCATTTTAACAGCCCGTCACATCATGGTAGCTCTGATGTCTCTGTAACCGGTTTGTTACGTTGTTATACCGGTGACCGGCAACGTCAGTCCTTGGAATATCGTCTCATTTGTCATATGGGAGTCTTGCAACCAAACGGAATGAACATTAATCACCGTTTTGTTTGAGTTACCCACCTTTTCTTTATACCCTCTACTCCCGTATTGCACTGATTCTTGTAATTATTTGTCTTTGTACACTTTCGTGAATAATTATTATTTTTGTGTTTGCCGTTCTTCTATATAATTCCTTTATGTCTTCTTTCGTTTGTGTATGTCAATATGTGATTATTTTGTACTCTGCCATTTTGTTATTGTTAAATCATTTACATATTTAGATTTTGATTTCCTCGTTTTTATTGCAGTTGTCTCTTCGATGGGTGCCCACACATATATAGTTATTTGTATATGCATTTCGTTTTACATGGTTCTATATATCCACACAATTACTTTGGGCCACACATTTGTATGTATACATATGCAGTTGTTATAGCATTATCTTTATGTGAACGAACGTTTATATTTACATTAATATATGTATATGTTTCTATGTGTATGAATGTTCATGTTATTATTTATACGAGAAAGTGTTTATGTGCATGAATGTTCATATTTGTGTATACATATATATATGTATATTTATGTGAGCGCTTTTTTATGTTAATGCACGTATCTCCATTCTGTGTCAATGTGTATACCTATTCTGGTGTGAGCCCTTTCCTGTGTGTGGATACATTTACATGCCTGTGCATTTTGTGTGAGTATCCTTCACACATCTGTGTCCATCTTGTTATGTGTTTATTTCTTGACTCTTGGTGTGTGTTTACATTTCTATGTATGTTTAGGTTTGGTTTTATATATATGTTTATGTCTATATTTGGTTTCACATTCATTCCATGCGTTTTCAAATGTTGATTCTTCTTCTATCCTTCCTTCCCCAAACCCACTCACCCCACCACCACACAACCTCATCATTACTCATCTATCATTGTCATATGCCATTCTTGTTGGCGTAGGTGACCATGGTTCTCTGTTCACAGTATTGTTATCAGGATCGTTGTTTCCAAGCCTTGCTAGGTTGTCACATTAATATTTTCTCACGTCCCCATCTGTCTCTGTTCCCTTCAGTCGTGCCTGTTGTGACTATGTTCTTAAAACCTGCCTGTCTGATAGAGTGACAAAAGGGGTATTTTTCTTATCTTTTTCTTTTATTATTCTTGCACTCATCTATAGTGTCTCTAATTTCCCACTTTCGGTCTGTTTATAATGAATGCACGCATTTTCACCTTGACTAGATGCGTTGCCATCCCTGCGCTATTATGGAGACGAGGGCTTGATGAAATATAGACATCTATTTATTTTTTTATTTTGTCGTTTTCTGTTGTTTGTCTCTTGAAAAAGGTTCAATTTGAGCCGATACGTTGAGAATTGTCCTGTTTAGTTTTATTGTATGTTTTTTTTTTTTTTTTCTTAAATATATTTTTATTAATAGGCTAGGTAAGTGTTTTAGTAACCTTTTTACATCATTTTGCATTACTATTACTAGTTCCATGTGGATGATCAGTGTTCAGACCATGAACTTTTGACGAATTATGTTTGTTGGCACGTTCACTGTCAATTATGCTACCAAGCTGGCATTTTTCTTGACCAAAAACCCTTTAGATGTACTGTCTTCCATCTCTGTATTAACTTGGCGCCAGGGGTTACTTCCAACAGTAAGACAAAAAGATTATGAATACAGCTGAAGGAATGCCAGATGCAACTGAAAGCAGGATCTGAAGACAGATGAAGTCAAGCTTATTTATCTTCTCTTTCGTGGTTTAATGTCTACAACACTTGTGTTGTCAGAACCTGAAATGGGAACACAGAATAGAAACACTGTCACCTGATATGCATGTTATAAAAGGTGTTTCAGGGTGTTGTTGGCTGTCCCATCCCATATGATGATCAGTGATCCAGAAGACAGATGTGTCAGGACAAAAGATTACAAATATTGTAGCTAAGCTGTAAACCATGTCACAGCACATTCTGTTCACTGAATTACATTCTACTAATCTGCAGGAGTTTCAGAATGAAGATGTCTACGCTGCAAGTCTGGTCTTACCAGGTATCTGATATAAAGCATTCCTAGCAGACTGAACCACAGAATTTCCTAATGGTGTCATAAAAAAACACTGCAACCAAATAATGCTGAGTTGATAGCTACATCTCAAATAGAATATGATACCAATTAAAAAATTTTTTTTAGACTGATAGATGCCATTAACCAATATTTTTTTTCTCAAAATCTTCCATCATTTTCATTGTTTGATATGTTATACAATGCTGTAGTTGAGTTGCTATTGGAAACAGAATGCATGTTTCATAAAACTGTGAAACTCTTATTTACACGAACAACTGTATTCAACAGCTTAACAGTAAACCCATTTTTTTTCTATACATTTTATAATTTGTGAAGTGTAAACTGAAATAATTCTGTCAGGGAAAAGATGAAAATGCAATCTTTTTACAGGATGATAATCAAATGTTTACTTTTATGTTGTAAAATGTTGAACATTTTAAGAAGTGCCACAGCTGTTGGACTGGACATTTGTCTTTGAAAAGTTGAAAAAGAACTGAAGAAATGAGATCAAATGATGACAGTATTGATGTTCCGAATGCTTCTAATGTTGCCATCAAGGTCCAGATTATCACGCTTGTTACATTACATAGTTATGACCAATAAACTAGTTTGCTATACAGTGTGTCGTTTTAAACTTAATTGATGCATATTTTATAACAAATCATAAATTCAATCTCATTTATCATCATCATCATCATGTGACATATTCTTTCCAGAACGTAGTATTCTTTCTAAATCTTCTGAACACCTCACGATCTTGAACTAGTTGATCTGCCTCCGCAAGCGACATGTTTAAAGTCACGTGTCATTTGTCCATCGTCATCTTGTGCTGCCTCTTCCTCTGTGGCCCTTTACATTGCCTTCTGCTGTTAATCTTTCCATGCTGTTATGTCTCTTTAGATACTAAAAAAAATAATTAGCTTTCTTATAATGTTATTTAGGAGTCAGCCCTTTTCAACATTTAATGATTGTAATACTTCTTTGTTTGTCTTTTTTGCTGTCCATGGTATATGCAACATTTTTCTGTAGTATCTCAATTCAAAGGTGGAAATGTTCATTGCAACTGTTTTATTTGAATTCCAAGCCTCACAGCCGTATATTGCCACAGGGAATACACATGTTCTTATCACAAACAGTTTTACTTTGCTACTAATACCGTGCCAGAGATTTGTGCTTTTGGACAAGCTTTAAAAATTGCCATCTTTCTAATTTCTACTACACAGTCCCCTCAACTATTTATGTTTGTAACCTAATATTCGAAATTTGATATGTCTTTCAGTTCTAAGGTATCATTATTTTTGGTTGAGATTGTACTTTATCTGTTGTCATAATTTTCTCCATATTTAGGTACAGAAGATTTTGAGCTTCTGTGTATTTTTTGTTGACAGAATCATTTGTTTTAGATCTTTGTGTGTTGTTAAGAGGACTGTATTGTCTGCGTATCTGATTTCTGCTGACCTCCGATGGTTAGAGGTTGAAAATGAGTGTGTCTATCTTTCAGTAACATATACGCAGAAAACATAATGAGAAATGTAAATAGGTACGGGGATAATATGCATACCTGTCTAACTCCTTTCTGTACGCTAAACCACTCTGTGTTTCCATCTACTTTTACTGCTGCTTCTTGTGATTGATACAGCATTGCGATCATGAGTGAGATGTTTATGAAAACCGATATCGCTCATAATTTTCCCAATTTGGTGATGTACACAATCACAAGCCTTGCATGCGCGCAAATGGTCATTGAATTCTCTACCTCTATTATCATTCATTTGAACATATGATCCCTGGTGCCTCTGCCTGATCTGAAAACAGCATGTGCTGCATGAACCTCTATTTCTGTTTTATTTTGCATTCTCTTCACTATGATATAAAGTAATATTTTACTCGCTTGTCTCATCAGAGCTATAGTTCTATAATTGGCGCATAATTTAAATTGCCTTTTTTTGGTAGAGGGATATATTTTGATCTCTTCCGGTCCTTTGGCCATGTGTGTTGTCCAGATCTTGCAACATAGACTAGTATATATGAACGCTTTCCTCACCTGCCTGGGTCATTTCTATTGTTAATTCATTGCAGCCTGGGGTTTACCTTTTAAAAAAATGTTTATGGCATTTCTGACTTCCTCTTTTGTTGAGTATGGTTCTCGGTACATCTCTTGACAGTACTCTTTCATCTGTGTAGGATGTCCTTCTGCTCAGTTTATGTGTTACTCTTCTTGTCTGTTATACTCGTCTCTTATAGCAGAAAAACATATCCTTGCTTTTCCCTTGATTATGTATTGTGTGTTCTCTATATGAATTCTAATGCTCTTTCTACCATCTTCATGATTTTTTCTGAAATATATGCTTGATTTTATAATCACCTTTTTGCCGCTGTGTTTTTGTGCGCCTGCAATGTAAATATCTCTCGCTTTATTTGTGAGTTCTATCAGCATGTTTTCTTGTTCTTCCATTATGGCTGCAAATCTGTTCTTAATTTCTGTGTTGTATTCTGCTGGTATTTTTAATACATCGTATCGAGTTGTGTTATTTTTTTTGGCTGATTTGTTTTAATTTAAACTTCGATATGAGCATTTCATGATCTGAGTTGCAGTCAGCTCCAGATAGAGTTTTGCTCGAGTCCTCCATCCCTGTTGTATTAAAATGTAGTCTATTTGGTTTATCTTTACTCCGCCTGGTGATTTCCATGTGAATAGTCTAGAATGCTGTTTGAAGAAAGTATTTCTGATGGCAAAATTATATTCTGCTCAGAAAGCATTTTGGCGATCTCCCTGTTCATTTCTATCTCCTAACCCATACTACCTCACGAAAGAACTTCAAAAGGTGAGTACCATTACGATTTTTTAAATTTTGCCATGTCTAATAATTGGGTTGCAGATGCGCCTCTCTGCCTGGTATCTCAGACTTCAGGCCTATGGTCCTGTTCGATATTTGGTTGACTCAACTAATCTTTTCCAACCTCTGTTGGCTGGACTAAGTCCCATCTCCACTTCAAGGAGTTGGCCTCGATGGGGGAAACCACATACTTCTGCTGGTTCTCAATTGTAGCAGTACAATGGCCATACTAGATTTTAGCAGGATGTACAGGTAGTCAAGAGAATGGAAATGCATTGTGTTGCTATTTTATCTGCGCCAATGACCTGACACATCTGTCTTTGACTTACATCCTTCTGATCTACAGAAGTTTTAGAACGAACACAGAAGAATAGTGTATGATGTTCAGTAAACATGCATGATAAATTTGTCTATCAAACCTAATGACTGGATACAAGGGAAAGAATGACTACATATTTTTGATGTCCAGTTTTCAGATAATCCAACTTCATGATAGATATTGTGTGGGGGAGGGTAAAGAGAAAATATGTCTTGTGTGTCGCAGCACACCTCTTAAAAGAGTGCAGTGCACGTAATTTGGCAATTTTAAGCACCACATAAAATTAATTCCATTGCACTCACTAGTTAGTAGCTATCTAATCCACAAACACAACACAGGTAACATGCTATAGGTCTTCGGATGGTTCAACCATTCATGATTGTTAGGGTTTGTGTATTTATTCTCATGTTTGAAAGTTTATTTCATTATGTGTGACAGTCTATAGCCTCTACATTGTTCTTAAAAATCCTGCTCAGCGGGTAGCCTGCAGATCTGGATACAATATTCATGTTTTACATAATAGTTGCTACATCTGCATGTCAGACTTCAACATGGTATAGTTGGGCGACTAACAAAAAGGGTAGGCAATCTATATACGCCTACTTGGTCACCTCTTACATGCATTGCGGGCAAGCGTTACTACTCTTTACTCCCCATTTGAGCACATAAATTACATTGTTCATTACAATAGCCTTCAATTTTAGTATGGACATGGTGGAGCCAACACTTTCAGATCACTGATTGGGATCATAGGGTCTACACTTATGAATAATGAATGTCTATTCTCTTAATATCTTCTTCCTCGTTCTCTTGTCAGTCATATGGTCGCTTTAACCTTTAGCAAGCCAGATTAAAAAATGCGAAACGTATCCCTGCCACCGGATTCTTTTTTGAAAATTTGCATTATTGATGGTGACTGTTTTAAAAATGTGATAATTTTTTGGTTGTTAGAGATATTTAAATAATATTTGCACATATAAATAAAGAATTGAATTATGCATATATTGGTGTAATTTATGTACGTGTGTGTGTGATACCAGACGTATGAGAAAGTGGTAAAGACGTTTTTCACAAAAAACATATATTTTATAACAAATAAAGAGGGAAAAAATAAGAAAAAAAAATAACTTACCTTACATATCGAATTCCTTGGCAACACTGTAAACTAAATCACGCAAATCTGTTGTATTTATGTTCTTTCTCTGCGAAATTATCAAAATATAGCCGGGGGAACTGTATAAAACATGTAGATTTGCAGTAAAATCGTTCTTTGAGCTTAGGCCTAGAGTTATTTTTTCTGCCACTTCAAAATATTCGATATCAAACGTACAAGTCCCCAAACCAACACGGCATTCTGTATATTCACTGCTGTGAAACTAAATAACTTAATAATCCATGATTCAAGCCACGATTCAATGTTATTTTATTCGAAATACGATGAAATAAAGGTCTATAAAACCGATCCATCATCATGGCATCGTACCGGTGTACAGATGTGGTCAGATTAATTGCTCTTAAACTTTTACGAATAGCTAGCCATTTTAAAAAACGATCATGTCGGAAGTGGGGGCTGTACCGGCTTCGATTGCGCATGTCCCCAGCTATGTGCACGGACTGTGGTACGTGTAAATCTCACGATATTATCGTTGGGTGGGCCGGACCGCCAAAAGCGCGTGCAGCCATTTTGTTTCTCTGAGGCTGCGATTGATATAGGCTCGGTGAAGGTTAATAAACTGTACTATGGTCACCAGTATCAAGACATGTCTGTAGTGCTGTTTAAGATGACTAAAGTTTTCTTATTGTCATCTGATACAGTGGTCAGTTCTGTAGAATATGTTATACAGCTTGTTCACATATGTACATATTGGTCACACCTAAACCTCCTATACACAAATTGTGTGAATCTGTTGCGACTCAATTCTCTAAAATTTATTTGCCGTTTTCTTTCCCTTTTTAAAGATAATAATCTGTATCACCGTTTTGGTTGCACTGTAAATTTCAGTCACTTTTTTTAATAGCTTCACACTGCACTTTGAAGTTTATAGAATTAACACTAGTGTCTATTGAATTGTATAAGTATGTATGCCTCATTGACAAAGCTGATTTTTTTTTAGTGTGAATTACTTGCTTTCTAGAAAGCTGTATACGGCAGAAGTAGCTGGAAATTGTATGTGCATATATTCTTTCCGGAATCAATTAAACAAAACGTTTCTGGGGACGTTGATCTCTCGACACCTGCTGTAATTCTCAGTCTTAAGTTTTCATGTCAACTTTTATATGATTGATCTATGCTGCATTTCCATATCAACTATTCTTCTTCTTCTGTGTTCGTTCTCAAACTCCTGCATATTTGTAGGATGTAGTCCCGAGAACAGAATGCGTTGTGTCATGGTTTACAGCATTGCTGCGACATCTGCGTCTTTTAGCCAGACACATCCGACTTCAGTAATGGCTTTGGGTCACTGACCCTATATGACAGGGCTATTCAATTGGTGGTCCGCGGATCATTGCTAAAACAGTCAAATGAAGTTATAAAAAAACTAAATATATAAAATCATTCAATGTTTTTTTTATAAATCTGACCCGTGATGATCCCTATTTTCTACATTTTGACCCCAGAGTAAATATAGTTGAATAGCCCTGCTATATGGAATGGGACAGCCAACTCCATCTCATAACCCCCGTAGTCGCCTTTTACGACATGCGTGGAATGTAAACAATGTTGCTATTCTTTGTTCCCCTATCAGGCCCTGGCAACACACGGGCGATATCAACTATTGATATATTAGTTTCTTTAAAGATTAAATTTGTAATTCTAATAACAGCAACATACTATTTTAACCAGGGAATATCTGTTTTTTAAGTCATCCATTGACATCACTATATTTTAATTTTACAAAAACAAAGTAGTAGGTCTAAAGATGGTTGTAATCCTGGCATACCACAGCAAACTGAATTCTTTCTGTTTATTGTTTAACTTCTGCCATTTCAGCAGGATATAGTGCGGAAAATGGCATTTCTTGTAGCAAACCTGTCAGACAGATATATCAAACATACCAGTCTTTTGTACATAATGGCACTGTTAGGTTGCAGTTTGTCTTAGCCATGGTATAAGTTCAAACACAACTGCTGTGCATCTGGACCATATTTATATTGCCTAGAAATTCACTCCAATCAAAACAAAGTGCAGGGATGATAGATACGCCCTGAATAGAATATGCTACCACCTCCAAAGACAGATGTGTCGAGCTATCGGAGCAAATAAAATGGAGACATTTCCATTCTATGGAGATCCAGTGGGAGTTTGAGAATGAGAAGAATATGTTACAGTGTTTATTTCCAGCTCATTCTCACACTCCCACTTGTTTTCTTTTATAGCAGGACAATGGTCGTGCTAGACTTCCAACAGGATGTAGTCCAGAGAACGGAAAATGTGCAGTGTCATCATTTTATTTGCGACAATGTTCAGACACATCTGAGTTGGCAAAAACTTTTTCTAACCAGTTTTCTAAACATGGTATCTAACTCGATCATCATTAGTTGTCTCTTGTAAGTAACTTTCTTGTGGTGTCAATATTCCTTAGCATCTCATTAGTTTTCTAACAGTTCATTGGTTTCTCAACATTCTGTAGAACCACATCTCCGTGACATCTACTACTGCATTTGTTCTCAACCTCCTCCTACAGATAAGTAGGATGTATTTATGTCAATGTAATTCAGTGAAATTGTTTACAGCTTAGATGCTATATCTCTGTCTTTCAACATACTTCTGACTTCAGCATGGCTTCTGGGCCCTTTACAGGATGGGACATTCATTCATTTGTGAGGACCACCCTGATCTGGTACTGGTGACACTAGCCAGCAGTGGCCAGTTCTAAGCTGAAAGATGATGGTCTGTTGTTGCCTATGAAGTTGGTGTGTGGGGTTTGGTTTCGAGTGAATATCCATATCTTTCTTCCACTGTGATGTATAAAGGTTGCAGGTTAGTGTTTTGGTCTCACTGTATGGAAGAGGATAATTGAATTGTTCCATTTTTGCCTCCTGCTTTTGCCAGGGCATCAGCTCTCTCATTCCAGGGATACCACAATGACAGTGTTGCTATTCTTTGCTCCCCCTTTCATGACCATCAACACTGGTATTTGTGGCATCTAGTTTCGTACTTGTACATTCATTTCATGAATGGCGACTTTTACTGTTCTGTTCAATTCTGTATTTATTATCTACTGTTACGTGTGGTCAATATTTGGAAAGTAAATTAAGTTCATGCCACCATTCAATTTAATTCAACATATTTTTGAAAGAAACAGATCAAGCATCAATAGCAAAATGTTACTGTATTTCTGTTTTGTTTTCTATTGAAATTTTATTTTACATAATCTCCATCTAGAATTTAATACAAGATTGTTGAGTTCATACGGATGACTTGTCAGACCAAATTCAACAATTGTCTGGTGTACAGCTTTTATTCAATTTGTGATGGCAGAATGTCTACAGATAGAGCAGCCATTCATCATTTCTTTTTCTTCTTCAGCGTTCATTCTCAAACTCCCGCTGGATCTCCTTTGTAGCAGGACCATGGTCCCACTAGATTTCGAGCAGGATGTAGTCCAGAGAATGGAAATGCGTTGTGTCGCCGTTTTATTTGCACCAATGGCTCGACACATCCGTCTTCGGCAGAATACATCATTTAGAGCTAAAAATTATATGTTATGACAGATCATATGGTCATCATTCAGAACTAAAAACGTATCTCATATTTTCTTTTATTTATATTAAGCTGATGTTGAAAGTAGAGTATTTTCTAATTAAATCTGAAAAATCCTTGGTACTAGGAGACAAGAATGCTTATGATTTAAAGGGGGTGAGAGAAGTTTTAATATGCAATATTGTTGCATGAAATCCACATCCACAAAGATTAAATAATCAAAAGATGTTTTTAGAAACAGAGACTTGATAATCCATGATTTTTATCCAAGATGCTGGTTAACTGCTTTCCCCTGTGTGTAATGTTTCAGCCATGAACAGCTTTCCAAGACTTTGAGCAGCAAACTCACACACTTGCTTGCAGTAATTGTCCATCTGGCCAGCTACTAGGGTACAATCCAGACGCTGAGGTGTGGGCAGTGGCTTAAACAACTTATTGATATCTTCCTCCGGAACTGGTGGTTCTCCCCTCATTTTTCTTTGGGCATTCTCTTGTTCCTGAAATTATTACATCAAGACACATTTTATTTTATACCACAGATATGAATTGATGAATAGAATGAGTTGTATAATGGTTTACGACTTGGCTGTGATAACTTTGACTTTAGTTCTGATGCATCCAGATTCAGCATCAATTTGATGAAACTCAAAATCTAAATCTCCTCCCTGGTCACATATTAAAACATGAATGGCAGGTCAGTGTTGCCATATCTTAATATTTAAACCTTATTTAATAGGATAACCTTTGATAGAAGTCTCCCATTCAACAAACACATCACAAATATGATTCAGAAGACTAAAAGAGGGATCAGTTAAGACTATCAAGGTTATGGCGACCTTCAACATGCAGCAATGGATAATGTTTCTGCTTCTACAAGTGATGGTGCCATCTGTCGTAGATTATGGCCTCTGCCTACTAACACTGTCACAGACACAAGTCAATAGATCGGAAAAAGTACAAAATGACGCAATGAGAGTGGTACTGGGGTGTACACCCATCTCTGCAATGAGATTTCTGTTTGATTTCCCCAATATTAGAGTGTGACATAAGGTAGCACAGGTTAGGTCGTACCTTAAAGTAACAGAATACAACCACCACCCATTACACAAACATCTAGATGAGTCAAAGGGAAAATGAATCAAGCATAGCAGGTCATGGATGTCTGAGGCCACACTGCGAAGAGTATGTGAATTTGAAGAAATATGAACACTGCGAAGAGTATGTGAATTTGAAGAAATAGGAACGGGCAGTGAATGGATGGAGGTAGAAACTGAGAAGAAATCACAGATTAAAGTAGATAAATAGATAACGCATGACGAAAATAGACGGGCGTCAGGGCCCAGTGCATGAATTTGTCCCAATACAGTGCAAGAACAATAAAAGTGGTTGGGCTTTTATTGAGCATAAGGATGGAGTTACAGCGGCACTTAATTGGTTAATAACTGATACATCAACACACTCGGTAAAACAGACTCTCAAAGCATGCTGTGCAAGAAACGTTCATGCTGAGAGAAAAATGGTGGGATTTATTGAATAACTCAATTGCCCAGAGCATTACATGGATATACTGCCCTGGTCATGCTGGGGTCAGGGGAAATGAGAGAGCCGACTTATTGGCAGGCAATGTAGCGATAGACTGCACAATGCTGAAAAGAGATATGGCAGCATGATTGATGATATGTACCTCAAAGAAGCATGGATACAAGTATATACAGACGGATCAGCAACTAGAGCATAGAAGAATGGAGGTGCTGGCGTGTACATCAAATATCCAGAAAAAGAAAATGAATCCACATGTTGACCAACTGGAATATTCTGCTCCAACTACTATGCAGAAGTACAGGCTTTAAACATTTCTGCAGAAATAATTAAAAACACAAGCCAATGTCAACAGGTGGTATTTCTTACTGGTGCTATCTGTCCTGCAAGCCTTTGAGAGTGATAAACTGTCAGGCTTGAAGGAAGCCATACGAGAAGTGAGCATCCAAAGAAGGGTAATACTACAGTGGATACCATCCCACTGTGGCATACCAGGAAATGAAGCGGCAGATACGCTGGCAATAGATGGAGCAACACAGGAACAAAAAGACCAAGAAATCACCTACCCAGAAAAGAGGACCCTCATCAAAACCATAAGGAAAGTCGACCACCCAAAAGACAATTATCACTATTTCGACAGAGCAGGATATTATATTCCGCCAAAAAGCAGGACACAACAGATTAAACAGTCACTTAAATAGACTAAGACTGGTCCCATCACCTCTGTGCTCTTGTGGGCAGGCCAGCACTGGCCTACAGAGATGGATATCCATAGAAAGATGTATGGGAGCACTGAGGAGCTTTCTAATATAGCAGGATTTATTAAGAAAACCATACTTGCTGTGTAGACATGTCAAACTGCGAACGAGAAGATCAAGGCAATAATAAATTCATGTCAAAATGAAGATCTCAATGAGGCTGAGAACGTACACATACAGAGAATGTCAGAAATGGGAGTATCTAGAGAGGAGGGAAGGAAAAGTACATTTTTTGGAAGGTTCTGTTGATACACGCAATCCACACCTGACCGGGAGTCTATATACACTGGGATGGCTGCTGGAACGGAGGGCGGAGCACTTCACGTGCTGCGAAGCTAGTTTCTAATGTAGAATCTAGAAAAAGTTCAAAGAGGGAAATAGACAGCATCTGTGTTTGTACTAGAAGATGACCAGCAGGTATTCCAATCACAGTGACTCCTTCTGTAAATAGAACCATCAGTCTCTGAAGGGAATATTTATAGAGTATTTATGTGACACGGTTTGTTGGATTTATTGAGGACACCTGCGGGTATGCTAAAAAATCTGTAGTGGTATCTATTATCCAGTTCTTGATCTTCTACTTCTTTCTGTCCTCATGTACCTTTCGGTGTGAGGGGAGAGTGAGTGTATGGTCTTTTGCCCTTCTATTTGCCTCTTCTGCTGTTATATTTCCGAGTGTCTCTAATACACTATCTATCCACCTTTTACGAGGGCGTCCAATAGGTCGACTGTTTTCGTATCGTTTGTTAAGTGTTTTTTGGATAATACTTTGCTCTTTCTGTCTGGTTATGTGGCTGTACCATTTAACTTATTGTTTCTGGATGTATTCTATTGTTGACTTGATCCCTAATTGTTTCCTTAGTGCTTCATTCCTAATTTTGTCTCTCAAGCTAACTCCAATCATACGTCTCACACATTTCATTTCAGTGGTGTTAATCTTATGTATTGTTCTAGAATCTAATGTCCAAGTTTGACACTGATAACACAATGTTGGTAAGAAAATGGTGTTGAAAAGCGCTTTCTTTGTTTCTAGTGTAGTTCTTGATCAGATCTAAGAATTTGCTCAGATCTAAGAATTTGCTGTCACTTATAATGGTCAGATATGTAGATTTAATGCTGATGCACCCAAAATAAAAGTTGACTGGGGACATTAACACTTTGCTCACTAGCAATCCACAGCGTACATATCCGCCATTATGAGGGCGCATGCACTTTAATAATCCGTATAAAATCGATCTAGCGCGAGAAAGCCATAAAACTTTCTTTGTGTTGTAATGACTGTTTGCGCTTTCTGATTTGCATTAATTTCTATCATACGATATTTATATTGGTATTCCACAAATGCCACCATTTTTACACAATATAATTTCCCAGAAACACTATATTTAGTCACATTATTGCAATGGGTATTCCCATTTTTCTTATCTATCATAGCGCTTTCGACTATCGTCGAAATTGGTCAGCATGGTTCTGTAAAGGAAATTAGACTATCGTCAAAATTAATCAGGAAAGTGTT
Organism: Meghimatium bilineatum; assembly: GCA_034231615.1. NCBI lineage: Eukaryota > Metazoa > Mollusca > Gastropoda > Stylommatophora > Philomycidae > Meghimatium > Meghimatium bilineatum. The sequence continues at coordinate 16,612,367 of CM067316.1, read as the reverse complement.
AAAGAAGCTTGTGGTATACAGCAGCCTTGATCTGATAAATCTCTGATCCAGCGCCAGTCTGGTGGGTACCAGGGGTGATCAGTGTTAAAATTATCTCCCATGTCCTATCACACTGCTTCAGTTTGTGAAACCTTCAGCATGAAATTGTGAGAAAGAGGAATTCCTGGATAGTGGGATGTGATAAGATAGTTTTTGGATCGAGTTAGGATTTGGGCATTCTAGTTTGAGAATGCAATTGACATATGAGACTGTTGGGTAGATTTGTCCAGCCCATGGACTCTTTAGGGTTTGACCAATCCAAGGCCAGGAGAACACCAGGGGGCTGGATCAGGAAGAGGGCATAAAACTGAGATGAAACTATATTTTAGGGATATTACACCACAGAGAGATAAGAGAGAATACAGAGAGAGATCGTAGCCACTAGAATGAATTAGATATCAGTTAGAGTGACATGATGAACCGATATGACAGAATAGCCAAATTACATACATACACAGAGAACAACTAGAAGTACTTAGTATCGGAAGTTAGATATCAGATCTAGAGTAGAATTAGTACAAGTGGTGTAGCTAGGAGTAGAGTTGGTATACATGGGTTGTGCTAATCAAATAACATTTTGAGTGTTGGATAAGACTTTCTTGTGAATATTCAGCTATGACTAGATAGTTAATGAGAGAGTTGCCTAAGAACATTTTTATATACTTAAATTGCTATAACCAGCCGCTCTCACTTGGAAAAGACCAGGAACTTCGTCTTGGCAACTAGACTGAACTCGAAATACCAACAAAATCCTGAATGCAGAAGAATAACAAGCCATTCAATAATCTGTGTATAGTCCAAGAGTTTTATCCTTAGAGTTTGCATGCCTTAGTTCAGAGATTATACGGTAGGAAGGAAACAGAGCCCCATAGAAACCAGTCTTATACATACCCGTTTGGAAATGTACTGCTGTTTCATCTGCTGCTGTTTGAAGTTGTTCCTTTGGAAGTTAAGATACTTGTTTGTATCAATAGCAACATCATCAACACATTCCATTAGCTGGCGTAAATTCTTCTCCAACATAGAACTATGAACACAAAAAATACAAATTAATTGAAGTTAGTCAAATACTATTGTATTTCATATTTACAATTTTATTAAACTACTGTTGGCTAGCACATTTAACAATGAGTGGTTAAGCCATTTGATTTGGGCTCAAGAGGTGGCAGGTTCAAAACTTGCTCGCAACATTTTTTTTCACTGTTTTGAAACTTGCACTGGGATCTCTCTCATAGGACAATATTACTAGATTTTCAGCAGGTTGTAGCACAATGAATGGAAATGTGTTATGTTACCATTTAATTTGCACAATGGCTCGATACATCCGACTTCGGTGGCCGCAATATTTTGCAAGTGAATTTTTTTCAGAGATCATTGGAGGCTATATGAGTGGTACTCTCAATAGGCAATGTGCTGCTATGTTGAGAGGGACAGAGTACATATTGGATAACTGAGTACAAACAAGCAATCCTCTATGCATTTTTGAACAGAGAATAGAATGCACATTATCACTTTGCAAATTTACTGAGATGAAATAACTCCATTATCTGTGAACAGGTACCTCTTGACAGGCCATAGTCTTTCAGACAAAAGCACAGGTTTTTTTCAGTTGTATAACTGAAGTGGCACAAGGATTCATGTAAGATTGTCTTGAAGGCATGGTTGTGTAAGGGAGGTTTATGGATGCAGGTTTAGTCCCTGAAGGGAGGCATTTCAGTGTGCCAGTATTCCCAGATTACCACATCCTGACATGAGCAAAGCACATTTATGGGAAAATTACATCATCATTCTTCTGTCGGGTGTATTGACCCATCCACAGTTATGCCACATCCAACATTCCCTGTCACCTAGGAGTCTGTCATAAAATGTTCGCTGGCCTGCATCTTCTCGTTGTGCATGGGATTATTTTATAAACGACATCTCATGGTAAGAAACTGATACAAGATGTTACAAAGTGTTTTTTTTTTACAGGTGACAGATTGTCAGCTTATCTCCCAACTTTCCATAGTCGCCTCCCTACCACATGCCTGGAAAGAAGACAATGACCCTATTCTTTGCACCCTGAACTAGAAGTCCAGGCGTTTGTTGTTACACAGGTTTCTGACTGTTGAGATATCAGTGCTTTCCTGATAGATCTTGGTTGTCCAAGAAGCACTCTACTCCTCTCCATCACGAAGCTGGACTGGGTGTATTAGCTGTGTCTAAAATATCAACAGTAGTTGAATAGCAATGCTGGGTACATGATACACTTCACATATTTATTTTTATTATTCAGAGGTAAATAAAGTGCTGCTTTGGTTTAATAGTAGCTGTCCGTTATCTTGTTTTCACACAAATTACAGGTTAGCAATGTCATTGTTTACTGCTTAACTGAGATATCTGCGTCTGTGTGCCAGGGTCCAAAGAATAGCAACACTATTTACCTGCAATGCATGTCCTAAGAGGCAAGAAAGAAGGTTCAGAAGTGGAGTTGGCTGACCCATCCCATATAGGGTCAAAGAAGCAGAAGTTAGATATGTCAGGCAGATACCACAGATAAGCAATAAACCATGACGCAGTTCATTCTCCTGGCTACTTCCGGTTAATATCCAGTTTGAGAATGAACGCAAAAGAAGAGTAAATTTGACCATACCCAAACGTTCTTAGTTGCCTCTTAAGATTATTTATTGTTTTATCGCTTCTACCTCGAATAATATGAAAATATTGAACAGTTTCAACTTAAAAAATCAACAGTTCCTATGCCCCCCCTCCCCTTTCAATTAATCTTAGAAAATGAGTCACACCGACCTTGTGCCAAGATCCAGAGCAGAAAACTGTTGTTCTTTCCTAGTTTTGTCTGACAGCTCACAGAGCAATGCATTGACTAGATGAGAATTTCTCAGAACAATTGGAATCTCTTCAAACATGGTGTCAAAGTTGATGGCATGCTTCGTCATGTTCTCTGGTGTGAAGTCATTTTCTTTGTAGAATTTCATCATTGCTGGTGTCAGACGGTAGGCCTTCAATGACAGAAATCCCTGTGTTGTACGCAGTGGATCTAAAAATGTATAATATATGTTAAAATTAAATATTTACCCAACAACATTTGACATATGTTGTTCTTACTGTAAACAAAAAAGTCTCAATATTGCATATTTCCTGCTAAAGGTAGTAAACCTTCACATGGAAATTCACCACTAAAAAATTATCATGGTTCGGACATGTATGCAGGCATGATTCCTTGTCAAAAACAATACTGCAGGGAACTGTCGAAGGGGGAAGAAGCAGAGAAGGACAAATAAAGGCATGGACCGACAACATCAAGGAATGGACAGGACAAGATATTTCCACGCTCATCTGCATCGCTGAGGATAGAATTCGCTGGAGGGCTCTTTGTGCTGAAGCATCCAATGTGGTACGCCTAAGACCCTGAAGTGTTACGGGTTTATTGATATTGATGATTCACTGCTCAAACATCTTCAGATTTGCTCTGTGAGAAGAATATTAGAGGGAACATTGGTAGTGAGTCTATTTTTATTCATTCTAAGTATATGCTTGATATAAGTTCATTAAAAAAAAATATTGTAGATAAATAATGTAGTTTGATATAGATGTATTAGCAATGTCTACAATTCAACAATTGTTGAATATAAATATCCTATACAGGATATTCAACTCCAATATGATATCTGTGTTGACATAAGATTGCGAATGTTGGAAAATGACAACAGTACTGGTGAAGAAATTGAATTCATTTGAAAATACATATCTTAGAAAACTCTTACCAATGAATATTCGTTGGGAAGAATTCAAGTCAAACAAGCAAGTAAAAGAAGACAGCAATATGTTTCTAGAACAATAAGAAGAAACTGATGGACTTATATCAGACATACTTAGAATAAATTAAAACAGACTGCCACTGCAAAACAACCATCGAAGATAGTGTGACTATGGGTCTCAACAGCATGCAAGAATTACACAAAGTAGCATCATGAAGCTCGAACTGGAGAGCTTTGGTTTCTCCCATGCCCCGTATTCAGCGCTGAAGGAACACAGAGATAGATAGATAAATACAAAATATTACTTTCTTCATTAGTGCACACAATTTTCTATATTCTCACAAACCCAATAGTACTTACCATAGATGAGGACAACAGATTCCTCTATAGAGTGCTGATAATTGAACTGTGAATCTATGAGAGCTCGATTGATGAAGGACCCAAAATATGTGCTCTGGTACCAGCCGACATGCAAGTGGTCGACATTGACATGACGCAGGTTTCTCATCATCTCCATCTGATACTGAACAGAAACTAAAAATAGACAAAATAAAATGTACCGGTAAATTGGTAAACAAAAACATTTCAAAGTTGTACTCGTCATTGTGGTGAACTTCATTCTTAAACTTCTGCATTTTAGCAGGACGTTGAAAGGAGAATAGAATGTGTTGTCGTGGTTTACAGCTTAGCTGCAATTTCTGTGCCTTTCAGCCTACACGTTAAACTTCAATATGACTTTTGGGTAACTGTGACCCTTTATGGAATGGGACAACCTACTCACTCCCAAACCTCCTTAGTCACTTCCTTGAACATGCGTGATAGATAACAATGTTGTTATTCTTTGTCTCATATTCAGGACCAGCAGCACACGGGCTCAATTTGCAGTGAACATAGATGGTTACAATAATAATATGCTGGAACCACACTGTGAATCATTTCTTTCGTTCACTGAGTGTGATAATGCATGACATTCTTGTTATGGTGATCCTTCTAGCCAAATATCGCTAACTTCAGCCCTTTACTTGCTAGGCAAGACTGTGGTCTGTCCGAATGTGAGGGGCCCAGTCAGTCTTAGTTTCCAGCCTCTGGACTAAACCCCATCTCCTCACACTCGATGGAGTCAAAGAATCTATAAAGTTTAGGATTGGGGAAGGGGGGGAAGAAACGGACAGTTATTCCTTATTTGTATATTTTCATTCATAGTACAGAGTATCCTTTTGAATGGTTTCTTGATTAGGAACTAGCAAATGTAGTCAGATGTTGACTTCATTTTGCAATAAATTTATGACTGCTTTAATTAAGTCAGCTTTATCTCTTCTCAGTACTGTACCGTCAATCGCAGCATTTCCTGCCAACGAGTTAGCTCTTTCATTTCCTATGACTCCAGCGTGACCCGGGCAGTACATCCATGTAATGCTCTGTACAATTGAGATATTAACAACCCATTCTTTTCTATCTTGTGCTCATGCTTTGAGAGTCTGTGAGTATTACCAAGTGGGTTGATATATCAGTTATCAATTAACTCAGTGCTGCTGTAACTCCCTCCATCTCCATCATTTTGAGCTGTATGTTAACCCACTCAAACAATTGCCAATGTGGCAAGGATTTCTAATTGAGGGCGCAAAAAATAGAATTACTGTCTTCTTTCAAGGCATATTGTAGAAGTTGACGGATAGGCTGACAACCTGTGAAATAATCATCACATTTTGTGTGTTTTTAGTGTATACCAAGTCATCCAATGAAGGAAAGATTAAAAAATCTAGCAATGGGGCGACTGAAAAGAAGTAGCTTTATCCATCAAGCTAAACGACTCTGTAGACAACTTACAGACCTACCTGAAGTTGACAGCCCTTTAATGTCTGTACCAGAACAAACCCCGTGGAGGGAAAGGCATGGAATGTCAATATACATTCAGACCCATGTGAAAGGAATACTAAGCGAGGAGAACAGAACAGTGTGCAGCGAAGGACAGTCACCCTGTTTCCTGGATGAGGAATATCCACAAGATATATGGGTCAGAGTATACACAGATGGGTCAGCACAGAATGCTGTGAGGAATGGAGGTGCAGGTGTATATATAGAATATCCACACAAGCCTAGAGATACAATCAGAACACCGACAGGAAAATTCTGCAATAATTATGATGCAGAAATACAGGCAATTAGTGTGGCAGCTAAAAAACTGCTGAACTCCAACTCTGACCTACAGCCTGTGGTATTCCTGACAGATGCAAGGTCAGTGCTTCAAGCTCTCCAGTCTGGAAAACTAACAGACTTGAAAAAACTACTTAGCGAATTGTCGTACAAGTATAGGGTAACCATGCAGTGGATACCCTCTCACTGTGGAATACCAGGAAATGAAAAAGCAGACCAACTGGCTAAGGAAGGTGCTGCCGAAGACCAACCAGATATACCAATCACCTACCATAAAAAAAAAAGATGATTAGGTCAATAAGAAAGCCAAAAAAACACCAACACAAGATGACTATCACATTATGAACAGATCAGAACAAGTTATAATTCTACGTCTCAGAACAGGACACAACCGACTCCGCAGTCACATGTATACAAAGTTCAAGATTGGCAACACAGCCATGTGTACATGCAGCACAGAGTGCCAAACATATACTTCAAGAGTGTTCTGAGCATGAAACGCTGAGGAAGACATATTGGCCAGAGGAAACAACACTGGAATCAAAGCTCTATGGGACACTGTATGAACTACAAAAGATAGTGAGTTTTATTAAGGAGGCAGAATTACAGATATAGACATGTTTCAAGTGAACGAAAGAAGAAAAAAATCACATTTTGTCTCAATTTCTTATTTTTGTCTGCTATCAAATAATCCCCATGGAAGGCAAAGAAATGTAGGCAAATGAACATTGTTTTGTGGTAGACTGCCATGTGATGGGGAATGCAAGATGTGCCATCATGGCAGATGTCAACAAACAATGATTAGTTGTTGACCCAGAAGTGTGAGCTATGATCCTGGCAGGACGTGGTAATCCTGGGACACTGGAATGCCTCCCTCTGTGAACTAGACATGCATTCATAATCCCCGCACATTTTAAAATTATCCAGGCAGAAGTAGAAATGGCTTTACGGGCAGGATGTATTAGGTCATATAAAAAGTGATATGTACTTACTGAAGTAAAACTGAAAACCAACAGGCAAAACTTGGAACATGGCAATGAAGTTTTACTCATCACTGGAAGCACATTTAAAAAACGACATTCCGACCAAAGGACTTTGTCAAGAACACATTTACAACAAAAGAAACCAATAAGAACGGCAGATGCCACAGGCAGAAAAGATGACTTTCTCAAGCAAGCCCAAGAGAAGAAAGATTTCTTCCGCTGTCACCTATACAGTGATAGGGTTCTTAGGTCTGCAGCTTCTCCCGCCAGGACACCATCTTCACTCAATCTTCGAACACTTTCCTCTTCTCCAGTCAGATCCTCAGATGTGACACCCTTTGCCTGCTTATAGACATGACAAGAACCTCAGAGACATGTTGGTCATCTCAAGCCTAATGTTCACAATTATTTTGGCACCATTAGCCACATACGTAAATGCTCTACTAGAGCCTATATCACCTAGAACCTGTATGTCACATTGCCCAAAACCACATTCACCATTGAAGAGTTTCACATGTGTATTGCGCATAATGTACATAGGTGAGACTGGAAAGAGACTCACAGATAGATTCTGTGAACATCTGTACAGCATAAAAAACCAGACTGGTACTCTTGCTGAACACTTCCATGACACATGCCATGGCCATTAAGTTGTGCTTATGTAATGATCAGACCAGTTACATGCTTGATAACTGTGTGTTTAATATATATATATATATATATATATATATATATATATATATATATATATATATATATATATATATATATATATATATATATATATATATATATATATATATATATATATATATATATATATATATATATATATAAATTTTGCACAATTGAACACTTTAGGATCAATGCTCATCAATCGTATAGATGATATCCTGTTGCTCCGTCATTTCTGTTTTGTGACATCGATATTTGGGAATGTTTTATATATTTTCTGCTTGTGGTATTTCATCTCTGACCTTCTAGTTTTAACTCTTCTGAGTTATATCTAATTTCTCACGCATGCGGTTGCGTATGTGGGTCTCACCAAAGGCCCACTAGACAAACCACCCATGATATGAAAACCTTAGTAGATGACATGCCATTATATTGAGGCTCTCTTATGGAAGCTTTGTAGCATGTCATCTATACAATTATAGACCCCCTCTGAGTAGAAGGCTCCTTCAATAGGCACTGCATAAACTGAAGTCTCCTGGGTATGAAAGAAAGCTCAGAAAAACCACCCCACTGCACATAGGAAGTAAGAGCTAATCGCTCGCAATTCCTGGCGTTCTCAACAAACAATCTAATTGCTCTGCCATGTGAATGTCAATAGTGCCATTCATACTCATAATTTTTTGCTGTGGATGTGTTCTTGACAAAGGCCTTTTGGTTGCAACGTCAATTTGCGTGTGTTGCTATGTGTTTCCAGTGTATAACAAAACTTCATTACCCTGTTCAAAGTTTCGATTGCTATGAAGAGACTTCATAGCAATCTATGCTTTTTTCGCAAAATATGTCAACCTCTGATATTAAACCATTTAGTGATTAGTTATTTGCTGAACCAACAGGCTCACACCTTAGGCATCCCCATAAGAGTTTCATCTCAACAGAAGGTGAAGGGTATGTAATAGTTTCAATAGCTAGCTGATATCTTCCTCATCCTATCTCTCAATCATTCCCATCTACTAGTCACTGACCATTATAACACAACAAATTATTTGTATTTACCTGTATCAAAATCTTCATCCTCATTGTGCTTTGGGAAGGGAAAACAATTTGTAATCTCAAGTCTGTTGTCTACAACAAGACCAAGTAGGACACCTTGTACCAAGTCTGTACCACCAGCACCCTCCTCATGACTATGTTTTATAATCTTCAATGCAACCTGTGGCAAATTATCAAAACAATTAACCAAGTAAAAGGCATACAAATTATTAAATGTAATTTCAATGTAACTTCGCTGCACTTTGTATGTAGTTTCATGTGTGCTGTAGGCTATCTTTCAGTAGATAAAATCCTCCACGTCTTATAGGCCAGGCCCAAAACTTTATTTACTTTAATCACATTTTACATTAGGCCTACATATGGTTTTAGTCGTTTCCAAATCTCAGATGCTTTATTATTGATTGCAGTGCTGTTACCTAACTATGACTTCAGTGTAAGCCTATCTCATTATCGTTAGGCCTATAATGCATTGCATGCCTGTCAGCATGTTGAAATTGTTTGTGGCAAACAAAAGGATAAAAGTACAATATCCGCTGTCCTGCATCCCTTCATGGGGATTAATTGATAGATAATAACAGTAAGAAATTGTGACATGAGGTGACAATTTTTTCACAGGACGAGGTGACAGGTTGTCAGCATAACCCCCAACTTTCCTTAGCATAAAGCAATCCGGAGCCAGCATATCATATTTCAATTAGGCATTTGTATTCACAGTAAACAGTTTCAAATAATCTTTTCCGATCATAATTTTGTATTAACTATTTGCTAGAATGATTGCCCAGAATTTTTCAGCAGTATTTGAAAGACCTGTACATTATAATTGGTCTATTAATGTCTATTATAAAAGACTAATAAACGTCCATTAATGTCTTAAAAGATATGACACCTTACTGAAAACCTTACTTGACGGTACAATCAAAGGGAAGCGAGCAAGAGGTAAACAGAGATACAAGTGGAAGAGTAACATCACAAGATGGACAGGGCACAGTCTAGCAGAGTGCACCACCAAAACAAGAGACAGGATCTAAGAGATCTTTTGCAGCCAACCTTCGTTGCGGAGACAGCACTTGATGATGATTAACGTTAGGAAGCCACCCATTGTTTATTTCACTTTGGAAAGCCATTGTTCATGTAGGCCTATTCTTCTTGGATGCTGATTCGATCGAAGGAGATTTTAAAGGCTTTAGTGTGTTGGTTACTGTAGATCAAGGTATAATAAGGGAAATTTTGATAATATATAATAATAATATAGTAAATGCTGTCAGTATTCGAGCTTTCAGGCTTGGCTCTGTGAGTAGACTAGGTTTAGTCTATGCTTATCAGGAAACTGTAAATCCTTTAGTTTATGTGTGTGTTTTTATTAATGTCCATGTCTGTAGTCCCACTGACACACACAAACAAACAACACCACCATCCACTTATCTCTATTGTCTCCGAATATGAAATCAATTTTAAAAACAGTTATGCCAAAAAAGCAAATACATGCAGAAAAATGGCATGACACCAGAGAAAGTATGCATTATTTTTCTCTGGATCTATTGTTTTATTCACAGGTGGATGATGATCAGAATATCCACACTTGCCGTTAAGCGTAGGCGTCGTAGGTGTGGTGACTGGAAGCTTTAGTTGTCTATCTAAGGCCAGATGTGTCGCCTTGATGATTGCGTTGAATCCGTATTTGTTCAGGATTGTCTTAATGTTATCTATCTTGTTCTAGGTCTTAGTTGTCTATCTAAGGCCAGATGTGTCGCCTTGATGATTGCGTTGAATCCGTATTTGTTCAGGATTGTCTTAATGTTATCTATCTTGTTCTAGGTCTTGTATCTAGATCTTCTTATGTTATATATTCCTGTTTGTTATGGTTCATTAACCTTCACCGTGCTTTGGTTAAGCGTGATCGACAAAAAAATATGGCAGCTGTTGTCGGATGCACTCGCTCAATTCTTCGTCTTCTTTCGTTCACTTGAAACATGTCTATATCTGTAATTCTGTCTCCTTAATAAAACTCACTGTCTTTTGTAGTTCATACAGTGTCTGAGGTTGGGCCCTTTCGAGGTATAGGGCCCGGCACCGTCCCTGCCTGAACGTCCACCACAGGGCAGGCACCATAACTTTTTATAGATACAGACATGTTTCCATTGTGTTTTGTGCGTGGCATCCTGATTATCTGTGCGCCTTTTGGCTGGATGCCTCCGTATTCAGCACTCTGCTTACTTGGGCAGGACTATTGTCCTGCTCGAATGGGACAGCCGGACCAGTCTAGTTTCCAGCCTCTGATGGCTGAACTAAACCCCATCACCACTGAAGAAATCTGTATTGCCGTATCGTATCATCATAATTATGACATAGGCCTAATTAGTAATTATAGGGCCAAAACTGACGAAGGAAGAGTCTAAACTCTAAACTAGTCTTTAAGTTTAAGTTCTGGTACGCCTAAGTTCTTACTCTTTCTTAATGAAGTTACTCTTCCTCTAACAACAAATGCCTGATAATACTGAAATGTTGTTACATTAATTTAACAAACTACTAACATTATTCTATTATCTATATTCACATCCCCATCGTTATGTTTAGCTAGCAAATATGTTATCATAAACACTAACACAATACACACATCACTTACAAGTCCATCAATTTGAACAACCTGTACTTGAGAATCTATTCCACGTTTTGACGCCATGTTAATTATCACACTGTAGTCAGGGTTGCCAGATTTAAATCATTATAAACGAGAAAACTGAAGGAGGAAAGAGTCCGAAAAAGAGCCAATTAAAATATTTTTACACGAATGGTGTGTTTACAATTTCCGACTGCACTTATTTCTACATAATCATCTTCTTCTCGTTCGCAATTTGACATGTCTACACAGAAATTCCGGTTTTCTTAATAAATGATGATGTATTTGAAAGCTCATCAGTGCTCCCATACAGCTTTCTGTGGATATCAATCTCTGTGAGCCAGAGTTCTTCCCTTAAGTTGTAAGAATTATTTTCTTTTATCATCATGCTTCCTACTTGAATTTACTTGTATAAGATATTATTTGAAGCAACATTGTTCTGTCTCTATGTTATTTATGTTTACAAGAAGACATATTGGTCCTTGTGTACGAATATGCATGTTCTGTGTTTGTGTTCCTGATGATACTTTAATACTTGCACGGGATGGGATGTTCGTTGATGTTGTAATAGTCCTTGTTTCGAATTTTCTGTTCTCAGTGACGAGTACACAGGCTGAAAGTCTTGACGAGACCACATATTTTTTGGGGGGATGTGGTTGGTCAAGTACGGAAAACCCGTTTACTTGCGTTGCAAAGCGATTCAGTGCTGCTAGAACAGGCCTGGTTCAATTCCCGTCAGTTGTAAGAATTATTTTCATTTATCCTCATGCTTCCTACTTGAATTTACTTGTTCTTCCCTTAACTAGTGTAGTGTATTGCAGGATATGTTTAGCAGTCTGCGCTACCTGCCCACATCACACATATGTGATGGAACCAGCCTTAGTCTATTTAAGTGGATGTTTAGTCTGTTGTGTCCTGTTTTGAGGCGGAAGATCGAGATCTGCTCAGCTCGAGATTGTGTAACTTATCTTTTGGGTGGTCGACTTTCCTGATAGCTTTAATGAAGGTCCTCTTTCCTGGTATGTCACAGTGGAATGGTATCTACTGTAGTACTACCCTTTTTGGATGCTCACTGCATGTGTCTTCTTCTTTGTTCATGCTCAAACTCAGGATTAGCCGGATGTAGTCCAGAGAACGGAATGGCTTATGTCATGGTTTACATAATTGATGCGATATCTTCGTCTTTCGGTCTGATACATCTGACTTCAGCATGCCGGAAATACACTCGCAGAGAGAAGGGGTTCAGTACCTGATGGACTCAGGCGCTATTGGGACAAGGTCGCTCAGCTCGAGAACGCCTTGCTCTCAAACGCGTGGTGTCAGACTCGAACTTGGGCATAGGGTTCACGATGTCGGTGAATGACATCGCGGCTAAAAGGGCGAAAGATCCAGGGTAACCAACTCTTCTGTTGAGTTCTTCCTCTTAAGGAAAAAGGCTCACAGATGAGAAACGGTTCAGTACCCGATGGGCACAGGCACAGTACGTTCAATTACACGAGGCAAGTTCATAGACAGTGGAACACCACGTGCGAGACAGACGTGAGCAAAAATCGTCTGGGCGAAGAGTCACCACACACGCGTGCCTGGCGACAGATAGGGAGGCTGTCACAGGCTAGGGTAGCCCACCCGAATTGTCAAGGCATGCCGAAATCGGATGTGCTAGGCCTACACGGCGCATAACGGTGGCACAACGTAATCACGCTTCCGGCGGAAATCGCACGGATATCCGTGCTGGTTACAATGGAGCGAACGCAAAACAAACAAACAAACTTCAGCATGACTGAACCCCTATATGGGATAGGACAGTCAATTTCATCACATAACCCCTTAGTCGCCTCTTACGACATGCATGTAATGTAAACTGTTGCTTTTCTTTGCTTCCCCTCTCGGGCAACGATAACAAACAGACGACTGCTCGTGTGACTTCCTTCAGGTCTGGGAGGCTGTCACCGTCAGTAGGACAGGAATTGCATCAGTAAGAAACGCCACCTGTTGACATTGGCTTGTGTTTTTAAGCATTTCGGCAGCAATATTTAGAGCCGGTACTTCTGCAGAGTAGTTGGAACAGAATATTCCAGTTGGGTCTTCATGGCGGCTGTGATAAGGCGAAGTGCTTGATTTTGTACCTTGTCCAGGGTTTGTAGATGGGAATTGGCTGATGAAGACCGTTCTGTTGATCCGTATTCTAGTACTAGTCTAGCTGCATATATATATACCTTCTTTACAGCTGCCTCATTGGCCCACAGCTTGTTCCTGTCAATTTCCTCACGATGTCAAGTAACTTTTTGGTTTTATTTTCTCAATGTGATGTCTCCAAGTCAGTCTCTTATCTCATGCACACCAGAGTGCACCGGATGGCGCTCCATAGCTGGTCGAGCATCAGGGTCAGTGAACCACAGCTGGCCATGACCCTCAGTACACTTCCACGCAGCGGGCCTGGTAACAGGAGTTCAACAACCCGGCTGTAGCCTGGCCAAGTACTAGGGATCGAAGATACGGGAATGCCAACCCGGCCCAAAAAATGTTGGCTTAAGACGGATGTGTCAGGTCGAAAGGCGCAGATAACACAGCTTGCTGTAAAACATGACACAACGCAGACCACCCTCATATTTCCTTCTCAGGACGGTCAGCGGAGTTCTTTCAGAGGGTCCGCCGCAAGGCGTACGAAGAAGAATAATAATAAGTCTCTTATCTAATGTAGTGCCCAAGTAAACCGGCTCGTCTTCTGTTTGAATACGTACATTTTCAAATGTTATCTCTCCTGCTTTATCTTATTCGAGAGTGTGAAGAGTGTTGTTGAGGACTTTTCAGCATTGATCTTTGCCATCTATGTCTCTGCACGTGCTGTTATATTGTCGGTCGCCTTTTGTATTTTCTTGTTGACGATCTTTAGATGTCCTTCTACACACCACGAAATCATCAGCACACATATCAGCTCTTACACCTTGTGACAATTGGCAGGTTAGATCGTTTATGAACACACAAAAACAGAGCTGGAGACAATACTCCGCCTTGAGGAACTCCATGTTTTAGAATTACGTATTTGTTGTTGTGACTTTCCATACAGATTCTTGCTTTCCGATTGTGTAGGGAGGATCGTATCCACTTACTTATGTTACCCCTAATTCAATTTTGTTGCAGCGTTACGATCAATCCATCTTTCCAGACTTTGTCGAAAGCTTTTTGTTTTGTTTGTTTTTCGTTTTTCGTTCGCTCCATTGTAACCATCACGGATATCCGTGCGATTTCCGCCGGGAGCGTGATTACGTTGTGCCACCGTTATGCGCCTTGTAGGCCTAGCACATCCGATTTCGGCATGCCTTGACAATTCGGGTGGGCTACCCTTAGCCTGTGACAGCCTCTATATCTGTCTCCAGGCACGCGTAGTGGAGACTCTTCGCCCAGACGATGTTTTGCTCTCGTCTAACTCGAACGAGGTGTTCCACTGTCTATGAACTTGCCTCGTGTAATTGGACGTGCTGTGCCTGTGCCCATTGGGTACCGAACCGTTTCTCATCCGTGAGCCTGGTTCCTTAAGGGGAAGAACTCAACAGAGGAGTTGGACCCTGGCTCTTTCGCCCTCTTAGCCGAGGTGTCATTCACCGACATCGTGTACCCCTTGTCCAAGTTCGAGTCTCACACCACGCGTTTGGGAGCAAGGCGTTCTCGAGCTGAGCGTCCTTGTCCCAATAGCGCCTGAGCCCATCAGGTACTGAACCCTTTCTCTCTTCAAGTGTATTTCCGGTGTAGGAAAACCTGACAGTATAGTTTGGCCAGGGCTAAATCGTTGTCCCTTTTGTGCCTGAGCGAATCGAGTACGGAACCCTTTCTCTCTGCAAGTGTACTTCCGGTATAGGAAACCTTGACAGTAGAGTTGGGCCAGGACTGCCATCGTTGTCCCTTTCTTGCCTACACCCATCGGGTACAGAGCCCTTTCTCTTTGCAAGCATATTTCCGGTTTAGGAAGGCTCGACATTAGAGTTGGGTTAGGTCTTTTGCTTTACCAAACGCCGATGGATGGGTCTGGGTCTCTGCCTGTAAGGAACTCTGGTAACTAGAAGCCCGTCTCGAGCTGACGGAGCTTGTAGTTCCCTTTCCTAGGGACTTTTCACTTTCTATTTGCAGTTCGCGCTGCCCTCTAGCGCTGTTCTGCCCTTTCATTGTTTCATTGTACTCTGTATGAAACATATTTGTCTCTCGCCATGCATTTACCTTTACGTGCATTTTACATTGGCCGCCCCTCCAATGTTCGGACTGGACTGACTAGCTTCACTGTATGTCGACAGTGTCGCTATATGTGGTGATGCTGGTGGTGTCGGAGATATTGTCTGTCTCTTGTGCAGTCAAATCTCTTTCCATCTGCTACCTCCACATTCTCGGACACGATCCCCAAAAGATTTGGCCAGAATCAGCACGAGCTGCTGTATTTCTGTTTCCAGGGTGCACCGCGTGGAGGTACATTTGGGATCTTGGTTATCTGCTAACCCTGGGTCCGCCTAGAGCAATGCGTTCCCTTTGCACCCCGAAAGCTTTTTAAAGATCTATCCATAGGGTGAAAAATTTCTTTTTTCTTCTTCTTGAAATGCATCTTCTATGATCTGGGACAGAAATGTTATTTGGTCTTCTGTGCTGTTA
Organism: Meghimatium bilineatum; assembly: GCA_034231615.1. NCBI lineage: Eukaryota > Metazoa > Mollusca > Gastropoda > Stylommatophora > Philomycidae > Meghimatium > Meghimatium bilineatum. The sequence continues at coordinate 16,596,456 of CM067316.1, read as the reverse complement.
CACTCTCTAAATCCAGATTGTTCTGGCACCAATAGCTTCTCTGATTCGAGATAGGCTACCATTTCCGTCTTCTGTTAACTATTCTTTTCATTGTCTTGCAGACACAGCTGTTAGACTTATAGGCCTGTAGCTGTCAAGCTTCTGTTTGTCATTGCCTTTCTTTATAATAGGATACATGAGAGCTTCTCTACGCGACTGTGGTACATTGCCTGTACGCCAACTGTGGTTGTATGTGCCTATCTGTAGTAATTTATACATTACTGCATGTCTCAGGTTCTTAAGGATTTCATTGGTGATGCTTTCCGATCATGGTGATTTTCTATCCTTTAGTTTCATTATAGATACCTATTTATAGACAACATAACGACAACCCTCCACAAACACGGATTCAGCACAACTCATGCGTCACATTTGCCCCTGAACAGAAACTTACAGTTTCCATTAACGGCAAGTGCAGATGCTATCAACCAGGTTTCAACATTCATTCACACTTCCACTGGATCTGTCTTGTAGCAGGACAATATTAGATTTCCAGCAGGATGTAGTCCAGAGATGGAGATGAGTTGTGTTGGCATTTTATTTGCACCAATGGCCTGACACATCTTTGGTGGTGTCCCGTACATCCAGGTAGGGATGGTGCCAGACCTTGTGCCTCAAAAGGGTTCAACACCAACATATTGAAAATTATCAGTTGCCCCAAAGAGCTATGAAGCAAATAGGTACTGGACTTCTAGTTCATGGTACATAGGACTACTATCTTCTTTCCATGCATGTCATAGGAAGCAACTAAGAATAGGTGGGGGATAAGCTGACAACATAACAGTTTAAAAAAAATGATTGTCACTGCATGTCTTGCATTTCCTTACATTTGTCTTTAAAATGTTCTCCGTGGTTGAGGAAGAGATGCAGTCAAGTGGACATTGCACTTTTGTGCCACAGTCCTAGGTGGTGAGAATGCTAGATGTACCATCACTGCAGATGTGTAAACATATATGACAGAAAAATGAAGAAGCATTGGCCTAGAAGTATATGTAATTGTTTTGGCAGGACGAAATGATCCTGATTGCGATACTAGAGTGCCTCTCTTTGGGGACTAAACATGCATTCCTAAATCCCCATCATGAGACAGTCAAGCTTATGTGAGTTCAGGTGTCCCCTCAGTTGCTAATCTGAGGTGGGGATGATATATGCTTTTATCAGAAGTGTTATGGGCTGTCAAGATCCAGCTGCTCACAGCAGAAGGGGTTATTTGATCACAATCACCATAGTATGAAAAGATCAGTATACATAATTCTTCTTTCTTTTTCTTCTTCGTTCATTCTCAAACTCCTGCAGATCAGCAGGATGTAGTCCGGAAAACGGAATGCGTTGTGTCATGGTTTACATCAATGCTGCGATATCTGTGCCTTTCGGCTTGACACATCCAACTTCAGCATGGCTTTCGGTCACTGACCCTATATGGGATGGGACAGCCAACTCCATCCCATAACCTCCTTAGTCGCCTCATACAACATGCATGGAAGGTAAACAGTGTTGCTATTCTTTGCTCCCCATTCAAGCCCCGACAACACCTGGGAGGTATACATAATTCAAGATTGACAACACAACCACATGTGTATATCTAAATTAAGACTAAATTAAAAAAAAAAACAGTTTCATATCTCTGCCTAAACATGCTGGTGTTTGAGGAAACAAGCACGCTAACAGGCTTAGTAGTATGGCGATCAAGGAGATCAGACAAGCAGTGGGCAGACCTGATATTCATATTCACCTTGGGGAAATAGGATGAGTGACTGATGAAACAAATGCAAAACTGGCAACTTTGAGTATACTTCAGGAATACCATGTAAAGAGGGGTGTGGCTAAACAAGATAGTTATGGAGGTAACTAGAGAGGACTGGTAAACCAACATATGTAGATTGGTATATGTATATGTGGTCAGTTGAGGAATATCTTGAGGAATTCGAAAACCCATCAATGCTCCTAGACAACTTTTTGTAGATGTCTGTCTCTGTGGGCTAGTTAATCTCTCTCACATGGCTTAGTGTAATAAAGTCTTGCAAGATATGCTATGTGTTCTGTGTTGCCCTCCCACATGGACAGAGGGATGGAATCAGTCTTAGTCTACATAAGTGACTGTTTAATCTGTTGTTTCCTATCCTGTTGCAGAAGATAACTTGTTCAGATTTGTCATGATAGTGATAGTTATCTTTTGGGTGTTCACTTTCCTAATAGCTTTGATAAGGGTCCTCTTTTCCTGAAAGGTAATTTCTTGGTCTTTTTGTTTCTGTTACTCTATTTTTTTTTGCTAGTATATCTACCTTGTCATTTCACAGATCGCCCGTGTGTTGCCGGGCCCGAAAGGGGAACATAGAATAGCAACACTGTTTACATTCCACGCATGTCGTAAAAGGTGACTAAGGAGGTTATGGGATGGAGTTGACTGTCCCATCCCATATAGGGTCAGTGACCCAAAGCCATGCTAAAGCTATGTGTCAGGCCGAAAGGCGCAGATATCTCAGCAATGCTGTAAACCATGACACAACGCATTCCGTTCTCCGGACTACATCCTGCTAATATGCAGGAGTTTGAGAACGAACGCAGAAGAAGAAGAGGAAGATTTCACAGATGAAGGAATAAAGAAACCTAGTTTAAAATGTGATGATGGTAAAAGAAAATAACAATAACTATGATTACTATTTAAAAATAATATTTTAATAAAACTAAGCTACGACAAGATTATACAAAGTTATAGCACTTTTTAAAAACAGCAAAACAGCAGTTAATCAAGCAGGCAAATTTAACAGAAATTAATATATATATATATATATATATATATATATATATATATATAAGTTTGTGTGTATAAGATAGATAAAGTAGTAAAAAAACAGTGCAAATTAAAATATATTTAAAAAAAACTGCATAAAATTGGTGTATGCACTACTAATAACAGAATTTCTATTCAGATAGCATCATTATGCTTTATGATATTACCGGGTATTTCTACTCCTTAAGCTCTGCAAGGTAAATATAGAACATAATACAATAAAAATATAAAACTAAATATAAAAATATGGTTAAATAGCAGTTTTACATAAAACAATAGACATACACCATTTTAATATTTTTCTTTGATATTTTCTTACCGATTAATGCACAGTTTTACAGCAGTATCTAATTCACTAAAGATATGCAAGGAAATTCCTTCTAATGAAAATTCAAATGCGATAAATACAAATATAGAGAAAAAATATTTGAGACACTTGTGAATGGATTTTATTAAAAAATAAAATAAAAACTTATAAGAATGTTAGATAAACACCATAAATCATTAAAACTATAATGAACCAATTAAATCATGGTAGCATTAACATAGCTAGCAATGTATGAAGCACATATAAAGGCCCAATCTATAGATCTATTCCTGCTCTTACACTGTAAAGCATACCAGGTATCATCAAACAACAATACAAATAAACTTATCATAACTTTATGACACCGGTGGAATTAAAATCTATGATGCACTGATGAGATGATAGAAAGCAGAGTTATTAAACCAGGGCTAGAGTTGACCAAAACCATACTCTACCTTCAAATGATGACAGACTGTATCATTGCTGTCTGATTGAATAACATATCAAAGAAGGAAGGCAACAATTATTCTAAAAATGCGGTGAAAAAGAAATATATTTCAGATCAAAATACACAAAAATGGCATAATTTCTGTAAACAATGTTTTAAAAAATGCTCCTTTGTACAGAGTAAATGTATAAGAAAAACTACAGCAGTTTCTAATTATTTATATATATAGTCACGAGGTCACAATTGATTATTATCTCTTCCTCTACCATTCTTCTACAGGTGTTCCTCAGTTTTCCAACTCTCCTCTTTCTCCTGTGGGTTCTAATCCAAAACCTGTCTGGTTATGTTGCCAGTCTTCTTTCTGATGGAGTGTCCTATCTATCTCAAATTTCTAATATTTATCTCTATCTCTAATATTCTTATTATTAGGGCTTAACTTGTATTCAATTTCGGGTCTTCTGCTGGTTGTTGTTGCTATTTTATTATTGGAGAAATATACTTAATGTATTAGGCCCTAAATCTATTGTTGTACTTAAGTATTATTATTTTGGGATATATAGCACACTGACGAAGTAGCCAGGCTGAGATGAGTCAGCATGTTGTTTGAGTGTCTGACAAAGCACACCCTGAAACAGTTGATTCAGTCAAACATTTGATTGAGTAAGCACTATAAGAGTAAACGACTAGGCTGATCAACAGAAGAAACACTTAAAGGATTCTCAAAGTTTTTCTGAAAGGCTTAAACATTGATATCACCTTCTAGAAACCTAATGCTAAGAATCACCAAATGTCGTGCAGTAGAACAGAAGTGTTTGCATTCTGGAGATATTTAAGAGAAAATGTGCAATCTGAAAAGACAGAACAGTAAACATCCTGCCATCCAACTATGACTATGTTTTCCAATAGGAGATTCTATATCAGAATTGAACTGTTCAGTCAGCTTGCCAACCATATCTACAACATCATGAAACTGTTGACAACTAACTACCTATTCTTCTTCTTCTTCGTTCATTCTCAAACTCCTGCTGGATCTCCCTTACAGCAGGACCATGGTCCTAATAGATTTCCAGCAGGATGTAGTCCAGAGAATGGAAATGTGTTGTGTCAGCGTTTTATTTGCGCCAGTGGCCCGACACATCCGTCTTTGGCGGAAACTACCTATTCAAATGTAAATTGCTGGACGATATCAGAAAGAGTCTTCTTCCTCCAAAACTAAACAAATGGAGCAAACTGTATAGAACAAAGTAGAAACTGCCGAATATCTAGGAACTACTGGATCAATTAAGAAGTGTCTTGGTCAATTAAGAAGTGTCTTGGTTGTGTATTGACAGAATCTAAAGTTTATGAGATTAATAATTCTACCAACAACATTACTTACTGGTAAGACTAGACCTTTCATATTTAATTGTAAACAAGATAATATGTAAAGATAGAAGCATTATCAAATTGTCTAACAATAATAAAAATGGCAACAAAATAAATGTATTGCCAGTGACATTTGAGAATGACCAAATTGGTTTAAATGTGGCCATAAAATGACCAAGGGTAACTTACATATAGATTGTGCTTCTTTCCTAGAAGTGGTCCATACTTTAATTGCCAGTCGAGATTTTTTTTTTTTATTCACAAATGCTTCATCTGCTACCTTTTAGCTTTTCACTAAACAAGCATTACATAAAAAAAGCAAGCAATAATAAGAAACATGACTACACCAAATAGTATAACTTTGGGTTCCTGGTACTAGGAAGGGGTTCATATACAAAACATATAAAATATTTCAAATTCCTCATTTGCATACAAAAATGTAGATCATTTGCCTAATAAAATATGATTTATTTATGATTAGATTTTATTGCACATCTTTGAGTTTAACGATGAATTACAGTAATTAATTCCCAATGAAAAGAGGCTGTTGATGGTGCATGATTAGTTTCTGACAGGCTAATCCTAATCCAAACTCTGGGTTACTATACTCTATAGTTTCTTAACTACTGATGATGGGCATTTTTGTTCTCAATACAGTAAGGAACTACTAACATCCAATGAAATCACAAACAAACTAAAAATGAGAATAGTTAAATGCTATTTATATATTGAACAGTAATAAATGGTCTAGAGACAAGGATAATGAACAAACAGCTAGAAGACTGAATTGATGCCTTTGAGATGTGGATATATAGAAGAATAGGGAGAACTTCATGGAGGAGAAGAAAACAAACAAAGAGGTTCTGATAACACTGCATATGAAAAAAAACTACTTAAAGAAATACATATCACACAAATCAATGCTTTGAAAATGTTAAAAGACATGGCATCTTGCTGAAGACCGTACTTGCTTGAAGGTAGTGTGGAAGGGCAATGAGCAAGAGATAGGCAAAGACACACATGAAAGGACATATCATGAGATGGACAGGATACAGTGTAGTGGAATGCACCACTAACGCAAGAAATAGGATGTTACCCGCCGAAGACGGATGTGTCGGGCCATTGGCGCAATTAAAACGGCGACACAACGCATTTCCATTCTCTGGACTACATCCTGCTGGAAATATAGTAGGACCATTGTCCTGTTACAAGAGATAGCCAGCGGGAGATTGAGAATGAACGCTGAAGAAGAAATAGGATGTTAGATGTCTGTTGCAGCTAACTGTCGATGCAGAGATGGCTCTTGATGATGCTGAATTTCTTACATGCTTAAAATTCCCACACTAAAGAATAAACAGCACACATATTTATAACACGGAGTATCATCATCTAGGAATATATATATATATATGTATATATATATATCTGTGTGTGTGTGTGCGTGCGTGCGTGTGTGTGTGCGTGTGTGTATATAAAACAAAAATATAATAAATGGAATATTTTTCTTATAATGTAGTGGAGACCTTGAAATGTTTCATTTTCTGGATACGTTTTAAAAGAATAAAAAAATATATGCAAATATTTAAACTTATAATGTAGCGACAACTGTGTTATTTTTGTATACATGTTGGCAAAAAAAACCTCGCCTGACTCTGGTATTCAACGCCACACACAACAGTCAGTCATGTCAAACCAATGGATTGTTCCACAATACCATGAAGATGATATATTTAAGTTCATAAAATATATTTATATAATAAGCTTGTAATGTTGCAATGAATGTCAAGGTCAGTGAGGTAGTGATGTATGATGATTAAGGTCAAGAGAGTTTAGTGCATCAATACTCGATGGATATGGATTTTGGACAGTAATTATCAACTTTTAAGATCTCTCATACAAACTATGTGGAATATTATTACAATACGTAACCTCTGAATGTATAGTAAACATTTTGATTGAAAGTTTGGACGACTCAAATTCAAGAATAGCAATTGCTAGGTCTAGCTGTCATGGACAAATGTGGACATTATCAAGATATAACATGTCAAATTTATTTATAACAATAATGAATTTAAATTAAATTGAAAATAAAAAAAATAATTACTGACTCCTGTATAAATATAACTAGGATCAACAGCGTTTTATTAACAAAATTAGGAAGTCTTGATTGTCTTCCACCAGACCACAGACTTTTGATATCTAAAAAATGTGAAACTGCGTACTAATGTATGTTGTGTAATTCTCCAAGCAAGATATTATTTGAATGAAATTTTCTGGTTTCAAACAGATGCGCAATGTTTCATTTTATGGAATCAATTACCAAACAAAATAACAGAAACGATAGTAGACATCATATTTCATATGAAAATAAATCATCAACGTTAATTGAAACACAGCAAAACCCGATAGTTATTAAATAATATGTGAGCCATTACGGACAAATGTTGACAATATGCGAATTGTGTGCCACATCAGAGGGTCAAAGGTCAACCAATCGTATAATTGGTCACGTTTAGCTGGACACATGGACATTAATTCGAAATTCTGCTAGTGCCATTAATATCTTTGTGGAATTTGCTATAAGTTTGGAAATTTTCATTATTGTATGTTACGAAATGGAGGAACATATACAACATAACAAAGAGCTACTGAGCGTATCCATTTATATATATAAATAACATGTAGTACCATCATCTAGGAATATATATATTTATATACAGGTTGGGCCAGTATTTTGTATATATTAATTAATAAAAGTAATTGCTAATCACAATAATGTATCCATTGAGTACATATGTAGTGCTTTATTCATTATGATATCACTGTGTTGGTTGAGGTTTTCATAATATCAAAATTAACTGATTTATGAGTGGCGTAATCATAAAACTTCAGCACAAGCACGACTGAGTAACCCATGATGGTGATAAAATGTATTTCAGCACAAAAAGAAGAATGCCACAGATTTCTGACTTATAACAGTTATGATAGGTTCTCAAAGTGATTCCCACTAGCTTCTAGACAATTCTTAGTACAACGAACTGCTGCTTTGGCTACTTTATCCAAGATTTCCAAAGCGATTACAGCACATGCAGTGATAATTTCTTGCTGAAGAAATGCTAGTGAGGTTGGTTTTCTGCCATACACGACATCCTTCAGAGTACCCCATAGAAAAAAATCAAGGGGTGTTAAATCAGAAGAACGTACAGGAAACTCAAATGCACCCCTTCGTCCTATCCAATTTTTATTTTTTGGACATTACACACAGTACCCTGGGTTTCAAACTTCTTAATTATCGTCACAATTGTAAGAAATGTTAGCGGAACTGTCGTTTATTCAAGCCTCCATTGAAACATAAATTCAGCAACATTCTCAAATTTGAAATAACAAATTTTTTCGATTCCTCAAAAGACAATCATACATTGGCCATTTTTTTTCACTGTGTCCAGTGAAACTTAGGTCAAAATATTTACATCATCTTTTTTGTGATAGTTTAACAAAACATTAATACTGTAATTGATGAACAAATGGTGACATATTTGACTTAAAGACGACAGTTCTACATGTATAGCCTCTATGAAAATGTTAATACATTATTGTGATTGACGATTACATTTATTAATAAATATATACACAATACTGGCCCCCTCTGAGTGTGTGTGTGTATATATATAAAACATGTAGCACCACCATCTAGGAAAGTCGTCTATGCAAGGAGAAATCCCCAATGTCATTTATGGAAATATAGTTCAAACATTTTCTTTACAAATTTGCAACATAAATCCCTTCCTAGAACCACAATTTGTTCCAATAGAACACAAAAACAACCAAATCCATGACATAAAATCTTAATTAGCAATATAAATACAATTCCAATGAAGTAATAGGAGTACACAAACAACTAAGAAATATTTGATTTGAAAACCCCCAAAATACGTAAACTGAATCTGTATTGAATTGATTTAAGTTTCTGGATGGAATTATTTTTGTAGTTAAAACATATTGCACACAAAAGCTAAACTTAAAATATCAAACCTAAATATGATTAATGTATATCTTATAGTATAATTTATTCAAATTATAGGGAGTTACCGGGGCAGTATAAATATAATGAATTTGTCTGCACGTTAATGTAGTGTCAAAAATGTAAGGAAATTAAAAATATATGTATAAAAACATGCAGGAAATTAAAAAATATGCAACCGGGAGAAATAAAAAATAGCACTTACTGAAAGTCTTGACCAAAACAATAGTTGAATATGATATCACATTGAGTGTTCTATGCCAAGAAGGAAACAAATGAATAGAAACACTATGATCTGCCATGCATGTTATAAGAAGAGGAAACTAAGGAGGCTTGGGTGAGTTGCTGTTTCATATTATAGAGCAGTGATTCTCAATGTCCGCTAAATATGCCCCCACCCAATGGTTATTTTCAGGGAACCACAAAGACATGATTTGAAATTAGGAGTTATAGTAAGGTAACTATTTGAATAATTTTGAGTTTGTTCATGTGTTACCAGGATCTGAAAGGTGAGCAAATAATAGAAATACTATTACCTGTCACAGGTAACCTGTGAGAAGTGACTAATTAGGTTTTTTTGGGTAGGGTTGGTTGTCCCATCCCACAGAAGGTCAAAGTGGCCATGCTGAAGGGCACTGCTAATATGTAAACTATGGCACAAGACAATCTGTTCTATGACATATATTATGTTAACCTGCAGGAGTTATGAAATGAGCAAAGAAGAATATTTAATTATAGTAGTAATCCTTAAAGAACTCTTAACAAGTTTTTTTTTACCGGTAGGTTCCAAAGCAAAAGGGGGGGGGGGAAAGAAGAGAGAGGAAGGAGAGTATGTGTGTGTGTATTGAAAAAAAAGGGCAGCACAAAAAAACCACTGCCATAGAGTCAAAGTGACTCAAAATACATGCTGAAATCTGATGTGTTTTGTGAAAAAGTGTGGGTATCGCAACCAATCTGTAAACTATGGCACAAGACCTACCATTCTCCAGGTTACATCCTGCTAATCAGGAGTTGAGAACTAACACATACAAAAATAATAAGATATTCATTGCTAGAGTTAATTGTTAATGAATTCATATCTTCTTAATTGTTCATAAAATACACAGATTAGAATTCATTATGAAATTTCCATTACAATTTGTAAAATTAAGTTCAAATGTAACCAGCACACACACATTAAAAATGATTGATCACTGAACAATCTATATTTTTCTTTCTATCTTTCTTCTTGTTTTGCTATCACAGCTTTCATGTGAATATGATTAGTTCATAAGAAACCATTTTTACTTTTCATATTTATAACTGCTATGATTTCAAATATTTGATGACAGTTAAAAAAAAGTCTTGTTTTGAGAATTTTATAAATTTCCGCAGGTCTTGTGTTTGTTTAGTCAGTCAAAACTGTTTATTTTCTACATGATCTAAAAATCAGATTAATATATTTGTTCTGCATGAGATTTATAGGTCACAGGATTAGAAAAATGAGTCTTAATTGAGACTGCTATCTATTTGAAATCTATCTATGTGATGTGGCCTTTGCAGAACGTTGTTCTTACTGCCACTCTGTAAGCCTCTCAGTTCTGTGGAAGCTGCCCAGCCTCTTCCAGTTTTTTAGCCTCACTATAATGTTTAACTGACATAACCAAGTGATCTAGACTTTCTTTTTCTTCTTCTGTGTTCACTCTCTGATAACAAACACAAAAGTGCGTGTGATTTCCAACAGGAAGCATGAAGTATGTTGTGTTGCTGGTTTCCCACCAGAGCTGTATTATTTTGTGCCTTCTGGCCCAGCACATCTGCTTTAGGTTCGTTCTAGACCAATATGAAACACATTACCAAAAACTTCAAAACATATGTACATAAATGATAGTTGGCTTTACATTACTAACACTAGTTGCGAATTGAAAAAAAGCTATGAAAATTCTCAAAATAAAAATCATATACCTATGGTAATTCTTAAAATAAAATCAATTAATCAGAAATAACTATGATAACTATTAAACAAATAATATCTACAATTTTTATACCAACACTGTGCTACCAATGTCAAACATGGTCTTTAACAGCTTCGCAGCAAAGAAAAATCGTCATATGTGAAATGCAGTGTCTGAGAAAAGCTGCAATGGTTACCAAACTAGATAAAATAAGACATGAAGAAATTAGGAAAAGAGTTGGTATAATATGTATCGAACATATTGAGAGACAGCAAGTAAAATGGTTTGGTCACCTTATGAGAATGAAGCCAAACCAAATACCAATAAGAGCATATAATACAAGAATATCCGGGCGTAAAGCCAAAGGTAGACCAAGAAAACGGTGGATAGAAAACATCAAGATAACCTTGAACAAACATGGACTAAATGCAACCACGGCGACACATCTGGCCTTGAAACGACAGCTTACGCTACCACCCCTACGCTTAACGGCAAGTGTAAATGTGATCAACAATCATTCACCTGGGGAAAGACAATAGGTAACTATGATGTCCACCCTAAGCACTTGGAAATTTTCCATCTTTACTGCAAAAACAAAAGCATTTCATTTAAGCATCGATGATTAATTTATCACAATGAAACCATTTTAGATATGATTGTTATCCCCCACCAAAAATTTTCACTATAGTGCCCTACCCCCATAAAAAAAGAGCATGTAGCTATGGTAAATTTGCAAAAGACTAAGTAATCCATTTTAAACATATAAGAGGACCATCATATCCTGCAAAGGGGGGGTTATAGAAAAACGACACAGAGTGGTCAGATATGGGACAAGCAATTCTGTTTTATAAAAATAGGTTGGAATGCTATAAAAATGTCCACCAATCAATATTTAAGCAGCCATCCTTGTAGGAGAAAAGCTGCTTGTTAAGACCTATGCCACTGAAGAATAATAAACTAAAGAAAGTTTATTAAGTGTGGGTTTGTCCACACTTTGCCTGGGGCCCAAGAAGCAAAGAACAGTGATACTATTACTTGTCATAAAAAGGTGACTAAAGAGGTTTTGGGGTGGAGGTTGGCTACTAAGAATTAGTGACCAAGAAGTTATGTTGAAGCTGGATGTGTCACGCTCAAAAGTGTAGATACAGCAGCCAAGCTGTAAGCCAAGACACGAACCATTCTGTTCTCTGGACTAAATCCTGCTAATCTGAGGTGTTTGAAAATGACCCCTAGAAGATGAATGGTCGTGGGGTACCAGATCAGTATTCCTGGTATAGAACACCAAGGGATAGATAAAAGTAAACAGGCTAGAAAAAACATGCAGATGAGAGTATGTAATGAGAACAGCTGTAGAGAAATTGTATATAAGAGCTGCCTGGAGATTTTTACTTGATAGCATCCAGTGATACTGTAGAATAATAATTTTTGTAACAATAATTCAAATTTTACTTTGCATACTCATTCATACGAGCTGCTGCGATATATGCTGTTCCAATCTTTTTCTGATTACCAAACCTGTGTACAGTAATTTCTGTTTCATATTCCCCCAGCTTGACATCTAATTTTCCATCTTTATCCAGCAGAAGACATATAGTGTAAGCAGCCACTTCAAACTCTGGACTTGTGCCAAGGAAAACACTGCTCATTGGCTTGCATTTGATGTTCCGCCAAGTAAATTGAACAGCGAGAAGTCTAATTATTTCATCATTCTGAACCTAGAAAAAAAAATGTATAAAATTAATTACAAATAGTGTTCATAAAATAGACTCGGTATATGTAAACAGAATAGAGAGTGGACTATGTCAATATGGTCAATACATAAACAAACATAAAATTAAACACTTTTGACACGCATGACATGTCACAGTGTTAATATTATATGTTCCTTTCTCGACCCTGGAAACACAACCACATCTTTTTCTTCAGCGTCCAATCTCAACTTCCCACTGGATCTCTCTTGTAGCAGGACAATGGTCCTATTAGATTTCCAGCAGGATGTAGTCCAGAGAATGGAAATGCGCTGTGTCGCTGTTTTAATTGCGCCAATGGCCTAACACATCCATCTTTGGTAGACAACCACATCAAATCTGACAGGAGAACGAGCAGAAAGAAGAAGAGTCTGTGTTGTCTCTTAAAACCTTTACGAATCAAACATCTTTTGCAGCAGTGTGGGGTGTTTATTTCTGATGTGTCTTCTTCTCATGGCATGGGCTTATAGTGGTTCATGTTTGTTCAAAGCTCCTACTGTTGGACACATGAGGAATTTCTGTATGAATATCATCCTGGTGGACAGAATCATCAGTTTGGTCCAATACTGTTTCTTTATGCAGAAAATTATGGTTTGTATTGCAGCTGCCGGCAGTAGCAAAGTTAATAGTGAGCTCACCTAGCAAACCCAACTTGTCCTAATGTTGTGGGTGTGTTAGCACTGCCTCAAATTCAACAATAATTGAATAGTAATGTTCCATTTAGTTAACAACCAAAATAAAGAAAACAAGGAAAGCAGTTACAATAGTTTCGATAATTTAGTTAATATAATTTAAAATAAAAAAAGTTAGCATGCTGTGCAAGCAACAATAATAAACAGGCATTCATGCACAGTTTGATTTACTAGCAATATGGCTACTGATGCCTACTGTTCAGTGTAATTGGTAAAATACTGAATATATACAGGTAAAATACTGAATATATACATGTATACCGGACATATACCACTGCATAAGTCGAATATGTCAGGCTAATTTTGTTGTTTGTTTTGTTTTGCGTTCGCTCCATTGTAATCAGCACGGATATTCGTGTGATTTCTGCCGGGACTGTAGTTACGTTGTGTCACCATTATGCACCTTGTAGGCCCAGTACATCCGATTTTGGCATGAGGCTAATTGACTGATACATACACCAATAAAGCTGCAATATAGAGGCTACATCCTGCTAGATTACATCCAGCTGGGTATCAAGTGAGGCCATTGTCCTGTTACAAGAGAGATCTAGTGTGTGTCAAATAACGAACTTTAAAATAACAATTAACAATAATAAGTAAATCTATATTCTTTATATCATCTATATTTATTTTGTAATTCTTGAATGTTTTTTGCAAATATTTGTAACACTCCCTAGTTATTCTTGTTAACCTTTACTATACCCCTGTTGAGTGCATTCACCAACGATTTTCAATTTGCGAACAGCTGGAAGTGAACACTCTACAGTTGCTATGCAATAATTCAGCGATGTGGAATCACATGATCATTAATGTCATGTAATCGGAATCATCAAATCATAGTTAGAAATAGTATTTTACTTCCTATTCCGGCATTGTGTTTGGAAAAGAGGAGAACATCGGACCAGAAATGTTAAATATCTAGAAATCTGTCCCGATCAGAGTAAATTGTGTTAAAATGGTCGTCAATATGTATAATTGGCGTAAAATGATTATGGATTGTGATGATGAGGAAGTCTTGGGAATTATGTTTGTTTTCAAAGTAGATATAATAACACATTGGTTTCATTATGAAATAATATACGACAAATATGGGTCGATATATTAACATCGACTACAGAAACTAGGTCTAAGTCTAGAGAACAATAGATCCAACAAGGTAAGTGACATCTACATGTTTTATTTGTTTCCTCAGGCTATATTATGATAATTATGAGCATGTTAGTGTGGTTCTCAAACAATATAAATACAAAAGATTGTAGAAACATCTTATCAGGGTTGCCACAGATAGGTGAGTCAGAAATTTGTTTCCAAATCCCCTCCATCCACGATTTTTCATCTTTACAACTTTCTCACTTCTCTCATATCACACAAACAAAACATACACCAATATATGCAGTATTCTTTATTTGCATGTACAAAAACTATTTAAAATCGAACAAGTTATTGCATGGTCCAAACACCCACACAAAATAACAGAGTTCTAGACATAATATTTTCTGTAAATGATGTATTTGCGGAAATGCTACTAAATGAAAATGCCTATTTCTGATGTCATTTCATTACCAATCTAACATGTTCATAAATATCATTTGTGAAAACAAACGCAATACTCCAATCTCATGAACTTTATCCACTAGGCTAGACCTAATGTTCCTACAACTTATGAAAGTTTCGACATCAGAAATTACTGTGACCTGAATGGGTGCTATTCAACTGTATTCATAATTTTCTTTATGCATTCGCTTGACAAACAACTACTGCACCACATCGCTAACTATCTGGGGCAGGGAAATAATGTCTACCATTTATTAGTTTTCAAGCAGAAACGAAAGTAAATTATGTCTACTTCTGATTCCCGTGTAGCTTGGATGTACGACATCAGTTTACACACATTAACTGATATTGAAACAGTGTATAGCAATGGGACGGAATTTTCTGACTTTACCTGTGCAAAATACCTTCACATTGGTGGAATATTCAGACTTTAGCATGGTAACGGTTCATAGTATTTACTTATTACACCTGGAGTTGGTTTATGCATTGCTGTCTTTCAGATATATTTTAATTGCAGCAATGAGCACTCATAAATATTACCCACCTACAATTAAGTACTAGAATATCTTTGTTACTTGAACAATGAAAAATATGTCACTAACTGTTTCTCTGCGGATATATCCATTATAGTTGATGTTTCCTGCCTTCTCCTGCAAGTAAAATTGGATCCAGTTATGCAAACCAATCATTTCTGATCCTCGACCCTCACCAACAAAGACATGTTCAAAACTGCAAGAATCATTACCCCTGTGAAAATACAGATAGTAATTAGATAAATTGACGATGAGTGAACATAAGATCTCGTAGAAAGAAAAAGAAAACTAAAGCAAACTAAAATAACTTTAATATATGATACAAGAATTCTGACTTTTTCTCTGGCCATAATTTGTCAAGATTTTCAACTCCAAATTGTACAGCCAATGAAGACTTATACAAAAGATATGATCCTTGAACAAATTCAGTTGAAAATTCAAAGCGTAAGGATGGCTCATCTCACTACAGAACAAAGATACATCATCATTGGATGCTTACAGACTGGACAATCACAAAGATTACGATTGTAAGAAGGAGAATGCCGGTTGATTTATTCACTGAAAGTGCAGAATGAATTATGTTACTTTCGATGCCATATTTTATTATCAAATGTAGTATCGCATGGCGTGGTAAGTGATCACCATGGAAGTAATATCTACATGTTTTAGTTGTTGTTATATTATAAGAATGTTCGCTTATTCATTGAATAACACAAAAACAATATGTATCATGGGTGCCACGTGTTAGCATGGAAAATAATTACATTGTATGTCAGCCTAGATCTAGTGTTGGACGGATGGATATTGTATGCAATATATTCATGTTTTATTAGTTTGTTCAGTCTATATTATATAAATAACCAAATGGTCAGAGGGTGTCTGACAAAGTGGATGGTGCCGCAGTAACCTAATGAACAAATAGTCAAGCAAAATGAATTAAACAGGTTACTAAAACACTGTAGGAGGAGCGCGGTAGCCTAATGGATAGTGAGCTTGCTTGCTATCATCTGGTTACAGCGTGCCAGGTTCGAAACCACGTCCGGACATTAAAAAAAAATAAAAATCTGGGTTGTGATTTCTCTCTTGACACGACCAGTCGACTCAGCTGTAAATGAGTACCTGACGCATGAGTTAGGGAAGGTAAAAAAACAAAAAAACAGCAAGGAAGGGAACTGGCCACCCTACCTAATAGTTGCTGCGGCTTAGTACATGAAGAGTTATCTTCATCCCCGACAGATTCCATGGGACCTACCTTTACTTTTTTTACTAAAACACTTACCTTGCCTATTAATAAAAAATATATATATTTTTACTAGATGCGTTGCCATCCCTGCGTTATGGAGACGGGGCTTGATGAAATCTAGTCATCTATTTTGTTTTTTATTTTGTTGTTTTCTGTTGTTTGTCTCTTGAAAAAGGTTCAATTTGAGCCGATACGTGGAGAATTGTCCTGTTTAGTTTTATTGTATGTTTTTTTATATATTATATTAGTTTGGATATATAAAACAACAGATATACAACATGAATAAGTATTTAGGAGGATATTATCAATGTTGCCACACATTGTTCAAGTATTAGGTGTGTGAAGAAATTATTTGTGCGATGTTTTAAATTGTAGTTTTGACCCCCCCCCCCCAAATCCCCAATTTTCAACTTCACAACTTGATCACGACTGTGATATCATACATACAAAAAACCCCACAAATTATATGCATTATTCACTCCTTTATTTATATGTGCAAAAATTATTTTGATATCTTTACAAACAAACAAGTTATCACGTTTACCAAACACCCACCAAAAATAATGCACATTATCAAAAAATAATCAGGGCCCAGGGGAGACATTGCGTAATTATAATCTGAGGGGTACTACAGATTAATGTGGTTAGAAGCATCATTAATCTCCTTTAGAGGCGGTTTCAACAAACTGGCTCAGTGGTAGACCCAGAATCACATTTTGCATCTGCATTCTCCACAGTTCAGTCAACGCCAGCAGCTCGCTGAATTTAAGATAAAATGGCCAGGAACCAGCTGCATGATGCTGGTCTTTAAGCTAGAAGACCCTACAGAGCTCCTGTTCTTATGGATTGGCATCACCAGAACCAACTGTAGTGGGCAAACCAGAATCATCAATGGGCGGCTGGGAATGACTGGAGATGGGTTTGGTGTAGTTTACATCTGAAAGTTTCTTCATGCCAAGGTTGAAACATTAATTCTTTAAAATACCATTTTGGTATACGTTTGAAATAATGTTGTGTTTCTTTTTTTTTTTAACAGTATATTTTCAGTGTATGGTAACTTAACTGTGAGACACTTTCCTGTGAGAATCCAGATATGATTGAACTGGGAAGTCAAAGATGTATATTGTTTACGTGTGTCTATCCTAGAGTTACATTAGCCAAGACCATGATAGCAATGCCACACAAGTGCACTCAGGAAACAGGTACGTTTTTGTTCACTATATTTCATAGCTAAAGTTTTTGAGATAAAACTCGGGTTGTTGAGGGAGTAGATAAAATGAAATTTGCTTGCAAATTGATGAACAACATACCAACATGCTGGATCTAGCTTGTAAAGTTTCAAAGAAGAGTGTCTGAAACAACACCAGGCTGGAGATGTATACGACTTTTTCTATGTTCGTTCTCAAACTACTGCAGATTAGCAGAATGCAATTCTGAGAACATAATACACTGAGACATAGCTTACAGCTCAGCTGTGATATCTGCACCTTTTGTCCTGACACATCCAACTTCAGTATGGTTGCGTGGTCACTATGACCATCTATGGAATGTGACACCTCAAAACCCCTAAGATTATGTGGTAGGTAACAGTGTTGATATTTTTTGTTCCCCTTTCAGACCTCGGTAACACTGGGAGAGTCTAATAAACAAATCCAGGTCCCTGTTTGGGATGAAGAGTCTACTTGGCGACAGTAGTACCTAATGATGAATAGAAGTAACGTTGAAAATGACATAACAGCTACAGTGATGTTTCTTAGCTAGAGAAGATGAGCAGGTGGAAAGGAATGAAAGCTGACTCTGTACAGGATGTGGCAATTCTGTACAGCCAAGAACCACCAAATTATTTTTCTATAGTTAAATATAATGGCTTGCTGTATATGAATCCTTTCATATTCAAAAATATATTTAGTCATTTGGAAATATGTTTTATAATATTGACAGTAACAAGAATGTTTACATGCCTTGCTCCTTTCCTCCTGAAAAGTTTGAACCAAATGTCATGAAGTAGACCCTTGAAGCTTTCCTCATCAGCTGGAGCAACATTATTTGACACCAAGAATTTATGAGTTTCCTTCATGACTTTGGTTTTCATGATTTCATTCAAGAAATTATAATTTTCTTGTTTTTCTTCCCAAGTCTCCACTTCTTTATCTGTAACCTCCATCTCATAGTTGTCAAGAAGAGAATGAAATGCTGAAAGTGAAGAAATCAGGTGATAAATGTTAAATCTATTGAATTATTACATTTTACATAGAGAGAGAACAGATCAAGTGGTTTGGCCACATTATGAGAATACATCATGAAAAGTTGCCTGTACAAGCATATAACCAAATGAGATCAAGGTACAAAGTCAGAGGAAGACCACGGAAAGGATGGATAGAAAACTTTAGGGACATCCTGTACAGACACGGTCATGGCACAGCCGAGGCCACACATCTGGCTTTAGAAAGCAAGATCGAGCTCCAATCACCCATACGCTTAACGGAAAGAGTGGATCACAAACCACTTGGAGAAAGACAATAGACAATATTGAATTATGGGAAAGTGTGACAAAGCATCCCTGATCTCAGAACTACATTCTGCCGGAAATCTGGTATGGCCATTGCCCTGAATATAAGAGAGATTCAGCTGCAGATACATCAGGAGATAGTCGTCGGATCCTCATCAATGCAATGTAGACACGTCCATAGGTGCTCCGTACTCCACTTGAATGTATTCACCATTACACAATGACTGGCACTTTTCAGTTCTTTTTGGTTGACAAACATTCTCCTGTCTACAGTAGCACTCATTTCTGGCAACGCCGCATTTCAAGCCAAGTTAGTTCCTTTATTCTGAACATGGAAAACAAGTCATCACCCTCATTAATTTCATTTGACATGTTTTTCACAAGGAGTTCAAAACGACCACATGATTCAATGCTTCACCACTTGACACAGTTGCAATGCAAACCATTCGATCCGCTCTCTCATTGTCTTAACACCCACATGATCGTGTACGAAAATTAATGAGACACATTCCAACTTTGACTACTTCAAGCCACTGTTCTTGAATACAACCCATTTTTATTTTTTAATATGCTCATATTATGCTCAACGCCACTAAGGATGCAGACACGAGTTGCACTCTGTGTACTCATCCAGTTCAAAGCATTGGTCACTGCCATACTTTTCACATTCATGTTGCTTGTAGTCACAGAAAATGCACCACTCTTATGGTCTTCCTTACAGATTGAGTTGTGAAGGCCCAAGTACTATGCAAATGCCTAACAACTGAACAATCAGTATACCTGTATATTGATATCCTCAAGAGAGATCTTCTTGAAAATTATAGCTAGCTTTACTTATTGAACTCTGATATTGCCAGCACACAGATATCATTATTAATTTAGTTCTACTTTTAATTTCCATTTTTTACGTTATATGATGTATCTTGTTATGTCTATTGTCTATTGGTTGCATTTAGTCTATGTTTGTTCAAGGCTATCTTGATGTTTTCTATCCACCATTTTTTCTTGGTCTACCTTTGGCTTTACGCCCGGATATTCTTGTATTATATGCTCTTATTGGTATTTGGTTTGGCTTCATTCTCATAAGGTGACCGAACCATTTTACTTGCTGTCTCTCAATATGTTCGATACATGATATTATACCAACTATTTTCCTAATTTCTTCATTTTTTATTTTATCTAGTTTGGTAACCATTGCAGCTTTTCTCAGACACTTCATTTCACATGTGACAATTTTCTTTGCTGCGAAGCTGTTAAAGGCCATGTTTGACATTGGTAGCAAAGTGTTGGTATAAAAATTGTAGATATTTTCTGTTTTTTTTTACACACTACTCGTTATGTAACTTCAAATACTTGTATTGTTTTTCTTCTTTGTATACTCTTATTTCCATTTCTGTTAGTTTACAATTAGTTTCTTCTGGGACAAAGATGGGACATATGGCAGTAGTAATTTCTTTCCATGTTGAGCACCTTGATGCAAGTTGCTGTAGTTCTTGTTGTTGTTCTTCTTCTGTGTTCGTTCTCAAACTCCTGCAGATTAGCAGGATCTAGTCTGGAGAACGGAATGCGTTGTGCCATGGTTTACAGCATTGCTGCGATATCTTCGCTTTTCGGCCTGACACATCCGACTTCAGCATAGCTCTGGGTCACTGACACTATATGGGATGGGACAGCCAACTCCATCCCATAATCTCCTTAGTTGCCTTTTACGACATGCGTGGAAGGTAAACAGTGTTGCTATTCTTTGCTCCCCTTTCGGGCCCGGCAACACAAGGGCGGTACTTCTTGTGTATTGCTTATGACGAATATTTTGCATAAGTGATACACAAGAACTTCAACAACTTTCCCAGCTGATTATTCTGTGAAGAGTTTCTTTTTACCTTTGCCTTTCACATGATAGTTTGTTTAGGTCACTGTAACTATGACATAACACATTCCTTTCTCTGGACTACATAATGCTAACCTGCAGAAGTTTGAGAATGAACATAGAAGAAGGCGATATTAACATCTACAAATGAGCCTGCGTACAATTTGTAGTCATGTATAAAAAAGAAAATACGAAAAAAGGCCAAAATAAATTTAATGGTTTGTAGTCGTTAAAAATGGCTAATATGGCAACCCTAGGTCAGAGTGTAGAGTTAAAACTGAAGTTATGCCAAGCCAAGCAGGAGATGAGAATAAGAGGGTTAGAGTTAAAAATGAAGTTATGGGGCTGCCATGTCAAGCAGGAGATGAGAATAAGAGGGCGTAGAGTTAAAAATGAAGTTATGGGACTGCCATGTCAAGCAGGAGATGAGAATAAGAGGGCGTAGAGTTAAAAATGAAGTTATGGGGCTGCCATGTCAAGCAGGAGATGACAATAAATTTTGTCATGGCAACAAGCTACAAATGAGATGGCCAATGACCTGAACAAAGAAAAGAGAAGCACTTTAATGTAATACTTTTACTGTCACTATGAAGAATAATTTTTCAAGTGAGATGACAAGACAACTGACTAAAGAGCATAAAAGAGGATGCAATATAGTCTAAGAGTAGATTTGCTGACTAGGCAATTTAGAAACTGAAACCCAATTGAAAATGGGAAGAAAAGTGAGAAATTAGAGATTAGCTGACGTTCTAATAACACATGAAGTCTGTGCAGACAATAGTGAGACAATAGATTTTAGTAGAATTCTAATCAAAAAGACAATTGGAAGCAGACTGAAAGGTTGTTCAGAAAATGAAAGTAGTAAGTTCGAACCAGGGCTGAGGACAGTTAGCAGTCCTAAAGTTCCTGTCGTCTTTCTCAGATACTTATCTGAGCATGTTTAGTTGTGAAAGTTAATACCAGAGATGAAGTAGTGGATAGCTTCATTACTCTGTCATCAGTGTCAGATACTTATCCGAATGTGGTATTATTCAGAAATTGTCAAGGTATGTCAGAAGTTCCGGAACATGGGAATTTACATTGTTGTTACAGCCACTAGAGGTGTTCGCTCACGTCATGTTTATTCAGAGAGAGCTGCAAAATTAATGCAGCTATTATTGTGTTTGAAAGTTGGAATATCATTTAGAGGTTATGTAGCCACATTCATCCACATCATATTTATTTAGAGAGATCTGCTAAGTCAATTCAAATGTTGTCGTATATTGTATTTTGGAGCATGACGACCGATCGCAGCTTGAAATCAATCACGAGAGTTCCTTATAGCCTCTACTGTGTGTAGAATGTGGGGTATTATATTTGCAGTTTGAAGTCTCTTATGGCCTCTACTGTGTGTAGAGTGTGGGGTATTATATTTGCAGTTTCGCCCGTGTGAAGCCAGGGCCCGAAAGGGGAGCAAAGAATAGCAACACTGTTTACCTTCCATGCATGTCGTAAAAGGCGACTAAGGAGGTTATGGGATGGAGTTGGCTGTCCCATCCCATATAGGGTCAATGACCCAAAGCCATACTGAAGTCGGATGTGTCAGGCCAAAAGGCGCAGATATCGCACCAATGCTGTAAACCATGACACAATGCATTCTGTTCTCCGGACTACATCCTGCTAATCTGCAGGAGTTTGAGAACGAACGCAGAAGAAGAATATTTGCAGTTTGAAGTCTCTTATGGCCTCTACTGTGTGTAGAGTGTGGGGTATTATATTTGCAGTTTGAAGTTAGTCCACGAGAGTTCCTTATGGCCACTACTGGATGTAGATTGGGGGAATACTGTATTCAGGAGCTGAAGTCCATTACCAGGGTAGCTTATGTTTTCTACTGTGTGTAGAGTGGGGGAATACTGTCTTCAGGAGCTGAAGTCCATTACCAGGGTAGCTTATGTTTTCTACTGTGTGTAGAGTGGTTTGCTCAACTATTATTTGGAAGATGAAGAGAGAGCTATTTATTCAAGTCGTTGTAGATGATCACATACTGGCAACAAGGTGTAATCTACCGATCACATGAAGATATCCAATGATTATGCAGAACTTACATATTGAACTTAATTATTGATATAAGCCCGATGCTTATGATGAATTCACAGAGTGTTACAAGTTATGCAGAACTTACATATTTCATGCCTGATGATTGTGTTGAATTCATGTAATCTTGCAAGTTATTGAATACTGACAGTTTAGGGAAGGTCAATTCATATACGAAGATAGACAATTGTGAACAATGAAATGATAGTATATCTATATACATATATTAGTGAACATCCTGTGAATAAGCAGACTAAAGGCTGTTAGGAAAAATATTAATTGTGATGGTGAAATTAGTAGCAGACAGTTGACCTAAGTGGACAGTTATGAACATAAGTATCAAGAAGTGCCTGTACATTAAGTATTAGTTCATCCTTTATTATCTTGTATACATGGTGGTCGTGTGGCTGTACGGCTAGAATGCCGGTCTCAGAAGCCTGAGGTCCTGGTTTCAATCCATGGTTGGGATAAGGATTTTTGTCTTTCAGAGAAACCATAAAAAATTCTTCCTGTACATGTCAGGGTGACAGCTATGGCCAAGCGGTCTTTATTTCCACAGCCAAAAAGTCACCCTGCACTCCTTAACAGGAAAACATGCAGTAATGAAAGTTTTTTTGAAAGTTTATACATGTTGGTCCTCCAGCTTAGACTTTATTACCTTTCATGTTTACATGTTGGCTAATTAGTTAGAATGATATACACCTAATTAGATATGGTCATTGATTGTTATTCAGATTATAATGTGATTACAGTGAGAAAACTATCCACAGTATTGATTATTCTGTCATAGTGATAAGCTAATTAGATTTTCAGGAGGAGCGTAACACTTTACACAACAGGAGAGTGATGACCTATATTGATTCAAATCATGTGCCTTTATAGAGACAGAGAAAGTGTTACGGAGCCTTCTTAAATGGAACGTCTTTTGGAGTTTAAACTTTTAGAGATATCTGTTATACAGAAAATAAGTAAATATATGCACACATCCCTTACAGGATCGCTACCCTTGAATTCTGTCCACATTTGTGCAGTGTAGGCAATAGTCCTTATTATTATTACACCCATGCATTGCGAGGGCTAAATAAAGAGCAAGGAATAGTAACACTGTCATCACACAAGAGGCGCGTAAGGAGGTTGGACATGGGGTTAACCATACTACCCCATGATCTCTACTTTTATGGAGGATGTCTAGACTACTAGAAACTCTTTGATCTGCAGCATGTCTCAAGATTACAAAAAATCATGGCAAAGTCATCCCCTTCTTAATCCCTGGAGAAGAAGACTTTCCAGATTGTGGTACTTTACTGTACAGACACATTGAGTAAAGCAGTCATCTGTGACAAAAGCTCTGGAAAATGTACCCACCTAAAGATATCCTTAGAAACACCAATCTGAAGCTAAAAGTACAACTTCACTTCTTGGCACGGGAAACATGAGTGACAAACTCATGCTCCCTCTGGGTTTTATCACCATCATCATCACGAAGACTAACCTTTATATGTTGGTCGACTGAAAACTTTGTCTTCATTAACCCATGTAAACAGTTTATTCCTGGCAAAGTCTCTTCCCACATTTCTTCCACCACTCACATAACCTGAGAAGTATTTTCAACAAAAAAATATTCAATGTATAAATCCATTCAGAAATTTAAAAATAAATATTTGTTGTGTTTTAATTTTTTTCCTCAAATTCCGGCTGAATCTCTCTTGTAGCCGGACAATGGTCCTACTAGATTTCCATCAGGATGTAGTCCAGAGAAAGGAAATGTGCTGTGTCTGCACTTTTTTCCCCCAATGGCCTGACACATTACACTTCTGCGTTGGTAACTAATGGTTGCTGATCCAACGGTCCATGGGCTCATACCCTTTGGCCCAATGCCACTGTGTGATATATACATGTGTTTGTGAGCTGTTGTTTTGTTCCATATAATGTGTTCAGTAACTCATACATTCAGTGTTTTTACCACTTCTACTGAACGGTGGACATCTGTAACCATATCATTAGTATAGTCAGCCCGTCCGTGTGTTGCCTGGGCATGAAAGGGGAGCAAAGAATAGCAACACTGTTTACCTTCCATGCATGTCGTAAGAGGGGACTAAGGAGGTTATGGGATGGAGGGTCAGTGACCCAAAGCCATGCTGAAGTCTGATGTCTCAGGCCGAAAGGCTCATATATCGCAGCAATGCTGTAAACCATGACACATTATATTCCGTTCTCCGGACTACATCCTGCTAATCTGCAGGAGTTTGAGAATGAACGCACATAATGATGATGATGTATAGTCAGCCAACCATACAAGAAAAACATTTAAATTAAACATAGTTATTGGAAATACACAGACATATCAAGTATTATCAATGTTCTTCAATACTGTATGAAGCAGAAATATGGACAATGATGTATCTTCAGTTTGAAGACCTTTACTTACAATGTACAAGCAGATTGAAGACAAGCTTTGAAAAGATGATAAACATATTAATGGAGGTGTATTTTTTAAAACAGATGTGTATCCTGTTATCCACTTTCTCACTTGTTTCCTAGTACTAAATATCATGTTCTATTTTTCTAAGGATTTGGGAGGGAGGGAGGGAGGGGGGGGGGAAGAAAGGAGAGAGTATTGTGTTTAACCCCCTTCCAACCTATCTTATAGGATTGAATTAACCTCCATTTTTTAAATTTCTCTATTTGAGCACCTTCTCATTCTTCTATAGGACCACATCTCTTAAGACATCTCTCTCTCTCTCATGTGACATATTCTTTCAGAACGTGGTCTTCCTCATTGATTCTCTGAACAATGTGATTCTGGGCAAGTTGACCTGCTGCAGCTGGAGACATGTTTAAGCAATCTGATATATCATTGCACCATCTCCATAGTCATCTAGTATGTTGATAGTACAATGTATTTCCTATTATCATGTTATTACTTCTGGTCCAGTCCAGTCACCGCTTTCATTTCTGACGTCTAAACCAAATCTAACAGTGACATCAATATCTTGCTCTTGCCCCACCTTGTTCGAATCTTCCATCACAAAGTTTCGTGATGCTTGCACTGTCTCATAGCTGTGTTTAAATCTTTGTAGAATTGCTGCATGTCTTCATCTGAACTTTCTGATGTTGCTGCGTAAACTTGAATAATATTGATGTTAATGGGCTGCCCCTCTAATTTAAACAGTATAACCCTGTCTGATATACTCCAGACGCCCGTTACAGATCATGTTCTCTTCGTATCTAAAATTACGCCTACTCCATTTCTATGTTGGTCTCCTCCCGATTATTTCTTCGTCGTACGCCTTGCGGCGGACCCTCTGAAAGCATTCCGCTGACCGTCCTGAGAAGGACGTGATCTGCGTTGTGTCATGTTTTACAGCAAGCTGCGTTATCTGCGCCTTTCGACCTGACACATCCGTCTTCAGCCAGCATTTTTTTGGGCCGGGTTGGCATTCCCATGTCTTCGATCCCTAGTACTTGGCCAGGCTACAGCATGGTTGCTGCACTCCTGTTTCCAGGCCCACTGCATGGAAGTGTACTGTGGGTCTTGGCCAGCTGTGGTTCGCTGACCCTGATGCTCGACCAGCTATGGAACGCCGGCCGGTGCACTCTGGTGTGCATGTCATCTCTGGGCCCTCCCGATTATTTTATTTTGAAATCTTTCGATACTATACTGCATGCTCCCAACCATCACATTTCCCATAATCCGTGATGTTATCTCCATTCTCATTCTCCTCATTTTCTGTTCTTTTTCTTCTTCTTCAGCGTTCATTCTCAAACTCCTGCTGAATTCTCTTATAGCAGGACCATGGTCCTACTAGATTTCCAGCAGGATGTAGTCCAGAGAATGGAAATGCGTTGTGTTGCTGTTTTATTTGTGCCAATGGCCCGACACATCCGTCTTCGGCGGATTTTCTGTTCAATGTTTTCTAATTTATATAAATCTGTCAGGATTCTCACATTCCCTGTTGTTATCTTGATGGCATATTTGCGAATGTTTTGTCCTGAAACATGATACTCCAGGGATGATACATCGGTGGTTTCCCATTGCAGTAAATCATTGGAACCCATAAGCAAACAATACATACAGTGACTTCAGAAGCAAACAATCTGATTATGTCAATGAAAGTAGTAACTAAGGAGGTTTTGTGGTGGAATTGGCTTTACCATCCCATGTGGAGTTAAAGTGACCCAGAAGGCATGCTGAAGTTGGATGAGACTGAAAGGCACATATATCACAGCTAAGCTGTAAGCCATGACACTGCATTCTATCCTCTGGACTACATCCTGCTAATTTGTAGGAGTTTGATAATGATCATAGAAGAAGAATAGGCAACATAGAATGTGAAAGGACTGACAATAAGAATATTGGAGAAAGATGGTCACCAAAAGTGAGAATGGACTTTCAGTCAAAACAACAATTAAACTGACAAAGACAGCTATCTTCTTCTGGTTGTATTCAGTTGGTTTTCTGGATATAGTTTGGAGAAAAAAATGTGTTGTGTCATGGTTTACAGCTTGCCTATATTTACATAATTTGGTCTGACAAATCTGATCTCAGGAAGACTTTTTTTGGTCACTTGAACCTATGGGATGGGATGGCCAACCACAACCCTCCTTAGCAGTTCTCATGACATGCATGGTGTTTCTCATATTTTATCCTCTTTCAGCCCAGACAATACATGGGTGAACAAATATTTGTATGATGGTAAATTTCTGTTTCTGCTATTATCACTAAGTTGTGCATAAGCCATTAAAAACATCTCATGCAATCCTATCTCTAAATGTTATCTAATTCTTCCCTACTCTTGCAGAAAGTAAGGGACTCATCTGAACAGCTTAATTTTGGCTCTTAGGTCTTGATAAATGATCTTTATTCCTTAAGGATAGTTTCTTACTGGTTGACAATTTTGTAGACTTTCCATATTGTTTACAGGATAACCTATCTTCCATGTCATGTCTGCATGTTACATTGCTAGTAGTGCTTGTTTCTCTTTCAACAGATGATAGTGTCACACATGTGACGATAGCAGTAATTTAATTGCTCGTGTGTTGCTGGGTCCAAAAGGGGACAAAGAATAACATCACTGTTTAACCTTTAGGACCCTGAATTAAAATTAAGAAATATCCCCCTGGGCCTGAATTCTTTTTTTGAAAATTTGCGTTATTGATGGTGGGTGTTTTGAAAACGCGATAACTTTTTTCTTTTAAAAGATATCAAAATAATGTTTGCACATCTAAATAAAGGAGTGAATAGTGAATATAATCATGTTTTTGTTGTTGTTGTATGTGTGATATAACAGTTGTGAGCAAGTTGTGAAGTTGAAAATTCGGGAAAAAATAGCAAAACGCCATTTTCAAAATCGCAAATATATCTTCTTGACGACCCTAATACATGAGCAATGTGTGGCAACATTGATAAAATACTCATAAATACCTATACTTATTGTATATGTATTGTTTTATATCCAAACTAATATAATATGAACTAAAATAACTAATAAAACGTGAAGAAATCGCATATAATGACCGTCCGGTCAACACTAGGTCTATGCCGACACGCAACGTAATTATTGTCCATGCACACATGTGGCACCTCTGATACATATTATTTTTGTGTTTTTGAATGAATAAACACACATTCTTATTAAACAACAACATATTAAACACAAAGAACAACAATTAGAACATGTAGTCATGATCATTTACCCATGCCACGCGGTACTCAATTTGATAGTAAAATACGGCAGAAAATGGCAAAAGTCGCTCCCGAAAAGCGTTGATAACATCAACCGGCTTTCTCCTTCTATACAACGCTAATGTGTAAAAGAATTTGACCTTTACACTGTGACGTATTCCTAGCTTCGTTTGGCGGGCTTTATACGTCACTGGTTCATTACTTCGTGAAGTTCCGGGCTCGGGAATCGGGCGATATCGTATGGTGCGTGGCCTCACCCACAGACACACGGGAATGTGTACTCCAGGTGCGTGACCTCACCCATAGGGGCCTAAAGGTTAAGTTCCATGCATGTTGTAAGAGACGACTAAGGAGGTTATGGGGTAAAGTTGGTTGTCCTATCTCATACATGGTCAAAGTGATCCGGAAGGCATGCTGAAGTTGGATGTGCTAGGCCAAAAGTCACAGATATCACAGCAAAGTAATAAATCATGACACAACACATTCCATTCTCTGGACTACATCCTGCTAATTGTAGGAGTTTGAGAATGAAAGCAAACGAAGGAGATGATAATGTAATATTTTAAAATGTTGGTAGCAAAAATTTAAAATAGAAAAGTAAGCATGAAATGAAAATTACCCTGAAGGTCAATTTCATAGTCCACTCCAGGAAAACATTTGTTGTCATCAATCTCCCACAGCTTACTTAGGATTACAGACAGCACAGAATCCTCAGAGAATCTGTCAAGAGACAGGTTTATACTCATGAGTAATGTGACATTTCAGGGGGTGATACCAAAATGAAAATACCAAAAATTGTACTGAAAAAAAAACACAACTTTTTTAAAAACAATAAAAGGTTCTCTAGTGTCATTAACTTCATCACCATTAGGTGCCATCGCCGACCAGCGTAGACGACCATGGATCTCCAAAGCTCTCTATCTCCAGTATTATGTATCAGGATCGTTGTTGTTTCCCTGCCATGCCAGGTTGTTAAACTGTCTAATATTTTCTCCCATTGTCGCCCTCCGTCTCTCTTGCCTTCAAATTTGCCTGTTGTAACTATGTTCTCCAAACCACCTTGTCTCATAACTTGGCCAAAAAATGAATATTGTCTTTTTCTTATATTATTGATTAAGCTCTATTTCGCATTTGACTCTTTCAACACCTTCACATTAGTTTTCCTGGCAGTCCATGGTACTCTCAGCATTCTTCTATAGAACCACATCTTTGCTGCCTCTACTTTCCCACTTTCCTGTTTGTACCTTACCAATGACTAATTTTTAATAATTGCACATTTTTAAAGAGTGATGATACCATTTAAAAACAGAGGTGGCACTATCAGGTTACTGCACTGAGTGTAACCAACCAAAGTGATGCCAGTGATACTCATGTATTGAAACATTTCTTATAAACAACATTTATTATTACAAGTATCATCCTAACTGCCATGCTGTGATCTCATAGGGCAGGAAATGAAAAAGCAGACCAACTGGCTAAGGAAGGTGCTGCCGAAGACCAACCAGATATACCAATCACCTACCATCAGAAAAAACAGATGATCAAGTCAATAAGAAAGTCACAAACACCAACACAAGATGACTATCATATTATGAACAGATCAGAACAAGTTATAATTCTACGTCTCAGAACAGGACACAACCGACTCTGCAGTCACATGTATACAAAGTTCAAGATTGGCAACACAGCCATGTGTACATGTGGACAGGCAGCACAGAGTGCCAAACATATACTTCAAGAGTGTTCTGAGCATGAAACGCTGAGGCAGACATATTGGCCAGAGGAAACAACACTGGAATCAAAACTCTATGGGACACTGTATGAACTACAAAAGACAGTGAGTTTTATTAAGGAGACAGAATTACAGATATAGACATGTTTCAAGTTCATGGAAATTGGGCAGAGAAATATGGACATTGAAACATGAACCTGAACTATAGTATTCACGAGTAATGCACAAACGTGTTGCACAAAAATATGTTCTCAACAAATATCTGTCCCTCTGTGCTCTTCACTTTCCTAGAGAACTTGCTATTTTGTCAGATATTTCACTTTCTATCACAATCATGTTTAACAGATCTTGGAGATGTTCTTGGCTTTCTGATATCAACACAGTATCATAGATTATTGATATTGTGTCCTCTTATTTTAATTCCTGGCATATTCTTAATTGATCTCAAGATATTCTCGATGTAAAGATAAAATAAATCTGGTGACAATACACATCCCTGGTGCACACCTTGTTTTATTTGTGTATATACTACTGCTACTGGCAATACTTGAAGGGTTTCATATTAAGTCTGAAGAAATTCATTAAAAAAAAGAAATCCAGTCCTTAATGGAGTTGAACCCTGGACCTCAAGGATGTGAGACTGATTCTCTAACCTCTTGGCCATGCGCCATACACAAACTGAAACAAAAAGTCACTATCAACAATTATGGGAAGAAAGTAATGAGGAAGGCAGGGGTTGTGTATGGTGCAATGAAAGTTAGGGCATATACGTATGATATACTATAGCCATAGGCCATATGGCAATTTTTCACTTTTACTTTCACTTTACATTTCATCATATTTTATGTTATGTTGCTCGAACACTCAGTATTACATGTGTACTCTCACTGTCTGTAGAGGGTGAGAACCCATGACGTATGTAACAACAAAAAAACAACAACAAAAAACATTAGAACTAAGAAAGCAAGGCAACAACATTCAATAGGGGACACACATTGTTCCAGGTGGGATTCAAAGAGAAAAAAGGTAGGACCTAGACCCTGAAAAAAGGTAGGACCTAGACCCCGAAAAAAGGTAGGACCTAGACCCCAAAAAAAAGCTCACGAAGAAAGTTAGAAACAGTCTATAAGAATAACAGTGACTGGACAGGTAAAGGATACATCTATTCTATATTAATGTATGGATCAGAAACATGGACATTAATTATATTAAACAATTAGAAGACAGAATTGATGCCTTTGAGATGTGGATTGTGGAAAGTCATGGAAAGAGAAGAAAACAAATAAAGAGGTGCTAAAAACCCTTTAAACTTAAAATATGAAGAAAGAATTACTAAGAGAAATAAAGATCTGGCAAATAAAATATTTTGAACACATTAAAAGACATGACACCTTACTGAAGACCTTACTTGAGGGGGTAAAGTCAAATAGAAGCGAGCAAGAGGTAGACAGATATACAAGTGGGAGAGTAACTTCACACGATGTACAGGTTACAGTCTAGCAGAGTGCACCACCAAAACAAGAGACAGGGGGTGTTGGAGATATGTTGCAGCCAACCTTCGTTGTGGAGACGGCACTTGATGATGATGATGACTGGATAGGCAGAAAGTATGTCCGCTAGAGGTAAGAAAAAGAAATAATTTTGACGGTTGCTAAGACTTGGGCTTCAAAGTGGATGGGAATGGGGTGGAAAGAATAATAATGATCCACTGCACATCCATACAACACCATGGGAAAAAATTCACATTTTACAAGTTTCACTTTCGTTTCTATAGGCCTACCATTAATTTATTATAATTTCTTAAAAACAACTAAATTCCAATGATCACGATGTCAGTCAATGTATTACATTTTATAATTTTAACTATTTATATTGTAATATAATGAAATGTGACTGAAATATTTGCATTTTGGGTAAATAATAGGTCTATAGTGAGCAAGTATACTTACTTCGCTGCCATTGTGTGTGCTACTAAAACTCCGACCAGAATATGTTAGCTACTATACACGTATAAATTCGAAGAGACCAGTGCAGACTTTGCGTAACAAACTGAAAACATTTACTTGCAATGTGCATTTGCAACATCTGGTCAGAGTGCATTTACGGTGTCAATTTAAATATACTATCCCGATATATAGACGTCATGTGTGGAAATTCAATCACTTTCACACAACTTGTCTCAGAAAAGTAATGAACATCAGATGAAAAGACAAGTTTCCAGATACCACTGTCCTTGACAGATCTGATATCCCTAGCATTAATCATAAATAGAATAAAATCCTTCTACAGTGCCCGAACTGTCCAAGGACATTTGCAGGTTGAATAGGGCTCGTTAGCCATCTACGAACTCATAATCAAGGACATAATTCTAACTTAATTTTCAAAAATGAATGTAACAAATGGTCACCATTACTTGTGATGGATGAACGCTCATGTCATCCCAATTAAAGTTAACTTCAGAAGCAGTAGATGAGATTTGAACTATACTATATTATTTACAGAAGACACTACATGATTATAACACGTCTATATCGATCATTCTATACCAACTCAAAATGTTGTGTTGGAACAGAAAAAGGCAATTCAGAATGGTTCCCTGTGATTACTGGTGTTAAACAAGGCTGCCCTATGTCACCATTACTATTCAATATCGCAATTGACTGGGCTATGAGAAAAAGCATATCGAACACACATTTAGGAATCAAATGGATAAATAAATCAACATTAGAAGACCTGGATTTTGCCGATGATTCTGTAACCACCCACATGCCATTAACCACAGAACACCCACTCCTGTGGCCAATCACTTCAATTGCGATGGTCACCGTGGTGTCCTTGACATTTAGGTCACTGCCTAACAAAGATCCTGCACCACCGATGATAGATCTAGGTACGCTCTAGAAAATCGTCTCATTTTTGAGTTGGGTACCATAAAGCCATTTGGACTCAATTCCGACCACTCTTTTGCTTAGTTCTCGGTCGGATTGGTCTTTGCCTTTATTCATTTTGTGCCTTTATTTACGTCATCGTTTTGTTCCTCTCGTTCCACCTATATTATCGTCTTTGTGTATTCCTGTTTGTATCCATCCGGTATCTCAACACCATATTTCACTCGGACACGCTTGTTGTGGTGTATTCATTTCTACTTGTGGTATTTTTATGTTTTATGTGCGTATCTTGAAAAAGGCCTTTTGGACAGAAACGTCGATTATGTGCTGTGTATTGTCATTTGTATGATTATATTCTGTGTTTTGTTGTGTATACTATATTCAATCATGTAGGCATCCGACGGTGATAGTGTGAGTGCGTCAGTCGTTATCCAGTAGAACTCCATTACCTGTCTCCCACGTGAATAATTGACAGAAGCTCGAGGCGGTGAATACCTTCAAATACCTCGGATTCAGTATATGGAGCGATGGAAAATGCAAAGCAGAACTAAATATCAGACTGGAGTTGGCTTTAGCGTCTATGTCAAGGCTAACTGTGATTTGGAAAAGCAACATCAGTGTCGTAGTAAAAGTCAAACTGTATTAGTAACTGGTACTTTCTGTTACGATATATGGTAGTGAAAGTTGGACACTCACTGCGGACATGGAGAGACGATTAGAGGCTTTCGAGTACAAATGCTATAGACGAATTCTACGAATTTCCTATAGGGAACATAAGACCAACTTGTATGTAAGAAATAAAATAGAAATGTATGCAGGTGTACAAGAACCATTACTTTCAATAGTGAAACGACGAAAACTAGTATGGTTTGAACATGTATGCAGACATGATACCTTGTCAAAAACAATACTGCAGGGAACTGTCGAGGAGGAAAGAAGCAGAGGAGGGCAAATAAAGGCATGGACAGACAACATCAAAGAGTGGACAGGACAAGATTTTTTCTCGCTCATCCGCATTGGCTTGGACGTATAACGAGACACATCTCACTTTCTAAAATTATTTTGCAAAGAACAGTCGAGGGTGGAAAGAGAAATGGCGGTAAAAGAACATTTTGGATTGATAACAACAAGAATGATCAGGGCATGAGTAATCTACAGTCCTCCAAATGGCTGAGGATAGGGATGTTTAGAAAGTTGTCTGTGTTTGACTGGTTATTGGTATTATTATTATTACAACGCTGCCATTAAATAATAATAGTTTATTATTTTACGGTAGGCCTATGTGTTGACCTAATTGCGAGGCGATATTTGATATCAGATAGGCGCCATCTGAGAAGACCTGGTTCAAATACTGTTTACTGCATTATTATTTATTATAATACACTAGTCTAACTAAAAGCACTAAAATGACAACAACGATAAATACTATATAATGAAGTAATAATGTTAACGAATATTCTAGCAAATATTAAAAAATAAATAACAATAAACAAAGGAACACTGACTATTTCGACGTTGCGGTCCAACAGGAGCATTTTTCAAGAAACAAATCAATCAATCAAGTGCCACGCCGACTGGCGTAGGCGATCATGTTTCCATACGACTCTGTCTCTTGTGTTGTCAATAAACTCGGTTGGTGAGCTTCTACCATGCCACCATACAAGCCCATCTAGTAACTTTTCTCTCTGTCGACCCCTATCTCTTCTCCCTTTTGATCTTTCCAGTGGTTATTAAGTGTTCAAGCTGTGTTCTTCTCAGCACATGCCCTAGAAACCTTGACTGTCTGCCCCTATTATTTGATATGATTGATCTTTTTTACGCCAGCATCAATGAGAACCTCTGCATTAGTTTTCTTGGCTGTGCAGAGTAAAAGAAACAAAAACAAACAGAAAACATAAAATTAATTATTTAAAAAGAATTTTTGGTCCACAAAGATGTTCTCACAACCATCTTCGTACACCTTCTTCTTCTTTTCTTTTTGATCCTCAGGAATTGTGAGCGATTAACTCTTAATTCCTATGTGTAGTGGTGTGATTTCTTCTTCGTCTTCAGCGTTCATTCTCAAACTCCCGCTGAGATTGGTGAGACAGACCTGTGCAACTGTGGACTGAGCCCAGAGACTGCAGAACACATTTTTCTTGCCTGTCAACTCTACCAAGAAGAGAGGGAGAAAATATGGCCTACTGAGACGGCACTGCTTCCAGACTTGAGGGGTTCCACGGATGACCTGAAGCGAATCACACAATTCATTGAAGCTATTGGTGCTGTAACCTGATATCTGACTGAAGAACTATGAAGAAGAAGAAACTCCCGCTGGATCTCCTTTGTAGAAAGACAACGGTTCTATTAGATTTTCAGCAGAATGTAGTCCAGAGAATGGAAATGCTTTGTGTCGCCGTTTTATTTGCGCCAATGGCCCGACACATTCATCTTCGGCGGAGTGTGATTTCTAATAACATACATTTTTAAAACAGTGTGTTCATTTATGTTTTGCACCGTGCACACTGATTTATTTTAGTCCAAAACAATGGCAACTACGATAGGAAGTAATAGTTTTTAGAGCAACTGCTGAAAGTGAAAGTAGAAGTTTGTAATTACACAACGAATTATAATTCAACATGGTAAGTGAGATAACAATAAATGCACATAAAACGGAGACATTCACATTTCATACCCGTTTTCATACTTAGGCATATAAAAGAAGCAGTCTAGTATTTGATCTAAATTAGAAAGTGTCACAAGGTGAAACAACTTAAATTTAATCTGGAATTGAAAGTTATTAACGATTTCAAAATAGCCACCGACGTTTGCGTAACATTTGCGAAAACCAATGCCGCGACAGAGGAGAATATTACGTAATTGTAAACTAGCGTGCTAAAGGTTAAAGTCATAAAGCACGTTCATAATTTGGAGGGGGGGGCGCTGTTAATAAATTATGTATACATTTTTGACCCCCCCCCCCTCTCATCTCCCCTTGTCGCGAATTTTGGGAACTCTTTCCGTGCTTAATTATGTAACCCCCCTTCCCTATTAATTTAACAAAAACACTTGAAAGAGTAGGCCTATGTTGCAGTATGAAAAAACAACAACAACAAAACAAATTATTTTTGTTCGGATTATAATAGGCCTAAATCTTTTAAATGGATAGTAGTAGACCTATGTAAGTATGCATACACCTATACTACAGTATAGGCCTTACACATTTTTGTGGCAACTTCCCTTCCCCTTGTCAAACTGTTTCAGATCTCTCATTGGGAATGGGGGGGGGGGGGGGGGTTTGAATCCCCATGTGGACGTAATTTATGATAGCCCATTTTTATAACTTCCCATCTTCAGAAAAGGCAAAAAAAAAATTAAAAAAATACCACCATACTTTTAAAAATAGCCTTTTGTAGTTCTAACTAGTGTTTTTCAAGCTTTGGACTCCATCTAGTACTTTTATATGAGCCTGGCGTACCAGAAACAATAATTACTTGCCTGGCTGGAAATGGTCAGCTTATATTTTCCCCAGGGCAACATGAACAATCAGTTTGCAACCCCATTACCATCTGCACATTTTTGTTTGAAACCCAGTTTGACCAGATGTAGGATTAACACTCCTGTCATTTACCAAAAATGTTCTTGTTAGAACAATTTTGAATCATATTAGAGAAGCAGTGGATCTGGGCTGGCACTCAGAGATCAGTAGGCAATCTTCTGAAGTGGTAGATTATTGATAGATTATGCACACAGCCAGCTAAGAATTATTATAGAGCAATTCAGAAGAATTACATCGTGCATGTCCTACGCGCAGACACCAACAGAATACACCACCAATCTCTTGAATGGATACCTACAGGCAAAAGAGCAAGGGGTAGACCAAAAGAAACACTCAGAAGCACAATATGTAGAGAAAGTAAAACAACCAATATTCATACTATTCAAGAACTGCACAGAATAGCTTTGAACAGACAGAATTGGAGAGATCTGACCTCTGCCATATTCGCTAACTTCAGCGCAAAAGGAAAATGAATCAAAATAATGAAAGATACCTCTATATACATTAATTTACGGATTTATTTCTTCTTCATTGGCTTCTTGACTTCCACATTCATGACTCTGACAAAGGTAACAACCAGCATCAAGTTCTTGACAGTGCTGAATGTTTTTCATGAAACACATTGTAGATTTTTAAAAGGCATTGATTAGTTTAAACTGAACAGAAGTTTGAAATATACAGAGGCATTGTGAAATTCAAGTTACATTACCCGGTACATTGATACAAATTATACAAGAATTTTGTTATTCTCTGTAACATAATTCACAAAAGTAAACTACCAAAGAAAAGGTAGTAGTATATCCTATTGAGGACATGGCAATCAACCCAACATATTTTGGCTGTAGTGATTTTCTATATAATATAAATACATTCAGTAGGTTGCCATTGCTATATGAACGGTCTGGATGGGGTGCAAAGTGCTTCACATTTATCTTGTGCGGAGCCAGGGTTAGCAGATAACCAAAATCCTATAAGTACTCCCAATTTGTGCACCCTGGAAACATAAATTCATATGCTCTTGCAGCGTACATGGCTAACACTTGTAGAGATCATGTACATGGAGGCTGTAAATGAAATGAGAACTGCCTGCCAAAAAACAAACAATACCTCTAACACCTC
Organism: Meghimatium bilineatum; assembly: GCA_034231615.1. Classification (NCBI taxonomy): domain Eukaryota; kingdom Metazoa; phylum Mollusca; class Gastropoda; order Stylommatophora; family Philomycidae; genus Meghimatium; species Meghimatium bilineatum. The sequence goes on along the minus strand of CM067316.1, from coordinate 16,558,369 downwards.
TATGCCAACACATCAAGCAGCACTGCTGCAGCACAGTGATGTAAGGCACTTGTGCATGTTGTCTCGGTCAGCCAAAATGTAAAAAAAAATTAAAGTGGTTATGCCAATGTCCTGATATAGGTAGATTTCACTAGAATATGGTGATCCTAAGAATACACATTGAATCTGGAAAAGACAACTTGCGCTAGATGGTAGCGTTGTGTATGTGAAACAATATAGTGGCAACGAAGATTCAATTGTCCAGCACGAGACTGACTAGCGGAAGTGCTATTCATGCTTTGAGAACACACAGAAGTCCACATGTCCCACCACAATTGATTCCAATCAAAGTAAGAGTCATTACTGCAAGTAAGGCTGCAATATCTATACTATTCGACCAGACGTATCCGACTTTTATTACCTTTACATCCTGTATATCTCTGAACATGAGAGATATGTAACAAGTGTTAACATAATTACTAATTCGTAATAAATGTAATAAGTGTTAAAAGGTTTGCCTTATGTCTTTAGAAAACAGCACTCCAGTTAAGTGCACAGCTGGAAAATTTAGAATATGTGAAGGCAGCAGGAGATGACTTTCGATGGTATTTGAAAGTAAGTCTATACCGGTAACTGCTTGTTTATTGTGCTACTTTCAGTTTCATCTTGCTAGTCATCAATTATATATAATTGATGACTAGCAAGATGAAACTGAAAGTAGCACATAGAGTAGCAAATAATTATTTGAGGAAGATTTTGTTTTTCAAGTTAATTACATATTTCTGTGTGTGTGTGTGCTTTTTGGGTTTGTAATTTTCAATTTGTACATGTTTTCTTCTTCTGTGTTCATTCTCAAACTCTTTCCAGTTAGCAGGAAGTAGTCAGGACTATAATGAAGAAACAATCCTTTTAGCAGTGAACAGGTAACTCTTGACAACACATAGTCTTTCTGACAAAAGTATATACTCTTTTTAGCTGTGTAACTGAAACTACACTTGGAATCATAAGGCTGTCTCAAAGACAGTTCTGTAAGGGAGGTTTATGGATGCATGTTTAGTCCCCGAAGGGAGGCATTCTAGTGCGCCAGTATTCCAGCATCCTGCCGTGCAGGGTACAGCACACACTTCATTTCATCATTCTTCTGTCAGACTTGTTGACCCATTCACAGTGATGGTACATTTAGCATTCCTTGTTATATAGAGACTGCTACAAAAGAACAAAGGTGCAATGTCCTCTGGTCTGCATCTCTTTGTTAGCCATGGGGATTATTTGATACAAAGCAAAAGTAAGAACTTGATAAAAGTTGTGACAATGATGATTTTTTTCACAGGTGACAGGTTGTCAGCCTATCACCCAACTTTCCTTAGTCACATACGACGACATGCTACTTCTGCGTTCAGCATCTGTGGTCATGCTATATTGACGAAGTCCACTGTCTTCTCCAGGTCAGAGCGGCTGCCCCATAGCTTTTGCCTCAAGTCTGTATCCTCTGGCCAGGTCTGCTGTCTCTGCTCTTTGTATGTTCGGCAGTTCTGAAGTATGTGTTCCAGGATCTGGGTTCCAGATCTACATGGACATTCATCTGTGTATGAGATCCTCAATCGGACCCAACAATCTGCAGTGGCCTGTACGACATGCTTGAAAAGAAGATAGTGGCTCTATTCTTTGAACCCTGAACTAGAAGTCCAAGCCCTGGTTACCACATGGGTGAGAGGACTATAGACAGGTTTATATCTTGGCTGTAACACAGTGGATTCTGTTTATGGCATAAATATTTATAACAAATTTATCAACTTTTCAAAATTCCCAATTATTTTTTTTCTTTACTGTTAATACTGTACATGACGCTGAAGATGCCAGGCCATTGGCGCAAATAAAACATGATATAACATATTTCCATTCCCTGTACTACATCTTCTGGAAATCTGGTAACACTATTGTCCTGCTACAAGAGAGATCCAGTAGGAGTTTGAAAACGCTGAAGAAGAAATACTGCTTAAAGTGAACTTCTGTCATTGCATAAATATTTTTCAGGTCTGGTTCAAGTTGTTATATTGGAATTTATTTGTATTGGTTGCAATAAGGAAATGTATTTTTTGTGTGTGGAAAAACTCAGCAACAGAAAAAAGGCATAGAGGATTGACTTATTTGTACTTGAGCTTTCCTATGTGTACTCTGTTCATGAAAATAGAGTAGAAAACAATCTGCAGAGATTACCACTTATAGTTGCATAACTCCATAGCTTCAAGCTATAATCCCTAGGGATCTCTGAGAAAATATACATTTGTAAAAAATACATCATGACCCAGTGTCAAACCTACGACCTTTTAAATACTAATAGCACTAAGGTGTAACATTATGGGGTACCAAAAGGATATACGCAGCTGTATGGTACACAAATGTTACAGAAGAACCATGAGAATACCATGGGCCAAAAATATCACCAAAGGGACATCTTGAGAGAATTGAATGTAATAGAAAATGAGCTAAACCACAAAGAACTCTCTATAAAATTACAATGTTTTGACCATATTCAATGACACAGCTGCCTAAAAAAAGACTATAATGAAAGGTATAATGCTAGGGCAACAAAAAAGTTGTAGACCATGAAAAAGATGGACACCAGATATCAAAGACCACCTGAACATAAAACGCATAGAAGCGAGAAGATTAGCTCCAAGATATGCAGGAGTTTTGAAAGACTGTGATGACTGATACATCTTGACCAGGATATACTACCTGATGATGATGGGTACACAAAGATTTGGGTGGGTTGTGTTATGTATGTCAGTGAATATGGTTATCTATCTATCTGCTAAACCCTTTATTGCCTTTCAGCGTCAGGGGTAGAAGTTTTCTGGAGACGGTTCTCTTGTGTGCTGAGTATATTGTGGAATTTGTTGCCTCTTTTATTTCAGTCGTCCATCGTTTTCATGGTCTGCCTTCTGCCTTCAGTGTATCTGTGTAGCATAGTTTGCTGTGGTATTCTGTCTGATGGTAGTCTGCTGATGTGTGCAAACCATTTGATCTGTTGTCTCTTAATATACTCAAAGATTGGGGTGGTACCTCTGGAAAATTCTCCATTTAACTACGAGCAACTTGAGTTCTCACTGTCAGATTCATAGATGGTTATCTACGTTGTTCTTATTTTACAGGTGATCTGCTCAAGCTGCGGAGAGGAATCACCTGACTATGTTTACTGCTCAACTGAAGTAGGTATAGTACTAATTGTGTAGTAGCTATTGTTTTTCTTCTTCTATTCTGTTAAAAATAATACACTATAACACTAATTTTAATGTTGAGTCTTGGATGATATTAACACAGTGGTTCCCAAACCTTTCCAGCTGATATTTAGATATTTTGCAAAGGCCATATCCCCCCCACTTTTTTAATCACATCCTAACTCTAGGAAACTACAGGTCAAAGCGGGCATGCGGTGTGATGTAGGTAAACATGTTTCACTCTTTTTTGTCAGTACATGACTTTCATGAGGACATAGTCTTCTCCTTCTGTGTTCTTTCTCAAACTCTTATATATCTGCAGGATGTAGTCCAGAGAACGGAATATGCTGTATCATGGTTTACAGCTTAGCTGCAATACCTGCACTATTTAGCAGGACACATCAGACTTCAGCATGGTTTCTGTGTCACTTTGACCCTATATGGGATGGCCAATTCAACCCTAAAATCTCCTTAGTTGCCTCTTATGACATGCTTGGCAGATAGCCATGTTACTATTAATTTTTTTCTCAACTTCTGGCCCAGAAAAATAAGGACATGGACGAAGTCAAATTAACTGTGGTTATAAAACTTATGTGTATTTCGAATAAGTCATTTTTTTCTTGTTATTTTTGTGAAATATATTTGTTTGAAACATATTTATATTTTAAACTGAAAAGCAATCATGTCTTCAATGCACTAAATTCTCAAATTGCTTCGCACCCCCACTTGAATACACCTCACTCCCCCACTAGGAGGGTATGCCCACAATTTGAGAACCATTGTATTAGAAAAATTCCACTCCCTTCAAGACCAAATACATGGAAAAACCTAACTGGAACAAAACAATAGCTCATCACAAACACATGCATATATCACACATTGGTATTGAGTCAAAGGGCAATGAGACTATGGACAGTTGGATTAGCAACCAACATTACACTAGAACATCAAAAGTATGTACTCACTGCGCAAAACTGAAATCCAACAGGTAAAGGGTGAAACGGGGTAATGAAGTTTTGCTAATAACATGAAACTTCAGAAACACATATAGGCAGCTGGCAGTGTGTCATTGACCGCAAAGTGGAAGAAGAATTTCAGAGAAGAATGATGCTGAACATATCCTGCAAGACTGCACTACACTAAACCAGTTAAGGGAAGAACACTCGCCCACAGAAAGATGTATGGGAGCACTGAGGAGCTTTCAAATACAGCAGCATTTATTAAGAAAACAAGACTTGCTGTGTAGACATGTCAAACTCCGAACAAGAAGAAGAAGAGAATAATGATAGTAATTTATCACACTGTAAAATTCTTGATAAATTTAATAAATATTTATGAAATATCTTTCAGGAAAATTCACCATTAGCAGGTGGAAGAGGGGAAGCAAGTTTAGTACTCAAATGTAAACTGTGCAAGAGAGAGAACTCTGTTGGTAAATATATCAGTTATCTTGCAATTTAAGATTCTTGTGTTTCAGTATTAGAAAAAAAAATAATTTCAGAATCTATCAATGCAGTTGGTAGCATATTTTTTTCAGAATATAGCGATCAACCCAGCAATTTTAGATATGAATAATTATTATGTAGTTGTTTACCATGAGAATGTAGTTTTTAAAATAGGAAATGAACATGTAGTTTGATCACTATGAGTAATTGCTTTCTACGAGATATCTTTCCACATCAGATTTAACAGCCGCTCAAATTGACTAAGACTGGTTCCATCACCTCTATGTTCATATGGGCAGGCAGCATAGATTGCGGATCACATTCAGCAATATTGAATTACACTAACTGCTGAAGATGGATGTATCGGGCCATTGGCTCAAATAAAACGGTGATCAACGCATTTCCATATTCTGGACATCCTGCTGGAAATTTAGTAGGACCATTGTCCTGCTACAAGAGAGATCCAGCGAGAGTTTGAGAATGAATGCTGAAGAAGAAGAATTACGCTAAACCAGTTGAAGACAGAACACAGAACTGTATGGGAGCCTTGAAGAGCTTACAAAAACACATTTATCAAGAAAACCAGACTTGATATGTGCAAACATGTTAAAGTGTGAACAAGAAGAAGACTAAGATATGAGTATTACATACAATTGATCACCATGAACATATAATTGCTTACTATGAGATTGTACTTGATCACCATAAATACGTACCGTATGTCGAGATTAAATTATAAATAGTTAGGGGTTCCAGAGCTATCAGTGATTATGTCAGACATTTGCAGATTATCTGTACTAGTACAATGCAGGGACAAGTTCATTTGTTGCTGTCACACTTTGGTTATTGCATTAAATTTTACTCAGAAGTTGAATAGTAACTTTAGTATTAGATATTTTCATTTATATCTTCAGATATAGTAAAAGGAAGTATAGCTCCATACAGCTATGAGCAATCAGGACAGTTTGCTTCTGTTGTGGTGTTTGATTGCAGGGGTGTCACTCCATCTGATTTCTCTCCAAGGGTAATTCTTATTAACGATATAGTTCTTGTAATCTTCCATCTTTATCTTGTGTTTGTTCATGAATATTTAGAGACTAGTGACAACAACCAGGCATGCCAAAGGTAATAGATAGTGGAGTGATTTTCAGAACTGGAGTGTTAAGTTAGGATCTAAACCAGTGCTGGCAAACCAGTTTCATACTTGAAAAATAATCTTTCGTTGACCAAAAAATGAGTTCCATTCAAGATGGATAGGTCAGATAATCTTGTACTCTCAATCTTCTACTTCCTTTTCTCAAACTCCTGCTGGTTAGCAGGATGTAGTCCAGAGAGCAGAATGTATTGCAACAGCATTGTAGTTAATGAATGCCTATGATATTTGCGCCTGTCAGCCAAATACTGGTGTTCTCAGTGAAATTATCCATGCATCCAATGATAAGAATATAAAAAAAGTGCAGAGATCCTATAGGCACCAGAATGGACAGAGAATACCTAGTTTAAAAAAGTTGGTTCACATGGAACAAAATAATACCATCCTGTAAAATGTGTCAGAAACTGGTATGAATGGGTTTTCATAGCATGCACTGTCATTTCATGTTGGGAGAAAAAAAATTGTGCTCTTAATATGATTGCATCATTATTTTCTGCTACACATCTACTAATTTTAATGTTACTCTTTCATCATGAACTTCGTCTAACTGCTTGTAATTGTTGAAATGAAAGATAAATGTGCGTTTTGTTCTTTAAACAAATTATTACTATTCGCATTTGCAGGATGCATTGACATTTCATGCTTGGATAAATATATGCGTACTCTTAATATATTTGCATCATTATTTTCTGTGACTGTTTTGCTACACATCAGCTAATTCTAATGTTACACTTTCATCATGAACTGCTTGCAACTTTTCTAATGAAAGAAAAATGCACAATTGTGTTCTCTTTAAAATTATTATTAAATGCATTCATTCACATTAATAAACCTGCCATTCTGTGTCGTACACAGAACACAGCTAAAACACACTGGAATTTATTACGGCATCTGCGCTTTTCCACTAGTACCTTCTATGGAAACCCGAGCATGCCAGATTCAGACGCATTTTACAGGCCAGTATTGTTCTGTTCCGCATGAACCAAAAAAGTTAGTTTGCACACATATTGAGAGATGAAATGCTAGTGGTGACAACCCATTCTGAAATCACAACCTGACCTTCTGAAGAGTAACAGCTTTCTTCAATGTAGGGATTCAGTGTGTTGCCAGGGCCTGTAAAGGAAGCATAGATAATAACACTGCAACCTGCCATGCATGTTGACTAAGAAGGTTGGGTATGAGATTGACTACATCATATGATCTCCGCTGTGATGAAACCTGCTTGACCCATACCTGAACTGCTGGGATGGAATCAACCCCTTTATCGGCAGTAGCCTCGAGATTGCAAGAAAGTAATTGCAAAATCTCTAATGAAGTAGACTATCCAAATTATGGCATTGCATCTTACAACATTGAGTAAAACAGTCATCTGATACTTGCAAAAGCTCATAAAAAAGAATGTCTGAGAAAAGCAAACTTGAAGCAGAAAGTAAAGTTTTCCTATCTGTCATATGGAATAAGAGTGACAAACTTGTATTACCTTTTTGGAGATACAACTATACAAATTACCTTACTTTCTGTCATTATTAGGTGTGTTGGAGATACAACTATACAAATTACCTTACGGTACTTTCTGTCATCATTGTTAGGTTCTATTGGAGATACAACTATTATGATAGATATATTATTAAAATATATAATTTTATTAAATCTAGGTCGGCTGGGAAGCGAAAGGCTTGGAGTCTGAGACAATCTTTTCAGATATAGATCTTAAAGAGGGGGTAAGTGTTTCAGAACTAGGTACCTGAGAAAATATAGTTCACAGTGATAGATTGAGATGCAAAAATATTGAAGTTTTACTTAACTGCAGCTGAGTGTGTTTACATTGAAATCTCTGAGATATCTAAGTATTTTCTTTTTGGCACTTCATCTCAATTTCTCTATCAATTTTGCTGTCTTCTGTAAAAATGCTTCCTAGATACTTAAATTCTGTTTGTGTTTTAGTTTTGTGCTGTTAAGTTACACATTTAACTGTTCTTTTGCTCTGCATATTTTCTTATGTATTTAATCTCATATTGTATTCTTCGCACACTGCCTGTAGTAAATTTGTGTGTCTTTGTAGTTCGTCTTCAGTTTCATGTATGAGACCTTGATCATCAGCAAAGGGTAGATCGTGCAGTTACGAGGGGGAGTCAATAAGTAAGTCACAAATGGCTCTTTAGAAAAAAACTGAAGACGATAAAACCTGAAAACTGTTTATTTTTACACATACATTATCCCTTTACTTCTCAACATAATTTCCACCAACATTGATGCATTTATCCCATCGTTTTATGAGTCCTCCCAAACCTGCTGCGTAGAACTGCGTGCTCTGCTTTTTAAGCCACATTTTCACTTCACATTCAACTTCTGCGTCAGTCGCGAAATGCTTCCCGCCAAGGTGGGTTTTTAGTGGACCAAAAAGGTGAAAATCACTAGGGGCTAAATCGGGGCTGTAAGGAGGATGTTCCAGAATTTTCCAACCAAGATTTTTTATTTTCTCCTGAGTTAATCGAGCCGTATGTGGTCTAGCATTGTCATGAAGGAGTAGCACTCCTCTAGTCAGCAGCCCTGGACGTTTTCTTCGAATTGCATCCCGAAGCACTGATAGAACTTCACAGTATGATTCAGAATTCACATTGTCACCTTTCTTTTTGAAATTGGTTAAAAGCACTCCTTGACAATCCCAGAACACTGTCACCATAACTTTCTTAAATTTCAATCGGTCATGCATGATGCTGTATGCTGAACCATGTGAGCACCCTATTGCAGCTGCTACAGAGTCTATCGTTACTCGTCTGTCACCTCGAATCATCTCCTCAACCCGCTGCACAGATGCGTCTGTTGCAATTTCAACAGCACGACCAGATCGGATTTCGTCAACAATTTTAGAGCGTCCTTGAGAAAATTTTTTACCCAGCTGTGCACCGCTTTACGGGACAAACAATTGTCAGCATAAACAGGAAGCATTTCTTTATGAATGTCTTTTGCAGGCAGTCCTTTTGCCCATAAAAAACGCACAACAGCACGTTGTTCATTGATTGTACACTCTGTAAGTACAGTAGCCATTTTGTTTTTTGTGCTGCGCATGCGCAAGGTACAGCTAGCGCCATCTAGCGAACATAAACATAAAGTTCTATGATGATATCAACTATAAACAGCTTTAGAAACCACCTACTGCATTTTCCTGCCATCCAACATCAATTTGTGACTTACTTATTGACTCCCCCTCGTACATAGGTCTCTTGATGTGTTCGCTCCTTGCTTTTGCTTCTTTCACAATCCTGTCCATGTAACAAACAGCAATAGTAATAGTATACATCCATGTCTTAATCTTGTTGTTTTGAGTGGTTCTTTGAGTCATTCATTTGTTCTTATTATACTTCGTGAGTTACTATATTATACTTCGTGAGTTGCAATTTATCCATGTAAACGGCCTTCTCTTGATCTACAAAGATGATTAACGAAGAAGAATCTCTTGTTCTAGTGTTTTTGGTTCTTAGATTTCTGTTTGTTTTGGTATGAATGGGTGACCTTTTGTTGTTTGGTGGGTTATATTGCTCTTGGAAATATTCTAGTCATTTTGTTTTTCTTTCTCATTGGGGTGCCATTTTTGTTGTTTATAATTGTCATTGGGTTTTATGTTTCGTCCCTCTTTCTTGTTCATGTTACATACTTATAGAATTCTTTTGGTTTTTTAGTGCATATCTGAAATATGTTCTCCATATTTATTCCATGCATTTTATTTCACTTATTTTATTATGCTTTTTTCCCTCTTTCTTGTATAGGTTGTAATTGTCTTTTTTTTCTGTTTTAAACAATAGTCTAAATGCTTGTTTCTTTTTTTTTGTAATGTGCTTGGTTTCCTCTCTCCACAACCGGTTTTTGTGTGTGTGTTTCCTTTCACTGCTTTTTTATTTCTACAAAGAGTATACAGGTAATATATTGTGGAAAAAGTCCCATTCTCTATCAATGCTTCCATTTGTGATGGGCAGTGATTCATAAGCTTTAGTAATTTCTTGATGTAGTTTCTCTTTGACTGAATCATCTTGTAGATTTAACACAGATTTAACATTTAAGTTAAATATTTTTAGTCTTGTATAAATGCTAATCAAATATAATTGTGAAACTACTTAAAACAATTTGTATAGTAATACTTTTAAAAATAATTTCAGGAATGGTATGATTATGATGAAAAAGCTGGCCAGTCTGTGAGCATCACTGAATTCAAGCATCATTTTATTTCGGTTAAAAATTGAATACTTTAAAAAAAAAACTATGCTTATGTCATGTATATTACATTTTTTTTTTACATTCTAATATTTGTTCTTGTTGGCTTCCTATAATGTAACTTTTTTTGTGTTGCGTTTCGGACTTATTCTTGCAGTGATCTGACGACTACAAAGTTTGTTGACATTTGACAAATTACATTTTAAAAAAATAGAACAAAAAGATGGTTTAATAATATAAAACTATTTCAAGTAATTCAAAATCATCTAAAGCTGATATTTCTTCTATGGTTATATTACATGGACCTACAGGTTTGCCTTTCTGCATGTATCTTAAGGTAATCTTTATTTTTTTCTGTGAGTATTGATGATCCCTCACCATTTTCTTGTACAGGTACATTTATATCTGGTCTGTTGTTATAAAGTTCACTAATGTTTTCTGTCCATCTATACTATCAGCTTGGAAAACAGTTACAATGGGCAAAATTTAAGGAAAGATAAATAGAAATAGAAAATTAGATAGTTTAACACCTTGACATAACGAAGAGGTTATCTAGTTGTGTTGCGTGATACCATGTTTGCTCTGACTTCAGTACCGTTGACTGCTTGGGCACGACTGTAGTGGCATAGTAAAGAGTTTCTGATACAAGGTACCTATAGATAGTGAGTTGTGGAAATCCATAATCACCTACATTAGTCGATACAGCACTTGATGATGATTTCAAGTACACAGCTAAAGAAAAGTGAAGAATACATTTATATCGGTTGTGGTTTGGAACCCGTGCCTCTGCTTATTTTAGGATTACTTAATCTAAATATTATATCAATAATTATTTTAAATATTCATTTTTTAGGGTTTGTTATGTAAACCATAACCTTATTATAACCTATCCCTAACTAAATTTATATTTAACCCTTTCAATCCTGGCCTATCAGGAAAAACTCTGGGCTTCATTCCCAGGGCAAGGGGAACAATTCCGCAAAAAATAAGTAATTGTGCAAGAAGATTAATATAAAATACAATTTGCATTCAATTTTTATGTTTCAAAGTCCAATTAACAGATAAATGGAAGGGTTATGATCTGTGAACACATCTTCATTAATATCATGTAAGATAAGTTTACCTGTTATGTAATATGCAGGAGGAAAAAAAAATGAACGCCAGTTTCATGTCGGCTAAATTTACTTGTGTCAATTTGTTTTCTGATAAATGTTCAGATGAAAGCTACAAAGCAGTCTTTCTTACATAGCATGACAACATTCTGTAAATGTTAACTACTCCAAACATATAGGCTTAGTTCACATAAAGAAAGCCCTAGATATCTGGTGAAACAGGTTTCCAAAACAGATCTTGTTTTTCTGGAAATTTGATTCTGGCACACACTTTGAGCTATAATTTTCTGTGCGGAAACCCAAAGAATGACACATAGAAATAGTGAAAACTAGGCCTAGTCTCGATCAAAATCAGAGTAATCTCGATCAATGTCATTTGGAGGATCTGATTTCTCGTGATGAAATTGATCAATATTGACATAGATTGGATATGTTGACTATTCTCAATCATTACTTGGGCTATTGTGGGGGAAGAGGAGGACACATGTCATCAATCAGACCTACACTACAAATTGACGATCATTGCTACTTCAAATTCTAAATCAATTCCCCATCAACGTGTGATTAAATCAAGTTGATGAAATTCCATTAAAAAGTGCGTATCAACATCAGCTGAATCACAAGTATTTCCATTTTTACCAAATTTTGATGAAAATTGAAGGTCATAATAAACCTTTTGCAGTTCGGGAACGTCAGCTATTAGAAACGATTGGCAAACAACACTGGAAGCCGCTGTTGCACATGCACACAAATATATATGCATGCTTAATGTGTGTTTTCCATTCTCTTTCTTCACTTGTGCAATTCATGAGTTCATCTGAATTATGTGCAGTAAATGGCTGTGGTTGCTGTGCTCCTTATGCTTCACAGAGCATTGCTGATAATTATCATCTTGCCCATTTCACTAATAAGTTAATTCATTGAATTCTATCAAATCCAATTTTCATCTTGATTAGATAGTTGTCATATCATCATTGTACTCTAGACATGTCCATAGGTTTTTTCCACTCTCATATTCAGCATGTGGTAACTGAATATTCGTGTTGGTTTATAACTCTTCTTTTAATTTTCATATGCCACTTGATTCTTGAAACACACTCCCTGACCTGCATTCTAGCTATAGAAGAAATACACCCCATACAGTTCAACTTGTCTAACTTCTTGATTGCATTCAAAACACAGTCAAATCCTATTATAACATGATCATAGCCGATTAAATATGTATATAATAAACGAAATTTGCTGTATACAGTACAAACAGTAAGGAATAAATATAATAGGGGATTTTGAAAAGTGTTGTTAAATAGGAAAATTTGTTATAAAAAGATGCGCTATAAAGGGATTCCACTATATCAGCATGGTTCATTTAATTATTTATTGTGACAGCTCTGGCAAGTTTATCAGCTTTTTCATTTCCATGGCACATATTTTGACATCGACTCTAGCCACTGATGAATTAGATAGCCAGACTGAATCTTTAAAAGCATACTCATAGAATCTGTCAGAAAAGACACCTGTGCCACTCTGAATCTCTAGCCATTACATTTCACTGGTTGCCAAACTACTAGATGTTATATCGAAGGTACTACTTTCTTACCTAACATATCTCTGCATTTCCACACGTATGGATTGTAGTTTTCAGAAACACATCAGGAGTTAGGGTTGTGTTCTATCACTATTATTGTTTATTATTAATATAGATATTATGAAAGCAATCAAAACACCACCAGATGGTTTACCAGCCGAATGACAAACTACTCTTTGCTGATGATCAGTGTCTACTCTACAGTTCAAGTGAAGAGCTACAAGATCACATAAACCTACTCAATGAAAGCTGCCTCAATCACAACATGAAGATCAACACAGACTAAACAGAAGTAATGTCCATAAGCAGAGAGCCCAATACAATCAACATAAAGATAAATGATTAATTACTGAAACAAGTGCAGTAATTTAAATACAGTGAGAGCATATTTACATATTTAGAGAATATTTAGGACGAAAGAATTGACAGAGAGCTTGAGACAATAATTCAAAAAGTCAGCTACATAAATTACGAACTTACACCAATTGAAACACACATCTGTCCTGATGGAAACCAAAAGGCAAATTCTACCGGTAAATTCAATCTTCATACCAACATTGTGTTATCAATGTCAGGCATGGATGCTAACTAAAGAACAAGATAGAAAGCTTACTATGTGTGAAATGAGATGCCTAAAAATAGCAGCAAGAAGAGATTACAAGAACTGTTGGAATGTCTGTAGTCAAATATATTGAAAAAAACAGAGACTGAAATGGTTCGGCCACTTAATGAAAAGGAACCCATGCTGGTCAGCAAGACGCAGAGGAAGACCAAGATGGTAGATTGAAGGAATTACCAACATTCTGAGATTTCACAATATTACTGCATATCAAGTGACCAAATGGGCCTCTCACACTCAAAATTTGAGTACGCTAACCTGAAAGGGGTACAAAAATTCACCTGGGATGTTGTTCGTCCATCACAAGTGATGATGACCATTTGTTACATCCACTTTTGAAAATTCAATTAGAGTTATGTCCTTGATTATGGGTTCGTAGATGGCTAATGAGCCCTATTTGAGCTGTAAATGTCCTTGGGCAGTTCGGACATGGAATGACCACTGTAGACGAATCTTGGTCTATCCGTGACTTTCACTCGGGATACTACCAATCTCTCACACACTCAAAATTCATTGTTCTATTAAATGTATACACCATCTTCAACATGTAAAAATAAAAAAGTATAGCTTTAATCAATCAAAAACATGAAACACTGAACCAGAAAAAAATCTAATACGACAGATCTCTTAATTAAATAGATCATATTGTTATGCCTTTAGCTGAATACATTTGTATACTAGAGTTGAGCAACATAATGTGGTCTGTTCTAGAAATTATCTTGAAGATAATGTCGCCCTGAAGCCACTATAGGTATGAAAACTAAGGCTATATAAGATTTGTGTACAATCTGTTCTCAGATGAATGTTGAAGAATAACACAAAGAAATGGCTGGATGATTCCGCTGGTTTGCTGGATGCAGTCTGTGTTGTGGTTCACAACTTGGTTGTGATATCTACATCTTTTGGTCTGACACTTTATGCTTAAGGAAAAGCTAGTATTTCAAAGAGTTGTGTCAACACAATTAATTATAAAAGATCAATCATGCAGTCACAATTTCATATTGAAATCTGAATATTGATTCCACTCTAGTTTTAAAAAAAAGAGACATTAAAAAATAGGTGTCAAAAGCAAAATGGACTGGCTGTCCACTCTGACTTTACACCCACAGATCATGATAGAAATCAAGAAACAAATGATAAATAGGGAACTTATACTATTAAGAGCGTATCAATCAACCAACCATTTTGTGGCTGTAGTGATTTTTTAAGGCAAGTGTTATGTTCAGTTGGGTGTTAGTTAGTCGTTGGATCATCGTCATTGCACTCTGGACAAGTCCATAGGTGCTCAGATCTTTCCTTGAGTGTATCCGCCATTACACGTTGACTGACAGTCCCAGTAAATTGTTGATTGACCATCATTCTTTTTCACCCACGAAAACTCTCCTTTCTAGCGACATCACATTTCAAACCTAGTTCCTTTATTCTAATCATGGAACAAGAGTCATCATCACTTGTACAGTCATTTGTTCGTGCGTTTTCCTGTAGGGCATTCAAAATGTCTGCCCAATCCATCGCTCCACCAACAGCCATAGTAGCAGCGTGGGTGGCCAACCTATCTGCTCTTTCATTACCCCGGACTTCCGCGTGTTCAATTGGGTGTGATGCTGACCACATCATTCCTAGGTATGCTGCTTGGCAATGAAAATATATGGAACTAATATCATATTCCCAAATGGTAATAAAAAGGTTTAAAATGTATACACGGTAGGTTACTATTGCTTTCTGAACAGTCCGGATGAACAACTACCTGTAGTGAAAATAGAACACTGCATTTTAGCTGTCCAAGATGTGCTCTATACCCCTATCCTCCATACAGACGATGAATACTTATTCTTCTGCTGTGTTCGTTCTCAAACTCCTGCAGATTAGCAGGATGTAGTCCGGAGAACGGAATAAGTTGTGTCATGGTTTACAGCACTGCTGCGATATCTGCACCTTTCTGCCTGACACATCCGACTTCAGCATGGCTTTGGGTCACTGACCCTATATGGGATGGGACAGCCAACTCCATCCCATAACCTCCGTAGTCACCTTTTATGACATGCGTGGAAGGTAAACAGTGTTGCTATTCTTTGCTCTCATTTCGGGCCCAGGCAACACATGGGCGAGACAATTAATACAATTTTTAATACTAAAATAATGCTATCAATGTCAAACTCAGTCCTTGACATAAGCATAAAAGAAAGCTAAAACATATAAGTGATGTTCTTGAGGAAGACTGATGGAGTCATCAGGTTGGACAGACTGAAAAACAACATTAGAACTGGAATAGGTAAGCCTACATCTTGCTTTGAATACACAGAGAGGCAACAAATGAAATAGTCAGGGCATCCTATAAGAATAAATCACAACCGGATATCTACAAAAGTATAAAATACAATCTGTCTATAAAAATACAATTGGTTATAGATCCAAGAGAACGCTTGATAAACAATAAGAGGCATTTGTGTAACCTGTCTGGCACTGGTGTGCAAGTTAAAGCTTCCACCCCTACAGAATTGTAAATAACATAGCTACATCATCAACATGCATGCAGTTTGACAGTTAAAAAAAATTGAAAATATAATCTCTGTTGCAAGGCACCACTTTGTGTCATCATTATCATCAAGTGTTGTCTCCATGTTAAAGGTTTTTCTTCTTCAGCATTCATTCTCAAACTCCTGCTGGATCTTTCGTGCAGCAGGGCAATGGTCCTAGATTTCCAGCAGAATGTAGTCCAGAGAATGGAAATGTGTTGTGTCGCCATTTTATTTGTGCCAATGACCCAACACATTTAAATGTTGATTTCAATGACTCTTCCAACATCCTCTGTATCTTGTCTTGGTGCTGTACTTTGACAGTAGTTAGTTTGTCCATTTCAAGGTGTATCATTTACACTTGAATCACACCTCTTCTTAACTTTGCCTTCAAGTAAGATCTTCAAAGTATCATGTCTTTATATATGTCTAAAATATTTTATTTTTGATTATTTAACAGCATTTTATTTGTATGCAGTGCTGCCAGAATTTGATTGTTATTTTCATGAAGTTCTTAGTGTATATATCCATATCTCAAAGGCATCAATTCTATCTCTTGGAACTGGAGTTTTTAACTTCTTTGTTTGTTCTGAAATTTCTGCTTGATCAGCAGAATGTATGCCTGTGTGTTGCAGACCCAAAAGGGGGAGCAAAGAACAGTGACACTGTTCCTGTTAGGCATGTTGTAAGGAAGTTTTAGTGTGGAGTCAGCTGTCCCATATCATAAAGGGTCACAGTGACCAAGTTAATCTGCAGGGGTTTGAGAACAAATGTAGAAGAAGCAGGATGCAGTCCAGAGAACGGAATGTCTTTTGTCATTTAGTATAACTTGTCTGTAATATCTGTGAATTTCTGCCTGACACATCTGACTTCAGCACAGAGGTTTTAACTGAGTCGATTGATTGCCGTAACTGCTGTAACATATCTACAATGTTACATATTGATGTTTATTTTTGGCCTCACCACACCTGAAACTTCTAGATATAAAGTAGACTTAGTTCAGTCTGAACCAAATAATTATTTCTCACCTGAGGGTAATCCCTTTATTGTTATCACAGTTGATATATATATATATATATATATAGTGTGGCACATGGCTGAGAGGTTAGAACGCTAGTCTCACGCGAGTGAGGTCTAGAGTTCGATCCCCGGTAAGGACTGGGTTTTTTTCTGTCGGAGGGTAAATTAAAAAACTCACCCTGTACATGACGTGGTGACAGCAAGAGCATGCGGCCTTTATCACACAGCTATTCAATCCCCTCCCTGCAATGTCTAAACTGGTAAAATGCAGTATTGACAGTTGATATAAAGGGAAGTTACTGACCCAACATATTTATTACCCAGCAGCTGATTTAATTACCTCATGTCCAGGCTTGGGGAATTCGCATCTTGTGCAAGGAAACCAACTCACAATTTATCTTCATATTATACAGACAGGAGCAATTGTTAAAATTTTCAACTATTTTAATCTTGGCAGTAATTCAAACAAAAAAATGTGCAAAATTAATTTTGGATTGTTGTTAATTGGTGCATTCAATATTTATACAGGTATGGCAATGTTGTTATTTTTCCTGTGAGTTCACTATGCCTAGTCTCATTACTTTACAGTGTCAAATTTGTTAGTATAGTTGACCAAATAAATGAGCAAAATAAACTATTATCTCACCATTAAAAATAATGTAGCAATGATCTATAGATGGATCTAATTTTAGTTGTTGTAATATGATTGAAATTTTACATGTACCATATCTAGAACGTATAAGAAGATTAATTCTTTGTGTAGCATTCACACAAATGCAACGAATTTGTTCTGTGTCATATTTATCAATAACAGTTGGAAATGCAAGAAGGATAAAGTATTAAATGTATGTAATAGTTATATTTTAATTAATATGTCTATATGTTTCAGTTGTGACAATGCATTAATTCCTACACCATCTCTATATATCTATAGGCTGTGGCCCATGTTTGCCTTGAGGCAGGGGTAGAAGAGTTCTCTGGGGATGGCCTTCTTGTGTGTTGTTTGTAAGCTTGTTCC
Organism: Meghimatium bilineatum; assembly: GCA_034231615.1. NCBI lineage: Eukaryota > Metazoa > Mollusca > Gastropoda > Stylommatophora > Philomycidae > Meghimatium > Meghimatium bilineatum. Next base: position 16,540,492 of record CM067316.1, on the reverse strand, counting down.
TGGGCTTCTTTGATTTCTGTAATCCATCTTTTACATGGTCTACCTCTGGCTTTATAACTTTGATGTCAATGTGTCATGGCAATTTGTGACCCTTTTAATCTGCTGGTAGTATGTGAAAACCACTTAATCTGTTTAACTATAGGCCTAGGAATGTATTTTGTCAGGTTCTTGTCTACCTGTGGAATTTCTTGCTTGATTCCTGTATCCACCAATGACAATAGAAAGGTCTCTCTTATCTCCCTTGAATTGCACTAATGGCAATTGAATGGTCAGTGGGTGTGACAGCTGGCTCTGATATATTGTCTAGTTAACAGAGCATTTATAATGCCCTAGGGGTTTATTGAGATCTTGTGGAAAACTAAAAGTTCACAAAGTTTCAGGTGTGTCATAATCTCAAACCAGATATTCTACTATTAAAATTATTGATTACACATTGCAACTTAAATATTGCTCACAATATTAGAATTGAAACTTAAATCTTGCAACTTAGAACTGATTGCACCTATGAAATTAGTATGAATTACTCATTCCAACAATGTATTGATTACGCAACGCAACTTAGTATCAACTATAATTTGTAACTTAATATTGATCACACATTGCAACTTAATATCAAATGTACTTTGCAACTTAGTATTGATTTTACATTGCAACATAAATATCAAATACACACATATCATTCTCTCAGTTTTCCCTGCCATGAGTCTCTGTTGTTCATCAAATACACTTTGCACTTTATTAGTATTACTGATTATATTTTACATATTTGCACTTTACACATTGCAACTCAGATATTAATTATAACAAACAATATTTTCCAAAGCATGTCAATAATAGCACTTAGTACTTCAAACTTTCCAGATTTAAAAAATCAGTATAATTACATATAAGATCTATTAAACAATAATATGTGTACGAAAATATAGATTTTCTGAAAATAATGGTAATCACCTGTGGCTGCTGTTTTGTATACGTCAGCTTAAAAACAGGAACAATTTATGGAAACAAATTAATCAACATTACAATCTCTGAAGCATCTGCCTGAGGTGGTTAAAATCCTGGAAGAAATAAAATAAGTGTGAGCAATGAAGTTACTAAAAATGTTATTATAATCTATCTATCTATCCGCTAAATCCTTTATTGCCTTTATGCGTCAGGGGTAGAAGAGATCTCTGGAGATGACCCTCATGTGTGCTGAGTATATTGTGGAATTTGTCGCCTCTAGGTCTGCCTTCACTTTATCTATGTAGCTTAGCTTGCTGTGGTATGCTGTCTGGTGGTAGTCTGCTGATGGGTGGAAACCATTTTATCTGTTGTCTCTTAATATATTCCAAGATTGGATTGGTACTGGTTCTTTGTCAAATGTCTTCATTACTTACTCTGTCTCTTAGAGATATTCCTAGGATTCTGTGTAATCATGCCATTTCAGCTGTCACAAGTTTACGTTTGTCTTGTTCTGCTGTCCATGTTTGGCATTGGTAGCACAGCATTGGCATACTAATCATTTTGAATAGTGTTATTTTGGTGTTTAAAGCAACATTTGTGTTGCTGAAGATTGGTGTCATTTGCCCTGCTATTATACTCAATATTACTAATACAGTGGAGTCTCTCTTTTGCACATTCTTTATAACATATTTTCCAATATAACAACACTTTTAAAAACCACCAATTATATTTATTCTATATTGTTTGTACTGTATATAATAAATTTCTGTTATTACATACATATTTGTTATGCTGGGATTCCACTGTATATGAAAACAGACCGCTATACATCACCGATGAAAATAATTTCACAATATTCAGATTAAAGCCTTCTATTGACACTGCAGATAAAGGAGGATCTCATGTTTTTTTAGCGTTCATTCTCACACCCTCGCTGGAACTCTCTTGTAACCAGGCAATGGTTCTACTAGATTTCCAGCATGATGTAGTCCAGAAAACAGATTTGTGTTATGTTGTTATTTTATTTGCATCAATGACCTGACACAGTGCATCTATATCCTTTTTGTAATGTTTGTGATAAAGATGTTAAAGTGATGACGATATAATTTTGAACAAAACGTGAAAACAAAATATATGAGACGAATTTAATAAATACAATTAGTGATACAAATGTTTAGTTTATTACATTATTTTATTTACAGGACTTCCTGTACAATCCATGTCTGTCTTATTATTTCCATAATCCTGTGTATAAATTTCATAAAACCGTGGACCAAACATTATATGCACCTATTTATGGACATCAGCAGTCCAATGATGTTTTACACCTATCTTTCTGCACATGGAAGGTTAGAATGTCTCACTCAGTAGCATACCAGATTAACCATTATGTGACATTGAACATAATGGAAAGCTGAAGTCTACTAGGTATGAAAGAAAGCTCAGAAAAACCACCCCACTGCACATAGAAAGTAAGAGCTAGTCGCTGGCAATTCCTGGGGTTCTCAAACAAACAACCCACTTTTGTAACAAGATAAGAGTACAGGGTTTTATGATACATGCCTGTGGCCGAAACTGCACAGAAAAAGGAAATGCCATTTAGTCCGCTTGTGAAGACAAAGATGGAATCATTAAAGTGTATTATTGTTGGTAGCATATCCCGTACTGGATGTAGTGATCAACCCTGCCTTTTTGTTTGTTGTGACTTTCTAGTCAATATGTTCAGTAGGTTGCTATTATTTTTTGAACAGTCCGGCTGCACAGTTGTTTGTGGTAGGTTTTGAGCCTGGTACCTATTTGACACATAGCCGGCAAAGTGTATTATGAAATACTGTACCAACACCAGATTCTCTCGTATATGAAGAGAACTCATGCACATAAAAACACTACAGTGGAATCCTGTTATAACAACTTGGTCTGGACCGACAAAATATGTATGTAATAATAGAAATTCGCTGTATACAGTACAAACAATATATAATAAATATAATTGGACATTTTGAAAAGTGTTGTTATATAGGGAAATTTGTTATAAAAGAATGTGTTACAGAGGAATTCTTTATATACACTGTCAATACACATTTTTATTACTTGGGAGAGTGTACAATTATCACTAATCACATAATATAGGGCAAATAAGTACACGAGAACGGTATTTTATTTTATCTTAGTTACATGTACCGTCTGGTTAAATTTTTATAGCATACCTTGATTAGTGGAAACCTGGGAAAATTTCCTGTTCCCATTTCCTGCTTAAGACATGTTTTACTGTATTTAAGAACCAAGAAAGGAGATATTATTTATAGTTCTAATTATTTACAATCTTAGTTTTATGATTTGATGGAAGTGGTTATGTCATGTCATTCAGTTTTGAGAACTGCCTGTATTCCCATGTCTATATATGAATGAAATAGGTAAATTAAGTATAGATGTCGAGAGGTCTTTGGTAAAGAGGTGGGAGAGGGTGTTTTATTGTGTGATATTAAATTGTAGAAAAAAAATGTAATTTCTTCCTTTGTCTGACCTTTTTTATTTTTGATAAATCACTAGGGAATTGGAGTTTAACCAAATATCTTTTAGCTTACTTCCTAGATCTAAATTTCATGTACTGAAAAAGGCATAGAGGAGTAATTTCATTGTACTTGGCTTACCTCATGTGTTCTCCATCCCTCTCAATGAAGCAACAAAGCAATAATCCCCAGGGATCTCCCCAGAAAAAACACTTTGTATAAAAGATGCTGCAAGTCGGACTTGAACTTATGCCCTTTTGTGCACAAAGTGAATGAATTAACCACTACAGCTTAGAGACCTCCTTAATGTTCTGACTTTTTAGAAATGGTGGGTGGGTTTATTTAGCACACTCAAAATTATTTTTGATAAATGATTAAAATAAAGTGTTACAAATAGTGAAAAAACCATATACTAAGAACAGATAATTATTTACAATCTTAGTTTTATGATTCGATGGAAGTGGTTATGTCATGTCATTCAGTTTTGAGAACTGCCTATATTCCCATGTCTATATATGAATGAAATAGGTAAATTAAGTATAGATGTCAAGAGGTCTTTGGTAAAGAGGTGGGAGAGGGTGTCTATCCTTAACACAGGGATAGACGATGTTGAACTATTGCAGATATACTTGTGATTGGCCTATATTCCCAAGTAGGCATATGAAGTTATACATACGAAGTTAAACATATAATTTATAATGAAATGTAATCACTTGCCTGGGAATTTTTAAACAGGAAAGATCTTGAAATAAACAACTTTCTCTTCTGAGGGCAGAATCTCCACAAATGAAGAACCTCACCTGTTTGAAGGTAGAAAACATATTTAATGACAGTACAGTATATAACTATATGTTAGTAAACTCATATTCTATATGTTAGTAAACTCATATTCTATATGTTAGTATACTTCTTCAAATATTTTCTAACATCAGTCATTTAAGTCAAATTTAAAAACAATTAACAAAAATTATACAGCTGAACACCTCTGTAGAACATCCTTTTATAACAAATTTCCCTGATTAACACTTTTCAAAATCCCCAATTACATTTATTCTTTATTGTTGAAACTGTATATAGCAAATTTCTGTTTTTAAAGATATTTTGTTGCTCCTGACCAAGTTGTTATAATGTGGTTATTTAATCAAATTCATGTCCTATTAATATAAAAAATAACAAATAACAAATGTAGAGACATGTAAATGAAGAAACAAATTTATAATTCACTAATTGATAGATGGGAAAAACAAATAACAATATATTGACACACATAAGCACCATAAGAACAACACAAATATGCAAAATTATATTTAAAACAGAAATATTTACTAATGAACACGCACAGATACAAACATTTATAAGAACCAGTAAAGCAGCGGCGTTGAGATTATTGAGAGGAAGTAGATAAATCAAACAAATTGGTTATTAATTTTCATTCTGTGTGGGAGAAAACATCAGCTAGTGCTGTGTCAGTAACTGGTTTATTATGTTGCTACTCTGATGACCGGCAACATCAGTCTTTGGAGTATCGGTTGATTTGTCTTCTTGGAGTATCCATTTATGTTGTTATTTTGGTGTTTACGTGTGTCAAAATATTATTATTTTATTTTCCCATCTATTCATCCTTTAGTGAATTATAAATTTGTTACTATATTTACATGTCTCTACATTTGTTATTTTTTTCTATATTAATAGGAAAGGACCCACTCATGTATATGTATTATAGGCATTTGTGATTATATGATTCTTCTTCAGCGTTCATTCTCAAACTCCCGCTGGATTTCTCTTGTAACAGGACAATGGTCCTACAAGATTTCCAGTTGAAGAGAATGGAAATGCGTTGTGTTTCCGTTTTATTTGCACTATGGCCCAACACATCCGTCTTTGGCAGTATATATGATTAAATTTATCCATACAACTACTTTGCGTATGTATGTATGCATAAAATAGGTTTGAGGGCAATTCTATATTACTATCTTTATGTGGGTGAACGTTTATGTTAATGCATGTATATATTTTTATGTGGGCAAATTTCATGTGAATGCAAGTATATATCTTGTGTGAATGATAGTTCATGTATCTACCTTTTGTGTGATGATGTACACAAATTCTTATGTGAGCCCTTTCTTGTGTGTGGATGCATTTACATACTTGTACATAAAATTACAACCATACCATTCACAGTTAAATCCAATAGAATTTGTTTGGGCTAAAATTCAGGGAGCAGTGGCAAAGAAAAATATAACCTTCAAACTTAATGATGTTCAGAAAATTGTATATTATATGCTCTCTGCCATTGACAAAGAATTCTGGATAAAATGTGAAGGTCATATATTGAAAGTGGAAGAAGAATACTAGCAGATAGATGTGTTATACTTCATTCAACCAACTACAATTATCAATATTTACAATTTATCGGATTATGAATAGAGAAATAAGAGGATTTAGAAAGAAGGCCAGGAGAAGAAGAAGGATTTAGATAACATCAAAATAATATTGAAGAAATATGAAAACAATGTAGTCGAAGTGACACATATATCATTGTAAAGACATGTGAGATATATATTATATACCCTTGTTGGACAACAAGAACATCTTTACAATAGTTAAAAGTAGTAAGCTTTTGCGGTTTAATCATTTTGATGAGAAATGAATTTTTCTCTAAATGAATCAGGCAGAGCAAAGTAGAAGAGGTAGCCAACATAAGGTATGGAATGATAATGTTAAAAGCTGACATTTTTTGAATTTCTCCGCATTGTAACATGAACTCTGAACATATTTTGCTTGAAGATTTCTGAACGCCACCACTAGTACTTACAATGTTCACATCAGAACGAAGAAAATGATGACTATGGTAAGTACACTGTATGTTTACATTTATTGTAAATTAACAAGAATGTACATCATACTACTACAATTTCATAAATGTTTAACTGTTAAATTTATTAGCACATTGCATATAATCTCAATACAACGAAAGAAAAATATTACATTCTAAATACCGTTAATTTTCGTGTATAACCCGAGAATTTTTGGACAATAAACAGAGATGTCTTCATACTCTTCGTCTTATAATCGAGTAACATCAAATTTAAAAAAAAAATTACGTCCAAATCACAGTAAAAATGGAGAAAAACACTTTAAAAAAAATTACAGTCACATGTCCCGATATATTAAGGCAGGATAAAATGACTAGGGCTCTCCAACAATCTAGAGCGTACTACCATAATGCTAGGCCTCTAATTACATTAATTTCTATATATCATACAATATTTCCTTCAAAATCTCCAATATTTCTTGATAAAAACTCACTTACTAGGTCTATATCGTTATTTCAGAGACGCCGCCATTTTTTTAAAAATAATTTCCCGGAAACGCTATTTTTAGCAATGGGTATTGCCGGTTTTATTTACCGTTTATAGTACATATATTTATATCATAAAGGTTTCATTTGATCATCGAAATTGGTCAGAAAAGTATACCAGTATCTGATGTTATTTATTGACCAAAATACGGTAATGGTCTGTGGAAAAAACAAATGAAATACCATAGCCTAAGCTGATTGGTAGCTTAGGCCTAGTCTTGTTTGTGTAGGGAAACACTAACTACCAGTAATCTAAAAACACTGTCACACACTTTCTTGTTGCGGTAAAGCAAATGTTACAACAGTTACTGACCGTCTACTAGGCTATAAGACCTGTGTACAGAAAATGTAAAAACACATCAAAGGCAGATTTTGAGTATTTCCGTGCATGTGCTGGTCGGCCTTGCCAATTTTTAACATGCGACTCCAAGTATATAAATAGGGACCAAGACAATAATCAGAAACATAAAGAATGAAGTCCTAATTAATTCTGTACAGAGGTCTTACTCTACATACTACGGTCTTGCACAAACACTCACATTTTTGACATCCAAAACTTTGCCGTTTAGGCAGTGTTGGAGGGAGTGGAATGGAGGAAATAAATCAATATTGAAACTGTCTGAGCTGTGCCTCAGTTTATATTACCGTATAAGGTAAACATACAGGTCAGACAAAGTTCAAACTCTTCTGTATCTTTTAAAAACAAACGTGATCTGGCATGTTTTTGTCTGGCCATTCATCTTTCCCGTTTACACGTACAGGAATAAAATCACAATGACAATAAAAATGTATTAACTGGAAGCTAAACTACTTGTGCAGTATTCTTGGCTAGCTAAGTCAGCCGTATATTCTGTTAATTAGTCCAGCCCACTGAGGCCACAGTCCCAAATCACAACACATCATAGGCATTTTGTAGTAAAATTGCGCCGTAATTGATTCCCTCCCCCAACCACTGTACATTTAGTGGAAGTTGAGATCAATTTCAGAATCCTCTGTTATGTTTATTTTACTACCGTATTCTCCCCACACCGTAAACATAACCAGTTACAAAGTTCAAACTCTTCTGTATCTTATAAAAACAAACGTGATCTTGCTGTCTTGCCTTTCATCCTTTCATCGTTTCCCACTTAAACGTTTCCCACTTAAATGTCACTGTCAGAAGCCAGCTGGTGACATAATAGTTACATAGTAATTACTATTCACTAGCGCTGTTCCCGTCATAAGGCCCAGACACCCAACACAGACAATTCATTCAGGAAAAACTTCGTTCCCCAAAGTCTTGCCACCTCATAAACCATCTATAGTCATGGATAGGGAAGTCAGCCTACCGGGTATTCATTATTTTCGGATATATTGATCCAGAATACAGTAGCCACCGGGGTTTCATTCCTTGATTCATTCAAGTTACGTGAGTGAAGCAAATGAAAGGAATGCTATTTTCTTAGAGTTGCAAAAGTTTGTGTTAATTTCCATTTAGCATGTCGGTTCTTTCTTATGATGATGAAGTTCATTATTGCCGGCTTTGTTAAGTTGGGGATGTCGGTCTATAGTCGGACTTTCGACTTTCTCCACTTTTGGGAAGGGATAGTTAGGTTGTCGGCCTACAATCGGATGGGTTTATATTCGGAAATTAACGGTACTTCATTTTTACCCATGCAACAACAAATGAACGATATGCCTATACCAACAATTACTGTAAAATTTCTTTTTCACATAAAATAATTTCTATCTTAAAAATGACATTCGTAGCGAATGCTGCGATAAATCAGTTCAGCCTAGATAATAATTAATCATAAATCTTTAATGTGGTTATGAAATAATCCACTCATGCAAAATATGAAGCCCATATGCTCAGTAGTTACGGAGATAACAGACAATATCCGTGTTCAACTATTGATGAATGCACTATAGCTAGTCTCTTAATGAGGTTTAGGTGTTTTCTTGCTTTCCCTTTGAGATTTTCTGTGGTCTTTTTGTGGTCTGTCTAGTTTGGAGATGAAGATAACTCTTCATGTACTAAGCTGCAACTATTAGGTGGGGTGGCTAGTTTCTTTCCTGACTGTGTTAACCGTCCCTAACTCATGCATTAGGTACCCATTTACAACTGGGTCGATTGGAGGAGCAGTTGTGCCAGGCGAGAAATCCCAACCCAGATTCTTGTCTGTCTGGATGTGGTTTTGAACCTAACACTCTGTAACCTGGTCAGAGTAAGCAAACTCATTAACTAGGCTATCAAGCACCTCTGAGGAAACATGTACCCATTTTAGAAATCCAATATCCTACAAACGATATTCAATTCAGCAGAAGCAGTAAATTTAAAAAAAAAGTACCTACCAGAAATTGTTTTAGAATATTGACCATCTTGACCAGCAACAAAAAAATTTCCCTGAGAACAGCTCAACTGTTCAATGTTTCGAGTATTGATCATCAAATCTTCTGTAATGGGGGTAAACAAAGTAGATCCTGAAGGACTCCAGTCCTCTGTGTGGAAAATGGTCTCATGGTCCATGCACTGCAGATGGATGAAATGTCTGCCTGTAAAGTATTATATTTTTGTTTAGACTTTACACTGAGCTATAGTGGTGTTTAGATGTTACATTGAGCTATTTTTAAAAAAAAAGGTATATGCAGTTATATATATATATATATATATAACTTTAAGTTATATATATATATAGGTAGGGTTGCCAGAACCTTCGAAGCAGAAAGCGGGACAAATGGTACTTTTTTAGACGCGAAAGCGGGACACATCATGTAAAGCATAATAGCCATAGGAAAAGTCAGAGATAGCACACACATAGACTAATTATTATTACATTATAATTCTAATACCTGTACCAGTAATTTTTTTATTAAAAACTTTACTATTGATGTTGTTTTAGTTCTTCCGAGCTCCACATTTTGTGCAGTTTGAGAATCTTTAAACAGTTTTGAGTTTAGCTTAGTTATGCAGTCCATTGACTTGAAAGACATATGATGTTTTACAATATGATAACACATTGTCAGTTCTGTCGCTGCCACTAATTTACCTTGCTCTGACGATTTAGTCAAAAAATAATTGTCCATAGTACGTGAAGTGTTTGCAGAATACATTCTAGATTTGTGTTTTACACTTCCTATATGTTTTGTTATGTCAGTTCTCCCACCATGCGCGATAGAAATGTAACATTGACATATTTTGCATTCTGCTTCATTCTCACTTCTACCTTGTTTTATGAAAGACCATTCTTCCAAATAGTTTTCTTGGAAAAAACACTTTCTCTTCGGCATTTCCAAATAAAAATAAATCCAAAAAAAGAATTCAAAAATTAGAATGCTCAATTAAAAATGAACAAATTTAATATTTCACAACCACCGGTAACAACAGACTGGATTCCTGGAAGCAACCTCCAGCCTCCAACACATAAAGAAAGAATGAAGCCAAAATTTCTTCTTGCTGCTGGTGAGGATGGCGCGATGTTGTTGAATGAATTATTAGCGCCTACAGGAATACGACAAGGACAAAAGCATGCAGATTGTCACGTAGGCACAGATCACGTGAGCGGCGGTGAGATGGGTAGAGTAAGGCTCGGCGCCTCGCGAAGCCGAAGACGTCATCTTTTGTAAATTTTTAAATAATACCGCCTTCCGCACTAACAATTTTGTGCTGGATATTCTCAAATTTATGAGTTGTATCTTCAAACTTTATTATTAAACAGCGATAGCGCAGGACTCTACAAATAGACGTTTCGGACAAAGAAGCTTCATTTGTAACAAAACTCAAACCAATAATAAATAATTTAAGAAAATATTAAAATTTGTAGGTGAAAAATTTGAATGGATTAAAAAGCGGGACAAATTGCTGTCCCCCAGACCCTTAGGCGGGACAATTATTTTTGATGAAAAAGTGGGACAATCCGGAAAAAGCGGGACGGATGGCAACCCTATATATAGGTGATCCTTGGCATAGTGGTTAAACCATTTCCTCTATGTTCAAGAGGTTGTAGGTTCAATACAGGATCATGACATCATCTTTGCAGGTGATTTTTTCAGATCTCTGAGAATCATCACTAGAAGCTACAGTGTAAGGTGTAATGAATGGTACTCTTTGCAGGTGGTTTACCGCTTCATTAATAGGGGCGGATATATATCGGGAAACCCGAGTAAGTAAAGTAAAGTAACCCATAGCATTTATTAATGCCGAAGAGGTGTGAGATGTTAGCGATCTCACATTTCAGAGGCTCTGCAAATGAGGGCGGTAGCCATCTCCTCTCCCTCGCAGCTTTACTTCCCGGTCCGGTACCCAATTAAGGCTGGGTCTACCTGGGAGCCGTTGCGATCTGAAAAACATTTCCACCACAACTGGGGAATGAACCCAGGACCACTCATATGCGAAGCCAGTGCGCTAAACAAAGTCAATCCTCTACCTTAGTACCTTCTAAGGAAAATTGTTGCTAGAATATAGCTGTCTTATCTTACTTAAGAAACATGCCAGTTTGTATTGGTAGTGAAGTAGCAAAATGGCATCACATGAAAACTACATATTTTGTCATTTTGAGAAAACTGAGAACTTCCAGTTTGAATGAACATTTGTGCCTGTGTATTTCCAAGAGGAAGAAAATAATAACAAAATTGTGACCTGTCCTGCATGTCGTAAGAGGTAACTAAGGAGGATATGGGGTGCTGTCCCATCTGATAGTTTTAAAGTGACTCAGGAAGCCATGCTAAAGTCAGATGTGTCAGGTGACTCAGAAAGCCACACTAAAGTCAGATGTGTCAGGTGACTCAGAAAGCCACGCTAAAGTCAGATGTGCCAGGGCCAAGCTCCAAACCATGGCACAACAGATTACATTTTCTGACTGCATACTATTAACTTGCAGGATTTTAAGAAAGCACACAAGAGAATAATGCAAATTTCATGTACTATGCCCGTGTATTGCCAGGAGCTGAAAGTGGTACAAAGAATAGCAACACTGTTTACCTTCTATGGATGTCTAAGAAGCGACTATGAGGAGGTCATGAGGTAGAGTTGGCTGTTCTATCCCATATATGGTCAAAGTGACTCAGAAGCCATGCTTCTTCTTCTTTCGTTCACTTGAAACATGTCTATATCTGTAATTCTGTCTCCTTAATAAAACTCACTGTCTTTTGTAGTTCATACAGTGTCCCATAGAGTTTTGATTCCAGTGTTGTTTCCTCTGGCCAATATGTCTGCCTCAGCATTTCATGCTCAGAACACTCTTGAAGTATATGTTTGGCACTCTGTGCTGCCTGTCCACATGTACACATGGCTGTGTTGCCAATCTTGAACTTTGTATACATGTGACTGCGGAGTCGGTTGTGTCCTGTTCTGAGACGTAGAATTATAACTTGTTCTGGTCTGTTCATAATATGATAGTCATCTTGTGTTGGTGTTTGTGGCTTTCTTATTGACTTGATCATCTGTTTTTTCTGATAGTAGGTGATTGGTATATCTGGTTGGTCTTCGGCAGCACCTTCCTTAGCCAGTTGGTCTGCTTTTTCATTTCCTGGTATTCCACAGTGAGAGGGTATCCACTGCATGGTTACCCTATACTGGTAAGACAATTCACTAAGTAGTTTTTTCAAGTCTGTTAGTTTTTCAGACTGGAGAGCTTGAAGCACTGACCTTGCATCTGTCAGGAATACCACAGGCTGTAGATCAGAGTTGGAGTTCAGCAGTTTTTTAGCTGCCACACTAATTGCCTTGATTTCTGCATCATAATTATTGCAGAATTTTCCTGTCGGTGTTCTGATTGTATCTCTAGGCTTGTGTGGATATTCTATATATACACCTGCACCTCCATTCCTCACAGCATTCTGTGCTGACCCATCTGTGTATACTCTGACCCATATATCTTGTGGATATTCCTCATCCAGGAAACTGAGGGTGACTGTCCTTCGCTGCACACTGTTCTGTTCGGCCTCGCTTAGTATTCCTTTCACATGGGTCTGAATGTATATTGGCATTCCATGCCTTTCACTCCACTGGGTTTGTTCTGGTACAGGCCTTAAGGGGCTGTCAACTTCAGGTAGGTCTGTAAGTTGTCTGCGGAGTCGTTTAGCTTGATGGATAAAGCTGCTTCTTTTCAGTCGTCCCATTGCTAGATTTTGGAATCTTTCCTTCATTGGATGACTTGGCATACACTGAAACTTTTCTGCCTGAATTAGTAGAAGCCATGCTGAAGTCGGATATGTCAAGCAGAAAGTCACAGATTGCAGCAAAGCTGTAAACCATGACATAACTCATTCCGTTCTCAGAACTATATCCTGCTAATCTGCAGGAGTTTGATAACGAATACAGAAAAGAGTGTACTCATTTTGGAAATTCCAATATCCTACAAACGGTATTGATACACAGTAATTGCCATGAGAAGAACATCCCACATATCTTAGAGTCACACTTGATTGGCAGCTCACTATCAAGAAGCATGCAGAAAATGTAAAAATAAAGCACATAAACGGTTACAGCTAATAAAAAGACTCACTGGCACAACTTGGGGATCAGACAAGGATACCCTCAGAGGACAATATAATTTATTAGGCTAAATTATGGGCAGCAGTGGTCAACTTTTTAAAGAAACAATACGCACATTATTTAACGAAACATTGAGAAAGATGCATTTCACAGTAGCTAAGACTACTGGTTAATCCAGTGATCTGCCCACTACACACTGAGAGCCTCCTCACCCTCCTTGGATAACCCTGGGGGGGTCTCAGCGTGCAACTCGCAGATTGATGCATACCTATTGATTTTAAATCTGAGTTCAATGATGGGAAAGTTAAATGAAAATATGCATAATATTAAAAAGTTTAAATATGGTTACTGCTCCCCGTAATGAACCTTTATTAGTCATGTGGTTCTAGACCATGCTCAAAATAAACAATTGGATTATTTTTAGGAGCACCAAGGGTAAACAAATAAGATTTTTGTGTGAGGACTAGTGGACCAGGTCCGACCCACGACCATAGATTGCCGACCCCTGCTTGTTACCAGTGGCCTAACAGACCAGCAATCATGCAACAGTAAATTTTCAGTGCCAATATAGGGAGGCAGATCAATTCCACAATATACTCAGCACACAAGAGGGCCATATCCGGAAAACTTTTCTACCCCTGACGCTGAAAGACAACAAAAGGTTTAGCAAATAGATAGAATATAGTGAGGATTTCATTGAGTGGAAGACCCACAGAACTTCATCTGTACAATTACATTTCTCTTTGTGGTGGAATTCATTGAGTGGAAGACCCACAGAACTTCATCTGTACAATTACATTTCTCTTTGTGGTGGAATTCATTGAGTGGAAGACCCACAGAACTTCATCTGTACAATTACATTTCTCTTTGTGGTGGAATTTATTGAGTGGAAGACCCACAGAACTTCATCTGTACAATTACATTTCTCTTTGTGGTGGAATTCATTGAGTGGAAGACCCACAGAACTTCATCTGTACAATTACATTTCTCTTTGTGGTGCAATTCATTGAGTGGAAGACCCACAGAACTTCATCTGTACAATTACATTTCTCTTTGTGGTGGAATTCATTGAGTGGAAGACCCACAGAACTTCATCTGTACAATTACATTTCTCTTTGTGGTGGAATTCATTGAGTAGAAGACCCACAGAACTTCATCTGTACAATTACATTTCTCTGTGTGGTGGAATTCATTGAGTGGAAGACCCACAGAACTTCATCTGTACAATTACATTTCTCTTTGTGGTGGAATTCATTGAGTGGAAGACCCACAGAACTTCATCTGTACAATTACATTTCTCTTTGTGGTGGAATTCATTGAGTGGAAGACCCACAGAACTTCATCTGTACAATTACATTTCTCTTTGTGGTGCAACATTAAAATAACTTGATGAGGTCCAGCTCTGACCATGGTCACAGCTGTCAGCATGTATGGCTATGAATAAACAGCACATGTCAAGTAGTAAAAAACAACTCTGTGCAGGATGTGAAAATTCCCTGAGAGCGCCCAGAATCAGGTAAACATGATAGCTCTGCATAACTGGAAAGCCCTCTAGGATGGTGTGGAATGTATATCTGTCTTCCACACCCATCCTAGTGACCATGGTCCTCGGTTGGGTTGCTATGGACACCCAGGATGCCCGGTAGGGAAGCTGAATCTTGTGACTTTAACTCTGCATATTGTGGGAAGGTTAAAAATGCAATAAAACTCCTAGAATTTACCCATCCGAGTAGGAGGCTTCTTCTGAAAGCTTTGCACACTGATAAGAGTTAGTCTTTTGCATATGAAATAAAACTCTAGAGAAACCAACCAATTACACAAAGAGAGTAAGAACTACTTGCTCTTAACTTCTGGGAATTTAAATAATATAGTGACTTCAAAATACATTATGGCTGATCTGAAAAACCCTTATTAAGATCAAGAGTAAAAACTCACCTGGAGTCATGCCATTGCTGTGACAGTTCATGATGTCATAATATCCACCCACACAATTATCGTTAACACCATTAATAGTGTTTGTGGTCTCTAATTTTCTCTTCTTAGTCAGAAGCAGACTATCCTCCATCTGTGTAACTGTTATATAGGAAGATTACTGGGTTTTCTTTGAGTCAGAGTTTTATCCAGAGTCAAGAGTGAAAATTGATAAAATATAAATATCACATGCAGTAGCTATGTTGAAGTTCACAGAGTGATTTACTACAAATGTATCACATATATCCCAGTAGAGTAGGCTTATTTACTGCTGTTTACTTGCCTGTTTGTGCTGAAAATAAAGCAACAAAAGTCCTTGAGAATTTATAAAGAAGCAAAACATAGGCATTATCATATAGCTTCTGCTTCTTTTCAGTTGAAAATGAGGTTATGAGGTGCAATAGCCACACCTTTTGGCCTGACATATCCAACTTCAGCATGGCTGTTGAGTCCCTAACCTATAGTAACTGTCCCCAAATCTCCGTTGTCTATAACATTCATGGCAGGTCACAGTGTTGATATTCTTTTCAACTCTTTTTATCCCTGGCAACACACAGGTGAAAAAACTCCGCTTTAACCAAGGTGGGTGTCCAAGGGATGATGAGGATATAAACCAGGTAGGCACAGAAGAGGTATGATAAACCAAGAGAAGGGTCAAGGAGTGGGGGAGGTGATAAAACTTTAGGAAACAATGAATGTCTTAGAAAACTGTTAAATATTGGCTGCGAAGTATTCCAGCCAAACAAGCAAGTACTGCAGAAGACGGATGTGTTGGGCCATTGACGCAAATAAAACGGCGACACAACGCATTTCCATTCTCTGGACTACATCCTGCTGGAAATCTAGTAGGATGATGGTCCTGCTACAAGGGAGATCCAGCAGGAGTTTGAGAATGACTTCTGAAGAAGAAACAGGCAAGTAAGTGAAGCCAACAAAACACAATATGTTTCTACAACAATGCAAAAATAATGGACTTATATCTGACATGTACTCAGAATGAATGAAAATGAGCTACCACTACAAGCATTAAAATGAATACCACGTAGGAAAAGAAAGAGAGGGAGACCAAGAGAAACTCTTTACATAGCAACCATTAAAAGGGGTACAACTATGGGTCTCAACAACATGCAGCAATTACATAGTAGAAACACATGTCTCGAACTGGTTTCTGTTTTATGCAGTGTATTCAACATTGAAGGAATATAATACACCGCAACATACAAGTATTTCTATTTAGTACACCATATGTCTATATAGTTGTATTTGTAAATAGTTGTACCCATTTCCATAAAAACTACAGTTCCACACAAGCTAAACATTTTCAGTATGCTATATATTTCTATACAGAATTATCTATTTCCATAAAAACTACAGTTCCACACAAGCTAAACATTGTCAGTATGCTATCTATTTCTATACAGAATTATCTATTTCCATAAAAACTACATTTCCACACAAGCTAAACATTTTCAGTATGCTATCTATTTCTATACAGAATTATATATTTCCATAAAAACTACAGTTCCACACAAGCTAAACATTTTCAGTATGCTATATATTTCTACAACACATTACACATTTTATAGTGGTAGAAATATATCTACTATTACTCTGATCAACAATGTTACTTAAGCTATATATACCTGATAGTAGATTTGTTTATGAATATTTGATTTAGGTATGCCAGCTATCATAAAACAACATTGAACCACTGCCAGAAATATCATGTCAAAAATGTGTTAACATCATAATTCATTCACGGACAACCTGGTATTTATAAAAACCTTTGTAGCACAGCAAGACTGGTTTCAGGTATCAGATACACTTGAAAAATCCTGGTCATGGTGTGTTATTATGATAGCAGAATTATTCATCCCCATCCCACCCCAGTTTCCATTTCTAGAACACTGATAACAATCCTGCCAGAGTGCTTAAGTTGTAATCTAGCATGTTCTCAATGTTTGTTCTCCTCTCGTTTTTGTCACTCAGACTTGATTGTCTTGCTTTATAGTTGATAACGAATGTTTATTGAGTAATTTTGGTCATTCAATTGACAAATAAATTTTGACATTCAACAAAGAAATCCAAAGTTCTATTTTACTACTGTCTAAGGAATAATGGATAAAATCATTCCATTTATCGTCCATGTGTTGCATGGGCCCAAAAGGAATAATGGATAAAAACAGTCCATTCATTGCCCATGTGTTGTCTGGGCGGGCCCAAGTGGGGAGGAAGAAATATCAATAGTTCAATACTGTTTACCTTCCATGCATGTTGTAAGAAATGACTAAGGAGGTTATGGGGTGGAGTTGGCTGTCCTGTCCCATCCCATATATGGTCAAAGTGACCAATAAGCCATGATGCTGAAAGGGTCAGGATGAAAGGTGCAGATATCACAGAAAATCTGTAAACAATGCATCCAGTTTGGACAAAAAAATTGCTAAACTGCAGGAGTTTGAGAAAGAACGGAAAAAAAAAAATCCATCTATACCAGAAGGAAATTTTTGGCAGATTACACATAATTTGTCTCACGATAACTGGGTGTGGGCTTTCTGACATTTCATAAAAATCGAAATACAAATAAATGTTGAATTCTTTTCTGGTAATAAAGAGAATAAAGTGATGATGTTTTTTTCTTCTCCTTTCACAGAGAAAGATGACAAAAATAATGATTTATTAGTGGTCTCTCTCTCTCTCTCTCACGCACGCACACACACACACAGATATATATATATAAAATATGGGATGCTCTTCTGCAATTGTTCTCAAATTCTTGCAGATTAACAGGATGTAGTCCAAAGATTGGAATGCGTTGTGTTCTGGTTTACAGCTTTGTTGAGGTATCTGCACCGTTCGTATGACAAATCCGACTTCAGCATGGAATTGGGATCACTTTGACCCTATATAGTATGGGACAGCTAACTCCACCCTACAACATCCTCTTATGACATGCATGGAAGGTAAACAGTGTTACTATTTTTTGGTCTCCTTTAAGGACCAGGCAACACACGGAAGGGACGACATTTATTGTTTGGAGATGTGCTGTTACAGTATAGGCTAAAAATGGTAGTTTGCTGTGATATGTTCAGATTTAGCCTGCCAAGCAAACTACTTTACTGGCCCTCGCCAGGGCGATTTAAAAGTACAATAAGAACTGACCACAGAGCTAGGAAAATACTACTTGGAACAGCAAATGAGTAATAAAAAAAGTATGTTTTCTCTTTCCCACACAAGATGTGGTCAATACGGCCCACTGGCTCATAAATATTGCACACCTCTGATATAAATGTTGGAGCATTGGAATCTATGAGGGCTGTTCAATAAAATCCCCAGACTGATTTTCCCCAGGAAAACTGTTATACCTACAGACTACTTAGATTTCCTTCAAAGTAGTTTCCGTTACTGTATACACTTATTCGAGCTTTCCTGCCATTGAAGTAAGTGTGGCTGGTAGATACATTTCAGAATAGCCCTAATTTTTCTCATCACATATGATCAAGGTCATTGAATTGACATTTCATTGTTCTCTTAAATCAGCTCTATGTTAGAATTCATTAAAACTAGTCAGCGAGTTGTCATCTCTGACTAAACAACTGAGCACTTACCGTAAACATTTAAATCACATTCATTCTCAAACTCTCACTGGATCTCTTGCAACAGTATGGTCCCACTATATTTCTGGCAGGATGTAGTTCATAGAATTGAAATGTATTATGTTGCCGTTTTATTTGCGCTAATGTCCCTGCACATCTGACTGATGTGAACATACAGAAGTTGATTGAAATAATCATTTTAGCTGTCAGTAGGTAGCTCTGAACAGCCCCATAGTTTTTCAGACAAATGTGCAGGTTCTTTTCAGTTGTGCAAATTAGATGTCACCAGGACTTCTGTAAGGTTGTCTCAAAGGTATGGTTGCGTTAAGAAGGTTTATGGATGCCAGTATTCTAGGATTACCATGTCTTTCCAGGAGAACAGTACACACTTCTAGGCCAACTATATCATCATCATCCTTCTGTCAGATTTGTTGACTCACTCACAATGATGATACATCTAGTATTCCCAGCCACATAAGGAGTCTGCTACAAAAGGACAAAGGTGCTATGTCCACTGGCTTGCATCTCTTCATCATCCACAAGGATTATTTGGTAGAAGACAAAAGAAACTATGATCTTTTCACGTGACAGATTGTCAGCATATACCCCAACATTCTTTAGTCGCATCATGACATGCCTGGAAAGAAGACAGTGGCCTCATTCTTTGCACCATGAACTAGAAGTCCAGATCACACGGGAGGCACCCACATATAGCTATCCACTTATTTTTATATTTTTTTTGGGGCCCATCAATACGTACAAAATGTCCGCATTAGTAGTGATTACTGAAGATGTAACACCAAATGACCCTTTTTTAATTAAAAAAAACACCCCAAAAATATTTTTGGGGGTTGGAGGGCGTGGCGGCGCCAAAATCTGTATTAATATGATAAATCTGTACTAGTTGACACCTATCTATCTATCTATACGCTGTATCCCTTATAGCATCAGGAGATCGCCTTTCTGTGTGCTGTTTATTATATGGTCTATTATATTATATTATCAGACCATCTATTATATGGTCTGCCTCTGGCTTTATAACCGTTAATGTCTGTGTCATGGCCATCTGTGGTATGCTGTTTGTTGGTAATCTGGAGGTATGTGAAAACAACTTGATCTGTTGTCTTTTGATGTGTTCCAATACTTTTATTGTTTTGGTTATCTGTCTGATGTTATTGTTTCTAATTCTATCTCTTAATGACACTCAAAGTATTCTTTGTAGACATGTCATTTCTGCTGTCACTATCTTTCTTTTGTCTTGTGCTGTCATTGTCCAGGTTTGGTACTGGTAGCATAGTAATGGGATAATAATAGTCTTGTTTTGTGTCTATGTTTTACATTTTGTTCTTAAAAATACTTGTCATCTGTCCTAGGATCTAGTATGTTTTGTTGCATCTATGCCTACAGATAAAATCTCATGCTATGACACTAATTTGTTTTTGATAACCTTTGCTAATTAAAGCAGTTCATCATCAGGTGCCATGCCGGCTGGCGTAGGTGGTCATGACTCTCCACAGCTATCTATCCACAGTATTATGTATCAAAGTCGTTGTTGTTTCCTTGCCGTGCCAAGTTGTCAAACTGTCTAATATTTTCTCACGTCGCCCTCTGTCTCTGTTGCCTTCAATTTTGCCTGTTGTGACTATGTTCTCTAAACCTGCCTGTCTCATGAAGTGGCCAAAAAAAGATTGCCTTTTTCTTATATTGTTGATTAAGGTACGTTTCACATTTGACTTTTTCAACACCTCTACATTAGTTTTTCTGGCAGTCCATGGTATTCTCAGCATTCTTCTGTAGAACCACATCTCTGATGCCTCTAATTTTCCACTTTCCAGTTTGCTTATTGTCCAAGACTTGCACCCATATGTTAGTATAGGAGTTATATAGCACTGCAGAACTCTCTTTCTCACCTCTAATGACAAGGTCATATTACACAGTATATTTTTCATTTTTATGAATGTTGCCTTTGCCTGTCCTATTCTGCATCTTATTTCTGTTGAACTTCTTCCATCTGCTGTAATCATTAAAGCAGTTACAGTTACTAATTAGTGATAGAGAAAATAGAAACTGTCACAAATTTGTTTACAAAATATAAGAACAACATCTGAATAATTTGAACAAAAGTAATTCCTATGTTGTGCATTATGCCTTGTACTTGATAAAGGTCTTTGGGTAGAAATTTAAAATTTGTTTCTTTTCCTAGGAGAAACTAATCATCAGGTAGCATATCCTGAACAGGATGTAGCAGCCATCACAGGCTTTCGAAACTTCTATCATCTTGAGCCAGTCTTCCTGCTTCTGTTACTGTCATGTTCAGGTAGCCTTTGATGTCTTGTGTCCATCTTCCTGTTCATCTCCCTGGCATCATCCTTCCGAGTTTGATTTGATTTACCATCAGATCTTTGAGTTTCTTCGATGGAGACTGTCATGATTTATTGGCAATAACAGTCTGTAGTTTCCCATTGCTTTCTGAATGGTTCTGGCCACCTACCAACTTGTTCCTGGTGCACCTGTGGCCTCATACCGTGCCTTTCGGGTCCCTACCTTTGAAGCCATTGTCGAACAATTCGATCCTCCGTCTTCTCAACCAGCGACCATGTATACTGATGGAGGGGAACATTCTTCTTAAGAGAAGCTCCATGTAGTTTAGCCAGCCAGTCAAGGCCGTTGCCTTGGGGGGGGGGGGGGGGGGGGAGGAGGTGGCACTGAAGGAGCTGGCTGAAGTAAATTATAGTTCTCCGCTGTGAACTTTACTCTAGTTTCGAGGTGTTACCTGACCTTTGTTGTGTGATTTGGCAAGCTTACGGGTAAGTACTTAGAGTAAGGTTAGTATTAGAAATAATATTTCTAATGTGTACGCGCACCTCGCTCCGTGTGTAGTGGGCAGAAATACTGATCGCTCACCACAAATAATAGGAAATTGTAAAAAATGTGTAAATTGGAAAACAAACAGATTATGCATAAGTTCGTCTGTGTCTAGATTTGAACTCAAGTGATTATCGGATGTGACGTCACGGTAGCCATTATTTTGATTGGTGTTACACAGGAATCCATGACGTTGGATAGTTAAAATTGTCAACATTGTGCTATTTATAGCACAGCGGAGAACTAATCTTTACTTTCACATGAGAAGCCATACATGAGCTGGATAGGAGTGGGGGGAATTTGAGGAACTCTTTAACTATAACTAAACATACTACATAGCCTACTTTGCTACTGATTGGAAAGATGAAAATAAATAACACACCAACTTAGGTACACTACAGCTGTTGATCCAATGAATACGGAGACAGTTCTAGCTCGCAATTCAACTTCGCCTACACATGGAGCTGCTACCACTAAAAAAGTATTAAAAACTATTTCAACCTATCAGTTAAAATAATATTGGTTGGTTGCTGATCCGTGATCCTGGGGTCATGGACTCATACCCTTTGACCCAAACTAATATTAGTAAATAGCATTTTAATAGCTACTATTAATGAGACCTAAGGTCCAAACTAAAAAAATAAACTTAAATAAACACTATAAAAACAACCATGAGCTTGATCAAATGTAAAAATACTATACAATAATTAAATAATAAGTAAGTAGGCCTAGGCATAATAATTAATTAGTAATTATTAGGCTAAAAAATTTAATTTTAGAAATTTATAAATAAACAATACTTAGGCCTAATTAGTAGAGCGGGCCATAGCAACTCGTGCAATAATACCACTTTCATTATGACATAATACTATATAAAAGTATTCACTAATTATTTTATATAGACCTAGGCCTAAAAAAATGGTTTCAAATCTAATTTTCTTAAAAGTACCAGATTTGTATACAATTGATAACGCGCTAAATATGAAATCGAAACAGGAAGTGGTCTATCTTCCGGCTGTGAATCTTGTCCTGAATACTTCGACATATCACCTTGATTCTTAATAGGAACAAGCGTCACAGCACTGGGGGCATTCACATATATGCTCTGCTTGCCGTTCCGTCAGCCATCTAAAAGTGTATAAGCTCAGTGTCCCAGTCAGTTGCTGATTGCGCGTTCTTCTGTTCTTTACGGAGATGGAGCACTTCCTCACATCACCTCTAGTCACTCCCATTTCTACCATACTGTATGACAATATGTACATTGTCACGTTCGACTTCCTCCTGGTCTTCTCGTAGGGTATCCATGACTGCTCTAAACAATTCAATCCTGTCTCTTTTTATCTCTTCTAATCATCATCACCTAGTGCCGTACAGGCTAACGTAGGTATATATTTTATTCAAGGCCTCGTTGGTTGATGATTGTGGATGAGTGAATAGCTAATTTAATACAGGGACCGTGTTATGTCCTTAGCGGAGGGAGGGGTATACCTTTACTAAAAATGTCATTCGCTCACTTTTGTGTGCAGTGTCTTCATTGTAATAAGATTTTTGCGTGACCATTGTTAAGGAAAACCAACCCCCGGGGGGGGGGGGGGGAAGAAAGAGAAGAGATTTCAGGATCGGATGTCAAAGGAAGAAGATAACCAAACGCTGCTAGGAATCAGTGTTCCCATTCATTCGCTTTTTCTCACCCCAAGATATATATTTATGTTGTAGCGACCAAATCTATAGCTTGTCCTGCATTTGCATCTGACTGAACTCGAAGTGAAGAGTCATCAGCAAAGTCCATATCTTGTAATTATTTGTATAATGTTCATTGTATTTAATTTTTTTTATCATTTTGTAAAATGAAGGTTCATTATTTAGTCAAAAGGTATCAATCAAGCTCTTGGGTCCATAGGGTGTTAACACATCCAGCTCTCGGGTGAAAAGGTCACGTACAAGATTTTTCCATTAATTATATGCTTTGATATTTTCTCAGCCCAATTCCGGGAGATTACCGTTTCTGTCAAATTCTTGTCTCACGTAATCAGTCAATAGATAGGACGAACAAAACATAATCAGTAACTAGGAAGAATGGAACATTGACAACAATTAGGTTGAACAAAACAATCAATAGCTAGGATGAACAAAATAATGACAACAAGTAGCTCTGCCGCTCTCCATACATAACAGAAAACTTCTCTGTTACCTCATGGTGTTGCACAGCTGTGACAAATACATAAAATACACTCATGAAAAACAGTACATTGATAAAAATGATAATTCGATATGCATCTAAACGAATGCATACAAATACTATCTAGGTATAATGTGTCAAATGGGTAAATGTAACGTGATCATGACTGAACACGTGAATACTAAAAATAAATGATGTGTTAATATTCTGCTTGCTTGTCAAATAATAATAAAAGGGAGCACATTAGAAAATGGTTATTTTTTTATAGCTTGTAACTCTCAAGGATCAACGATGTAACACGCACCGCTTGTCATGAACATAATGAAATGTTGTTTTCCGGAAATTACAATCAATTAGCTCTTAATTCCCATGTGTAATTGGATTGATTCTCCAGAGCTTTATTTCATACACAGAGGACTAACTCTCATCAGTGCACATTGTTTTGAGACTATGTCTAGTATTAAATATGGGTTTTGTGGTGTTTTTTACATTTCCGCAACATACAGAGTTGAAGTCGTGAGATTCATCTTCCTTCCTAAGTATCCTTTCCGGTCAGAGGTGGGGGCCATGGTCACTGGGATGGATGAAGCAGTCAGCTATGAGGTGGGGGCCATGGTCACTGGGATGGATAGAACAACAAGCTGTGAGGTGGGACCATGGTCACTGGGATGGATAGAACAACAAGCTGTGAGGTGGGACCATGGTCACTGGAATGGATAGAACAACACGTGAGCACAGTAGATCAGTATCCTAGTCACTAGCTAATTCCACGAGTTGGGTGTGTGAGGTGCGCACAGTAGATCAGAATTTAATGACTAGTTAATTCCACGAGTTGGGTGTGTGAGGTGCGCACAGTAGATTAGTATCCTAATGATTAGCTAATTCCACGAGTTGGGTGTGTGAAGTACGCACAGTAGATCAGAATTTAATGACTAGCTAAATCCACGAGTTGGGTGTGTGAGGTGAGCACAAGATCAGTATCCTAGTCACTAGCTAATTCCACGACTTGGGTGGGTGAGGTGATCACAGCATCAACTCTGTTACCGAGCTAGCTGCTACACATAAATGCTACACATTCGGTTAAGTAAAACTTACCTCTTATGGTGAGGTATACTGTTTTCAACCGCAGATGTTAGCCAAATTTGGCAGCGCAAAGAACTTCATGATCCCCGGTGGAAATCACACGAACATTCGTGTTTTTTTTCCAGAGAGCGAACGCAGAAGGTTATAGCGAAGCTGTTAATCATTAAACAAAAATAGTGGAGGTCGCGGTTATGATAATTCTTCTTCTTCAGTGTTCATTCTCAAACGCCCGCTAGATCTCTCTTGTAGCAGAGACAATGCTCCTATTAGATATCCAGCAGGATGTAGTCTGGAGAATGAAAATACGTTGTGTCGCCGTTTTATTTCTGCTAAATGCACGACACATCCGTCTTCGGCAGTATGATAATTCAACTACCACGACTTGCAGAGTAGGTATTAAATGTACACACCTTTTTTTGAAGTCAAAATATAACTGTGGTACTTTGATGTCGTGGTGCTGGATTACAAGAACCGCGACATCCACTTGTTTATGGCTGTAAAGCTATAATATAAGCAAATTGGACTCACGGCCGCGGTTGAAAGATACGTACCTCACCATAAGTGGTACATTTGACATTATATTTTAACAATACAACAGTGCATGTTTTTTAAAAATTACCTCCCATTGATAACTTTTGCTCTTTTGCAAATTACCTTTGTATATGATACAGTTGCCTCCCTTATACTTAAATTACGTTTAAACATTCAATAAAATACTACATATGGTTGCTGTTGGTCTTTATCTTTTGCCTTCGTTCTCTAGATTAGCAGAATGAAGTTCGGAGTCTGAATGGAATGCATTATTTCAAGGTTTACAGCTTGGCTGCGATATCTGTGTATTTCTACCTGGTACATCTGATTTCAGCATGACTTCTAGGTCACTATGACTCACTATAGGTTGGGTAGGACAGCCCCTCAAAACTTCCTTAGTTGCGCCTTACGACATGAAAGATAGACAACAGTGTCGTTATTCTTCGCTGCCTTTTCAGGTTCCGGCAAACCCAAGCGACATAGAGATATGACATGATTTTCATATTATAGTCCGTTCAGATTCGTTTGCCGAGATGTTAAATTATTTTTATTAAAAACTTATTGTTCATTTGGATTGATCATTTGAAGTTAGGTTTAGAATAATAATGTCGCTATAGAAATATTTTTTTATCAAAGAAATGTGATCCAGTATCAAAGATACCTTATTTAACCTATATTAAAAAAAAGTTAATCTAAATTATAAACAACCGCTGGATTATGTAGATGCTTACATCTGACAGCTGATTATTAAATATAAAGGCATGACCCTCACGGTAGAATGTGCACTGTTCTAAAAGTAGTTGTTTCCACTGTACATTTGTATAAAGCAATGTTACATATGGAAATTCCCGTTTAGCACCAAATATTATTTTTCCTGAACTTAGAATTATGTGAAATCAAAAACGGCTAAACTCCGGGCATACACATTTCGTTTCTATCAGCAGGGTATGCAATACAACATTTCCCATGACGCATTGATTGTATATTTTCCTAGTCCTATCCGTCACTCATCACCACACTACTATCTTCTCGAGCAATTAAAAACCCCTTCAATCCCTAATAACGGTCGCATCCACAGTGGTGTGTCATATATCTCTACACATGTGCTTTGGACGCTAGTCTGTCGGATCTCTCCTTACCCTAATCTCCATCGTCAGCTGGGTAAAATATCCACATATGTCCATGGAAATGGTAAATTCCAATATACTCAATCCATTCACGACCCAGTAGTTCATTGGGAATTTTGCGAATCATGGTTGAGAGTCTGACACATTAACGGACCAGATTATCACTGTTTATGAGATCCGTTTTTGGGCCTCCGTAACTGTCCCAAATTTAATTCTTATAGTGGAGGTTGTTTATTTCTTTGATTGAGAACCACATGAATTTCGAGCAATTAGTTTTTACTTCCTATGTGCCATCGGGTAGTTTTTCTTAGCTTTCTTTCATACTCAGGAGACTTCAGCTTTGAGCATAGTGCAATGCCTATTGAAGGAGCCTTTTACTCAGAGGGGGTCTAAAATTGTATAGATGACATACTACAAAGCTTCCATAAGAGAGTCTCAATCTAAAGGCATGCCATCTACTAACGTTTTCTGTTGCATGGGTGGTTTGTCTAGTGGGTCATTGATGAGACCCACAGACGCAACCGTATGGGTATACTGGAGGTAGTTGTATTATATGCTCCACACTTTTCAGCAATGACTCTAACTCTTAGAACTGCAGAAATGTCCCATCCTGATCTTGAATCTGTTCGCACAAAGCCATTTGTGTATATGACCACATCATTCTCTTTCGTGTTGCCATTTATCGTTCACCTTATGAGAATGAACCCAAACCATTTGCCAATAAGAGCATATAACAAAAGAATATTCGGGCGTAAAGTCAAAGGTAGACCAAGAAACGGTGGATAGAAAATATCAAGATAGCCTTGAACAAGAATGGACTAAATGCAACCACCGATACACCTGGCCTTGGAACGACAGCTTAAGCTCCCACTCCTACACTGACGGTAAGCGTGAATAAGATCAACCATCATTCACATGGGAACAAACAATAGACAATAGTTATCAGTTATCTTTTCTGCATTTCATGTCGAGTGTAATTATAATATTTCATTAACGTAACAGATTTTCACCAGCTTGTATCCATTCCTTCCTTTTGGATATTTCCTTTACAGTGGTGACATGGGTAATCATTTTCTCAGCACTTGTCATCCATCCATGACGCACCTAGTCGGAGTCGTGAACCTTTAACATCAAATTTGTTATCATGCATGACATGCCCCTTGTAGCTCGTGACTTTCGTGTTGTATTCCATCTTTGGTAGTGCATGTCTTGACGTAATAGAGACTACTCCCAGAATATATCACCATTAAGATTGGGGTATTACGTGTACACATGAGGGCTATCCGTATACTCTATTTCTGAATACGTTCCAAACGTTGACATTGTGCAGTTGATGGTGTGAAGAGTCCCAGGCTTAATTTGTCACTGATAGGACCAGTTATTGAAAAAGCAGAACACGTAACCTCTGTTTTAACCCACAATTGCCATATTTTTTTCACGGTTAGACCATATTTACTTGTCTGGGGAATATTGTCAACATGATATTTGTATGACAGGATCCGTTAAAGACGTTTAGGAAACGTGTTCAGTATCACCAACGGTTTAAATGTTCATAAATTATAATATAACCGAAATAAACTTATGTCTACGGCAAAAAAAATTCGTTAGGTTAAATGTATATCGTATGGTAAGGTCCGCTTGGTTCAATGACATATCATGTGCCTACCACACTTATAGTTAGGTAATTTGCGCCGATCTTCTTTTTTAAGTAGTTTGCATGTCATCGCCGATTGCATTTTTATTAGTTTATGACGCCACTCTGCAGTTTATTTATATTAGCGAAATGACTGCCGTATCAATAATCCATTTTACACCATACTGGAGGAATGGCAAACTACTGGCCTCCTGCCTAATCCGACAATCCATAACCCAAGCTGGTTTCCATCCATACTACCCTCCTAAATAAATTTTCCTTTCCATTTATAGATGTATTAATCTTCTTCTGGATGCATCGATAAGCGTGCTGCGCACAGAGAGCACCCTTGTCTTGTATGACCCTAGGGGCTGAGAGCTCTCATTACGTAGCGCGCAGATCGATGCATACAGCAAGTGTCCCTAACGTCTCGATTATCCCTTCTTCTGCGATGCGCATTTTTTGCATTAAATTGTGACATAATTTAATCTCCACTAAAATTAGCAATTTTATTTGTCAGGTAATAAACACGGTCTGCTAGTGACGTAATTTCATTGACGACACGAAAACTGCGCGCAGTATACCAAACTTATAATGAAGGTGCTCATTATATCAAACTTCATCCACATTTTGGAAAAGTAAGTAGGTACATGATATGTGATTGAACCTTCCGCTTATTTCAACCGCTGACATTAGTCCAATTTGGTTATATCAGAGCTTTTAGCAAGTATTCAATCAATATCAACAACAGCGAATTAGAAAGTCACCAGTTTTGAATACATTGGTTCTCTTATCAACAGTAACGGTTATTGCTATGAAGAAGACAGAAAGAGGTTAGTTATCGCGTCAAAGAATTGATACAAATACATCCTGTTCAGGATATGCCACGTGATGATGGTAGTTTTTAACCACTAAAAATTTAATGGAGGACACCGTGCTAGTAATCCAGCCACGACGACCGTCGAAAAATAACGGTCGAAAAGGATGTGTCTCACTAAAGTTAAGCTTTTAATTATAAGTTTATCTTATAAGTTTGTTACAGCTAGGTCAACTGTAGTGCTTCATGTTAGCCGATGCACTTGGGCCGTAAATCCAAAGTACAATAACTAAATTGCAAACAAGATATTGATAATTTTATATACTTTTCAGGAACAGTTAGTAATCCTTACTACAAGGTTTTCTATCAGCAATATAAACAATACACGTGCTGCGTTGAGTATGTCACAATAACTTGAGAATCCCTGAGCTAGATGTTATTTTCTTCGTTTCGTTTGGTTGTTTCCCCTCTACATTGACATCCGTTTATCGTACTCTCCAATCAAAATAAAAACATCCAAGTTGATTTAGAGGATGAGTAGTGTATCTATCTTAGACAACCGACAACCAATCACAGCGAGCCCAGTGCTGACTCATAGAATGTTTCGCGAAGATTGGACATTTAATAAAAAAAATAGTCCTAGGTATATACGAATTTGGTATAAACAGACCAACATTGACGAAATGCGATAGAACTAGAAAAAATATCGAATTATGGGAATAGTGCCAGACAAGATAATTATGTCAGCACGTTAGTGGTGATGAAGGACTGATGGTTGGAATAAAACGACTGAGTGAGTCATCAATGTTTTGATTTTGGTAATGAATTGGAAGAGATGTTAGTAAGTACGTGCTTATAGTCTAAGCGACAAGACTGCGGTTTGTAGTTAATAACGTTCTTCGATATATTGCTGTCTTGTCTGGAAAATGACGTACATTTATTACGAGTATATATTTTTCTAGTATCGAATTTGGGAATTTGGCATACAACATATGGGTTACAGTTACTAAGTGAGCAGTAAAGAGTAGTAGTGGCCTGGCATACACGTTGCGAGAGATAATTAAGAAAATTGTGGAATGTGATGTGGTGAAATAAATTACAAACGTAGCAATGTTTTACTGTCAAATCTAAACGCAAAAGATATATTTATCTGTGAATTCGTCTTCGTTTTCAATCACTTTTCAGATACTGATATCAAATTTGTTTACATGATATAGGTAATTTGATGATAGATTATCCCTTCATCAAAGCTATGCTCAGACTTGATTTTGTATTTTCATTGAGTAGTGTGATGTTATCATTTACTGTGATGTTATCATTTACTGTGATGTTATCATTTACTGTGATGTTATCATTTACTGTGATGTTATCATTTACTGTGATGTTATCATTTACTGTGATGTTATCATTTACTGTGATGTTATCATTTACTGTGATGTTATCATTTACTGTGATGTTATCATTTACTGTGATGTTATCATTTACTGTGATGTTATCATTTACTGTGATGCCCTTTGCTCGTCACTATTTTTATTTCTGATTTAATAATAATACTAATAAGACATATACCCCGTAGGGGTTGTAGTGGTACTATTCTGTAGACATTAACACAAGAATCCCTTCAAACATTTCTATCCTCAGCCATTCGGATGAGTGTAGACAAATCATGCCCAAACGATCATTGATGTTGCTAATTCAGGATTTTCTTTGTTCGTCTATTCTTTTTCTACCCGTGACTATTTGCTGTAAAAAGGATTTAGAAAGCGAGTCATGTCTCGTTACATGTCCAAACAACACAAGTGTACACCGTTTCACCACTGCCAAACCTGGTTCTTGATAACCAGCAAGTTGATTTATTTGCTGCCGGGCGAATATATTTGTCTTGTGCTTCATATATATCTAGTTATTAACAAACGTACGTGGCACGTGCATTCAAAAGTTCGAATTCAGCTTTCCGTATTGTACCTTGTCTTTCTGTTGAAGATCTTTTAATCGCTACGTCGATTTGTGAGTAATTTTCTGTTTGTATAAGGTTATTCGTAGAAACTTCGTGACTTTACACTTTCAGTTTTCGTTTGTCTGACCAATCAATACTCTTTTAGAATAATGCGAACTTAAACCGTGCACCCAATTATCTGCCCCTTGGAAGACTGAGATCTTTCAATACGGTTAGTAAACTAATTAAGCAGTCCAAATATTTGTCTCTCTGCAAATCGAACCATTGGCACATAAGTATCGGATCTATTCCCTACAGATACCCAACAAAAACACGACCATATCCAATAAAGACTGCGATGTTATGTTGAAAATGTCGTCCCCTCCACAAATCTTCTCTGATATTGCTGTTAGGTGTAGCGAGATTGCTGTTATGTGTAGCAAGATTGCTGTTAGGTGTAGCGAGATTGCTGTTAGGTGTAGCGAGATTGCTGTTAGACGTAGCGAGATTGCTGTTAGGTGTAGCGAGATTGCTGTTAGGTGTAGCGAGATTGCTGTTAGGTGTAGCGAGATTGCTGTTAGGTGTAGCGAGATTGCTGTTAGGTGTAGCGAGATTGCTGTTAGGTGTAGCGAGATTGCTGTTAGGTGTAGCGAGATTGCTGTTAGGTGTAGCGAGATTGCTGTTAGGTGTAGCGAGATTGCTGTTAGGTGTAGCGAGATTGCTGTTAGGTGTAGCGAGATTGCTGTTAGGTGTAGCGAGATTGCTGTTAGGTGTAGCGAGATTGCTGTTAGGTGTAGCGAGATTGCTGTTAGGTGTAGCGAGATTGCTGTTAGGTGTAGCGAGATTGCTGTTAGGTGTAGCGAGATTGCTGTTAGGTGTAGCGAGATTGCTGTTAGGTGTAGCGAGATTGCTGTTAGGTGTAGCGAGATTGCTGTTAGGTGTAGCGAGATTGCTGTTAGGTGTAGCGAGATTGCTGTTAGGTGTAGCGAGATTGCTGTTAGGTGTAGCGAGATTGCTGTTAGGTGTAGCGAGATTGCTGTTAGGTGTAGCGAGATTGCTGTTAGGTGTAGCGAGATTGCTGTTAGGTGTAGCGAGATTGCTGTTAGGTGTAGCGAGATTGCTGTTAGGTGTAGCGAGATTGCTGTTAGGTGTAGCGAGATTGCTGTTAGGTGTAGCGAGATTGCTGTTAGGTGTAGCGAGATTGCTGTTAGGTGTAGCGAGATTGCTGTTAGG
The DNA here is from genome assembly GCA_034231615.1 of Meghimatium bilineatum. Classification (NCBI taxonomy): domain Eukaryota; kingdom Metazoa; phylum Mollusca; class Gastropoda; order Stylommatophora; family Philomycidae; genus Meghimatium; species Meghimatium bilineatum. The sequence goes on along the minus strand of CM067316.1, from coordinate 16,508,233 downwards.
TGTAGCAAGATTGCTGTTAGGTGTAGCGAGATTGCTGTTAGGTGAAGCAATATTGCTGTTAGGTGTAGCGAGATTGCTGTTAGGTGTAGCGAGATTGCTGTTAAGTGTAGCAAGATTGCTGTTAGGTGTAGCGAGATTGCTGTTAGGTTTAGCAAGTTTGCTGTTAGGTGTAGCGAGATTGCTGTTAGACGTAGCAAGATTGCTGTTAGGTGTAGCAAGGTTGTTGTTAGGCGTAGCAAGATTGCTGTTAGGTGAAGCAATATTGCTGTTAGATGTAGCAAGATTGCTGTTAGGTGTAGCAAGATTGCTGTTAGATGTAGCAAGATTGCTGTTAGATGTAGAAAGATTGCTGTTAGGTGTAGCAAGATTGCTGTTAGATGTAGCAAGATTTCTGTTAGATGGAGAAAGATTGCTGTTAGGTGTAGCAAGATTGCTGTTAGATGTAGCAAGATTGCTGTTAGGTGTAACAAGATTTATTTTAGGTGTAGCAAGATTGCTGTAAAGAATTGTCTAACACCCATTGGAGTGAATTCAAATCGAATGATAAAATCAGAGAAGAGATACATCAAAATTTCATCACAGATGTTATCAGAAAACGCCGGTGGTCCTACATCGGGCATGTCCTACGCGTAGACACCAACAGAATACACCACCAATCTCTTGAATGGATACCTGCAGGCAAAAGAGCAAGGGGTAGACCAAAAGAAACACTCAGAAGAACAATACTTAGAGAAAGTAAAAGAACCAATATTCATACTATTCAAGAACTGCACAGAATAGCTTTGAACAGACAGAATTGGAGAGATATGACCTCTGCCATATGCGCTTACTTCAGCGCAAAAGGAAAATGAATGAATGAATAAAGATTGCTGTTAAGTGTAGAAAAGCTTGAATGTCCTTCTGTTTTCGGGACACATCACATTTGCTCTATTAATATGCAGTAACATTGTAACGTCTCAGAACCTTAGTTACTCATTCCATTCATCTTCTTCTTTGTCTTCCTTTGTCTGCTTCGTGTTGTTTCTACCCTCATGTTCTATGCTCTTGCTGCTGGCCAAAATGGGTTCACTCTAATAATGTGTCCGAACCATTTCAGTCTTTCTTTTTTCAATATATATTTGACCAGATCAGGGCCGTAGATATGTTGCCAGGAAGGAGGGAGTTTCACCGTAAACAAAAAAAGCATTTGCCCGTTTTCGTGTGTAATTCCTCCTTTTTAGATGAGAAATCCACAGAAGACGGATGTGTCGGGTCAATGGCGTAAATAAAACGGCGATACAACGCATTTTCGCTCTCTGGATTACATCCTGCTGAAAATCTAGTAGGACCATTGTCCTGCTACAAGAGAAATCCAGCGGGAGTTTGAGAATGAAATCTAGTAGGACCATTGTCCTGCTACAAGAGAAATCCAGCGGGAGTTTGAGAATGAAATCTAGTAGGACCATTGTCCTGCTACAAGAGAAATCCAGCGGGAGTTTGAGAATGAACGTTGAAGAAGATAAAAATGTGATGACTTATTTTGTAAAAAAAATGATAAGGGAGGGTTTTTTAAAAATCTTTTAGCTACATTCTTAATATAAAATGTCATGTTATGATTTGCTGAAGGGGAAGGTGTCTGAACCTCCAACATCTCCTTCTTCTTTATTTCTCTACGGGATTGTCGCAGACTTTATTCGTATTGAAACAGCTTAATTTCTCACATTATCACTTCCTGTTCTGTTTGCTTCTTTAAATATCTTATTTCATACGTAGTAACCATTATCTTTTGTTCTTTACCTAGTGTCAATGCCTGACATTGATAAAACAATGTTGGTATGACGATTCAATTATGGTTTCCATCAAGATAAATGTGTGTTTCAAGATTCGTGTAAGCTCATATGTCTGTCTATGTGACGTGTCATTTACAGAACTTTATCTTCACTGGCACTAAGTAAGCCTCTCAGTTCTGTACAAGCTGTTCAGCCTCTTCCAGTGTCATGTTCATAAGGTCTTCAATATCCCGAGTCTATCGCAGTCTTGATCGCAGTCAACATGATTAATCTTTCTAAACCAGTGTGTCTTTTTATTTGTATAAACTAACATGGTTAACTTTTATGAAAACTCGCATGTTTTGGACATGTATGCGGACACGATTCCTTGTCAAAAACAAAACTGCAGTGAACCGTCCTAGTAGGAAGAAGCACAGGAGAGCAAATAAAGACATGGACAGACAACATTAAGGAATGAACAAGATAAGATTTTCCCTCAGTTATCTGCATTGTTGAAGATAGAAATAAAGCATCCAATGTGGCACCCCTACGACCCTGACTGGTTACGGGTTTATTGGTTGATTGATGTGTCCAAAATATGCTAGCTTGCGTTTTGTGAGAGTTTTGAGGAGCCCTTTTTCTTCTATGTTCTGCTTTGATTCATATTTCTTTACATTATATGTATTAGAACCTTTCTAAAGCTTTTCATTTCGAATGCAGATATTTTATTTTCCACCTCGGATGTCAATGTCCACGTCTCACAACCATATGTTTCCACTGGAAAAATATACCTTATAATTTACGTAGTTGTCTTTACATTAAGACTTTAATCTCCGATTTAACAAACAGCAAGATATGCATCAATCTGTAGCCAATGACAACCATGAATCTGTGTTTATTTACTGGTTTTCACGGTTACTTGCGCAACACTCTTGTCTGCTCTTGCGGAACTCTCTTGCACCACTTTCTTGCTATTAAAAATGTTTTTGTTGTTTTCTCAAGGTTGCAGATTCACAAGAACTAGTTAAATCGATCACTTGTCATATTGTCTAATGCAGGGCTATTCAATTGGCGGGCCAAATCTGGCCCGTAGAGGCCTAGTAAGTGGCCGGCGGATCATTGCTGAAACAGTGAAATAAAGTTATAAAAAAACTAAATGTATACAATCGTTCAATGTGTTTTTTTAATAATCTGGCCCGTGATGATTCCCATTTTCTAAATTTTGTCCCCCGAGTAAATATAGTTGAATAATCCTGATCTAATGCATTAAGAACATCTCGATCATTGCTTGTCCGGTCTAAATTGTCGTTGTACTATCAAGTATAACAGCACGTCCATTTGTTTAGGATACCAACAAGTGGTAAAAATGAAGCCGACTCTTGTCATCTTAGACTGTTTCACCGACTCCAGTCACAGTCTGTATGTCCAGTCATTTTATTTCTTAAAATGCTCAATGAGTCGCTGAGAAATCAACACTACAAGTGTAGGCTTGATATTCCAACCAAGTCCTTGACCTCGCTACCATCATGATCTCCACGGTCGTGGCAAAATCAGCGGTGTCCTCCCTCACAATTTTCTTTACAACCTGCACCGTGACGTCTATGAGGTGCTCACATTCCGAAAATTATGTTGATCTATGTGTTTAAATTACTACATCTTCCTTAAATGAACCTTTTATCAGTCAAGGTCTGAACTTTTATCTCCACCATCAATGGACTCTGTAACCGACACCTTCTGTCAAAGCTGCTGTATACCAAGATTGTGTTAGACAGTTATGAGGGCTATTTTCCCCCATTTGAACCACGGTATATGTCATCAGATGAACATACTAGTTGAATTTTCAATCAAAAATATTGTTCATGTCTTCCATTGAATTCCGTCAGCTTAAATAAGGTGTATTTTGTTTTCACTTGTCACCCAATAAATCAATTTCATAGAATTTACCAATCTCAATGGAACTGTCTTGAAACAGAATCCACCATATTTTACCAACGTTCACCACAAATGTATATCGCAGCAATGACAAAGTGACAGATCTCAAAGTGAGAAGACTCAATTATGATGTCAACATACTCACTTTGCCGAAACGTCTAGCAAACAGCCACCCAAAATATCAGTTACTCGATCCTACATTTCAGACTAGCTACCCTATCACACCAGAAAACGAACATCACCAAAGATCCACAAGATTCAAGAAACTTTCACTCTTAAAATATTAGCGCTCTTGTTATCGACAATAGCCAGTTTATACATCGTTTGAAAATATATAAAGAGATTAATTTTGACCCGTACTTTCACAGTATCAGGTGAGCAATTTACCTGTAGTTTGCCTTAGATTATCTTCCCACGTTTCCCAGGCGACATGTAAGTGTAGATGACATTGTCCTCAGACTATCATGTCTACCGCGGAAGGTCCGACCCGTCACGCTTGCAGTGCTGGATAAGCGTCTCATGAAATCCAAACGTCAACAAGAGCTCTTGTCAACCGTGTTCTCGTCACCGGCAGAGTACGCTACTAATAGCAAAAAATATAATATATAATTTAAAATAAAAAACTCAGTCTGTACCTCATTTTTATAGAGACTACAGAACATGTTTGTGACTCAAGCCAATAGAAGACATACGACCAGAATCAAAATAAGCCTTCATGCGTGACGATTTTGATAATTGACATGAATTTCGTTTGTCACTATATATATACACATATATAAATACTATATATTTACATTGAGTCGTCAGCCAAAGCCAAAAAATGAAATGTAGAGAAATAATAAAAAAACATCACGTAAAAAGGCTTGTTTTGAATCTGCTCGTACGTCTTTTATATGCGAGTGTCACGACTCGAATACAGTAACATGATATGGGTGTTATTTGAAAATCAGGTTATATTTTTGTTTAAATATTAATCAAGTTTGTATTGAAGCAATGCCTTTGCCGTACTTTCTTGCAATTTCAAGGTATGCTGTAAAGAAAAGGCTTATGTGTCCAACATTGTTACCACCAAATGATTGCGGGTTTTCATGTTAATGAATGTTTGCATACACAATGGTGAAACATGATGTCTACAAACATACACAGACTCGCTTTGAGTCGAAGGCTTATCTGTCAAAACATTGCATAGGCCTACCTTTGAAAGGTACATTTTATACTGCGCATGCGCAAAATATCCAGAGAGAAATAAACCCACAAATAATGCACACATATCACACTCAGAATGAATGAAAACAGACTGCCACTATGCTCATTTAATTGGTACAGGATGACCACAAAAAAAAACACAACATAAACAGGAGAGGAAGACCAAGAGAGACTCTTCGCACGCAGAACAACAATCAAGGTGGATATGGCTATGAATTTCAATAACATGCAAGAATTACACATTAACAAAACAGAGCTCGAACTGGAGTACTCCGGTTTCTGCCCTATGCAACGCATTCAACGCTGAAGGAACGTAGATGTTGTTTGTCAATCCCAAGTGATGATGTCCATTTGTTGCATCCACTTTTGAAAATGCTGTTAACATTATGTCCTTTATTATGAGTTCGTAGATGGCTAATAAGCCTTATTCAGACCGCAAATGTCCTTGGACAGTTCGGGCATGGGATGACCACAGTAGACGGTTTTTTGTGTCTAGCCGTGACTTTCAAGTAATTGCCTGCTTTTTGAGCTGCATCACTTCTCTTGACACAAGATGTGAAAACGTAGATAGATAGGATGAACACGAGAAATACAATTCTTACGGAAATGTGATTTTTTTTCCCTCGTTCGTTCTCAAACTCTTACCTGATCTCTCTCTCTTATAATAGGACAATGGTCCTACTAGATCTTTCTTATAGCAGGATAGTGGTCCTACTAGATCTCTCTTACAGCAGGACAATCGTCCTATTAGATTTCTCACATAGCAGGACAGTGTTCCTACTAAATCTCTCTTATAGCAAGACAATGGTATTACTAGATCTCTCTTGTAGCAGGACAATGGTCTTACTAGATTTCCAGCAGGAAGTAGTCAAGAGAATGAAAAAGCGCCCTGTCGCTATTTAATTTGCTCTAATGGCACGACACACCCAATTTCGGCGGTGGTAGAAGATCAATAATATGTACTTACTGCTCAAAACCGAAATTCAACAAGTAAATCCAGGAATCCTGTTCGTCTGACATTAATAGTATAAGAAATATTGATATTGTTACTGGCTAAGATTCTGCCAAACCCACGCCATGTAGTCAGCAAAAATGAAGAACATCAGACAACAAATATTCCACATCTAATTTACTTTTCTGCAAGCAAAAAATGATGGGTTGATGGCTACGCCCCTAATACGATACGCTACCAATGTTTTTACCAATTTACTTTTCACAGCAAATTTATACATTTTCTCTGTTAAAAAAATATAATAAAAGCTTGTTGGCCGCGACATGAAATAGTCATTGTTCATATAATTTATATTTAGTGGTGTTGTCAATAACCCCCAGGAATTACGATAAGTTTGCGCTATTTCCTCTGTGCAGTGGGGGATGAGGTGGGATGGGGGTTGGTTCTCAGAGCTTTCTTTCAATTCTCATTGAAGAAGTAATGCCCATTTTAGTGTAATGCCAACAGAAGAAGCCTTATACACGGAGAGGGTATATGTCACGAGACGAGCTGATAGTTTGCTTGAGTCATCAATTATGTGTTTCTCCTTCAACGAGGCGCTTGCAGACGGCGAACTATTCCTCGTGTGGGATAACCATTTCATTACCGCCCTCTGTGTTCCTAAGTCCCATACCTAATTTCTTCACGATTTCTTACACGAAATGTGTTTGTCGACTACGAAGCTCCTCGTCCGAGATAGGGGCAATTTACCAACTTCTTTGGGGGATAAATAGAACGGAGTCAAAGCTCAGATAATGATTTGCGATGGATTGGAAAGCCATCACAAGCTGGCGAGGCGAGTGCATGAGAAATACATGGGTCATATCTCAGACCTCCAGACGTATTTGACGCAGCAGTACCACGTATAGGAAGGTGTATCAACCCTAGTCTAATTCGACTGTCGCCGTTGCCCAATATAGCGCATACAGAAAAAATGAGGTCTAGGTCCTAGGCTCTGTGGCGAGGTGGTACAGAGCGCGTCTGCGACGGCCAAGATACCGAGCTCGATCCCCGCCACAGGCAAATGTGCATACGGACCGTTCAGAAAGCAATGGCAAACTACTGAACGTATTTATATTGCCTAGAAAATTACCACAGCCAACAAATGCTGGTTTGATAGCTAAGTCCTGTAAGTGATATGTTACCAATTGTTTTAGGACCTAGGGACACAGAGGGTGGTATGGAATGGACTTCCTATACGAGGAATAGTTCACTGGCTGCGAAGCGCCTCGTCGGTGGAAAGATGCATAGTGGGTGATCCAGATAAAATATCAGCTCATCTCGTAACATATAGGCCTACTCCATCGAGTAGAAGCCTACTTCAAATTGCATTAAGCTGAAGGCGTCTGTGTGTGTGAAAGAAAACTCTGTAAAACCATTACATTTACACAGGAATTAAGAGCAAATCGCTCGTAATTACTGGAGTTCTAAATAAACAACTAGTATCTCCCATGATTTACTGAAGTCATATCTACTACCTTGCTTCTTACGTTCTCTAGTTCTTTATGATATTCACATACTTTATTTTGTCGGAAGTAAGTTATTTCAATAAACAATTTATTTCATTTGATATATATCCGGTTTTCATCCTTTCAAAATAAAGGGCAGTTACTGCAAAACGCGTCGAAGAGTTCAGGTCAGTAGGAGTTGTGTTTACTTTCCCTGTTTTGTGGTTTTTTTTCATCGATGGACAGGAAACAAACACAAAGAAAAACAATAATAAAAGGGAAATCCTGGTTCTGGTAAGAATAACACAAATGACATTAAATACTAAAAAATCAAATACGGAAGTTGATACCTATTGGCCAACGTAATGGTGTAGGCCAGTGTTGGTAGCCAATGGCATCACGTTGCACATGCATTTGATATTTATTTATCATTATAGTCAACGTCATGTAAACAACTCAAACAACTTGACACTATCTGAAGAGGTTGAAGGAACTGGATTACCATACCCGCAAACTTCACTATATTTTAATGGTTAAAAAAATATGAGCAAACTGGGCCAGCGTACCTGGTTGAAAAGAGGGCACCACATCATAAGGTGTACTTTTTATTTAACCCAAAGTGAACATCACATCACAAGGCCCTGCTAGAGACTGATCTCACTATTCTTAACTGTGACAGAATGACCAGGTTAGCTACCAAAGAGACAGAGTCAGTTTCAAACATTGACCTTGCACTGGTGTCGTGTCATAGTGAAATGGTAACGACCTGGGCAACACTGACCACCATGGTACTAACCTCCTACCGTGCTCGGTAGCAATCACAAAAGGGCAGAACTGTAGAAATAAAAATAGACAACATGCCTTTAAATATAAGTCGATCTTGTGCAAGTTTCGACAACTGGCATGACAAAGAAATACAGTGTGACCATATCATATCATAGTGGACTGAAGAGATAGAGTGTCATGTGACGTATTCCTTCCAGAACGTTGTCTTCCCAATGAACTCTCTGAACCTCTCTCTGTCTTGGGCGATGTGGCTTGCATTTTCTAGCGATGTATTCATATTATCTTTAATGTCGTCAGTCCATCGTCTTCTTGGTCTGCCCCTTCTCCTCATCCCAGGTACTCTTCCCTCCATTATTTGTCTTTCTAAACAGTTATGTCTCTTTATATGACCAAACAGGCGTAGTTTTCTTTTTGTTATTGTGTTTAGTAACCAACACTCTGGAATATTCAGTGTGTTTATAATATCTGAGTTTCTGATTTTATCCTTCCATGATATTCTAAGTTTCTTTATGTAGCATTTCAACTCGAAGGCGTTGATCTTCTTTGCCGCTGTTTTACTTAGAGTCCATGTTTCACAGCCGTATGTTGCAACGGGAAAAATAAAAGTTCGTAACATCAGCACTTTCGTTTCTATTTTGTTGTTTTTCCATATGTTTTTCAGCCGTGCTATTTAGCCGTGAGATAGAGTATGCATGGTTAAGATGAAGCAAAGCGTCAGGAAGTGGCAACATAAGAGATGACCGACACAAGTCACAATGGAAAGCAAAACTGAGTAAGAGATTACAATGAAGAAGACCACTGAAGAATTTAAACAAATCGTCAAGGAAGCCAAGAAAGAACGCTGGGATAATTTTGCTTATTTGTGATAATTTTTCGTTTTCCTTATGAATCTCCTGAAATCCCCGCAATCTCTGACAAGTTGTCCCGCTTCCTCTAGCGACATGTGCATGCATTCCTGAATATCTCTTGTCCAACGACGTCTTGGTCGCCCTCTGTCTCTACTGCCTCATATCGCCACCTCAAACAACACACTTTCCACGCCATCGTGTCTCTTCACAAGGCTGAAACAAATCTAATTTCCTTCTTAACACTGTGTTTAAACGCCAACCTTCTTGAACGTTGATTTTTCTAAGCTCGTCTTGGTTGGTCTTTCTTGCTATCCATGATACTCTCAGAACTCTTCTTTAACACTTAGTTTCGAAGGCCTCTATTCTCTTGCCTGTAGTTTTATTTATTGTCCATGTTTCGCAGCCGTAGGTCGCCACTTGGAACACACATGTACTAACAAACATACTTCAGTTCTCGTGTTTGTCCAGCGTCTAAGTTTTTTCAGTTGTTTTAATGTGGGCATCACTGTTGCTGTTCTCCTGATCTCGCCTGCACAGTCTTCAGCACTGTTTATGTTAGCTCCAGCACTGTTTATGTTAGCTCCAGCACTGTTTATGTTAGCTCTAGCACTGTTTATGTTAGCTCCAGCACTGTTTATGTTAGCTCCAGCACTGTTTATGTTAGCTCCAGCACTGTTTATGTTAGCTCCAGCACTGTTTATGTTAGCTCCAGCACTGTTTATGTTAGCTCCAGCACTGTTTATGTTAGCTCCAGCACTGTTTATGTTAGCTCCAGCACTGTTTATGTTAGCTCCAGCACTGTTTATGTTAGCTCCAGCACTGTTTATGTTAGCTCCAGCACTGTTTATGTTAGCTCCTAAATATTCGAAATTTGTCACTTCTTCTAAAATATTATGAATATTAATTATATGTCTTGTTTTCACTTCGCCTTAGTTTTGAAAATAAAGACATATACACGCAGTCAGGGCTGTAGCCATATATCAATCAATCAATCAATCAATCAATCAATCAATCAATCAATCAATCAATCAATCAATCAATCAATCAATCAATCAATCAATCAATCAATCAACCCGTAACCCTTCAGGGTCGTAGGGGTACCACATTGGATGCTTCAGCACATAGAGTCCTCCAGCGAATTCTATCCTCAGCGATGCGGATGAGTGTGGAAATATCTTGCCCTGTCCATTCCTTGATGTTGTCTGTCCATGAATTTATTTGAAAATAAATATGCCATAAAATAAGTATCCATATATATGCACACATGAAAATTCACACGCAGACACATTTCTGAAAAAAACATAGTTACACACAGGCAACATCAAACAAGCTAATAATAAAATAATAAACCAGCCAATCAACCATTCAACCCATAAACAAATCTGCTAACTAATCAACCAATCAATCACTAAGCCAATCACCCAAACTACAAAAAACAAAAAAAACCAACGAACCAGCCAACGAATCAACTTATTGATCAACTGAATGTCTTACTGAGCGACTATATAACTGATTTACTGACTAACTAAACTATTATAACACCGCCGAAGACGGATGTGTTGGGCTATTGGCGCAATTAAACCGCGACACAACGCATTTCCATTCTCAGGACTACATCCTGCTGGAAATCTAGTAGAACCATGGTCCTGCTACAAGGGAGATCCAGCGGGAGTTTGAGAATGAACGATAATGAAGAAGAAGAAAACTATACAAACGAACTTTGAAAACAGCTAACCAACAATTCAGCCAAATGGAGAAGTCTTCTATTTTCCTTGTAAGATCTGAAATTATTTCAGGAATGAAGCTCAATGTTTACCACCCTCGATTAACTCGGCAAGTGAATACACAATGAGACATTCCAGCGCTTCTATTACATTTCTAGGTTACACCTCTCCAAGGTGTACATAAGACGGGAGCTGGTGACAAGTTTGGAAAGACTACTTCAACCACAACCTACAAACTATTATCTTGCATGCGTGCTTTGCAAATACTTTCCAGACTTGAAAACGACCTGGTACATATTTCTAAATTTTAGCATTCTTTGTTCATTAGTCGTAAAGTTATCATCATTGCCAGGCTGGCCTTGAACTGGAACCCACAAGGAAAGTGGAGAGATGAAAGACCAAGGAATACCCGAAGAAGAAAAGTGGAGGACGAAATCGAGTCTAGTAGGCCTTGTGGGCACAGATAAAGAGGACTGTGTAGCACAGAAATTGATGGATAGCGACAGTTGCTGCTCTATGTTCCACATGGGTCTGAATGGAAATAGATAAATAAACTAAATTTTCTATAGAAAAAACAAAAACCATAATTTCTACACGTCAAAGTGGAAGAAACAAATGGAAGCGAAAGACAAACCCATTGCAATACATCACCTTCAAAGATACCAACAGACTACACTATTTCGCACTAAGACGAGTCCACTTCAGGCTGTTGGGCCACCTTTACCTGACTGAAGATCTCCTACACAGAGGAATGTCCACGTGGATCTGGGAATCCAAACCCTCGTACACATACTTCAGGACTGTTAAAAAATTTAAAAAAGCAGAGATGGTGGATCTGGTAAAAGGATACATATGTGGGACAAAAGCTATGGAGCAGTCGCGCAACAATGTTTACCTTCCATGGATCTTGTGAGAGGCGAGTAAGCAGACTTTTTGGCCTGGCACAGATATCACAGCAAAGTTGTGAACCATCGCATAACGCATTCCGTTCCCCGGACTACATCCTGCTAATCTACAGGAGCTTTGAGAACGATCACTGAGGGTTAAGTTCTCTTCAGTGTAGAAGACTCTTCAACTTGTGACCTAGACATAATGAGCTACGATCACCTGGAACTTAGCTTTTCGTGGGCGTTTGTGGGTCAAGTTGATAGTGACACAGCGGCACAAGCAAGTTTGACCGTGGTTATCATGTTGATTTGTGACCTGAGTGCAGTACAGGAAACTGATAAACAGGTTGCAATATACCATTGGGATACTATTGGGATACTATTGGGATACTATTTGTGTGACTACGGAAGTCCACCCTCAGTGAAATTAGTGAAAGCACTGAACATATTAATTATCAGTGTCGAAGTTGGATGTGTTGGCCTATTGGCGTAAATAAAACGGCGACAAAAACGCATATGCAATCTCTGGACCACATGATCCTGAAATTCGAGTAGGGTGGGAGTTTGAGAACGAAAAAAAAGCCGTGAAGTTTTCATATACAAAAGAATACCAGAAACACACTGCATCTAAAAGTAAAACTTCACCGCCTGGAGTAGAGAACAATAGTGACAAACCAGAGACACATTAGTCTCTGCATCTTAAAGTAAAACTTCACCGCCTGGAGTAGAGAACAAGAGTGACAACCAGACACAGCAGTCTCTGCATCTTAAAGTAAAACTTGACTGCCTGGAGTAAAGAACAAGAGTGACAAACTCGTAACTTTCTGAGTTTTCGATTATCATGATAATCGTCATGAAAGTTCTATGTTGTATAATCATTAACTCAACCACACATAACAAGGACTATGCTTGGCATCCACAGAACGACCGTTACCTTTTACTGTACTTATAAGACCACTGTCCAGAATTAATTAGGACTTAATTTGTTACGTTTTTGATTATTGAGTGATTTCGTTGGGCACCTTCGCTATTTTTGGCATGCGACTCCAAGTATATAAATAGTGACCACAGAAAATCACGACAATAATCAAAAGTAACGAATTAAGTCCTGATTTATTCTGTTCAGATTTCGTATACCGCCGAGTGTCTCGCATAAACTCCACGTATGCCAGATATACTTTCAAAAATGTGATCTGAAACTGAAATAAAAATTAACGTTTCAAAGTACAATTTCTAACAGAGATTCTATTTTAGATGGAATATTGGAATCATGCAGAAACGGATTAATAATCCAATTTTTTGTCTATATTTGTCTACAAGAGTTTTGACAATGAATAGACATTGTACAAGCAGTATAGAATTTATATGTCTTGCATTGTTTACTAGAATAAAGAGGCACAGAGAAAAGTATTGGAATTGTAAACAGAACTCTTCAATTCGTGTTGATTGCTCAGATCAGGTACAAGAGTCTATTGCAGTGATTATATTGAGCTATATGTTGTAATTTATTTTCATTCTACTCCCGTTAATTTTGTGTGTTTTGTGAAGTGTAATATATAATTTAACACAGAAGTGGGTAAACTTCCTGGATCGGCGGACTGGATTTCGTACTCCTTGCGTGGGATTGGGACAAACACGTTTTTATCGGAGGACCCGATAGAGCATTTTTTGCGTGGAATATGGACAGCTGTCTATTAATAGTGTGTAGGATATTTTTGCGCACTGTTTTAAACATAATTGAACGCACTTCCCCCACAAATTATTTGCTACATTTCAATGTACGAAGATGTCTTGATATAAACATCTCCGAGCATAAAAATAATTTATTATGTTTGTGTTTTATCCGCTTGTGTTCGTTTCTTGAAAAAGGTCTTGTTTGGACCGAAACGTGGAAAAATCAAAATTCTGTTGCTTGTTATATATTTTTTTAATTGTTTTTTTTCTATATGTCAGTTAGTATTAGCAGCAACAGTACTACTTAATATTGTATTTATCGCAGTATTAACAACAAAAGTGCTACTTAATATTGTATTTATCGCAGTATTAACAACAAAAGTGCTACTTAATATTGTATTTATCGCAGTATTAACAACAAAAGTGCCACTTAATATTGTATTTATCGCAGTATTAACAACAAAAGTGCTACTTAATATTGTATTTATCGCAGTATTAACAACAAAAGTGCCACTTAATATTGTATTTATCGCAGTACTAACAACAAAAGTGCCACTTAATATTGTATTTATCGCAGTATTAACAACAAAAGTGCCACTTAATATTTTACTTATCGCAGTATTAACAATAAAAGTGTCACTTAACATTGTATTTATCGCAGTATTAACAACAAAAGTGCTACTTAATATTGTATTTATCGCTTATTCCGTCAGGTAATCTATGTTTTTTCTATGCTCGTTATTAGAAAGCGGTTTGTTGATATCAAGCCTGTAGATAAGTGTGGGGGGGGTGGGGGTGGTTAAAGAAAAGGGAGGGGGGGGGGGAAGTTAAAACCACCAAAATAGGAACCAAATAAACAAAATCTGGTGAAAGCTCTTCCTCTATACCTTCAATTTCTTTACAAAAAATTATCATAATTAATCACTCCACAAAAATAATTCATGTTTTTAAAGGCCAAAAAGACGAAAAAAATTACCGTTCAAAAGACGCGCATTCAGTCCTGATTCAGTTACACACTCTTTCTACTACAGTCGTTTTGTCAAGCGGTTCGTCAACACTTGAGATGTTATATGCTGTGGTGTATTTTTCTCAACAATATTGTCTGTGCTATATTTGTTATAATTTTCCCTTGTCCCTCTATTTCTAATATTTCTCAAATATACACTAAGATCCATGAAATCATGTCTCGATGAATGAATATTTCATTAGCTGTATTCATATTTCACGTTCATACACCCTTGTACCGAAGTATAAGTTGCTCCTGAAATATATAAGTCAATCCTACACCTCCTTAAAGAAGCTAATTTGGTATTCTGCCATATTTCAAACCTTCTTGCGTATTCCAGTCATAAAATTCTTTTTTAGACAATATTTCAATATTTAGAGATATTTCATTTCTGAAAACAATACAGGTTCTTCAACAGCCATTTCGGTGTCACGATTATGAAAACAATACTACCTGTTCAACAGCCATTTCGCTGTCACGATTATGAAAACAATACAGGATCTCCAACAGCCATTTCGGTGACACGATTATGAAAACAATACTACCTCTTCAACAGCCATTTCGGTGTCACGATTATGAAAACAATACTACCTCTTCAACAGCCATTTCGGTGTCACGATTATGAAAACAATACAGGATCTCCAACAGCCATTTCGGTGTCACGATTATGTGACGTTTATTATTCAACGGCGTGAAAATTGTAGGGGTTAGAAAATAACGTAGCTTTTTATTAGAAAATAAAAGTTCGAAGCAGAGCTGCAACTTTTATTTGTCTGTACTTTTATTTAACTGCTAGTACATGTTAAATTTTGCTGCTGTTCATAGTGTATCTGGTCGATGACTGGGGAGATGCATCATATGTTGGAGTGTATCTGGTCGATGACTGGGGAGATGCATCATATGGTGGAGTGTATCTGGTCGATGACTGCGGAGATGCATCATATGTTGGAGTGTATCTGGTCGATGACTGGGGAGATGCATCATATGGTGGAGTGTATCTGGTCGATGACTGGGGAGATGTATCATATGTTGGAGTGTATCTGGTCGATGACTGGGGAGATGTATCATATGTTGGAGTGTATCTGGTCGATGACTGGGGAGATGCATCATATGTTGGGGTGTATCTGGTCGATGACTGGGGAGATGCATCATATGTTGGGGTGTATCTGGTCGATGACTGGGGAGATGCATCATATGTTGGAGTGTATCCGACAAATTTCTGGGGAGATGCATCATTTGTTGGAGTGCATCTGACCGCATGCTGGGAAGATACATCATATGTTGGAGTGTATCTGACCGCTTGCTGGGGAGATGCATCATATGTTGGAGTGTATCTGATGAATGACTGGAGTTGTATGATGGAGTGTACCTGAAGAATGACTGGGGAGATGCATCATATGGCTGGAGTGTATCTGATGGATAGCTGGAGTTGCATGATGAAGTGTATCTGAAGAGTGACTGGGGAGATGCATTATATGGTTGGAGTGTATCTGATGGATGGCTGGAGTTATATGATGAAGTGTATCTGAAGAGTGACTGGGGAGATGCATTATATGGTTGGAGTGTATCTGATGGATGGCTGGAGTTATATGATGAAGTGTATCTGAAAAGTGACTGGGGAGATGCATTATATGGTTGGAGTGTATCTGATGGATGGCTGGAGTTGTATGATGAAGTGTATCTGAAAAGTGACTGGGGAGATGCATTATATGGTTGGAGTGTATCTGATGGATGGCTGGAGTTGTATGATGAAGTGTATCTGAAGAGTGACTGGGGAGAAGCATTATATGGTTGGAGTGTATCTGATGACTTAAAAGAAGTATCATGAGTTCTGAAGTTGTTAATATGAATGCTTAAAAGAAGTGTCTTGAATTCTGTGCTTATCAAAGGCGTTTTGGTCCAGACTTCGATTTTGTTTGTTTTTATTCGCAAAACGTTGGCGTTTGTAGCTGTGTTGCAAGACAGCGGTAGAAAGGTCAAGCATGTGTAACCGTGATTATCTTTGAGCGCTGTTACAGGTAATTGAGTACAATTTCTCTTGTACGGCCGGTTTACTATACTAGCGATATGGTTACTAACGTCTACCATTCAGTGGCAATGGTAGAAACACTGAATGTATTGATTACCACTGTCAAAGTCAGATGTGTCGGGCCAGTGTTGCAAATATAGCGGCGACCCAGCGTATTTCCATTCTTTGGACTACAGCCTACTAGGAATCTACTGCTATACGCGAAAACCGATGGGAGTTTGAGAACGAACGCAATTGTTTTTAGTTTTTCGTAAAACTGCGTTTCTATCGCGATTTAACTTTCCGTTTAACAATGTCAAAGTGTGATTTCAGATTTTTTAATTTTCAAACTTGTGGACTTCATATTTTCTTGACAAAGGCATATATAATACGAAACATCGATCCCTGTGCACAGCGACTTTACGGACACCCTATATATATATATATCCTAAGTACCATATTGCAGGTTACAATGTTTTATGTATATATAAATGTATAAGGAAATCATATGCACTGTTGTGGGAATGTTCCGTGTGCTGTAATGCTTATTTCTAATCAGGAAGTTCAACACTAATCATACGGCATATTGTTGCATTGGCAGTATATGGGAAAATCGGAATACAACTAGCTTAATCATTTGATCCTTCTGAATCTTTGTTTAAGTTGTTTAAATATATGCTTCCATAATCACGCACACTGTAAATATATAATAGTTTTTATTTTCTGTGGCACTTGTACCACGATTCATATTTGTTAGTCGCCCGAGTGTTGCCGAGGCCCAAGAGGGGCGTAAAGAATAGCAATATTATTTATCTTCCATGCATGTCGCAAGAGGCGGCTAAGGAGATTATCGGGTGGAGTTGGTTGTCCCATCTCATATAGGGTCAGCGACCAAAAGCCATGCTGAAGTAGGATGTGTCAGGCCAAAAGGCGGAGGTATCGCAGCAATGCTGTAAACCATGATACACTGCATTACCTTCTCCGAGTACATCCTGATAATGTGCATGAGTTTAAGAATGAACACAGACGAAGAAGAAGAATATCTGTTAGTATCTTTCAGTAACATAGTCATATCTATTTTCGTTCTGTATTGCTGCTTGTCCGTTGTTACCACAATGTTTACATTGAACCCTTGCCGCGATGTCGCAAATCTCGTAGCTTATCCTTCTGTCAAAAGATCCGTGGTTTAACACCGCATTCATCAAAACAACTGAAACTCTTTTAACCTAGTAACTTTACTTTTTTGCCTTAAAAGAATAATAAAAAGGTACGTCTTCGACACAAGGATGTTTGCAAACTTGATCTTGGGGGGATATAAGTCAGTAGTTCTCAACCTTTGTGTGGCTCGTGGCCTCCTTAAGTGACACTTTATCTTCCGTGTCCCTCCCGGAGATTACCGGAGACTAAACAAATAACTTGACGTTCTTCATGAAATATCAGTATTAAAAGCTATCCACAATATCAAACAAGACAACCACATTAGTAAAATCAGGCAAAATATCTTTGACTAACTAGGTAAAATACATTAGTACTACAATGGATACCAGTGAACTGTGGCATACCTGGTAACAAAAAAGCAGACGAATTGGCAAATACAGGAGACAACCTTCTTCAGATCCACGTACCTCAAAACTTCGAGAAGGTAGATCTCTGCTAAAACAATTTATGCGACTTCACTGAAGAAGTAAACTCTAAACGGGAACTATAGCCCCGATCAAGACAACATTAACAAATCGAACAGAAAGGAACAAGTCACGATATTTCGACTGAGAACGCTACACTGCCGTCTAAAATCACACACACAGAATTTATATCAGTGACTCTGCAACCTGCATTAGCTTTGCAGCAACACAGACACCAGAACACATTATTCAGTATATTTCCAGTTTTGCTGTTCGCAGAACGACAATGTGGCCCACGGGAGCGCCTATGTAAAAGACGTTGTGGGGACCTCAAGATTACCAATAACAAATCGCTCTATAAATGACCAGTATCCAACTGGATGTTTGACAATTGATCGCAGAATGTGTTAATGTTTTTCTCATCAGTATAGTTTAAATCAGCGCTATTCAAATATATTTACTCGGGGGGACAAAATGTAGAAAATAGGAATCATCACGGGCCAAATTATAAAAAAAACACATTGAACGATTTTATACATTTAGTTTTTTTATAACTTTATTTCACTGTTTCAGCAATGATCCGCGGGCCACTTACTAGGTCTTCACGGGCCAGATTTGGCACGCGGGCCGCCAATTGAATAGCTCTGGTTTAAATAGTCACCTTCCCGTAACCTCATAAACAGGTTTGTGCTACCCTCTAGACTAGTCTATGCTACCTCCTATACAGGCCTATGCTACCCCTTAGACAGCATGTGCTACTACTAGACACCCATTTGCCCCCCCCCCCCATGACAATTCTGTGATCTCCCAGAAGAGCCTGTGCTACCTTCTAGACAGGCCGGTTACCCCTTAGACAGGCATGTGCTACTTACTAGACAGGCCACTTGCCCCTACACTCTGTACTGACAAGTTTGTACTACACTCTAGACCAATAGAGTCTAGGCCATTTGCCCTACACAGGCCTGTGCTTTCCCCTAGATACGCATGGGCTCCCCCATTGACAGGCCTGTGCCCCCTTTAGACAGGCCCGTTCTACCCTCTAGATAGGGTTGTTTCCCCAAAAGACATGACCGCGCTACATCTAGACTGGTCTGTGGCCTCCAATTTCTGAAATTTATTTACTAGGTGGTTCCCCCTAAGAGTTTCCGTGTCCCTCAGGGTGTCATATTGTGCACATTGAGAGTTGCTGATTTTACATTACTTGGGATAATTTTGGTTGAATAGGATCAAATTAAAACAGGTTTTAAAAATCAGTCCCCTCTGTGTGATGACGGGGGTTGAAAAAAGAGGTTAAAGTATAGCAACACTGTGACCTACACACGCAATACATGTTTCAAGACGCGTTCATGGAAGGGTGTGGCATACCATCGTCCTGGAGCCGGATAACATGAATGTTAATCCCAAAAGCCAATCTAAAGTCGGAATTGTCGGAACATAAGGTGCATATATCCCAGAGAAGTTTTAAATAACTGCACATAGTATTATGTTTTACGGATTCAATCAATAAAGCTCTTATCCCTAGGGTGTTAGCATATCATCGGGTGCATAGGCCATTGGCAAGTATATTCCTTGTCTATATCAGTGAATCCAACACATTTTTTATCCCGAAGACCCCTTATCGTTTTTTGTTTTGTTTTACATAGACCTGTCTGCCTAATATTGAATTTTCCTAAACATATTAACTTCAAGTGTGTTTTTGATAGCTGACACAGTGATGCTCACTTTGATGTTGTTTTTTTGTGTGGATTGGACACTAGTTAACAAAAATAGCAGGACAAATAATTTTTATTCATACATTTATTGAAAAGAGTACATCTGGTGCACCCTCAATTTTTATTCATACATTTATTGAAAATAGTACTGGTGCACCCTCAATTTTTATTCATACATTTATTGAAAAGAGTACATCTGGTGCACCCTCAATTTTTATTCATACATTTATTGAAAAGAGTACATCTGGTGCACCCTCAATTTTTATTCATACATTTATTGAAACGAGTACATCTGGTGCACCCTCAATTTTTATTCTCGCTGACATGGATCCCCTGCATGTCGACAACGACCGCTGTGGGTCCATATAGATCACTTTGGTAACCTATGGTGTATATCCTTCGATATTGTCTCAGCCTCATTCCATTTATTTTCCATTATGTCAGTTTCTTTTTGGTCTCTATTCTCCATATGGTTATGATTTTTCCTGGTTTCGTTTTCCTCTGGGGAGTGCATGTCATAGATCTTCTAGTTATATCTTGACCCACAATCGTGCTAGAGGACAGCGTAAGATGACCATCTATGTGAATGGCGAGCGGGGAAAGCAACTCATACAACTTCAATCCAGGAGCGTTACTTCCCTTGTCTCATTGGTCGCTTACTAGCGACTGATATGACTTGGGTAAGTTGGTAAGATGGTGTGGTTGGGTTTTGAAATAACATTTTTAAAGAGATAATTACCTCCTCTTTGCGTGATTTTTGCTGATCTTTCTTGGGAAGATCGTTAAAAGGTGGGATAACTTGACATTCAACGCGATAAATCCAGTAAAATAACTTGACATTCAATAATTTGACAATTGACGCGATAAATCCAGTAAAATAATTTGACATGCAACACGATAAATCCAGTAAAATAATTTGACAATTGACACGATAAATCCAGTAAAATAATTTGACATTCAACGCGATAAATCCAGTAAAATAATTTGACACTTGACGCGTTAAATCCAGTAAAATAATTTGACACTTGACGCGATAAATCCAGTAAAATAACTTGAAATTCAACGCGATAAATCCAGTAAAATAATTGACACTTGACTCCATAAATCCAGTAAAATAATTTGACATTTAACGCGATAAATCCAGTAATATAATTTGACACTTGACGCAATAAATCCAGAAAAATAATTTGACACTTGACACGATAAATCCAGTAAAATAATTTGACATGCAACGCGATAAATCCAGTAAAATAATTTCACATTTAACGCGATAAATCCAGTAAAATAATTTGACATTTAACGCGATAAATCCAATAGAATAATTTGACACTTGACGCGATAAATCCAGTAAAATAATTTTACACTTGACGCGATGAATCCAGTAAAATAACTTGACATTCAACGCGATAAATTCAGTAAAATAATTTGACATTTGACGCGATAAATCCAGTAAAATAATTTGACACTTGACTCGATAAATTCAGTAAAATAATTTGACATTTAACGCGATAAATCCAGTAAAATAATTTGACACTTGACGCGATAAATCCAGTAAAATAACTTGACATTTAACGCGATAAATCCAGTAAAAAAATTTGACACTTGACGCGATAAATCCAGTAAAATAACTTGACATTTAACGCGATAAATCCAGTAAAATAATTTGACATTTAACGCGATTAGTAAAATAATTTTACATTTAACTCGATAAAGCTAGTAAAGAAAAAATGATACCCCCCCCCTCCATTTATACCTTGTAAATGTTCTGATCATGCTCACGGAGTCGTTGAGAATTCTGACAAGAATTGTAGAATCTGTGACTCTCTATCAAGTTCAAGGCATTGGTCACTGTTAGAATCTTAATAATAATGTTGCTATCAGTCGCGGTCAAATCTCCACTCTCCTCTCTGTTCTCCTTACACATTGGTCTACAAAGATCCAAGCACTGCCCATAAGTCAAACAACCGAGCCATTGTTATATATAATAATCACAGACAAGTTACCCGGAAATCTTGCAATAGTTTATTGAAGAACAAAGAGAACATATTTTCTAAAAAAAATAATTACGTTATATAAAGAATTGGAGAGGGGATGGGTACCGCCAATGAAGTATTTCTTTTTCTGAAATAATGCAATGGGAAAATCATAAACTTCAGAAAACACATTCCATGAACACATTAAGCAAGCCGGAGGGTTGACGTACTCATTGTAATAGCCGGTGCAAAATTTGGATCCATAGAGGTTTATACTCTGTAAACCCGTAACCCTTTAGGGTCGTAGGGGTGCCTCATCGGATGCTTCAGCACACAGAGTCATCCAGCGAATTCTATCCTCAGCGATGCGGATGAGTGTGGAAATATCTTGCCCTGTCCATTCCTATGTTGTCTGTCCATGTCTTTATTTGCTCTCCTCTGCTTCTTCCACCATCGACAGTTCCCTGCAGTATTGTTTTTCACAAAGAATCGTACCTGCATACATGTCCGAACCATGCTAGAGTTCGTAGTTTCACTATTGAAAGCAATGGCTCCTGAACACCTGCACACATCTCTACTTTATTTCTTACATAAACATTGGTCTTATGTTCCCTGTAGGAAATTCGTAGAATTCGTCTGTAGCATTTGTACTCGAAAGCTTGTAATCTTCTCTCCATGTCCGTATTGATACCCTGTAAGGTATGTGTGATATGATAGATTGAATAAAAACGTGACTTTAAATAGTAATTGGCTCTGATAAAAGGCGTGTCAAAACAAAGAGTGCGGTCCTCTATTTATTAACAATCATATGAAGAGAGAGTTGCCTTAAAAATGTTTTTAAACAATGAAAGTATGTTAATGCTGACAGATTTAAAGGATTCCCACTATAAACTTCTCGGATTTTGGACGTCGCTTGCATTTCATTACTATTAGAAATCCGATCATTTGGCTCTAGAACAGTTCAAGAACATAGTCTGATTGGATTAACGGAGTGAATTAGTTAAAAAAATGTTTTTAAACAATGAAAGTATGTTAATGCTGACAGATTTAAAGGATTCCCACTATAAACTTCTCGGATTTTGGACGTCGCTTGCATTTCATTACTATTAGAAATCCGATCATTTGGCTCTAGAACAGTTCAAGAACATAGTCTGATTGGATTAACGGAGTGAATTAGTTAATTTACTTTTTTGCAGAATGGCGTGCTTCTAGAAGCTTCATCCTGTTAAAACGAGCTCGAAAAAAACATGTTATAGTGTGAAGAAGGTCTTGAGATGAAGCGACACTAACTTCTCCTTTCCTTTTTTTCTTTGAATTGTGTGTAGTGCTCTAACACTAAACGTTAACCCTCAACAATAGCCCGCATTCTGCATATAAAATGGTTTAATTGTCGGCACCCGATACCCTCCATGTTGGTGGGCTCTCTTGAATCCCAACAGTTACCGGACGGAATCTGAAAGGAAAGAACTAGATAGTATGGGCTTTTCTATAGTATTTCTTCCTTGATGTAGTTTATTGTCAAAAGACGATTACATTAGGAGGTAATATATTGCAACGCTTTAGGTTAGCAGGTAACTCTAAATGGACTGGTAATCGCGGGAATTCTTGCCGTTTCTGATTTATTTGTCTGCGAGAGTCAATGTGTTCAACTAGAGATGGTTTTATTCATTTTTTAACTTTTTTTTCGACTTCTCATTCTTTTTGTTTTCTTAATCTTATTTTCTTCTTCTTTCTTCTTCCTTCTCTGCTTTTTCTTCTTCTATATTCTCTCCTCTTTTATCTGCTTCATTTTTATGTCAGGCATACTCGAATATCTATACTGAAATGTGGTTATCAGCCAAGGAAAGCACATAAAAACTGTGCGTCAGAACAGTCTCTGGCTAGTTTTCTTCGTGTCGCGGAGATTTCTGTAGAATATGTTCTGTGTTATCTGTAGAGGGAGAAATATCTGTGTCACCAACATAACGTCGCCAGTATCTTGTTGTAATCCATTATCGTATCAGCGAGCACTTAATAATTATGTGCGAAAATCTATACAATATTAGTAATTATGTGCGAAAATCGATACAATATTAGTGATTTCAATCAGAATACAAAATAGTTTTCAGAAAAATCCAAGATAATCAAGACAAAGATGCCCCCCCCCACACCCAGCTGCTAGCTATTTAAGCAAATCAACAAAGCAAAATGAAGATGATACGAGAATAGGTTTAGTTAGCTCTTTAGTTAGCTCTTTAGTTATCTCTTTAGTTAGATCTTTAGTTAGATCTTTAGTTAGCTCTTTAGTTAGCTCTTTAGTTAGATCTTTAGTTAGCTCTTTAGTTAGCTCTTTAGTTATCTCTTTAGTTAGATCTTTAGTTAGCTCTTTAGTTAGATCTTTAGTTAGATCTTTAGTTAGATCTTTAGTTAGCTCTTTAGTTAGCTCTTTAGTTAGATCTTTAGTTAGATCTTTAGTTAGCTCTTTAGTTAGATCTTTAGTTAGCTCTTTAGTTAGCTCTTTAGTTAGATCTTTAGTTAGATCTTTAGTTAGCTCTTTAGTTAGCTCTTTAGTTAGCTCTTTAGTTAGCTCTTTAGTTAGCTCTTTAGTTAGCTCTTTAGTTAGCTCTTTAGTTAGCTCTTTAGTTAGATCTTTAGTTAGCTCTTTAGTTAGCTCTTTAGTTAGCTCTTTAGTTAGATCTTTAGTTAGCTCTTTAGTTAGCTCTTTAGTTAGCTCTTTAGTTAGCTCTTTAGTTAACTCTTCTTTGCAGATGACCAGCTGATGATGACTGACATAACTGGACAAAATGGAAGTGGAAAGGGGTGCAAATCCTTAAAACTATTTTCCGACGCCAACTAAACTTGTGAAAAAGCTGGATTAAAGGACTTTGGCTTAAAATAACCCAATATGGCAATCTTGCACACCATACACATTATAAAATATGTATGAACTATATATATCCACGCCACCCACTCTTACAAACCTCATCATAACATTGCTAAACTGTATGTAATGTCTTCAGAAAATGGTGATTGAACCTACCAATCCACTTGATTCACACACGACATTATATACCCCAATTTCTCTAGATCCCCTTTCCTTCACCGACCCTTTCTTCTTTTATATATAATACATTAAACTTGTCAAGTTCATATTATCAGACGGTGTGGGTGGAAACCACATTATAATTTCAGGCTACGAGTAATCTATAACAAGCTGCAGACATATCTGCATACTGGATCGGTGCATTTAAATCGGAATGCCTTTACAGAACAACACTCTAAGTCGCTTTCACTCGCGCCTGCCTCGTTGAACACAAAATCCGGATTATGACGTCACGAGTGCCGAAGTCAGGAGAGAATAAAGATCTAACCTCTTTATACAATATTTACCAAAAGGTCGCACTACAATGAGGAAGTCGCAATGCCATTTTGTGATAACATAGATAAATTATAAATGCAACGGAGTGGCCTTTTGAATGGATATTAAAAGAGTGTTAAAATAATGCAATTTTTTTTAAAAACCGGGCACGAAAATATATCTTCTATCTTGAAGTTTTATATCATTTCTATTTCATTTGCTATTATTATGGAAAAGTGCACAGACCATAAACCCAAATCTTCCATCAGTCACACGTATGCACTGTGCCATTTTATCAAAATGTCGCCAGCATTTTTTTTAACTGCGTAAACAAATGCGCAGAGAAACAGTTACCTCCCAGTGCGTGATCAGGACTTTAACGTGGAGCAAAGACTAGTAACACTCTGATCTGTCATTAATGTCGTAAAAGACTACACAGAAGTTCTGGAGGTGGAATTGACTTCCAATCGGTCAAGATGGTCCAAAAGCCACGCTGAAGTGTAATGTTCATCTAAAGGCGTAGATATTGTAGCCAAGCTTTAAACCATGACACAGCTCATTCCATTCTCCGGACTACATTCTGCGATCCAGAGAGAGTTTGAGATATAACACAGAGGAGGGAAAAATAATGGCTAAGACATAATTATCCACTTACAAGTTCTTATTATGCTGTAGACGGCGCCCTTTTCTAAATATTGGTTTGAAAATCTACTAAAAATTCTAATTATTTGCAAAATAAGCGAGACAATATATACTAGCAAACAATTAAAAACGCATCGAAAACTTGATTTGTTATCATATTAAAATGTTTATGTAAGTGGGCGATTGTGCAACCCAGAATGCGTGCAAATTATGAAGTTCGTGCAGTCCTATTATTTTGTTGATGTGATGTTTCTTTCGCTTTGTTCGTGCTTCACGCGTAAGTAAGCACATACTTATTTAAAAAAAAGATTATTAATTACATTCTTTACTAAAAGTCCAAACAAGTTGAAGTTTGGCACATACATGAATAGATGTTAAGCGAGTAAAGAATATTATCTGGTTTTTAACGAAATGTTTGTTGATGTTTATTTTCATATCGTGACTAACATTACAAGAGTGATGGCAAGCTGCTTTTTAGTAGAACGGCGTCTGGAGAAATTGCTAGACATTTCAGTTGTGATGAGTCCATTCTAGTAAAACTGCAGTAACGTTTCCTAGCGACAGCTACCAACGATGATCGCGTCAAACCTGGTCAACCTTGTGTAGCAACACTAGCTCACAATTGTCATATTTTACTGATGCATCTACACAATCGTTTCCAAACAGTAACTCAGACAGCAGCTCATACTAGTGACACTCGGGGAAAGTGTGGGGTGTGTGTAGGGGGGGGGGTGCTTGTTAGCGCAAACACTGTGCAAAGGAGGCTTCACTCATCTGGCTTGCACAACAGAATGTTGGTTTCCTAACATTGGTTATATCCTTACTAGATGTCACCGGATCAACAGACTGGTCCAACAAAATATAAATCGTCCATGATCGGAATAGAGCTCAACGATGTTCTCTGGTGAAATAGGGTTTAGTATCTCATTTGATAGTAGGAGAAATCGAGTCTGTCATCCTCCTGGTGAAAGCGGGTTTAGAATCTCATTTGATTGTAGGAGAAATCGAGTCTGTCATCATCCTGAAGAAAGATATGCTGATCTATCTATTCGCTAAAACCTTTGTTGCCTTTCAGCTTCAGAGGCAGAAGAATTTTCTGGAGATGCCACTCTTGTGTGCTGAGTATATTGTAGAATTTGTCGCCTCTTTTATTTCAGTGGTCCATCGTTTTCGTGGTCGGCCTCTAGGTCTGCTTTCACTGTATCTGTGTGGTATAGCTTGCTGTGGTATGTTGTCTGATGGTAGTATTCTGATGTGCGCAGACTATTTGATATGTTGTTTCTTAATATAATCCAAGATTGGGTGGTGCCTGTTTTTTTGTCGAATATCCTCATTTCTCACTGTCTCTTAGCGATATTCCTAGGATTCTGCGTAAGCATGCCATTTCAGCTGTCACTAGTTTACGTTTGTCTTGTGCTGTTGTTGCTCATGTTTGGCATTAGTAGCACAGCGTTGGCATAATAATTGTTTTTAATAGTGTTATTTTGGTATTTAAATCTAAATTTTTGTTTCTGAAGATTGGTGTCATTTGCCCTATTTCTTTGCTGCTCTTGTCGTCTGTTGCTAGATTACTTTCTAGGTATGTGAATTCTGTGCAGCATGTGCAGTTGTTCATGTGACAACATGCTGATGCATTTTTAATAGTTGATAGTATATTTTTATTTTTATTTTGTTTCGTCACGGAGGTTTTTTTCAGTCGAATTTTCATCTGTGCATGTTTCGTTTATTGCATGTGCTACTAGCTGTCTGCTAGTACATCGCTTGATCTGTTTGCTGGCACATTACTTGATCTATCTGCTAAGACATTACTTAATGTATTTTCTAGCACAGTACTTGATCTATATGCAAATACTTTACGTGATCTATTTGTTAGCACATTACTTGATCTATTTGCCAGCACATTACTTGATCTATTTGCTAACATATTGCTTGATCTATTTGCTAGCATATTACTTGATCTATTTGCTAGTACATTACATGATCTTTTTACTAGCACATTACTTGATCTATTTCCTAGCACATTAATTGATCTATTTGCTAACACATGACATGACCTATTTAGATTTAGCGCAGCAATTATTTATGTCTACTATATGCTCCCTTATGTTGACCGGGTCCGAAAGGGAAGTGTATCATACTGTGTTATCTGCCATGCATGTCATAAGACATGAGTAAAGAGGTTTTTTGGTGGTGAAGTTGGCTGCTTATGACGTAGATGATCAAAATGATCCGAAGTATTGCTGAATTCCGATGTATCAGGCCGAAATGTGCAGATATCAAGATATCATAATCGAACTGTAAACAATGCTGCAATGCAATGCGTTCTCTGGACTACATTATGATGTATGAGTTCGAGAATGAAAGAAGAAGACGAAGAATCTATTATATGATGCCCTTATGTGTCTTCATAGGCGGCCATGAAACAAGCCAGTCGCACTTGGAAAACGAAGACCATAAACATCACCTTCTCTCGTGACGCTTGCTGATTTGTGATCCGTATATAGACCGAGGGTAGTTACGGCTGATTTGTGATCCGTATATAGACCGAGGATAGTTACGGCTGATTTGTGATCCATATATAGACCGAGGATAGTTACGGCTGATTTGTGATCCATATTGAAGATACAATATAAAACTTATTGACTAATATGAAATCAAGCATTCTGAAATGATTCATTTGACTATTCCATTGATTTTCATTGACTGTCACAAAAAATATAATCATAGATACCAATAAAAATGACGGGAACAGAAAAATTAGTCAGTAAGTAGGCTTGATTTTCCATTAGCTAGAAAGTCTTATATTGTAGACGGTAATGGGCGAGAGTATTATATATACCAGAAATCTAATTTTAATTCCAATATAACTTTCATATAGATATTTTATCTTCCAAATTCTCCATCAGAGAGTCAGAGAGACCACAACGTTTGGATGTCTCCATATAGCACTGTTCTTCATGTGGTAAGATCATCTTCCAATTCACATCAGACATCCTTATATAGACACAACTGTAAATAGGTTCTGTCCTAGATATGGACGACATTTAAAGTTATGTTTTTAGTCTTTCATTTCAGCCTGAAAGATTCACACTTGAGATGTACATTTCAATATGAAAGATTCGCAATTGAGATGTACATTTCAATATGAAAGATTCACATTTGAGATGTATATTTCAATATGAAAGATTTACACTTGAAATGCACATTTCAATATGAAAGATTCACACTTGAAATGTACATTTCAATATGAAAAATTCACACTTGAAATGTACATTTCAATATGAAAGATTCACACTTGAGATGTACATTTCAATATGAAAGATTCGCAATTGAGATGTACATTTCAATATGAAAGATTCACATTTGAGATGTACATTTCAATATGAAAGATTCACATTTGAGATGTACATTTCAATATGAAAGATTCACATTTGAGATGTACATTTCAATATGAAAGATTCACACTTGAAATGTACATTAAAAATATTTTTGATGAATGTCTTTTTTCTTGATATGTAATGATTTTTCAGCGTTGCAGCCATGCCTGTACTCACATAAACACCGACGTCGGATTAGTTGTTACATTCAGTGGGAGAAGAAATCTGAAATCTTCATCACAACTAAGTACACTCAGCTACATGCACCTCATTGTCTCCAACACTTATATAGCCTATATATAAAACAAAAATACTTGAATTTTACAATATCTCACGGTATAGCTTGTATATAAAGAAAACAAAACACTTGAATTATACAATTCTCTCACTGTATAGCCTATATAACAATTTGTTAACTTTCCATATTTACGGCGTACCGACCAACCATGCATGTCCGGTTCTGTGGCGGCGTGGTCAAGAGTGCGTCTGTGATTGCCAAGATATCGAGTGCGAAACCAGCATCAGGAAATTTCGTATCCGGATGTTCAGAAAGCAACGGCAAACTACTGAACTAAATACAGCCAAGAAAATAACTGCAGCCAAAAAAGATGCTGGTTTGATGGCTATATCATGAATAGATATGCTGCCAATTTAGTGATTTTCTAGGAATATTAAATACTTTTAGTAGGTTGACATTACTTTCTGAACAGTCAGGTTGTACAGTTTTCTGCGATGGGAGTTGACATTAGACTTGACACTAGCCAGGTGGTCTTATGTTGTAGACGGTGATGAGCGGGAGTATTATATACACGATACACGCCGAAGACGGATGTGTCGGGCTAATGGCGGAAATTAAACGGCGACACAACGCATTTCCATTCTCTGGACTACATCATGCTGGTAATCTAGTAGGACCATGGTCCTGCTACAAGGGAGATCAAGCAGGAGCTTGAAAATGAACGATGAAGAGAAGAAGAAGAATATACACGACAAATCTTATTTTAAGTGTGCATATGACTTTTATTTATATCTTTTATCGTTCTTGGTCGTACCGTGGTCGTCTGATAGGCACCAATCCGAAACAGAACCGGACTAATATATTGCTGTATAGTCTATGCCTATAGTGTATGCCAAGATAAGATGGAGGCAACTGAGATGGGATTTTTAAGGAGTACGATGAAAATTTCATGGACAGCCAAGAAAACTAATGTAGAAGTTCTCAGAGAATCTGGAGTAAAACGACAAATTATAGCGAAAATTAGAAACAGAAAATCAAGATTTTTAGGGTATATGATGAGAAAGATCAAACTTGAACATTTAGTAACCACTGGAAAAATCAAGGACAGAAAGAAATGTGTACAATTTTAGAGGCAAATAGAAATTTCTGGAAGGGGTGTTACAAAAATAAGCTAACTGAGCTTATTAACACCACAAGAGACAAAGAGTTGTGGAGAAGCACGATCGCCTAAGCCTCTCATCATGACGATTGATTGATATTCTATATCGATTTAAATTACCTCGATTTTCGATATATTTCTGATTACTTGAACATTGATTCATTAAAATCTATTAAATAAATATGAGCTAAATATACATAATAAAGAAGGGAATTCGAATTAATTTACTACTTTCTTCAGTGAGTGGACGAAGAATAGAATAAAAGTATGAAATAAGTGAGTGGTGTACCGACACGTTCTAATATAACTCTCAAGAACATATAGCTGGAAGAAGCGTGCCTCAGGCAATTAAAATACACATTCTCTTACTGAACATAATCTCGGAAACAATCCATTTAAGAAATGAAGAAAACTCGTATGAACAGATTGTAAAGTAAAGAAATCGTTATAGGAAACACTCCGAGGAATGGTTCGGTGTGAGGTATCTTCAAGACGTGACCACGGGCTATCAAAGGCACTGGACGAAGAATTGCAAGAAAGGACGAACGTGCCGATGGCAGATGAATCTTTGGTCCCCTGACTGTTGGTCTTCTTTTCTGGACTGCTTTCAACACCTGGACACTGTGTATATTAACATCCAGGAAGGTCCAGTCAGTTTGTTCAAGAGGACTCGAGTGAAACGAATACAACAGTGATTCATTTGACAATAATAGATTTATATAGAAGGATGTAGTCGTTTATCTAACAATGTATCCAACAGTAAAATAAGTGAATGAAGAGACCGACTCAATATTAGTTATGTGCAGTGACTTTCCACAAGGGTGACTAGATAGTTTGTATTATTAGTTCTGGGGTTAAAATAAGAATATCTTAACCTTTTGGTGATAGGTTTACGTGAACTGGAACCTTGATTATTTTGTATCGAGAAAGCTGGTATTAAATTGTCACTTTGAGGAAGGATGGCGTGTTAAATCGAAAGTTGAAGTTCTATAGTATTGTGACCTAAGTGCCACTTTCATAATTGAAGTTCTATAGTAATGTGACCTAAGTGCCACTTTCATAATTGAAGTTCTATAGTATTGTGACCTAAGTGCCACTTTCATAATTGAAGTTCTATAGTAATGTGATCTAAGTGCCACTTTCATAATTGAAGTTCTATAGTAATGTGACCCTAAGTGCCACTTTCATAATTGAAGTTCTATAGTAATGTGACCTAAGTGCCACTTTCATAATTGAAGTTCTATAGTAATGTGACCTAAGTGCCACTTTCATAATTGAAGTTCTATAGTAATGTGACCTAAGTGCCACTTTCATAATTGAAGTTCTATAGTATGGTGACTTAAATGCCACTTTCATAGCGAATAATAAAATAAATATACTGACGTAAAGTGGTTTTTGGAAGCCCTATGCTCTTCTGAAAAGAGGAATTTTCTCATATGTTCCTCCCATACCGGTGATGCATATCGGTAGTGTTATATTAAAAGTTAATTTGATGGTAGATACCTGGAAATTATTGATTTAGCAAATTAGGTTACGTACTCTGAAAAATATTATTGAAAAACAGCAAATGGATCTACGTACTCTGAAAGATACTATCGGGGAACAGTTCGTTTTCGTTCGGTTTCAAACTTATGCAGATAAGCAGGATGTAGCCCGGAATGTGCTGTGTCATGATATCTGCACCTTTAGGTCTGACACATCAGACTTCAACATGACTTCTTGGTCACTTCAATGCCCTATGTGATGAAACAGTCAACCCCACCCCAAACATCCTTAGTCGTCTCAGTACGACATGCATTAAATTAGTAGTGTCGCTATTCTTTGCTCCCTTTTCTGGACCGGTAACACAGGTGCGTATCTGTAACAAGGTGCTGCTTTGTTCAGAAGTACAAAGTACAGTGCATATGGTGAAAACAGAATACAATGAAATCAATCCTCTGCTCTATCAGAAGAACTATTAATTTTCAGTTCCTAGGATACATCAATGGGAGGGCTCATTTCCTATTTCTCAAACTAAAGACTAGACTAGAAGATATATTAGTTGAACAATTTCGTTGACGAAAGCATTTTTCATAAAAGAAAATCTCAAAGAAATACCTGTTATTCCGATACAAAAGAAAATTTTTCTATAAGCATGTTTGCTAATGTATAAAGGTATCAACTTACAGATTTTTCGTGCTAAACAATTATATGATAATCCACTGGTTTATCATAATATAATTGCCATAGTGCGCTTGTTTTCTGCTGTGTCATGAAGATATATCTTTTACAAGAGAAAGAGTGGATACATCGATTAGATTGTTCTAGTTTTTTTTCTATATCTAATTTATGTGCACCTGTATGTATACATATGGTAAAAATATGTGTGTTTTTGATCGATTGTATAAATACGCGTATATGTTTGTTTTGTGCGAATTTAGGTACACAATAGTTATATAAAAAATGATACGAATATTAAATGTCGAAAATGGTTAGAAACAATGGTGAAACAAGAAAACCGGTTTATGTTTGTTATATAAAGAGATATTCCACCGAAAACGAATGTGTCGGGCCATTGGTGCAAATAACACGGCGGAACAACGCATTTCCATTCTCTGGACTACATTCTGTTGGAAATATGATAGGACGGTCCTGCTACAAGGGAGATCCAGCGGGAGTTTGAGAATGAACGCTGAAGAAGAAGAAGAAGAAGAAGGTGGAACTATCAGTAGACTACTTGCTATGAGTAGGTTACTTGTTACTCTATTGAGAACTAACTGTGAAATACATGTGCTAAAAGAAGAAGGAATCAAATTCCAGTCAGAAATACGCTTGGCAGAGAATATAGATAACGGTGCAATGAGAAGGCAGACTTTGAAATTAGTCAATTGACCTGGGTGTCTGTGACTGCAATACAGATAGTATATTGACTGTGCTATGCAATATGTGATAGGATGCAATAGAGCGGCAAATATTTTACAAGATAAGTTGTAATAACTATATCTAGAATCTATGTAAAACTGTTTCTTGGTTGTGTTGTAACAATAGAGAAATAATTTTACCAACAACATTACTAACTGGTGTAACAATAGAGAAATAATTTTACCAACAACATTACTAACTGGTGTAACAATAGAGAAATAATTTTACCAACAACATTACTAACTGGTGTAACAATAGAGAAATAATTTTACCAACAACATTACTAACTGGTGTAACAATAGAGAAATAATTTTACCAACAACATTACTAACTGGTGTAACAATAGAGAAATAATTTTACCAACAACATTACTAACTGGTGTAACAATAGAGAAATAATTTTACCAACAACATTACTAACTGGTGTAACAATAGAGAAATAATTTTACCAACAACATTACTAACTGGTGTAACAATAGAGAAATAATTTTACCAACAACATTACTAACTGGTGTAACAGTAGAGAAATAATTTTACCAACAACATTACTAACTGGTGTAACAGTAGAGAAATAATTTTACCAACAACATTACTAACTGGTGTAACAGTAGAGAAATAATTTTACCAACAACATTACTAACTGGTGTAACCAGAAATGTCATCAATTTAAATAAATGAACTGTGTAAAAATACATATATTTTAATATTTGAAAACGATATGCTCAAAAAATACATTTATTTACAGTGACATTCTTCAAATGATAACATGCTAAGTTTGGCTATGAAATTGCTAATGTGGTAACCCTAATAATTTCACTGTAGTTTGTAGCTTCCAACAATGGACTGGTAAAACGATTTAGATTTATAGAACATTTGGGAGACCTTTAAACAATAGAGACTCGTATCTTGGATCAATATCACCAACCTGTTGGGTTATAATTCCAGACACAGTAAGCAGTATAGAATGATTATCGCCTACGTCGGCACGACAAGAGACAACTGTGTTTGCTCAACCATTTAAATTTGAAATGATAGCGAGAAGTTTGGTGACCTTTAAGATAATTCCAAATATTTAACGGGGCAGTCATAAATATTGTATATCGACTCACATTACCACAGGTTTATAGTTTGTTGTGTTGTTGATATGGTTAGGCGGAACGTTTTCATTGTGTCTTGTTCGATCTGATCACAAGAATGTCTTTAAATATTAACTCATTGGGTACATATCTCCGCATAGTGTGTGGTTTAAACACTAAAATCGATGCCATTTGGACAGTATGAATTTGTTAAAAGCTTATACATTTTCTGTGCCATTATTTAAGGATTGTGGAACACACCGGGTGATATAATCAAGAGAGATTGTGTGTACTTATGTGTGTGTGGGGTACAAAAATGAAATATAAAATCTCACTGAATGAAAGCTAGTTATTATGTACAACATCTGCTAATTGAAGATAATGGTCATCCACCGGTCCCCGACGTCACTAAGTTCGACAACTGAGAATAACATACATCTTTACATTCTAAAAAAAGGGATGACACAATGAGTTATCACACCGGATATCACGAACCCTAGTGATGCCTGCAAGGCGACAGATACAACGACACCAGATATCACCAACCCTAGTGATTCCTTCAAGGCGACAGATACAATGACACCAGATATCACCAACCCTAGTGATGCCTTCTGGGAGGCAAATGCGATGGCACCGGGTATAACCAATCCTAGTGATCTCTTCAAGGCGGTAGACGCAATAACACTGGGTATCACGAAGCCTAGTGATGCCTTCAGGGCAGCAGATGAATATACTCTACTTACCTAAAATAGGAAAGGGATGGGTGGACTTTTTTCTGTGACCAATTTCCTATTCACAACAGTCTATGCATGTAGGTTGATTTCAACAATTTATGCAGGTAGGTTGCTTGCAGCAATGCAGGTAGATTGATTGCAACAGTATATGCAGTTAGGTTAATTGTGAACATTCTAGGTAGGTTGATTACAACAGTGTGCAGGTAGGTTGATTACAAGAGTCTGTGCAGGTAGATTGATTGCAGCAATGCAGGTAGATTGATTGCAGCAATCTATGCAGGTAGGATGATTGCTGCAATGCAGGTAGGTTGATTGCTACAGCCTATGCAGGTTTATTGATTGCAACAGTCTATGCAGGTAGGTTGATTGCTACAGCCTATGCAGGTAGATTGATTGCAACAGTCTATGCAGGTAGGTTGATTACAATAGTCTATGCAGGTAGGTTGATTACAAGAGTCTATGTAGGTAGGTTGATTGCTACAGCCTATGCAGGTAGATTGATTGCAACAGTCTATGCAGGTAGGTTGATTACAAGAGTCTATGCAGGTAGGTTGATTTCAACAGTCTATGCAGGTAGGTTGATTACAACAGTGTGAAGGTAGATTGATTACAAGAGTCTATGCAGGTAGGTTGATTGCAGCAATGCAGGTAGATTGATTGCAGCAATCTATGCAGGTAGGATGATTGCTGCAATGCAGGTAGATTGATTGCTACAGCCTATGCAGGTAGATTGATTGCAACAGTCTATGCAGGTAGGTTGATTGCTACAGCCTATGTAGGTAGATTGATTGCAACAGTCTATGCAGGTAGGTTGATTACAAGAGTCTATGCAGGTAGGTTGATTACCAGAGTCTATGCAGGTAGGTTGATTGCAACAGTCTATGCAGGTAGATTGATTGCAACAGCCTATGCAGGTAGATTGATTGCAACAGTCTATGCAGGTAGGTTGATTACAAGAGTCTATGCAGGTAGATTGATTGCAACAGTCTATGCAGGTAGGTTGATTTCAACAGTGTAATGACGTAGATGGAAATACCGTGGTCACGTTTTACGACTAGATGTAAACAGAATAAATCAACAAGCCCTTATGTGGTCACCTGAGGGTAAAAAAAAAAGAGGAAGACCAAAAACAACCCTTAAAAACACCATTCTTAAAGAAGGGGAATTAATAGGCTGTAAGACTAAAGCTGCAGGCAGCGGACCGCATCATATGGAGAACCAAAACCTCTGCCCTATGTGTCGCTTGCGGCACGAAAGGAACAAACTAACTAACTAATGACGTAGGTTGATTGCAACAGTCTATGCAAGTAAGTAGATAGCATCTATGGATTCCCTTGTCAGTAGCAGATCTCCACAGCTGTTACACATATATGTTTTCCTGTTGTGTTCTTTGGGTTATGTTTTAGACCTCATATCGGCAAAGAGTGGACATGTCTGCAGGATGTGTTCTAGAGTCTGGAGACCCTCCCGGACAAGAACATTGGTTAGTTTGAAAACTTTGTTTTGTAAAATTATGCTTATAGTCTATAGTTTCCTATGCGGAACCTGAAGATGGTAGTTTCCCCAGAAGCCATGCTGGTCGAGTGTGTCAAGTCGAAAAACGCAAATATCGCTGTTTTGCTGTAACCCCCAAGCATACTGTATTCCGTTTTCTTTACTAGAACCTGCTAATGTGCAGGAGTTTGAGATCGAAGGCAGAAGAAGAATATAACCTTCGCAGAGGCGTCACTAGTGTTGATGTCATCCAGTGCAGTAAAACATGGAGTCACCCCCTCCACATTTGAAAATATTTTTACACAAAAAAATAACAGAATCACATCATTAATCCCTTATTCATTATCACTATTGAACAACCTCCATTAATTATTTGGTAATTACTAACAGTACACATACTTACTAATATGTGATTGTAATTGGAATAATTTGTGTGATTTTTCTTCTTTAAATTGTTGTCATAAAAATTAGAATTTACCAGATCTCATGCCACGAGTTATAATATAACTTTTCAGTGTCATTTTTACTCATAAACGAAACGCAAAATTTTTAACAAGTTTGTTAAGTGTGACATTTATATGCGTGCAGGTATTTGTTGTATTATGCGAATAAAGAAAGTAATGTCTGAGAATTAAAAAAGTGATAACACGGGAAAGTATTAGTTGTGGACAGTGACAGAGGCGAGAGAATTATATTTAGATAACTAGGGGTGCAGTTTGCATCACGCTTCTCTTCTAAGAAAAGGTGTCTCCACAAAAATTTACCGAGCCAGTCAAATTCTACTTGTCTTATAAAAGAACGCTAGAAAAAAGTGCCGGAGCAGTGCCTGACACTAAAAAAAAAAGTACCAATGCGCTGCTTTGTCACAACTACACCCCTATAGATAATAATCAAATTTACATTACACAAACAAAGTAAAATAACAATGTTGTAGGTTAGATGTCAACTATCTAACTGTGCGAAACTACACCCAGTCCGTTCATTTGTAAAGTTCGTTTTTCGTGAACTAATCTGTGAATTGTTGCAAATATTTTAAATTTGACAGTTATTTTGGTGCAAATTATCACAAGTTAGTACAAAGAAACGAAAGGTATCATTAGGTTTCAAATCATTAGTTTTGTTCGTTTCTTTTATTAGGCTAATTTTATTTTCTGGAGAAGTTAAAACACAAAAACTCGTTTTTGTGTTTATAACTAACAGAACAGAGATAATTTTATATTTCAATAATAAATTCCTGTCGCTGGGCAGAAACAAAGTAGAGGAGTAATTTCATAGAGTAACGTAGAACTAATGACAGTAATATTTTGGATTTTGGTGTCACCTCCATGTGATGCTGTCATCCGATGAGGTCCGCACCCGTGGCACCGACCTAGTGACACCTCTGACCCTTCGTTATCTTCTAGTAAAAGACAGAATCCCTGAGTGTTTTGCCGTCGGTTCAGAAAATCACTAATCTTGTTGTAATATGTTGCCACTGATATATTTCTACATCTGGTCTAACACATACTACACATGTACCATAATGTATTTGAATTCTTATTTTAAATTAGATAATGTAAACATTGAAATGCCAAGATAAGAGTCCGTCTTTGCACTTTTTTAGCCTAGTGGCCGCGGAAAAAGACTTAAACTCAGGTACATGCATTCTTTACGTACCCACTCGCATTTGAAGTTAGCTTTTCGGGCGTTGGCTTAGGAATCTACGAAACTAAACTATAATTACACATTTCAAACATTCAAGACCAATTTCTAGCGTCATTTTATTACGCACAAAATTACTTTTC
This sequence comes from Meghimatium bilineatum, assembly GCA_034231615.1. NCBI lineage: Eukaryota > Metazoa > Mollusca > Gastropoda > Stylommatophora > Philomycidae > Meghimatium > Meghimatium bilineatum. Next base: position 16,469,927 of record CM067316.1, on the reverse strand, counting down.
TTCACGTTTGTTACCTGTAAAATATATTTTCTTACGCCTTCAAGTTTATTAACTTTATTTCGTGATATATCGTCCGTATTTTTTAACTTAGTAGTTTAATTTCTTCATATTCATCCAGATTTCTTTCTTATCATATTACTTTCATTTCTTTATATATTGTTCTATTTCTTATCTTAGTAGTTTCATTTCTTCATATATAGTCCATATTTCTTATCATAGTACTTTCATTTCTTTATATATCGTCCGTATGTCTTATAATATTATTTTTATTATTTTTTGGGTCTATTCTTATCATAGTAGTTTAATTTTTTCATATATTGTCCGTATTTTGTATCATAGTGTTTTCATTTCTTCATATATTGTTCGTATTTTTCATCATAGTATTTTAATTTCTTCATATATTATCCGAATTTATTATAATACAAACTCTATTTCTTAATTTATTGCCCATATGCATTACAAGAATAACTCAATTTCTTCATATAATGTCGATACATATTGCCATAATTCAATCAGCTTTGAATATGTTGTCTATACATATTACCATAATTCCTTCGTATTTTCAAATATTGTCCGGTCTTGTGGCAGCCGAATAATATCACTGTTGCATTTTCAGGCATGTCCAAGGTTCCGGCGACTAAGGAAAGTTGAAGGATGGACTGACAACTGTGAAAAAATCATTTTCACTGCATGTTTTGCCTCAATATAAAACTTGTCTTCTATCATATGATTACCATGTATGACGGATAGACGCAGGCCTGCGAACATTCAAATTATTACCATGTATGACGGATAGACGCAGGCCTGCGAACATTCAAATTATTACCATGTATGACGGATAGACGCAGGCCTGCGAACATTCAAATTATTACCATGTATGACGGATAGACGCAGGCCTGCGAACATTCAAATTATTACCATGTATGACGGATAGACGCAGGGAAACGATATTACTCTTACCTACTGAATCTTTCCTGTGGGTTTACTAGTCTTTCTAGTAATGCTACATTCGAACTTGTCTAATGAAATCTCATTAAAATTTTATATTTTCATACTTACACAGAGCTAATTCATACTCAGAGTCAGACCCTAGCTTACTTTCAACTACAATACGTTACATCTGAGTACTTAATATCGCCCGTACGATTGATTGCGTAATTCTAAATTCATTGTCACTCGGTTTTATTAATGAAAACGTCTTTTCATGAAAGCAGATTTTAATGGTAAACATTCCATACTTGGTCCAGAATGTTTATACACAATGTCAACATAAGAAAATTACCAGTGAATTTAGGGATTGGACAGAGAATACAGAAATATAATTGGATCGTTGGTTAGTTGGTTAAGGGAACTTAACTCCACGCTGGTAATTGTATGCTCAAAAGGAGTAGTTCTCAACCATTTTTTCGCCTGTTGCCCCCTTTCGTGGACAATTGTTCATCCGTGCTCGTCTGGAGTTTAAAAACAACGTTTTAATGTTCTTCAACGATTATTATTATATTTCTGAATTCTTCTTCTTCAGCGTTCATTCTCAAACTCCCACTGGATATCTCTTGTAGCAGGACCATGGTCCTATTAAATTTCCAGAAGGATGTACGATACATTTCTATTCTCGTAATCCAGAGAATAGAAATGCGTCGTGTCGCCGTTTTATTTGCGTCAATGGCCCGACACCTCCTTCTTCGGTGGCATATATTCCTGAATAATATGGTAAGAAATATAGCAATAATTTTTATTACGAGAAACTTCTCCCTGGAAACATCTACGGCATTCAGAAAAGGAGTGGGGATATTATGCCCACATTGAGAACTACTACCATAACGCAGTATTTCTCAAAGTGGACGATAATGTTTCAGTGGGGACTTAAGGTTAAAAAGGCGATAGAGCAGAAATGAAACACACTTTAAGATTCACTGAGATAATCAAGAGATATAGATAGACTGAAATTACTTGCTGCTTAGTAAGTACATAATAGAAGTCAACATCAGAGAATTCCAATAGTAATCTAGCTCGAGCTGAATCCTCAGCAATACTATTCTTCTTCTTCTGCGTTCGTTCTCAAACTCTTGCAGATTAGCAGGGTGTAGTCCGGAGAACGGAATGAGTTGTGTCATAGTTTACAGCATTTCTGCGATATCTGCGCCTTTCGGCGTGATACATCCGACTTCAGCATGGCTTTGGGTCACTGATCCTATATGGGATGGGATAGTCAGCTCCATCCCATAACCTCCTTAGTCGTTCGTACGACATGCATGGAAGGTAAACAGCGTTGCTATTCTTTGCTCCCATTTCGGGCCTCGACAACACACGGGCGATATTCTTATTCATTTTAACCACACGCTTCTTACGGTAGTTAATATGTTTGCCTCTCTTTTGGAGAGACGTGCTTCTTTCAACCAGTGGACAACAAAGTCCATTTAGGTTATATCAGGACACTTGACCATAAAATATTAGAGGTAACAAAGACCCCCAATTATATTAGTATTACACGTATCTTACGATTACCAAAAGTTATTATATTCCATTACCATGAAAATAAGTTATTGTACATTCTGTGACTGTTTATCACATTATAGTTATGTTACTTTTAACACATTTTCTAATTTGTTTCTTCAATTGCCCTCCATTCTATATTGCTTACTCGCAACCTATTATATATTTATTACTCGCTTTTTTTTTTACTGCTTACTTGCCACTGATTCGATATTGCTTACTCGCCGTTGATTATACATTGCTTACTCGCTCTCGATTCTATATTGCTGATTCACGCTTGATTCTTTATTGCTTATTCGCTCTTGATTCTATATTGCTGATTCACCCTTGATTCTTTATTGCTTATTCGCTCTTGATTCTATATTACCCCCCCCCTCCCCCACTATTTGTAATAATAAAGGATTAATATTATTAATACTAGTAATATTTTAATGTTAAAAATAATAGTAATTGTTATAGTAAATAATAGTAATTGTTATAGTAAATAATAGTAATTGTTATAGTAAATAATAGTAATATGTAGTATTAGTAATTTACGTAGTAATTTTGGTATGTGGTGGGGCGCCAACCGGCCTATACCATCTATACAAAAAAGGAGAAAGCTGAGAAAGTCCGTTTGAAAGTAGGGGGTGGGGAAGAGTTTACGGGGTGGGGTGTTCAAATCCCCCCCCCCCATTTGAAAATCTGAATATTACTTCTAGTTCGATGATCTTAGTCAAAGGTGGACACCCCCCCCTTTCCACCTTAAAGATTCTCCACAAAAAGACAATCATATTTAACATGAAAAAACCCCTCCACCACTTACCAAAGACGTATCTACGGCTCTGGTGCTAGCCTATATAGTATTTACATAATGTGAATCTTGTGCTAGTCTATATAATATACACTTCTTCTTCTGCGTTCGTTATCAAACTCCTGCAGATTAGCAGGATGTAGTCCAGAGAACGGAATGCGTTGTGCCATGGTTTACAGCATTGCTGCGATATCTGCACATTTCGGCCTGACACATCCGACTTCAGCATGGCTTTGGGTCACTTACCCTATATTGGATGGGACAGCCAACTCCATCCCATAACCTCCTTAATCACCTTTTACGACATGCTTGGAACGTAAACAGTGTTGCTATTCTTTTCTCCCCTTTCGGGCCCCGGCTTCACACGGGCGTAATATACACAGAAGGTGAATCTGGTAGGGACAACTTTGAGAATCATTGCGCTAAAGTTGCACAGAGCTCATGTATAGGTTTACAAGTTTTGAAGTCTTTAATCTACTGTCTCAATCTTTGCGAGAAATCTTTGTTGGGCTCACTTTGCAAGATGCATCGAAAACAAGAAGAAACGGCTGGTATACTCTTGCATAGACCTGAAGTGTCTATGGTGAATGTCTCACGTTTCCTTAGAAGAGGTAAGGTGTTCCGTGAAGAAATTCTTTAAACAAAAATCTGATAAAGTGTTAATCTTCTTTTATACCAAAACCGTTCCTTTGTTCTGAGGTTTCGTTCAAGCTTTCAGTCTCAGGTTAGACCAGCGTGTCTCGTAAGTTACAGTCATGTGAACGCATGAAAATCATCCTTCTAAATTGACGGTATTTTATTGTTCCCGTTATTTTCCTAGACCACGTTGTGTACACTTTGTGTCGGAAGCTAATGGAAACCACATAAGTCAAATAACGTCACTTTAGAAGAAGGATGATTAACCATGAGTCAACATGACTGTAATTTACAAGAGTCTGGTTAGAATTATTAGTGAAAATGATGTGCTGAATAATCTCCATTTTAAACATTGGTTTCTCAGCGGGTTAACCGACCATCTGGAACACCATCATGGCCATCACTCCTTACATCCTTTTTACTGTGTAGTTATTCTTCTATACTAATGTTGTTTCCGGTGTTTCCATTAAATCATTCATCGGGGATTAAAAGGGTTTCACATTGCTACGTGCGGACCCAGGGTTAGCAGTAAACTACGATCCCAAAATTACCTCCATGTGGTGTACTCTGGAAACAGAAATACAGATGATTTTGTTGTATTCATGACCAATATTTTTAGGCTCGTGTCCGTGGGTGTGGAGGTCGCAGACGGAATGAAAATGGACTGCAAAGACAAGCATTATCTCCGGCACCTCTGTGCAAACACATACATCGTCGTGGTCGAAACACAGTGACGCAAGACAGTCCGGCCCAAGCATTGGAGGGTGGTCATTGAAATTGTCACGTAACAGATAGATATCAAGATGTGTAGTGAGAGTCGAATAGATATCAAGATGTGTAGTGAGAGTCGAATAGATATCAAGATGTGTAGTGAGAGTCGAATAGATATCAAGATGTGTAGTGAGAGTCGTAAAGATATCAAGATGTGTAGTGGGGGTCGAATAGATATCAAGATGTGTAGTGAGAGTCGTAAAGATATCAAGATGTGTAGTGAGAGTCGAATAGATATCAAGATGTGTAGTGAGAGTCGAATAGATATCAAGATGTGTAGTGAGAGTCGAATAGATATCAAGATGTGTAGTGGGAGTCGAATAGATATCAAGATGTGTAGTGAGAGTCGAATAGATATCAAGATGTGTAGTGGGAGTCGAATAGATATCAAGATGTGTAGTGAGAGTCGAATAGATATCAAGATGTCTAGTGAGAGTCGAATAGATATCAAGATGTGTAGTGAGAGTCGAATAGATATCATATTGAGTACACTGAGAGGGCATCACAACAACAGAGTGCAGCGTCATGTGCAAACAGAACAGAAAACGTTTCAAGGAAATCAGATTTAAATTCTGCTAGCTAGAGACAAGCTTCAAGTTACCGGTGCTCCTAGAGGGTAGATAGTGGACGATTGGCTAAGATGGCAGTCCAGGTCTAACTCTCAAGTTTTTCTTATACCGGAATCATGCTCGCGGATAGAAAAGGTTCATTACCCAACAGGTACAGGCACAATGCATCAAATGTGACAAGAATGTTGAGCTCACGAACAAGCGTCTGGTTTCTGGTGCTCCTAAACATGTGCTGCCCACCGAAGACCTATGTGTCGGGCCATTGTCACAAATAAAACGGTGACACAACGCATTTTCATTCTCTTGACTATATCCTGCTGGAAATCTAGTAGGACCATGGTCCTTCTACAAGGGAGATCAGCGGAGTTGGAGAATGAACGCTAAAGAAGAAGAATATACATATATAGCATATAGAAACTCTATGGCTGTGTAAAATGGCAAATAAATCTCAATTTCTTGACAGATTTCAATGAAATTTGGCACGTTGGCTCATTAGGTCATAATCTCTCCCGTATTCGGTATTAGAAATCTTAAAAGTTGATAATTACTAAATCACTCACAGATACAGACCTACAAAACCTAAAACCACTAAACACCTTTAATACATACCCAACCTGGGGCAGGAAAAACTTCTCAAGAATGAAGGACAATATACCAAGCATTATTTCGAAAACAGAAACTACTATACAAGTACTAAAAGAGACAACTAAGAATCACATACAGATAGCATACACAAAGGATATATGGACACATGTATATACAGATGGATCAGCGAAAGAAGCAGTATTATATGGAGGATCGGGAATATATAGTAACACCAGATGGGAAAAAATAGAAAAATCCATACCCACAGGCAAACATTTCACAAATTTCAAAGCAGAAATGGAAGCCATAATAGAGGCAGCCAAAATGCTCATAAATTGCTTGCCGAGTCACAACAGACATTTAGTATTTCTAACGGATGCAAAGTCAGTATTGCAGGCATTGAAAGATCCAAAGAACACGAGCATGAATGAACTTACGGCCTGCTTACTACACCTCAGCATTACTACCAAAGAAACAGCACTGCAGTGGATCCCTAGTCACTGTGGCATACATGGAAATGAAAAAGTTGATCTTCTGGCAAGGAAAAGGGGATCACTGGAACAAATAGAAAGTGATAATACGTACTATGAAAGTAAGACATGTTAAAAGCAGAATATAAGAAAAAGTAGAAGCAGATGCACTCAACTGCAGAATCAAATGACCCCTACCATCAAATGTCACACAAGGAACAAATCATCATCTTCAGACTACGAACTGGCCACAACAGACTGAGAAGTCACATGTTCCGAAAGCTTAATATTGGTGAGACAGACCCGTGCAACTGTGGACTGAGCCCAGAGACTGCATAACACATTCTTCATGCCTGTAAACTCTACCAAGAAGAGAGGGAGAAAATATGACCCACTGAGACGGCACTGCTTCCAGACTTGAGGGGTTCCATGGATGACCTGAAGCTAATCACACAATTCATTGAAGCTATTGGTGCTGTAACCTGATATCTGACTGAAGAACCATGAAGATGAATAAGATGAACTGTTCAAAATCCATATCGATCGAGTATTGATACAATGATCTCCCAGTGACAGCATACTCTCTTGACCTTAACCTTCAAACGTCACTAACACACTGATATTGACATTCATTGCGACATCACACGATTTTTATATAAACTATTTTACCCACTAAAGTATATCGTTGTGGTAAAAAAAAAACACATTTGTTTTGACGTGACTGACTATTGTATTCGGTATTCGATCCCAGAGACAGTTGTATTTTTTTTCCCGACATATATAACAAAAAAATAACACATTTGTCGCTATATTATAAATGTAAATATTCCGGTCTGTTGTTTTTTTTTACTTTTGGTTTTTAATAAACGTCCCCATCAAATCACATATTCCTACATATACTTATATATGTATGTATTTTGCACTGTATATAGGGCTCTAACAGATTTGTGTGTGTGTGTTAGACATAAGCCAATTCTGAAAGGTAAATTATTAAAAATTAAATTTTGCACAGGTTGTATTTTGTCACTATTCAGGAACGGGATATGTGTTATGCCTATTAATTGTAAAGTCTGCTGAATTTAGAAAAAATGTTTATTACAGTACCCTTTAAAAAAATTATCACCCGGGCACGCCGGGTATTCTTGCTAGTATATATATATATATATATATATATATATATATATATATATATATATATATATATATATATATATATATATATATATATACCGGTATGTCGTCATTCTATGTCCGAACTGTCCAAGGACATTTACAGCTCGAATAGGGCTAATTAGCCATCTACGAACTCATAATCAAGGACATAACTAAAATTGAATTTTCAAAAGTGGATGTGACAAGTGGTCATCATCAACTGTGATGGACAAACAACAGCAACAATATATATATCGTATATATATCCTATAATATCGTATACATACATATATATATATATAAGATATTGATTATTAAGAAAATAAATGAGCCAGTGAGTGAATGTAGAATGATATTTGACTAAGCAGTCATATCATAGACATTCCAGCTGTACATGAAGACTCAGTTCAGGCCTGTTTATAAGGACCTCCCCCCCCCCCGAGGCTCAGCCTTAGCAAATCCCCCCTTAGCAAATAGAAGAACAATTTTAGTACTAACCAAAATGTTGGTAAAAAACACCCTCCTTAGTGAACTTTTGCAAAATGGACTTCAAATAGTAAAATTTACACACGAAATCGGAGCAAAGACCTTGTAAAAATTGTTTGGTAGTAAAACCCACTCTTTAAGATAATCATATCTACTGCCCTGGATCAACTTGATGCTGTTTATAACTAGCAGGAAACAATATGGGTAGGTGGACAGTCCTGGAGAAGAATGCGCAGATCATGCAGGACATTCCTGCTTGGTTGATGGATTATGTACGCAATTTTGGTAATGAAATTTTCTGTTCGGACATTGTCCTCCAGGTGAAAAAGACTGAGTACCATTTATTCTGACCGATGAAGAATAGAGTTGCACTTGACCATGCCCTGTCTCCTTTCATGAAAAACGAAGTGGCACTGCACAGAGTCTGAATTGAAACTTGGGTTTGTCAGTCATCAATGGAGAAGTCTGAAACCGAACGAAGAAGATGACGTTTTACAACGTGACATGTTGCAGTTTGAAGTAGAGGCCCAGGGTTGCCAGACAGGAGAAATTAATTATAATAAAATTTCAGCTAAGATATGAAAACAAATGGCCAAACTTTAAACTTTTAATACATTTCCACATTGATCACAAAATGCAGAATAAGCACAGCAAATGTCATGATCAGTGACATATAAAAATGTCAATTTTGTGAAATCTGGTAATAAAATGGCCAAACTGTGGCAACCACGAGTGGAGTTGATACATAATCATCATCAAGTGCGTGCCGTCTCCGCAACGAAGGTTAGCTGCAACAAACCTCCAACATCCCATGTCTCTTATTTTAGTGGTGCACTCTGCCAGACTGTAATCTGTCCATCTTGTGATGTTACTCTCCCACTTGTATCTCTGTTTACCTCATGCTCACTTCCCTTTGACTTTACCCTCAAGTAAGGTTTTAAATAAGGCCCTGTAATGTGTCCAAAATATTTTATTTTCCTGATCTTTATTTCTCTTAGTAATTCTTTATTCTTCAATACATTTTATTGAAACACTATATCACGAACAAGAAGCAGACGTAAGAGTGGAGTGAGAAACATCTGAATGGTTTGTTGTTCAAAGTGGAGTGAGACAGGGATGCATTCTATCACCTTATCTTTTCAACATCTATGCAGAAAATATAATGCGATATGTAAAGAAGAACTAGAGGAGGACATGCAAAGTATATGGGTGAATGGGTATGTATGACATGTAAAGTATATGGGTGCATGTATATATATATATATATGATTATGAGTGTGTGTAAGAACCCGGTGCTTAATGGGTATGTATGACATGTACAGTATATGGGTTCATGTATATATATATATATATATATGATTATGAGTGTGTGTAAGAAACCAGTGCTTAATGGGTATGTATGACATGTAAAGTATATGGGTGCATGTATATATATATATATATATATATGATTATGAGTGTGTGTAAGAACCCGGTGCTTGACGGAGGAAAAATACTATATATGTATATAAACATAACTATATATGTATATAAACATACTATATATGTATATAAACATACTATATATGTATATAAACATACCTATATATGTATATAAACATACTATATATGTATATAAACATTGATGTCGTTTTTTTAATTTAGATTTATTTAATTTTAAAAAAAATTAAAAAAGGAAAATAATGCAAAAAAAAAGTGAGAAAAAAATGAAGAAAAAAAATAATTTCCTCCACAGATTCTACAGGACCATCCAAACCTTAGGATGCTAACAACGGATCCACAACCATCCATTATCAGGAGGAGAATGAAGACCCACAAGCCTACGATCAAACAGGTAAAACAAACAGTCCTTCTTAGGACTACATCTCAATCCTTCAATATTTTTTGTCATTATCAGGACACGCAGACCAGACACCAGGTCAAATCATCAGTCCCAAATAGGACAACCCAGGCCATTGGACCACAATATACTGCCCGATATAACCACAGGAAAACCATCCCACGGTTGAAAGGACGTGTCTGACTATAGACAGAAAAAAACCCACCAACTAACAAACAAACAAAGAACTAGAGGAACACGAGTTTCATCCAATAAATATCGGTCAGTGGGTATAAGATTTCAGAAATAAGATATGCAGATGACACAGTCCTCCTTACTACACATCCTGAGGGACTGAAACAGCTAATCACAACAACAAAGAAATACAGCGAGATCCAAAATCTATATCTAAACGCACAGAAAATAAAAAATTATGACAACAGACAAAACAAAGATCAAACCAATAATCAACATAGACAATATAGAATTAGAATGTGTAAACAAATTCGAATATCTGGGAGCAAATATAAACAGTTCCGGAGATTGTTCAGTCGAGATTAGGAGAAGACTCGCAATTGCAACACTCAAATTAACAGAAATGAGAAAGCTGTGGCAAAATAGTAATAATGATACTAAAATAACCATTTAATATCACACTATATGTGTTTTCCCATTGGCAACATATGGATGCGAGATATGGACTTTAAATAAGACAATATCCAAAAGAATAAATACATTTGAAATGAAGTTCTACAGAAAGGCCCTACGAATATCATGGACAAAGAACAAGAAGAACATTGAAATTTTGAAACTAAATGAAGGGTGGCTTCTAAATACCATCATAAGAAGGAAGCTACAGTATTTTGGACACTTAAAGCGACATGATGGTATCGAAAGGGTGATTTTAGAGGGAAGAATACCGGGAAAGAGAAGAAGAGGTAGACCAAGAAGACGATGGATCAGCGACATCGAAGAATGTATGCACATGTCTCTGGCCAATGTAGGCCTGATTTCCCGGAACAGAGAGACGTTCAGAGTTTCCACGACGTTAGACAATGTTCTGGAAAGAATATATCACTTGAGTAATTATTTCTTCACATTAATTGTTTGTCGAACCTCTGATACTAAATACTGTGGATATAATGTCGTCTAGATAAATTCGGGTCTACGCTACCAGGCTCAGCGTATTGTAATGATTATTTTTAATAAAAACACAACTGCAAATTACTGAAGAAGAGGAGTTAAGCTATCAATTTTAAGCTGTGCGACCCCATCTCCTTGAACAAACATAGAAGGCATATGGGCTATAAAATTGAGAAGAAAAATACCAAGACCTCACGGGAACTTTATGCGTTCCAAAAAGTTCACGAAGCTTGTGAATCTAAAGAAAATAAGTTGGCGAAGCGCATATTTCTAGAAGGCAAACTGTACTGACACAGCGACAGTAGCGTACCGCTATGATAGTGTACTACTAGAAGAAGACCGTTCATACCCGTACACAAAGGACCTGGAAGGTTTTACACGATATGCACCTATGTAAAACTGTTCTGCTATCGGAGTTTACACGTTTTACACAATATAATTGCTGACGTACTGCACAGAAATTATGTTTGTTTGATAATAAAATATATAAACATTGACAATAAAATACTTCAACGCAGTTGAAAATATTTAATCTGATAATGAAAAGAAACAAACCGAAAACTACGATAATTGTTTAAAAGTAGTAAAATTATGTAGTATTGATACTAAAATTGCAGTTGTAGACATTAAACTAAAATATAAGTTGTTTTTTGATAAGTTTCATTTGTAAAAATCAAAGGCTGGTGGTACCGCCCATATTACAAATATTCTATTTTGTATTTCCTTGCATTGGAGCAGAATAGTTATTGAAATATCTAGTTACAACGAAGGTACATTTAGCTACAGATAAAAATATGTTTAATGAAAGTGTTATATCTGTATTTTGTCATGGCAATTGAATTACTAGAACCGTGATATTACGAAATTTTTGATAATTGAAAGCTCGGATATAATCAAATTGGACTAATGCCCGCGGTTGAAATGACTTTATCATAAGATAAATTTTACTGAGATTGATGAACATTTTATCTATTTCATTATGTCTTTATACATATATCATTCAATTGTTTACTGCGATAGTGATACATAATGTGTTGATCCCCTAGGTGATTCATGCTTCGCCTTATGTGGATTAAAAACCAATCATTTTGATGATGTTAGTGTCTGTAACGGGATTAGAAATGTCATTTTTGTTGTTGTTTTTTCAATATAAGAAAATTGTTCCGTGAGTGTAGTAAAAAGTGAACTATATGAGTGATACGAATCTTATATATATATATATATATATATATATAAAATAATTAACATGTCGATCTGAAGATTTAATCCATGGATCTAGCGAAAGATTATAAACCATAAATCATGTTATCTGGTTGTTTTAACAATCTTGATTTCACATACTATTATTATCTATGCTATAATTTATAAAAGTGAATTCGTGAATATACATATTTTAACTTACAGAGTCGGTAAAGGTAATTTGTTAATTGAAATATATAGTGTAATTTCTGGTTTCTTTTTTAGAAGTATTTTGATGGTCGGTATTTATCAATGAACATTATCTTTATGTGCATGTGAGAACAATTTCATTTATATGCGGATAACCAAGGATTTATTATGAAGAATAATGCTACAATAATTACTATAAATAGCATATACTCGGTGTACTGTGTGGATAGTGCATTAACCATTTCACTCCGAGGTGCCGATCTAACAGCGCAACTATTTTCTCGTCACAACGTCATGTCATCGGATTTCCAAATATTCTATAAATATAGTGTCCAGAAGTAAACAAGCAGTACGAGGAGTAGTAAATCAACTAAGAAATAATAGTATGACTTCATCGGAAACTACTGTAAATATAGAGAATGTCCGAGCTACAATCAATATCAACATAGTTTTATGTTCAACGTCAAATGTTTTCACAGGATGACATATTTCTTGAGGCACAGTTCTGTAATTTTGTAGCAATTCGGGGTATACTGATTGCATTAACTGGATATCACAAGGTAAGATTTTTATCTAGCATTTAAAAAAAAAATGTGCTGGTGTTGTCTTTGTTTGTTACTATATGTGAATCATAACGATTTAGAGGTTAATGAAATTATTACAAGTTGTGTTAATAGAAGTAGAGTTTAATCTCTAGATCTAAAGAATTAATCCTTGAATCTGAAGATTTAATTTGAGAATCTAAACAGTTACTATTCAGTAGATCTATAACTTTAATCAGTGGATTCAAAGATTTAATCCGTGGATGTGAAGATGCGATCAATGATTGTAACGATTTAATCCGTGGATCTGAAGATGTAATGAATGAATCTAAAGATTTAATATGTAGATCTAAAGGTTTAATCCATGAATTTGAAGATTTAATTCGTATATATATATATATATATATATATATATATATATATATATATATATATATATATATATATATATATATATATATAATGATTAACATGTCGATATGAAGATTTAATCCATGGATCTAGAGAAAGATTCTAAACCAGAAATATGAAAACAGCTGTTGGAACTTTCTCTATAATAAACAAAAGACACATAATCGAAATGAAGTTAATATATAAATATATATAAATATATATAAATATATATAAATATATATAAATATATATAAATATATATAAATATATATAAATATATATAAATATATATAAATATATATAAATATATATAAATATATATAAATATATATATATATATATAAATATATATTTTTATGTAAGAAATAAACATGCAAGTTTAGTCTGTACCGAAGTGGCTGAGAGTGTTGCCACAAAAGAAAATATATACTTGGTTGAAAATAACAATGTCAGATACTGTACATCAAACCATGCTTTTTTCTCGGAATATTCTTTCACATAAAGGACTCATTGCCAGAGAAATGTTCGAGGTGAACGCTGTAGTTTTTGTACAGTCTGACCACATCTTGTAGACAGCCATAGCTCATCAGAGGTTACACAATTGAAATTAAAGAAATTATATGCTCATATCGGATGTAAAGAGTGGCAAGGCACATATATTTCAGTGTATATATAGACTAGCAACAAAACATTATGCTCAATTTTTGAATTCGAATGGAAAATATCAATTTCCTAGAGCAGACTGGGCAATCTTTTTAGGTTTGCAAGCTGGATTGCATTTTTGTCGATGTGGTATGGGGCCAAAAAGCTATTTAGTCTCTTGGAATATTTGACAGAACTGGCCATTGTACGATAACACAAGAAGAAAACCATAGCCATCTGAAACAGCTCTGACGGACAACCTCTGTCTCGAGGCTGGTGACCACTGTACAATTCAGTAATGAAGTCCATATGAGTGTCTGACTTCGACTGGAAATACGTGCTTCAAGTAACGTTGTCCCAGCTCGGTTTCAGCATGACCCGCAGAAATATAAGACTTGCTAACTCAAGCATTCTTAATGATTCATTTGATTATTGTCTTGATTTTCACTGGTCGCTATGATTATACTTTGTGTGTGACAACCAATGAAAATAAAGGGAATAGTCTAATTAGTCATTTGAAAAGACTAGATTTCCTATTGGTCAGTGGGTCTTATATTGGAGACGGTACCAGGTTAAATGGTTAAATTATAAAGCTGAAATAATTGGTGCGGTTAAATTATAAAGCTCAAATAATTGGTGCGGTTAAATTATAAAACTGAAATAATTGATGAGGTTAAATTATAAAACTGTGAAATAATTGATGCGGTTAAATTATAAAACTGTGAAATAGTTGGTGAGGTTAATTATGAAACAGACAAAAATTATAAAAATTCATTCTCTGAGTGGAATGCTTCTTCAATAGGCCTTTCACTAAACCAAAAGTTGATGTTTCTGGGTATGAAAGAAAGCTCAGAAAAACCACCCCAATTCACATAGAAAGTAAGAGCGAATGGCGCGCAATTCAGGGGGTTCACAAACAAACAAACAAATTATAAAACTTTAAAATAATTGGTGTAGTTAAATTATAAAAACGTTTGGTAGAATTGACTTCACTGTACTTGGATTTCCTCATATGTACTCTGTCCCTCTCAGCGAAGCGTCCACCACATGTCAAAAGTACCGCTCATAACGCGTAACTCCGTACCTTCAAGCGATAGATCCCCTGGGATTTCCAAAAAAGTTGCTCTTGTAAACAAGGCGTCATGGTATGCAGCCAAACGCACGATATCTTGAGCACACGAGAAATGGCTTAGCAACTATATCAAACCATCCCAGAAATTTTCCCAGGTTTGGTATTTTTTTGAAATATCTCCTCATTCTTACACTCATTTTGTTTATGCGCGATATTATACTCAACACTCTACTCTGATGACTCTCCTCTCTACATCTCCTCTCTACATCTCCTCTCTACATCTCCTCTCTACATCTCCTCTCTATATCTCATCTCTACATATCCTCTCTACATCTCCTCTCTACATCTCTCCATTGATTTATTCGTTATATTTTTAACTCTCTTAACTCCCCCGCATAATCGGGACAAAAAAGTTAAGACGATAACATGGGACTAAGTGCAGAGGCCAAGTTCACGCGCATGTTTCACCTGCAGTGGTGTACCTGGAGTTACAGTGGCATGAGATGATTATGTGAGCAACAAATCTGAAAACGAGGACTTCTCACTTCCATCACAACACGCGCCGTCCTCGCTGTGCCGCTCGCTCATCATTCATCCACGGTGGCTTGATGATTAATAACGACACTAAAGGAGGGGGCTTGTGGGTAGGTCAATAAAAATGGTTTGAACAGAAATATCGTTTAAAATGTGGCCGCCCGATTGAAAAAGTCGTGTACTGGTTTCTCGCAAACTTAATATTCAGAAACTCTGCAATCAAAACTGCAATCAAGTTTGAAAATACGTGTACATTTTCATTCACAAAGTTAGTAAAATATTGGGACGCATCAATCAATCCAGCATTTTTGGATGACTTGTAATGACTTTCTAGGCAATATTTATGCCCGGTAAGTTATCATTGTTATATGAAAAGACCGGACGCACAAGTGCCTATAACGAAAATTGAACTTGAGATCTTGACCGTCCGAAACGATTACTGCACATCTCCGCTACAGAGCCAGACTCCATTAACAAGTATGTTTAAAAAAAACAAACTTTGCTGTTTATAAAATTTACCAGTATTGTTTCATAGGATTTAATAATACACATTTTCAATAGATTTATATTTTAAAATGTGAATAGTGTTTCTGATTTATGAAACAAATAAAATAGCAAAGCTCAACTTTAGGCAGTTTTAGAAATTGTGTCTTATACAAATACAAGTTTCGTGTGTTTGTTGAAATATTAGAAGATGAAACTTTCGGTGTTTGGTTACGTTCTTTCTCAAATAATCATCACACATTTATGATGATTTAAGCTAAGTAAGTGTGAAGTACGTACTTTGTGCTACGGTGAAAGATGCAGCATATAGGTCTAGTACATACGTTTTCAGCGTTGGAGCTTTAGCAGAATTTAATCAATTTTAGATGTCTATTCTATAAAATAAAATAAAATAAAATAGTTGTCATTATTGTTAATTGTTCCGTTTGGGAATTTACAGGGATAACCTTATTGACTGCGATAAAGAAGTCACTCCCTTGCTGTCACCACGACATGTACAGGGTGGGTATTTTATTTTACCCTCCGATAGAAAAAACCTAGGCCTAACTGGGAGTCGAACCTCTGGACTTCACAGTTGTGAGACTGACACTCTAGCATCTCGACCATTCGTTACATTATTTTATGATGATGATTAAAAACCGCGTGTTTTGATTGTCAGTGTGTTGGTTCCGTTTTTATACTGTACCCCAAACGTTTTTATACTGTACCCAGAACGTTTTTATACTGTACCCCGAAGTTTTTATATTGTACCCTGAACGTTTTTATACTGTACCCCGAACGAACACAAAAATAGTAACGTTAATATATGGTTTGAACCCGTGTCCTCATGCATACTAAACCAATGTGTTAACAACTTGACCACATGCTCCTAAAAGAATGATATTAAATTGTTAATTTAAAAAAAAACTATTGCTAATAGACGAAGCGTGGTTGAGTCGTTAGAACATTCAAAATGTAATCATTAGGATGCGAGTTGCATCCTGTGTGTTGTATCTGATGCCAATTACAGAACGTGTTAGCCCACGTGTTGCTGAAGTCCGAAAGGGAATCAAGAAATATTAACACTGATATTAAAACTGTCACGTACCATGCTTATCATAAGAGACGACTGAAATGAGAAAGACATGGGCATGATTACATAAGAGGTGAATGACCTTTTTGGATCAGTGTGTAGGATTGAGTACTGTTCCGCGCGGTATGCTGGCCACAATTTTATTTTAATTTTGTGTTAGTCATTGGAACTGCAAGTAATGTTTTCTGAGCTCTGGGATCAGAGCATGAAACTGCAAGTAATGTTTTCTGAGCTCTGGGATCAGAATATGGAACTGCAAGTAATGTTTTCTGAGCTCTGGGATCAGAACATGGAACTGCAAGTAATGTTTTCTGAGCCCTGGGGACCAGAGCATAAAACTCCAAGTAGTGTTCTGAGAACTGGGTTCACAACACTGAACTCCACGTAGCATATTTTGATCTGTAAGGTCAGAGGATGACATTTCAAGTAGTATTTTCTGAGATCTAGGTTCACTGCGTGCCAGGGCGATGGTAGGAGGTACATCAAGGACATGAGACCCTGTAGAGGCCCATGAACACGCTAGGAACCAAGTGAGAACCCTCACTGCAAAGGTCGCAAGTAGAACAGAGACACAAAGCCATTACACCAATGAAATAGGGACACAAATATATCGTTGATAAATACGGTAGGGTGCTTTTGTTTAGTCATTGTAATTGGCAGGCACTTAGCACCTACAGAAAGAGCGCAGGTAGCTTTTGTTCGGAGATCGATGTTATGACAGACGAATAACACGGCGATTACCTGTCGAGATTACTAGGAACCATTTCCTTGTAGTCCGTGACAGTGGTCGACTGTATAGGGTAAACATTTATCTGGCTCGCTATTAAGCTCGGGGTGACTTGATCTGTTGACATTACCATGTTAACTCACACTTACGTAAGGATTGTTACATCGAGGTGTTGATCCATTGAGGTAGGTTAGAAATATACTAATGGTATTTATTATTATTTAATCATTTACTATATGTCGCTATCACAAATGTAATTACCATTCTTAGTGCATGTCCTTTAGTTTGACCACTTCGAAGCCAATATCTTATTGTAGTTATTATATAGATATGAAAAAATGTAAATGTCAGACGTATATGGAAAAGAAAATATTCTAATTTAAATGTCACTTTCTGATGTCCAAAATTCATAGTTCGTGATTCTTAATTAGAAACTGTCCTCACAGCACGTGGGGCATTCCCATGTGCTTCGCCCTCTGTTCCAGCAGCCATTCGATTCGATGGTGTTTCGAGTCTAATGCTGCCGAAACAGACGCCAACATCAGGGCACAACTCTGGCCCTTGCGCAAGGTTTATTTTTTTTTCCGCCCACCCACGCCGTGCCCATAACTAGTTCTAGCACAACGTCGGCCTGTTGGAACAACATGGTAACTGTTATCGAAGGTTACGCCTACGGGATTGTATAGATGACGTGCCATGACGCTTCTATAAGAAGATAACCTCAATATAAAGGCATGTCATCTACTAAGGTATTATGTTGCATGGTTGGTTTGTCTAGTGAGCCATTGGTGAGACCCACAGACACAACCGCATGCGCACAGAATTCATAGTACTAAATGCCACTTTCTGATATCCAAAATCCCGCCGAAGACGGATGTGTCGGGCCATTGGCGCAAATAAAACGGCGACACAACGCATTTCCATTCTCTGGATTACATCCTGCTGGAAATCTATTACGGCCATTGTTCTGCTACAAGAGAGATCTGGCGGGAGTTTGAGAATGAACGCTGAAGAAGAAGAAGATATCCAAAACGGGGGAGTTTTCAAACTTCCCACAACTCCTCTAGTTAAATCCCCAATCTATGGCAGTGTACTGTCGATACGACGTGATGTATTAGTGGCACTACAGTGGTGAAACGGTGTAAACGTGTTTGGTTTGGGCATGTAACGAGACAGGACTCACTGTCTACAATTAATTTACAAGGAACAGTCGAGTGTGGAAGGAGAAGAGGTTGAAAAAGAAAATCATGAATGGTTTTGGTATGATTATTCTACACTCCTCCCAATGAGGATATATGTTTTGGCGGACATTTTGTGCTGATGTCTCCAATATGGCATTTTACACCCTTGACAAACTATCATCTGAATTTTTAAAAACCACACGTTAAAGAAAACAAATCTATAAACACAATTGTAGCTGACTCTTACCACAGTGATGATGTTTAACAATCTCGTAAAGATACATTTTGAGAAACGCTGATTTTAACAAGAAATCGCATAAAACAGCGTTTCTAAAGTTATCAGCAGCTAATCTACTCTGCTCATTCGTTTTGCCTGTCACGATTTCAGAAATGCAAGCAGATATGATATCTTGAATTAGAAATATCGGCCATGTTTCGCTCAGCAATAAATTTGCAAATTATCTTTGATTTTGATCAAGACATAAGCGGTAAATTTTCAGCGTTAAAACACGCGCCTCACCGTGTATGTTGTAAATTAAACCTGGATTTAATATTTTACAATGTTTCCGCTCAGAGAAATTGTGAGAAGACCTCTCACAAGTTGTAGATGTGTTTACTATCTTATTTAAATTAAGTGGTTGTGGTTTTAATTTCAGATGACCTATGCTTTTGTTCTGATGGTGCACAGCATTGATCTGCAGAGTAAAATGGACTGGGTTGTCTTACTGGCGTCAATAAATATAAAGACTGCAATCTCGGAATTATGTATTTTAAAAAAGGGAAAGTTTATTTTTTATATAAATTGTAGTGGTGACGCCTGATTACACAAACCCAGATAGATATTCATGAAGGATCTGCTCTCGTGTAGTTCTCAATTAGCTGGATTTCTAAATAGGTGGTCCACGGATCGATTTCCAGGTTAGGGGGAGTTTCTTCGTGTTCAAGAAAAACAAGATTCGAGAATAGCGGCACGCTCTCTGACTCGGATCACACGAATATTCGTGCTAATTATTTTAGAGCGAACACAGAAGTAGTAGAAAATTGCAACAGTTATGTTATATCTAGACTTGGACAGACAATAGCTATGTTATATCTAGACTTGGACAGACAATAGCTATGTTATATCTAGACTTGGACAAACAATAGCTATGTTATATCTAGACTTGGACAGAAGTAGTAGAGAATTACAACAGTTATGTTATATCTAGACCTGAGTAGACAATAGATATGTTATATCTAGACTTGGACAGACAATAGCTATGTTATATCTAGACTTGGACAGACAATAACTATGTTATATCTAGACCTGGATAGACAATAGTTATGTTATATCTAGACTTGGACAGACAAAAGCTATGTTATATCTAGACTTGGACAGACAATAGCTATGTTATATTTAGACCTGGACAGACAATAGCTATGTTATATCTAGACCTGGATAGACAATAGCTATGTTATATCTAGACTTGGACAGACAATAGCTATGTTATATCTAGACTTGGACAGACACTAGTTATGTTATATCTAGACTTGGACAGAAGTAGTACAGAATTGCAACAGTTATTTTATATTTAGACCTAGTTAGTTAGTAGTTGGATCATTATCACTGCAAACTGGGCACGTCCATAGTTGCTCTGATCTCTCCCTGAGTGTATCCACCATTACACTTCAGCTGACAGTATGCTGGTTAATCATCATTCTTCCCTGCACTCCAAAATGTTCACTTCTAGAAACACCGCATTTCAATCCCTGATCTTTAATCCTAGCCATTGAAAAGGAATCATCATCTACACTAGTCTCACTCTTGCGTGTTATATATTAAGGAGTTCAAAACTTCAGCGCGATCCGTTGCCCCATCGCCCTGTGCGACAATCGCGCATGACGCCAGTTGATCTGCTCTTTCATTGCCTCGAACACCCACATGTCCTGGCACGAATATAAATGTAACCACTTTCACCCTCGTCTTTCTCAAATCCTCAATCCACTGTTCGCAAACGAACTCACTTGTACCTTCCTAATTGAGTCACTCAAAATGCAGCCCTGTGTTACCTTCTGTGTATACCCACTCAAATACCCTTATCACCGCCATAGTCGTCATGGCCATGCTACTCGTAGTAACCGCAATGGTGCCACTCTCCTCCTTCATAGTTTATCTGCGCACTGAGCTGTGAGGGCCCAAGTATTGCGAACATGTCTAATCACAGATCCATCGTGTATATAATCACATTCCCCTCTTGGGCATTTTCACTGACCATAGCCTGCATTTCTTTCTTCACAGCTGTAGGACCCCACTCTCTGCACTCCCTGCTAAGTGATATTACTACTCTCAAACAAGTTTCGAAATCTGTGGGTAGACATCCATTCCGCACCTGCTGCCACATCCTGCAATCTGCACACGCTTTGTATGACACCCTCAGCACATTCCATCCACGACGTCCCTTTCTTAAGTCTGCTGCCTTTAACTTTCTGCATTTCGGAATGCAACGGATGTTCCCTATCTTAATGTATTTGAAGGTACGCCCATGTACAGAAATACTGTAATCTTGCTCTGCTGTTGGACAGTCAAGTAGGTGCCGCATAGCTCTTGTTGATGTGTCTCTTGTGCACCCAAGTATGATACGCATTGCTGCATTCTGGATTATATCCAGTCTGATCTGAGTTTGGCTGAGAGTCAGAATTTCCCGTGCACATTCCACCACAGCCACAACCAAACCCTGGTACAAAAGAAATAACAACCTCTGCTCACACTGTGCAGCAGCCATAATCTTTATTGCTGCTAAGCCTTTTCCTGCTCTTGTGATAACGTGGTCAACATGTTCCCTGAAACTCAGATTCCTGTCAAAAAACACACCCAGATATCTCATCGTGCTGGTTCTTTCTAAACTTTTACCGGACAACGAAACTTGTGGCATGGGTGTCTTTACCATGTTATTGTTTAAGGACAACCACATCACGAATGCATTAGAAGGATTTACCACTGCTCCCGTATCTCTACACCAATTAGTCAGTCTGTCCAGCTCGTTTTGTAGTTCCACAACGCACACTTCTCGTTTTCTACCCTGCCCATACACCAGGATGTCATCGGCGTACAACATCGTTCTGCCAGCACCTGTGATTTGTTTGCTAGTGATATGTACTGTGTATACATTGAAAATAAATAGGAGATAGAGGCGATCCCTGTGGCAGACCAGGGCTAATAACCGTTGGTTCCGATACCCAGTTACCACACTTTAGAACTACTATCCTGTGCATTAGGGCCGCACCAACCCACTGCATGACAAAAGGATTTACTGCTAGATTTAACAGTTGGTCCATCAAGATATTCAAGGACACCATATTGTAAGCAACACCAGGATCTATTGTAAGCAACACCAAGATCTATTGTAAGCAACACCAGGATCTATTGTAAGCAACACCAGGATCTATTGTAAGCAACACCAAGATCTATTGTACGCAACACCAGGATCAATTGTAAGCAACACCAAGATCTATTGTAAGCAACACCAGGATCTATTGTACGCAACACCAAGATCTATTGTAAGCAACACCAGGATCTATTGTAAGCAACACCAGGATCTATTGTAAGCAACACCAGGATCTATTGTAAGCAACACCAGGATCTATTGTAAGCAACACCAGGATCTATTGTAAGCAACACCAGGATCTATTGTAAGCAACACCAGGATCTATTGTAAGCAACACCAAGATCTATTGTAAGCAACACCAAGATCTATTGTAAGCAACACCAAGATCTATTGTAAGCAACACCAAGATCTATTGTACGCAACACCAAGATCTATTGTAAGCAACACCAAGATCTATTGTAAGCAACACCAGGATCTATTGTAAGCAACACCAAGATCTATTGTACGCAACACCAAGATCTATTGTAAGCAACACCAGGATCTATTGTAAGCAACACCAAGATCTATTGTAAGCAACACCAAGATCTATTGTAAGCAACACCAAGATCTATTGCGACCGCACATGTCTCCATGCGCGAATTGAACCCCTCAAAAACATCCTGCGCAAATATGGCTGCATTCTGCCATGTCTTCTTTCCTGAGCGATACCATCCTAACAACGTTAGTAAACACTTATTTCTTTCAAGATGAAACGATACCTTCCAGGCCACAATTTTTGCCAAACACTTGCTTATCGTATTCTGCATTGTTACTATTCTGTTGTATCTAGACCTGGATTGAAGTTGTATAGAATTGCAACATTTATACTATATCCAGACTTTGACAGAAGTAGAGAATTACAACATTTATGCTATATCCATACTTTGATAGAAGTAGAAAATTGCAACATTTATGTTATATCCATACTTTGATTGAATTACAACATTTATGTTATATCCAGACTTTGATAGAAGTAGTACAGAATTGCAACATTTATGCTATATCCATACTTTGATAGAATTACAACATTTATGTTATATCCAGACTTTGATAGAAGTAGTATAGAATTGCAACATTTATACTATATCCAGACTTTGATAGAAGTATAGAATTGCAATAGATATGGTATATCCAGCCTTGGATGTTCTCTTTATGTAAGTGTATGAAGCTTAGAAGAATGCTGAGAATACCATGGACTGCCAGAAAAACTAATGTAGAGGTATTAAAAGAGTTAAATGCGAAACGGACCTTAATCAACAATATAAGAAAAAGGCAATCTTCTTTTTTTGGCCACTTCATGAGACAGGCAGGTTTAGAGAACATAATCACAACAGGCAAGATTGAAGGCACCAGAGACAGAGGGCGACAACGTGAGAAAATATTAGACAGTTTGACAACCTGGCACGGCAAAGAAACAACAACGACTTTGATACATAATACTGTGGACAGAGAGCTGTGGAGAGCCATGACCGCCTACGCCACCCGGCATGGCACCTGATGATGATGATGATGATGAAGCTTATCTCCATGCTAAATAGTGCTCTAGTAAATTAGTTTCAGTAAAACGTAATATAAATCCTGAGATAATTGAAGCCGATTTGTAGAGTCGGACAGAAGGTGATTGTGAGTAAAGTATGTTTTTCAATACTTTAGGTCAAATTAGACCCACAATTTTCGATGCTGAAGTCAGATGTGTCTGGCAGAAAGTCGCATACTTTACAGTTAAGTTGTTGAATCACGAAAAATACATACTTTTTACAATTCCCTTCTAGCGCAGCTTCCATGTGGTAACAGCATTCTAGACTTCTAGTTTAACTGCAAATAGAGAAATTGTTTTCTCTTCAGGCATACCATAGGAGACGACTAAGAAAGTTGGGGGCATATGCTGACAGTCATCTGAAAAAAAAAACAGTATCATCGTCACATCTTGTTTCCATTTCTTACTATTGTGTTCTATCAAATAATGTCCTATCAGATAATGTTCTATCAGATAATGTTCTATCAGATAATGTTCTATCAAATAATGTTCTATCAGATAATGTTCTATCAGATAATGTTATATCAAATAATGTTCTATCAGATAATGTTCTATCAGATAATGTTCTATCAAATAATGTTCTATCAAATAATGTTCTATCAAATAATGTTCTATCAGATAATGTTCTATCAAATAATGTTCTATCAAATAATGTTCTATCAGATAATGTTCTATCAAATAATGTTCTATCAAATAATGTTCTATCAGATAATGTTCTATCAGATAATGTTCTACCAAATAATGTTCTATCAAATAATGTTCTATCAGATAATGTTCTACCAGATAATGTTCTATCAAATAATGTTGTATCAAATAATGTTCTATCAAATAATGTTCTATCAGATAATGTTCTATAAAATAATGTTCTATCAAATAATGTTCTATCAGATAATGTTCTATCAAATAATGTTCTATCAAATAATGTTCTATCAAATAATGTTCTATCAGATAATGTTCTAACAGATAATGTTCTATCAAATAATGTTCTATCAAATAATGTTCTATCAGATAATGTTCTATCAAATAATGTTCTATCAAATAATGTTCTATCAAATAATGTTCTATCAAATAATGTTCTATCAGATAATGTTCTACCAAATAATGTTCTATCAAATAAATGTTCTATCAAATAATGTTCTACCAAATAATGTTCTATCAAATAAATGTTCTATCAAATAATGTTCTATCAAATAATTTTCTATCAGATAATGTTCTATAAAATAATGTTCTATCAAATAATGTTCTATCAAATAATATTCAATCAAATAATCTTCTATCAAATAATCTATCAAATAATCTTCT
This sequence comes from Meghimatium bilineatum, assembly GCA_034231615.1. Lineage (NCBI taxonomy): Eukaryota > Metazoa > Mollusca > Gastropoda > Stylommatophora > Philomycidae > Meghimatium > Meghimatium bilineatum. The sequence continues at coordinate 16,444,711 of CM067316.1, read as the reverse complement.
ATGAAATAATGTTCTATCAAATAATAATCTATCAAATTATTCATATGGATGACGAAGACAGGCAAGCTAGTGGACACTGCACCCTTGTGCTTTTGTGGCAGAGTCCTAGATGACGAGGAATGCTAGATATGCTATCACTGCGAATGGGTCAAACAAATATGACAAAAGAATTTTGACATAGTTGGCCCAGATGCGTGGACTGTGCTCTTGGAAAGACGTGGTAATCCAGGGATACTGCTGACCCACTGGAGTCTGGAATGGACTTCATGGACTAACATGCATCTAGGTCTCCCTTGCCATGTTCTTTAGACAACCTCACATGAGACAGGGTGCCATCTCAGCTACACAATTGAAAAGAACTTGTGATTTATCTCAAACAACTTATTTGGTCGAAAAACTGAAAAAACTATGGGACTGAAAAATGAAAAACTATGGTGCTGAAAAACTGAATAACTATGTCGTTGAAAAACTGAAAATCTGTGTGGCTGAAAAACTGAAAAACTATGTGGTTACAAAACTGAAAAACTATAATATAAAACAGAGATACATGCTTACATTTTAAATGGATCATGAACGTGAAGTAGTTTGAAAGCAAACGAACAAAAATAACATGAATGTTGGCAAATGTATCATTTAGTCTATACGTCGTATCATTTGGTCTATACGTCGTATCATTTAGTCTATACGTCGTATCATTTAGTCTATACGTCGTATCATTTAGTCTATACGTCGTATCATTTGGTCTATAAGTTGTATAATTCTATCTATAAGTTGTATCATTTTATCTATAAGTTGTTGTATCATTTAGTCTATAGGTTCTATCATTTAGCCTGTAAGGTGTATCATTTAGCTTATAAGTTGTATCATTTAGCCTGCAATGCGCATTATTAGTCTGTAAGTTATAGAATTCTTAACCACGTTTTACTACGGTAAATTTAAGGAATTAGTAAGCGAAATCTTTCCAACATTAAATACTTAACAGCCAAGCAGGATGAGGTGAAGTTAAGTGATGTAAATGCAAGTCAAGTGAAGTAATCGGAAGTAAAGTGAAATCAAGTGAAGCAAGACAGTCAAATTTACAGTACAGTCGGAAAAAAAGAGTGGGAGTTGGGGTGGGGAAGTAGGATGGTGGTGACTTAACATGTATGAAGCGTCATGTCATTTACAATTTCGAAATATAATTGTAAAATACGGCATATTCCTACCTGTACGAACTATCTCTATATTCTATATCCCGATATAAGACTACCTGTATGCAATATCCCTATATCCCGATATATGACTACCTGTATGAAATATCCCTATATCTCGATATATGACTACCTGTATGCAATATCCCTATATCCCGATATATGACTACTTGTATGAAATATCCCTATATCTCGATATATGACTACCTGTATGCAATATCCCTATATCCCGATATAGGACTCATCATCATCATCAGGTGTCATGCCGGGTGGCGTAGGCGGTCATGGCTCTCCACAACTCTCTGTCCACAGTATTATGTATCAAGGTCGTTGTTGTTTCCTTGCCGTGCCAGGCTGTCAAACTGTCTAATATTTTCTCACGTTGTCGCCCTCTGTCTCGGTTGCCTTCAACTTTGCCTGTTGTGACTATGTTCTCTAAACCTGCCTGTCTCATGAAGCGGCAAAAAAAAGAAGACTGCCTTTTTCTTATATTGTTGATTAAGGTCCGTTTCGCCTTTGTCTCTTTCAACACCTCTACATAGTTCTTCTGGCAGTCCATGGTATTCTCAGCATTCTGATATACAACTATATCAGAAATATGATATAGGACTACCTGTATGAAATATCCCTATATCATATTTCCCGATATATGACTATCTGTATGAAATATCACTATATCATATTTCCCGATATATGACTACCTGTATGAAATATCCCTATATCATATTTCCCGATATATGACTATCTGTATGAAATATCCCTATATCCCGATATAGGACTACCTGTATGAAATATCCCTATATCCCGATATATGACTATCTGTATGAAATATCCCTATATAGGCCTACCTGTATGAAATATCCCTATATCCCGATATAGGACTACCTGTATGAAATATCCCTATATCCCGATATAGGCCTACCTGTATGAAATATCCCTATATCCCGATATATGCCTACCTGTATGAAATATCCCTATATACTATATCCCTATACAGGCCTCCTACCTGTATGAAAAGAAAGGTTACATTACAATTCTCATTATAATTTTCAGATGGTGAGACGCAGTGGATGTCACGGCATGAACAAGTGAAGAAGACTATGATGTTCCGAGTCTACAGTTGATTTCTGCTGCTGCGTTATATAATTTGAGAGCTTTATTCTCGATATCCCGTAGAGTTGTTTCAAAGGAGAGAATAACTGTATTTCTGAAACAGGTTTAAAAAAAACACAAAACAGGATAACTCCCATGGTTATATCGCCACAATTGCACGAGTTATCTTCTCGTAGACATACAGCAGCGTTGGAATTCAGTGTATTTATTAGGTATGTATAAAATTGTTTGTTTTTCTTCCGAATATATACCTTATCCTAATATAACCATTTATACTAGTGATTTAGGGATCTCCGTGGCGTAGTGCTTCAACTATTTGTCTTGTGTTAACAAGGTAGTTAGTTTGATACCGGACCGTGATGTTTTGTTTACAAGTGCATTTGTGTAGGTTCTAGGTAATTATGAATTGAAGCTACGGAATTTCGTCTCTAAGTAGTATTCTCCGAGTAGGTAGTATTACTAAGTAGTATTCTCCGAGTAAGTAGTATTACTAAGTAGTATTCTCAGAGTAAGTAGTATTACTAAGTAGTATTCTCCGAGTAAGTAGTATTACTAAGTAGTATTCTCCGAGTAAGTAGTATTACTAAGTAGTATTACGTTCTCTAAGTAGTATTCTCCGAGTAAGTAGTATTACTAAGTAGTATTACGTTCTCTAAGTAGTATTCATACAGGTAGTCCTATATCGGGAAGTATGTTTATGAGAGACAGCACATCCATGTAACCACATCCATGTAACGACATCCATGTAACCACATCATAAGGACAGCTGGAGAGGAGATGAGCACTACTAGCTAAACCTTTTGCCCACTGAAATACTACAATGGATAATGACACACAGAGTAGCATGGTTCAGACATGTATGCAGGCACGATTCCTTGTCAAAAACAATACTGCAGGGAACTGTCGAGGGTGGAAGAAGCAGAGGAGGACTAATAAAGACGGACAGACAACATTAAGGAATGGACAGGGCAAGATATTTTCACACTCATCCGCATCGCTGAGGTTAGAATTCGCTGGAGGACTGTGTGTGCTGAAGCATCCAATGTGGTACCCCTACGACTCTGAAGGGTTATGGGTTTATTGATTGATTGATTGATTCTCGGAAAGCAGCTTAGTGCTCTGTTGACAGTGACGGTGTACATAAGGAAAAAAACCTGAATAAATGAAGCCAATCATTAGCGTCTTTTTGAATCCTTAATACTTATACTAATGTTCAAACAAACACCTTCAAATACTTAGGCGCAACATTCTTTTCAGATGACAAGATGGACACCGAAATAGACATTCGTTGTAGCAAAGCGAATCAAATGTTGGGACAAGTATCCCCTTTATTGCAACACAAAATGCTACCAATGACAACAAAAACATCTTATCCAAAGTATCTTCATTCCAACTCTATGCTAGCAATGTCAATCATGGTCCTTAACATCAAAATATAAGAGACAACTTCTTACAACAGAGATGAGATGTCTGAGAAAAGCTACAGGAGTGACCAGAAGATACAGAATCAGAAACGAAGTCATAAGAGAAAGATTGGGTGTCATATCAATTCTACAATATATACAAAATCAACGGTTTGGTGATCTGGAAAGAATACCGTGTAATTCATTAGCTTATAAATCATAAAAGCGGAGAAGCAGAAAGAAGAGCCAAGGGTAGACCTAGAGTACGCTGGATCGACAACATCAAAGAGACATTAAATAAATACAAATGACAGTATCTGAAGCTGCCAGAAAAACAACAAAGAATAAGATTGTATCTCCCTGGACACCAGTAAAGGGTAATAGAGGAAGGAAAGAAGAATACTTATATTTCTCTACGAAAAATTGCATTATTAGGTACGCTGTATACTTTTCAGTGAATAGGGAATAGTCTTTTATCCCGATGAGTCATGGTTTGAAATCTAGATGAGGTGTGAACTATTAGACCATTGTACCCCTACTCTAACATTCAATTTCATGTATAACATTGTCGTTTCTTCTTCTTATTCAGTGTTTGTTCTCAAACTCCTGCAGATTAACATGATGTAGTCCAGAGAGAGGAATGCTTTCTGTTATGGTTGACACTCTGGCTTCGATATCTTCTTTCTTTCCTGTCTTTGCGTTCGTTCTCAAACTCCCACTGCATGATCTCTCCTGTAGTAGGAAAGTGTTCCTACTAGATTTCCACCAGGATGTAATCCAGAGAATGGAAAGAAATAGGCTGTGTCACGGTTTTATTTTTGCCAATGCCCCGACATATTCGACTTCGGCGATACTTCGATATGGACGTTCGGAGAGAAGCGTCAATAGGTTGAAGAACAATATCAAGGAACGTTGAAATATTCCCAGTAGGACAAGAGCATGAAGATACAATAGGTCTGCTAAGGTTAAGATCCTTGTGGCTATTAGGTAAAATACAGAGGGTAGGGATGCCAAGGTTGGCATTAGAGATAAGGAGGGAGACAGCAGGCCTATAGAAATTATGTCGCTCGTGTGTTGCCGGGGCCCGAAAGGGGAGCAAAGAATAGCAACACTGTTTACCTTCCATGTATGTCGTAAAAGGCGACTAAGGAGGTTATGGGATGGAGTTGGCTGTCCATCCCATGCAGGGTCAGTGACCCAAAGCATGCTGAAGTGGGATGTGTCAGGCCGAACGGCGCAGATATTGCAGCAATGCTGTAAACCATGACACAACGCATTTCGTTCTCCGGACTACATCCTGCTAATCTGCAGGAGTTTGAGAACGAACGCAGAAGAAGAAGAAGAAGAAGAATAAATTATGTGGACAGTTATTCTGCAATGTGAGTACAGTATCACAAGTCCCATTCTCAAAATCTGTGCACTGATCTCAAACAACGTCACAGTCGGTTCGCTCGACCCAGGAAAGTGATGATGTTTGAAATCAACGGCAGGGCTACTGTGGAGAAGAATATTGTTACTGACATGATGACAGTGCTCATATAGTTAGAAAACTGATGAAGGATATGTGTCAAAACGTGGCATTGAAAGATATCTTTAACCGAGACCGTCGACAATATAAGAAATATTGGCTAATGGGAAACGGTCTTCTAATAGTACTAATTTGACTATTCCCGTGATTTTCATTGGTCTCTATGATTATATTTTTGTCGACAGTCAATGGAAATTACGAAATAGTTATATTAGTATTTGTATAAGGCTGTTCTGTTATTAGCAAATATGCAAAACAGTAGACCATAGTGAGGGTTCAACACCCCACCCCCACACTCTTTAGGAACTAGATCATGACTTTTAATACTAAGAATTTAATCAAAAGCATGGTAACTCCGCCTTCCCCTTTAACGATTGTTCAAAAATGGTCACAAAAACACGTTATGAATTACGCACGAAATGTGCGAATGCCCCTGAATTTAAAAAAAATGGACGAATGCCCCATAATAAAATAAATGGGCGAATGCTCCTGAATAAAATAAATGGGTGAGTGCCCCTGAATAAGAAAATGGGCGAATGCCCCTGAAAAAAGTAAAGATAAAGCCCCTCCCTTCCTCTCTTACCGAAGAAGAATCTATAGACATGTCAATATGTCTTATGACGTCGATGGTCACATTTGAACTAACTGCATTCGTTCGAGTTTACAGATGGACATGCCATATTTTCTAACATAAAGATTGGCTTTAGGTGCGGGATGTAGGATTTCTGACAGACGCTGATGGCAACTATGATATCCATTTTACAAAGACGTCGAATGAGTGAGGGTGGGAGGTTGAATAATTAATATTCTCTTTATGAAATCCAACACCTGAAAATAAGAGATGCTTATATCCCTTCCGTTTACCTGCGGTAGGGAAGTAGTTGTAATCTGATCACTCAAGTCTAGCAGTAAAGAAAAAGTGGAAAAAGTAGTTGCCATGCTAAGGACAGACATGGCAAAAATACGGCCCACGGGATAAATCCGGCACACCAAGCCAAACACTCTGGCCCGCCAGATTGATATGAAAGTCTCTAAACCTCCAAATCTGATTTAAAAGTACTGGATTCACTGCGTTCGACCCGAGACAACTTGGAGCTTAAATAAAGAGACTGAAAAATTAACGTTTAGGCACTATATCACAGGAACAAACTCAACACAACAGGCTGACGTAAAAAAAAGTTGCTCACCTTTGATACTCGGAAATATAAAACCTTTTGGCTAATGGGAAATCAATCTTTATAAAATGACTCATATGGCTATCCCCTTGATTTTCATTAGCTATCTCACAAAGCATAACCAAAGTGACCAATGTAAATCAGGGGAATAGCCAAGTAAGTTATTAATAAGTATTGCTTTTCTCATTAACCATTATGTCTTCCATTGTAGGTGGTTATGGCTCATCTACGCCTTAGCGAAGAACATCGAATATATAAGACCTGATGACTAATTGGGAAAACATCATTCTAAAATGACTTATATGACTTTCCCCGTGCAGCCATATTTTGTGTAGCCAGTCAATAAAGGCCACGAACAAAAATGTCGGGACAGTTAAAATGAGTGAGGCAGTGTGGGATCAGCGCTCAGGACTATCACATGAAAGGACTTGCTATAGATCGTAAAGTTGAATAACACATTTTTTATACACTTTATTATCCCGTATGTTGTTGAGGCTCGGAAAGGGAATTATCAAGGCATCTCCCGTATGTTGTTGAGGCTTGGAAAGGGAGCAATGAATATTAACAATAAACTCAGTGGTTTTCAACCAATTTTTCGCCCTGGTCCCCTTTTGAAACAGATTTTCTTCCGTGGTCCCATCCTTTGACCAAAAAGAGGATTGTCAACTATCTACAAGTTATTCCTTCTCCTCTGGTTATCTTAGTATGTGTGGCTATATTATTATATGTGGTTATAATGTTATATGTGGTTAGCTTATTATATGTGGTTAGCTTATTATATGTGGTTAGCTTATTATATGTGGTTATCTTATTATATGTGGTTAGCTAATTATATGTGGTTAGCTTATTATATGTGGTTAGCTTATTATACAGTGTCGAATCACTGATAATCTTAGTAACGTAAAACTCGTACTTCTCCGTCCCTATCTGTCGGTATACAATCTATCTACATTCGACATTAATAAGTGCCATCTCCGCAACGAATGTCGGCCGCGACTGACTTCCAACATCTTCTGTCTCTTGATTTAGTTAGACTTTGCTAGACCTGTCCATCTTGTACTGTTTCTCTGCTACTTGTATCTATGTTTACCTCTTGTTCGCTTTCTCTCAACTCTACTTTCAAGTAAGGACTTCATCAAGATGTTATGTATTTAATATGTCCAAAAATACTTTATATGTTTGATTTTTATTTCCTTTAATAGTTTTTATCTTGAGGCGTGAATTAAAAAAATTGAAACAATTAAATACAGGTGCAGTCAGAAGAACTATGGGATGGGTATTTAGTTGTTAGGCTTCTGTAGCCAAAACCAGCACAGAAAAACTCGACAGAATTCAAAACATGGGACGTTGAATAATGCTTAGAGCAATGAAAAACAGCGCCATCATAGAAATGACAAAAACTGCCGATCTTTATGCGAGAAAAATACAAAATTATCTTATATACACTATCAAAAATTTTAAATGCATAAAGAGCACTACATGAACAAAGCATTTAAAGAAACAATTAAAAGATACTTCTAAGGAAATGTCGAAACCACCTAGCAAGAGAATCATGTATGAAATACACTGAATCACTAGAATATGATATTAAATGATACCAACATGTGCGAGATTTTATCTCATGAACCATAGGGACCTAGCCCAACTACAAAACTATTCTCTGAAATATCAAACATGAACTCCAAGACCATTCACACAGGAACAGAGCGAAGACATTTATCACTTCAAATGTTATGAAAAGTCAAATATTTCAGAAATATCTGAACGCATACAGACGGATCAACAACAAAAGCACAACAAATAGCTTCATTCTCGGATACAAACAATCCTTTGCCACAGGTATGAAATGCACACATTTCAGGACAGAGGCAACTACAATCTCACAGCTGTTCAAATACTCAACAGGGGCAACCGCAGTCTCACAACTGTTCAAATACTCAACATGGGCAACTGCAGTCCTACAATTGTTCAAATACTCAACATGGGGAACTGCAGTCTCACAACTGTTCAAATACTCAACAGGGACAACTGCAGTCTCACAACTGTTCAAATATCCAACATGGGCAACTGCAGTCTCACAACTGTTCAAATACCCAACAGAGGCAACTGCAGTCTCACAACTGTTCAAATACCCAACAGAGGCAACTGCAGTCTCACAACTGTTCAAATACCCAACAGGGGCAACTGCAGTCTCACAATTGTTCAAATACCCAACATGGGCAACTGCAATCTCACAACTGTTCAAATACCCAACATGGGCAACTGCAGTCCTACAATTGTTCAAATACTCAACATGGGCAACTGCAGTCCTACAATTGTTCAAATACTCAACATGGGGAACTGCAGTCCTACAATTGTTCAAATACTCAACATGGGCAACTGCAGTCCTACAATTGTTCACATACCCAACATGGGCAACTGCAGTCTCACAACTGTTCAAATACCCAACAGAGGCAACTGCAGTCTCACAACTGTTCAAATACCCAACATGGGCAACTGCAGTCTCACAACTGTTCAAATACCCAACAGAGGCAACTGCAGTCTCACAACTGTTCAAATACCCAACAGAGGCAACTGCAGTCTCACAACTGTTCAAATACCCAACAGGGGCAACTGCAATCTCACAACTGTTCAAATACCCAACAGGGGCAACTGCAGTCTCACAACTGTTCAAATACCCAACATGGGCAACTGCAGTCCTACAATTGTTCAAATACTCAACATGGGCAACTGCAGTCTCACAACTGTTCAAATACCCAACAGGGGAAACTGCAGTCTCACAACTGTTCAAATACCCAACATGGGCAACTGCAGTCTCACAACTGTTCAAATACCCAACAGAGGCAACTGCAGTCTCACAGCTGTTCAAATACTCAACAGAGGCAACTATATTCTAACATTTTTTCAAATACTCAACACCCAAAAGTCGATACCCCCTAAATTTTTAATCTTCAGTGCTTTAAAATCAGTCTTACAAATACAAAAAATGTTAGCGAATCCTGTTTAGGACGTATCCATCAATCCAGCATTTTTTGGCTGTAGTGATTTTCTAAGCAATATAAATACGTTCGGGCATTTGCCACCGAACGGTCCAGATGCACAGTTTCATGTGGTCGGGATCAAACTCGGTACCTTGGCCGTCACAGACGCGCGCTGTAACAAGTCACCCAAAATACTAAATAAGACAGCCCCATTCACTACAGAAGGCGTATGAGGGTACGTCTGTAGGTCTCACCAATGTCCCACTAGACAAACCACCAATGCAACATAAAATCGTAGTAGATGACATGCCGTTATATTGAGGCTCTCTTATGGAAGGATTGTAGCATGTCATCTACACAATTATATACTCCATTTGAGTAGAAGGCTTCTTAAATAGTCATTACACTAAGCCGAAAGCTGAAATCTCCTGAGTATGAAAGAATGCTCAGAAAACCACCCCACTGACATAGGAAGTAAGAGCTAATCGCTCGCAATACTTGGTGCTCTCAATCAATCAATCAGTACATCAGACAAATTATCTGTGAATTACATAGAAAAACCACATTAGTACTACATTGCATATCAGTTCACTGTGGCATCCTGATAACGAAAGAGCAGATGAATTAGCAAAAACAGGAGGCAACATCCCTCAGATTCATGTAACTCATAAGCTTCAGATAAGTGAAGTCTCTGATAAAACAAAGTGAAGTCTCTGATAAAATAAAGTGAAGTCTCTGATAAAACAAAGTGAAGTCTCTGATAAAACAAATTGAAGTCTCTGATAAAACAAAGTGAAGTCTCTGATAAAACAAAGTGAAGTCTCTGATAAAACAAAGTGAAGTCTCTGATAAAACAAAGTGAAGTCACTGATAAAACAAAGTGAAGTCTCTGAGAAAACAAAGTGAAGTCTCTGAGAAAACAAAGTGAAGTCTCTGATAAAACAAAGTGAAGTCTTTGATAAAACAAAGTGAAGTCTCTGATAAAACAAAGTGAAGTTTCTGATAAAACAAAGTGAAGTCTCCGATAAAACGACTTAAGTGGAGAGAACTAAACGAAAACTAGACTCGAGAGACATTAATAAATTGAATAGAAATGAACAAGTCACGATATTTCGACCGAGTAGGAAACACTGCTATCTAAAAGTCCACTAACACCGAATCGGCATTAACGACTCTGCGGCTTACATCTGCGGAACAGTAACAGAGACACATGAACAAATATCACAGAATTGTCATAATTTTATTGTTCACAGATCGAATAACTCACCCACGGGAGATTCTTTGCAAAATACGTTGTAGTGGGGGGGGGGGGGGGGTGCAAGATTATCTAAAACAAAACGTTATTAACATGACCAATATTGGAATGCATATTCAAGATCTGATTATCGAAGTTATTTTTTCATACTAAGAGTTGTCAGACCTGTTTGTTTTAACTACAGTATCGGCTGTCAAATAAGAGAATTTTACAATATACACCAAAAATAAGGGACACACTAAATGTATGTACATTTATGTTGCTTATGTGACAATCTTCAGTTATGTGCGTGTAGAATAAAAAAAATGACGAGAACCTCTAACGCATACGCGCAATTCCTTTGCTAACGTTCCAACTTGACAAATGCATTCTCCAAACTTGCTTTTATGAAAATACAAGTGTCGCTCCAGGGTGTTTACCTTTCATAAAAATCAAGGAACTGAATTAAATCAGAATTATAGCTATGTAAGCGTTTTCATTTTAAAATTGTTGGCAATCTGTGTTGAATAGAAAATTGTTGTTTCTCGCAGCTCTATTATTGTCATTGGGACCTTCGTTTTCTTATTCGTCTACTTGCTTCTTCCTCATATTATTATTTCCTTATTTCTTCCTTATATTATTATTTCCTTATTTCTTCCTCATATTGTTATTTCCTTATTTCTTCCTCATATTATTATTTCCTTATTTCTTCCTCATATTATTATTTCCTTATTTCTTCCTCATATTATTATTTCCTTATTTCTTCCTTATATTATTATTTCCTTATTTCTTCCTCATATTATTATTTCCTTATTTCTTCCTCATATTATTATTTCGAATTATTTATTCTTATTACTATTCTTATTATTTCTTCCCTTTCTGTCAGCTGCTTATATTTGTTTTCTTCTTCTTGCTTCTTTCTTCTTCATGTTTCTTCTACTTTTTAATTCTTCATTCTTCTATTTATTATTTTTATTTTCTCGTGCTAAGTCATTCTTCCTTCTTCATTATTCTTCGCCTTATTTGCTTTTATTCTTTTTCGAATTTTTCTTCTTTCTTCTTTTTCTCCGTCCTGTTTCTTCTTCTTCTAGAGTCTCCATTCTTCTGTATTCTACTTATTAATTCATTATTTTTACTTTCTCTTGCTGTCTTTCTTCCTCTTGCTTCTTCTTTCTTCCTTGTCTTCTTTGATTTCTTTTCTTTTTTCGACTTTTTCTTTTTCTTCTTATTTCTTCCTCTTCTTTGTTCATTTCTTGTTTTCGACATCTACTATGTCTTGTTCTTTATTTATTTTACACTGAAGAGGATTTGTTCCAAAAGGGAGCCACAGTCCACAACAGATCGAGAACCACTGTCTTCCACAACAGATCGAGAACCACTGTCTTAGAATATGCATGGCAGGTTACATTGTTTCTAATTTTTTGCTCCCCTCTCGGGCCCTGCCAAGACAAGTATAATTCTAATAGTATTTATGGCTGATATTTTTACTATCTTTGGACTGTAATATGTTGGTTAATTTTACAAGTGCTGATTCTTTTCACACGTTATAAAGATCATTATTAGAGCTATTTACTAGGACATTGAGGGATGCATACTGTTCTTGTGTAAGATCATTATATTAGAGATATTTACCTGGTTTAAGGAGTGCAGGAAAGCTGTTTGATAATGGAAATAAAGGTTGCTTTGCCAAAGCTGTCGATGCGAAGAATTTTTATTGCCCTTCCGAAAGACAAAAATCTTTGTCCCAACCGCGGATTGAACCCGGGACCTAGGAATCTGAGGTCGGCGTTCTAGCTGTACGGCCAAGCGCTCGTTCTGTGCAGTAGGGAGATGATTCTGTGTAGTAGAGAGATGATTCTGTGTAGTAGAGAGATGATTCTGTGCAGTAGAGAGATGATTCTGTGTAGTAGAGAGATGATTCTGTGTAGTAGTGAGATGATTCTATGTAGTAGAGAGATGATTCTGTGCAGTAGAGAGATGATTCTGTGTAGTAGAGAGATGATTCTGTGTAGTAGAGAGATGATTCTGTGTAGTAGAGAGATGATTCTGTGCAGTAGAGAGATGATTCTGTGTAGTAGAGAGATGATTCTGTGTAGTAGAGAGATGATTCTGTGTAGTAGAGAGATGATTCTGTGTAGTAGAGAGATGATTCTGTGCAGTAGAGAGATGATTCTGTGCAGTAGTGAGATGATTCTGTGCAGTAGTGAGATGATTCTGTGTAGTAGAGAGATGATTGTGTGTAGTAGGTGAGCATTGAAACGAGAAATGATATAACAAAAACGTTGGCTAGGTTAAAGATAGTGTACTCCTGTAACATAGATAACTCTAATACTTGATAGAGTGTTAACTTAAATGGTTTCACATCTCTAACACTCACGAAATCTGCCGGGTCCGAAAGAGGAGCAAAGAATAACAACAAATTTTACCTTTCATGCAATGTAAGAGACAATGACAGAGTTAATGGGGTAGAGTAAGCTGTTTCATCCCATATGGGTTCTAAAGAGCATATAACCAATTTTGAAGTCGAATGTATCAGGAAGAAAGACGTAGACGCGTTGTGCCGCCGTTTTATTTGCGCCAATGGCACGACACATCCGTCTTCGGCGGAAAGTATATTTAAAGTAGTTGAATTATATTATTGAGTAAATTCTGTGTCAACTGGTAAATATTCGTACAGAGATAGCACAGTCACACATACACATTACAGGGCGGCATTGTTAGCGAAAACTGTTTGATAACATATCGTAATCAGGAAGCAGCGATCAATCCAGCAGGTTACCATTGCTTTCTGAACGATCGCCCAACTGACTACGACTGTGTTTGAACACGGTACCTAGTCCGTCCATGATACGCTGTGTAGCTCTTCGCCTCAGAGCCGGACTAACACACATTAAATCTCTTAGCCATAGAGGCAGACTAACACACATTACATCTCTTAGCCATAGAGGCAGACTAACACACATTACATCTCTTAGCCACAGAGCCGGACTAACACACATTAAATTTCGTCGCCAAAGAGCCGGAATAACACATTACATCTCTTAGCCACAGAGCTGGAATAACACATTAAATCTCTTAGCCACAGAGCCGGAATAACACATTAAATCTCTTAGCCACAGAGCCGGACTAACACACATTACATCTCTTAGCCATAGATCCGGACGATCACACATTACATTTCTTCGCAATTTAGGTGGACAAACACATTACATGTCTTAGCCACAGAGCCAGACAAACACACATTACATAAATGGTCGTAGATGCGTCTTCGATAAGGAATGAACGAAAGACATGCAGTAAAACTGTGAACCAATTGGTAAGGAAATAATGAAATAAAAAAATTTAAATATCAGTTTTACGAGGGACAATATACAGATTCGACCAAACATTTCTTCATCAAGATAGAGACAAACAAACAAAGAATAGGAACAACGAAATCAAACGAAGAATACATGTCAGACGCGTGGTAGCTGAAATGAATGCAAGGAAAAAACGAAGAGAAACGAGAAAGATTGAATGTGAGTGATTTCAAACATCGTTAATAGGGTGGATTTGCCTAAAAAAAAACAACAACAAAAGAAAGAAGTTAATTTCTTTGTGTTCAATGGCATTTATAGTTTTAGTTTTATGTTCCTATAGGAGTAATGAGTACGTAAGAAATAAAGTAGAGATGTGTGCAGGTGTTCAGGAACCGTTGCTTTCAATAGTGACACGGTGAAAACTAGCATGGTTCGGACATGTATGCAGGCACGATTCCTTGTCAAAAACAATACCGCAGGGAACTGTCGAGGTAGAAGAAGCAGAGGGGGGCAAATAAAGGCATGGACAGACAACATCAAGGAATGGACAGGGCAAGATATTTCCACACTCATCCGCTTCCTACGACCCTGAAGGGTTACGGGTTTATAGATAGATAGATAAATAGATAGATATATAGATAGATATATAGATAGATAAATAGATAGATAGTTTTAGTCTAAATTTTGGTGCATTTTTGTGTGGAAATGTCATTAAGGGGATGGAAGTACGAGCTTTTTAAGATTCCTTCCTACAACAAAATGTCCGATTTTCTAAGGGAGGCGGTTTGTACCTTGCAATAATCCTTATCAACGACTTTACATACGCGTATGTACACAAGTATTACACAATATACCCCCATTCTTTCTTGAATGCCACATCCCCGTGATCTTTCGACAGTAACAGGGTATTTCGTGGTATTGCGTGTCACTGTGAGAGGCTAATCCGGGTCTTTAATTGATGCAACTATACTGAAAGTGAATAATAGAAATCCTGGAGTAACCTCATGCAGTGACGCACACTGACATAGTTTGGAATTCCGTTACTGTCGAGAGGTCGAGCGCATGCTTTATTGCAAAGCAGCAGTTAAGTTCAAGCAACGTTAAATTAACGATCTTTGCATACTTAACCGAACGCGCTGGCGAAACAAACAAACTACCACGAGCAATCCTATTCTGTATATGTACGCGTGATAAGATGTGGCCGCGCTAGCTCCTGAGTTAGCGGCTAACTGGTCTGCCGGTCCGTGGTTCAATTTCTAATTTAACTGAAAATGTTTTTTGAAATCAACAGCGGGTATTATGGTGACCGTCCTAAATATGTGAGAACCTATCTCATGGGGTGGGGAAAGTGAAGGCGGCGATCAGGCTATAGACGTGAGAACCATATCTTATGGGGAAAGTGAAGGCGGCGATCAGGTTATAGATGTGAGAACCATATCTTATGGGGAAAGTGAAGGCGGCGTTCAGGCTATAGATGTGAGAACCATATCTTATGGGGGAAAGTGAAGGCGGCGATCAGGCTAAAGATGTGAGAACCATATCTTATGGGGAAAGTGAAGGCGGCGATCAAGCTATAGATGTGAGAACCATATCTTATGGGCAAAGTGAAGGCGGCGATCAGATTAAAGATATGAGAACTAGGTCTCTTGGGATAGTGAAGGCCGCGACCAGCTTAAATAAGTGAGAACTATCATGGTAAAGTGAAGGCGGCGACCAGGCTATAGAAGTGAGAACTAGGTCTCATGAGAAAATGGTGGCGACCAGCTTAAATAAGTGAGAACTATATCTCATGGGGAAAGTAAAGGCGGCGACCAGTATATAGATGTGAGAACTAGGTCTCATGGTAAAGTGAAGACGGTGACCAGCCTATAGAAGTGAGAACTAAGTCTCATGAGAAAGTGAATGCCGTGACCAGCCTAAAGATGTGAGAACTAGGTCTCATGGGAAAGTGTTGGCAGCGAATAGCCTAAATATTTGAGAACCAGGTCTGGGAAGGTTAAGACGGCGGGCATGATGTTGACCCTATCATTCCTAGGTATACCGTTGCTCAATGAAAAATACCGGCCCTGTTTCTTCTTCTTCTGCGCTCAGCATCTGTGGTCATGCTATACCGTCGGGCCTGTCGTCAAGACGAAGTCCACTGTCTTCTCCAGGTCAGAGCGGCTGCCCCATAGCTTTTGCCTCAAGTATGTATCCTCTGGCCAGGTCTGCTGTCTCTGCTCTTTGTATGTTGGGCAGTCCTGAAGTATGTGTTCCGGGGTCTGGGTTCCGGATCCACATGGACATTCATCTGTGTATGAGATCCTTAATTGGTAAAGGACCGGCCCTGTAAACTTTATACTTCAATACATTGCCTCAAGGGAATGGCAAATGGAGTTTACGTTATACATATGATTTCAATGGAAGAAGTGACGGAATGTTTCCCGTTTCATAGATGGGAGCAAATAGAGAAAGTGACCTGCCATGTATGTCGTAGGAAGCGAATACTGACATTGAGAGGTGCAGTTGACTGTCTAATCCCATATGTCACATTGCTAAAATAAAAATCATACTGAAATTGGATGTGTCAGACCGAAAAGCGCAGATATCACAATTAGTTAAACGTTAGATTATCACCTTGACACTCCCGACATGACCATATGTGCCCAAAAGCCTAATCATTATGTTCTGTTCTGGTTCAATGTTGGCTTTGAAACTTCCTGTTATTTCCTAAACGTCACTCCTCCCAACAATACGCTTCACTCCCAGACACTGCATCTTTGCCGAAGACATGGAGAAATAATACTAAATTCTAGCCAAAGACATGGAAAAATAAATACTAAATTCTAGCCAAAGACATCGAAAATAAATACTAAATTCTAGCCAAAGACATGGAAAATAAATACTAAATTCTAGCCAAAGACATGGAAAAATAAATACTAAATTCTAGCCAAAGACATGGAAAAATAAATACTAAATTCTAGCCAAAGACATGGGAAAAAAATTACATAGAACATCTTCTAACTATTCTAACTCTATTATTACATTCAAAATTCAATTCCAGCACGATCAGTTGAACTATAATGAGTCGATATGACCACCCAACTAGTCTGACTGCTCCTTCATTTCCTCTAACACCCGCATGACTTGGCTCAAAGATGAGGGTAATTCTATTAAGCACAGACTTCATCTTTGACTCCAGCCACTGACGGCGTTCATAGATAACTCCAGTGAATTTTTCGAATCAACAATCAGCCAGAAGACATACACATGTAGCACTCTGTCATGTCATTGCCACTGGTCGCCGCCATAACCTCCATCATCGAATTTCTAGTAGTTGTATAGAAAGCGTCACTTTCTTCCTTAATATCTCGACCACATCTATAATATCCCGTTCTTTCCTAAAATCTAGACTACATCTATAATATCCCGTTCTTTTCTAAAATCTAGACTACATCTATAATATCCCGTTCTTTCCTAAAATCTAGACTACATCTATAATATCCCGTTCTTTCCTAAAATCTAGACTACATCTATAATATCCCGTTCTTTCCTAAAATCTAGACTACATCTATAATATCCCGTTCTTTCCTAAAATCTAGACTACATCTATAATATCCCGTTCTTTTCTAAAATCTAGACTACATCTATAATATCCCGTTCTTTCCTAAAATCTAGACTACATCTATAATATCCCGTTCTTTCCTAAAATCTAGACTACATCCATAATATCCCGTTCTTTCCTAAAATCTAGACTACATCCATAATACCCGTTCTTTCCTAAAATCTAGACTACATCCATAATATCCCGTTCTTTCCTAAAATATAGACTACATCCATAATATTCCATTTTTCCTAAAATCTAGACTACATCCATAATATTCCTTTTTTCCTAAAATCTAGACTACATCCAAAATATTCCTTTCCTAAAATCTAGACTACATCCATAATATCCCGTTCTGTCCTAAAATCTAGACTACATCCATAATATCCGTTTCTTCCCTAGTATCTCGACTATGTCCTGCTAGGCTGCAGGAATTGAGAAGAAACGCAGAAGAAACAAGAGAAACTGAGACGACAACGAAAATAGAGAAGAATACGGAGAAAGTGAGAAGGCAGCGAACATTGAAATGCGAGAGAATACGGAGAAAATAAGAAGGCAGCGAACATTGAAATGCGAGAGAATACGGAGAAAATAAGAAGGCAGCGAACATTGAAATGCGAGAGAATACGGAGAAAGTGAGAAGGCAACGTAAAACTAAGATGAATAGGGTGAATGTAAGAAGGCAAAGAAATCTGAGATGCGACAGAATAAGGAGAAATAATAAACAGCAAATAGAAACAGAAAATCTTAATTACATTTTTTAAACCTAATTATTTACCGTCCTTTCGGATAATAAAAGGAAATTCGGTTCCATCATCGTCAAACATTGTTCAAAGAAAGCAGATGTCACGAAAAGCATCAATTTAGCCCACGATTAATCAAACATGCACGATCTGTGCTAAAACTCTTATATTCTTGTTGCGGCTAGAACTGTCCGGACGAAATCGATGCTAACACTTATGGCGGGGGAAACTCCCTCTCATTTAAGCTCTTAATGCTTATAAATAATCATGAATATCTAATTCGACAATAGCCAAGTTTCGAGCGTCGTGATCTACGTAATCAAATTCAGTGCTTTACAATTCTAAATATAGAACATTGCGTGTTATAATTAGATGGCAGATTTGTTACGGTCCAATATTCAGGGCAGTAGCTCGCGGTTGCTGTACTTTAAAAATGCCTTCTTTTAAATTCAACATTCTTGATCAAGAATTTTTGTATTAATGGAATTACATGTGCATTTTGCACATTAAAAAGAACAACGGTAAATGAAATTTCAAAACAGAATTAAAAAATAAGACTACAGAGATGATTTTAACTGCTATGTCAGGTCTAAATTTAACATGGAAACAACATAATTATGAGAATTTATGAAGTTATAACTCGCTGGTAACTTCTAATATACTGAACGGTTATGAAAGTTGGACACTTAGTGACAGATGGTTGGAGCTGTTTTGGCCAAAGAAATTGGGTAAAAAAATGGTCCAAAATTAAAAAAAGAATTGCTTTTGTGTATAAGATACAGAAAAAAATCTGACCTTTCTAGAATGTTACTGTTCCATTAACTTGTACGTCGCCAAACGTCAGTAGAAGATGGTACTAATGGAACTACCTAATGGAATTCAGTTAAACCTTTTGGGGAATGTTTTCGATTATTGTCATGATTTTCATTGATAACTATTTATATACTTTGTATCACTTTCTAACGCCGGCCACCGCAATGCACGGAAATAATGGAGAACATGACACAAAAGTAGGGCCGTGCCGTGCTATAATGCAGAACCATGTCTTCCAAGCCATGAAGCCTTTAAAAATGGTAATATTTCTCGGAAATCGTTAAGCCTGAACAAATTTCTGCAAATCCCAGAAGTTACTAATACACAGCGGAGTTTTAATCGGTTTGTAAGTGCGCAATATTTAAGTTTGTATGAGCGCAATATTTAAGATTGTATGTGTGCAATATTTAAGCTTGTATGTGCGCAATATTTAAGTTTGTATGTGCGCAATATTTAAGTATGTATATGCGCAATATTTAAGTTTGTATGTGCGCAATATTTAAGTTTGTATGTGTGCAATATTTAAGCTTGTATGTGTGCAATATTTAAGGTGTAGACATTGAGGAATGTGTAAACATGACATAATGGGGATTCCTGTAGACAACTGATGTTGTTCTGATCTCGTATGAGGTTCATGATCAATATTTCACAGGAAATTTTCTACGTATGATCATTTTTGATATATCCAACATGAAATTTGCAGATCAATATTGCGTTCCCTATAGAGAGCACACGACACATTTGTACATCAGAAATAAAAATATAGATGCATACATGCTCAGGAGAATCAGTGCTTTCAATAGTGAAATTACGAAGACGTGCAATGTTTGGGCATGGAAGATGACACGATATCTTGTCAAAAACGATGCAGCAGAAGACAGTCGAAGAGAAGGGGAATCAAAGAAATCATAGACAGACAACATCACATAGACATGTCCATATGTTTTCTCATTCGTCCGCATAGTTGAAAATAGAAACCGCTGGATGACTATGTATTGATGAATCTATTATGGTACCCCTACGACCCTGATGTGTTATAGGAGGACTGTGTATTGATGGATCTATTATGGTACCTCTACGACCCTGATGTGTTATAGGAGGACTGTGTATTGATGGATCTATTATGGTACCTCTACGACCCTGATGTGTTATAGGAGGACTGTGTATTGATGGATCTATTATGGTACCTCTACGACCCTGATGTGTTATAGGAGGACTGTGTATTGATGGATCTATTATGGTACCTCTACGACCCTGGCGTGTTATGGGAGGACTGTGTATTGATGAATCTATTATGGTACCCCTACGACCCTGGCGTTTTATGGTAGGACTGTACGTTGATGAATGTTATGGTACCCCTACGACCCTGATGTGTTATGGGAGGACTGGGTTATAGATCGCATGTTACTGTCTTAATGACATTCGAACGAGACATAAAATGTATCATACTACAATATCACTGTAGATCTGTTGATGATTTATTGATATTGTATTGATCTATTGATACTGTAGATAATATAGATCTATTTTAGTGGATGTGAAAATGACTTGCACTGGGCATTTTGATTAAAGTGAGGAGGAGTTGTGCTCTCACTCTCTTGTCAGACCTCATTTTAAACCAGTGGCAAGACGAATTGAGACGAATGGAAGTAAAGTACGATGCAGTGGACGAAATTAGTAGATACAAATACAATAACCTTTGCATGTTCGAAACTATGCGAAGAGATATACATCTGAGATGTTCGAATGTCTTCAAGACAGTAATACAGTACATTTTATGTCTCGTTCGAATGTCTTCAAGACAGTAATATTGTAGTATAGTACATTTCATTCTCCGACACAGATCCTATTGCTCCAAATCGTCATCACCTTCAAGCACTCTCTCTGCAACGAAGGTTGGTTGGACATCTGAAGTCCTCTGTTTCTCACCTTGGTGGTGCAATCTGACGGACTGTATCCTCTTTATCTTATTATGTTTCCTTCCCACTTGTATCTCTGCCTACATCGTGCGGATCTTTCCTCAATTCTACATTCAAGTAAGGTCCTTCATGTCCATCCTTCAAGTAAGGTCCTTCATGTCTATCCTTCATGTAAGGTCCTTCATGTCTATCCTTCATGTGAGGTCCTTCATGTCTATCCTTCAAGTAAGGTCCTTCATGCCTATCCTTCAAGTAAGGTCCTTCATATCTATCCTTCAAGTAAGGTCCTTCATGCCTATCCTTCAAGTAAGGTCCTTCATGTCTATCCTTCAAGTAAGGTTATTCATGTCTATCCTTCAAGTAAGGTCCTTCATATCTATCCTTCAAGTAAGGTCCTTCATGACTATCCTTCAAGTAAGGTCCTTCATGCCTATCCTTCAAGTAAGGTTATTCATATCTATCCTTCAAGTAAGGTCCTTCATGTCTATCCTTCAAGTAAGGTTATTCATGTCTATCCTTCAAGTAAGGTCATTCATATCCATCCTTCAAGTAAGGTCATCAACATTGCTTCATTTTTTAATACGTCCAAAAAATATTCGTTTGATTTTTATTTCATTGAATATTTGTTTTCATACACACTGTTATAAAATATTCTACGTTTTCTTCTCTTACCATGAAGTTTCCCTTCCCTATTCATCTATAAATCCAAGCCTCAAAGACATCAATTCTGTGTCTTAGCTGTTTGTTTATTATGCATGTTCCTGAGCCATACATTAATAACATGTAACGTCGATATAGCTGTTTACAAGTCTCATCTGTAGATTGTTTGGTTGAGTCGACCAAACAAACAGAACCAACTGGCAGAACAAGAAACGCATTTTTATATTATAGGTTTAAGTACTTGTTTTGATGAATTTTTTGTATGAACTCATTGGCTGCGATGTGGATCGGATAAAAGATTTTTTAAAAAGATATTGCGGCCTATCATAGCAGCACTTCACGCTCGTAAAGGTTTATAGGATTAGGGATCACCTTACCTTGTTTCACAGCAGTTATACCTTTATACCTGTCGAAAGTTCGTAGAATTTACCTTATGCACCTTCCACCTCGATTTACTTTACCGGCATAAACTTCTGGAATATAAAGACGAAGCTAAATTACAAGAATTCCTGGCATTCTTCAGGAGATGGGACACAGTGTTACGTGTCAACAGTTATTGAGTCTCCGCAGACGGTGTTTGACTCTTTTTATTATATCAAATGCAGCAAGCAGAACCGATGACAGTTACAGAAGATGGGAGAACATTTGTTTATTTGGTTGCCCGTTTTTGTCACGGAACGTTTGGGCCTGATCCGATGCGTGAAGGTCATGACAGCTTTCATATTTTAACATTTTAAATTATTAATTCATTTTGTCATACAATGCTTGGCAATGTATTGGGATATAGAATTGCTCACACTGTAATGGTAATAATAAAACGACCGTAACGCCGTGTAACATTTCACACCATATTTAATTTCTCAATCAATATTGCAGCCGTTAAAATTCTCAATAAATGCATCAATAATTAGAAACTCCAGACAGATGAGAAATGCTGGAACTCCATTGCCCGTGCCATAGCCACATGCATTGATATCATTGTTCATGATGCACTTATGAACATGCCATGACTTTGATGAGAAGCAATCAAATACAACAATTGCAAAAATCAAACTAAGTAATCGTAGGATGACCTGTGGTTTCTTCACATAACGAAGAGGATCAAAGGGTGACACAGCTTTGTCATTCTCATCCTGCGCCAATATAACGGCCTTTCTTGTTTCTCGGCTGCCATATTTCTCTCACCTTTCTTACCGTCTCTATCTGACGTCGTTTCTGACGTAATCTTTTTCTGCGCACCATATCTATCTCCTCACAAACTCTCTATGCCTTTCTAAAAGCAGAACTAAGTACCAGGACACTGGCACAACATGACGGATCGTAGATATTTATATACAAGTACTCACATGAAGGACCGTAGATATGTATATACAAGTACTCACATGAAGGACCGTAGATATACAAGTACTCACAAACAGATCTGTAGAAATGATTTCGCTAAGGGAGTAAACAAAATTTCATAGAACAAAGAATACTCATCTAATTTGAACGATGTTATTGGTATTTGTAGGAACACCGCTAATTTTAGCGATGTCATTGGTGTTTGTGGGAACACCACTAATTTTAGCGTTGTCATTGGTGTTTGTGGGAACACCGCTAATTTTAGCGATATCATTGACACTTGTGGGAGCACTGCTATTAAAGTATTATGACTGTCTAATTCACATTAGTAAAAGTCCTCTATGTCCAAGCGGGCAGTCAACACAGACCACGAAACATATCCTGCATGGTTTAAAAATTGGTAGCGTATCTATTCAGGACCTATCCATCAATCCAGCATTTTTAGTTATAGTGAATTTATAGGCAATATAAATACGTTAAGTAGCTTGCCATTGCTTATTGAGCGGTTTGGATGCACACTAACCTGTGGCGAGGTTCGAATCCGGCACCTTTGCCGTCATAGACACACTCTGTGCCACAGAACCTGCATGACTACATTACACTAAACTAGTTATGGGGAGAAAACTGGCCTACAGAGACGGACATCTATAGAAAGCTGTTTGCAGCTCTTAGGAGCTTTCAAATAAAGAAATAAATAATAAAATCGGACTTGATGTGTAGATATGTTAAACTGAGATCGAGAAGAAGAAGAAGGTCATGTTATCTTTAACTAAAATAAAGGGAGCGGAGTGTTACTTTAACTAAAATAAAGGGAGCGGAGTGTTAAAGGTTAAAAATTAACATTTTTTTCCAGCCTTTTCTTGGGACAAAGTTTAAAGACGATGAAGGTGGGCTTCAAGCAGTGAAGACATGGCTACAATATCAGGGCACAATATGGTTCATGTATGCACTTGATTCAAGCACTGAAGCACTGAAGATATGGCTACATGATTAGGGCAACACATGGCTCATGTACGCACTTGATTCAAGCAGTAAAGAAATGGCTACACGATCAGGACAAAATATGGTACATGTACGCACTTTTTTCTTGCAGAAAAAGTCGAACAAGTAGATGGGGGAATATGTTGACTGATAGAGATATGACATATTGCGTACATTGGGTACATATATCTTGTAGTTTGAATAAAAAGTCCATGAGAAATAAAATGTGGTGCATTACTTTCTGATTTCCCCTTGTATTTTTCGGAGACTAAATAATCGAGCTAGTCGGCAGGAATCCCTCTTGACATTGGTGGTAACGGCGTAAGCTCGCGTGATTCTAACATGTAATGATGTTCCATTGTGTCCGAAGATAACACTCAGAGAACAAATGTGAGGGAAAGCAGTAGAATGGGTATATTCAATCTTGGTTTGATGACATCAAGGAATAGTCTGCTCGTAATTGTTTTCCACAGTGGTCCATACGACAGAGGGTAACGATGTTTGACATGTTTTTGGGCTAATAGCTCCAGTGTGGCACATCTACAACCCTAACAGGATTTGAGTTTTATTATTATAATTATTACATTCATAAAGATGTTTCTAATCCTTCACAACATACGATAAGCAAGGCATTGGAAAATAAAGTCAAATGAGATTTCGTGTTTATAAGTGCTCATATGCATGAGGAGTCCAATCAAGGTTCTGAAAGCCTTTATAAGTTCTCATATGCATGAGGAGTCCAATCAAGATTCTGAAAGCCTTTATAAGTTCTCATATGCATGAGGAGTCCAATCAAGATTCTGAAAGCCTTTATAAGTTCTCATATGCATGAGGAGTCCAATTAAGGTTCTGAAAGCCCTGTTGCAGTGTAAACAGGAAGGAAAAGAAAACAGTCTGGAGTCCCAATTAATTTTTGACTTTCTGTTTTCCTGCAGTGTTTTACTCTACAGTAAAAAAAAAAAGGAAAGTAACCCATAGCATTTATTAATGCCATAGGGGTGTGAGATGTTAGCGATCTCACATTTCAGAGGCTCTGTAAATGAGAGCGGTAGCCATCTCCTCTCCCTCGCAGTCTTTAGTTCCCGGATTAATCCGGTACCTATTTAAGGCTTGGTCGACCTGGGAGCCGTTGCGATCCGAAAAACATTTCAACCTGAACTGGGGAATGAACCCAGAACCACTCAACAAAGTTTACTTTATACAAAGCGTTTAATAACGGTACTAATCTGACCATGCCAGTCAAGACGGTAAAGTCATGTGATTTTCATAAAGTCATGTGATTTTCATTAAAGTCACGTGATTTTCAAAGATCTTTGGTAAATGCTAGGAAATTTCACCTCTGGTCAATCTATATTACACATACCAATGTCACCGTCGATGCCATTACTATTCGTTTTATGTTATATGTTTTAATGTTCTTTCAATTGTTGTCTTGATAAGGACTTTTGGTCGAAACGTCGATTTATGTGTGTTATTATATGTGTCTCTTGTTATTAGCAAAACTGTATTACCCTAGTCCTGGATCTACCTGTTGGGTAAATGCTACAGCTCTTGAGATAACTTCAAATAATCATTGAAGTTTTCCCCCCTGAAAATTAACTTTTATATAAACCGAACTTCTATAGGGAAAATGTTCCAAAACGTCCTGGTTTATGTTTAATATATATAAGGTAACACGTCAAGCTGTACAATGAAAACAAGAAAATCTGGAATATTCGGTTAGGACTGACCATCAACGCGTAAACGGCATCTTCTGTTTCTTTGTTTACTCGGTGTAGTATTCGAATACAAAAGTTTCTAGAACTATCTTGACAATATCTTAACTCTAATGTAGAAGCTGTAAGAGCCTGGTTAGTTTCAAAACAAGTGCTTCTAAACGTAAGAGCAATTAATTTAATGAGCAAAAAAAAATCAACTTACAAACTCGTTAAGTTGATTGCCAATACTTCTGTGCCCTCTCTAAGCAAACTCTGTGACCGCTTTGACCTATTTTAAAGTTCTAATTAGACAAAGTCAACAGAGACCTGACACCGATGGAATTATGGACAAGATGAACAAATGGCAGATCAAAGATCACTGAAGTTTCTTTCAGACATTAAAAGAGGGTTTGTGTAAAGAGAGGAGGGAGTGAAATTTATGGAGGGAGAGAGTGGAGGATGAAGAGTAGGTAACAATGGGGAAGGGTATGAGGGAAGAAATGTGAAAAGATACAGTTGAAGTTGGAGAGGGAGATAGGGAGGGAACGTTTGGGGTACAGATTTCTTAAAGAGTGGACTCTTGAAGTTTATGGGACGAGTAGGAGTACAAGGTGACGGAGATGTGGAAGAGATATGGGGAGATAGTTAAAGAAGTAATTGGACTCTACATGAGATGCTGGGAGGGGGGGGGAATTATATGATACGTTTGCTACAGATTTGTTCTTTGTCCGGTACCAGATATTACAAGGGATGGAACTCTTTTTTCATATATGTAATGGGGAATTTCTCATGAGCTATGTTCCATACACATCATCATTATAATCAAGTGCCGTCTTTGCAATGAAGGTTTGTTGCACAGACCTCCAACATCCCCTGTCTCTTGTTTTGGTGGTGCACTGCTAGACTATAACCTGTCCATCTTGTGATGTTTCCCACTTGTATCTCAGCCTACCTCTAGTTTGATTTCCTTTGACTTTACCCTCAAGTAAGGTCTTCAACAAGGTCTCATGTCATTTAATGTGTCCAAAATATTTTGTTTGCCTTATCTTTATTTCTCTTAGTAACTTGTTATTCATATTAAGTGTTTTCAGAACCTCTTTGTTTGTTTTCTTCTCTGTCCATGATGTTCTCTCTATTCTTCTATATACTCACATTTCAAAGACATCAATTCTGTCTTCTAATTATTTGTTTAGTGTCCATGTTACACACGCATGTGCCTCCAAATGTCAGTATGCAATGCGTTCAGAGGAAGTCCCCTGTTCAGAGAAAGTCCCCTATTCAGAGTAAGTCCCCTATTCAGAGGAAGTCTCCTATTCAGAGGAAATCCCCTATTCAGAGGGAGTCCCTTATTCAGAGGAAGTCCCCTATTCAGAGGAAATCCCCTATTCAGAGGAAGTACCCTATTCAGAGAAAGTCCCCTATTCAGAGTAAGTCCCATATTCAGAGGAAGTCTCCTATTCAGAGGAAATCCCCTATTCAGAGGGAGTCCCTTATTCAGAGGAAGTCCCCTATTCAGAGGAAATCCCCTATTCAGCGGAAGTCCGCAATTCAGAGGAAGTCCCCTATTCAGAGGACGTCCCCTATTCAGAGAATGTCCCCTATTCAGAGGAAGTCCCATATTCAGAGGTTCTATGCGTTTATTAATTGTTTTTACTTGTAGTTAGAGTTGAGGGGAGGTGAGCAAGAGGCAGGGAGATATACAAATTGGAGAGAAACATCAGGTGGTAGGCCTGTTACAATCTAGCAGAGTACATCACCCAGGCAAGAGAGATAGGATTTGGGGGTGGGGGATTGGTTGCAGAAAACCTTCGTTTCGTGGACGACACTTGATGATTATAAGGCAATGTAGAAAGTATGTACGACGATTTCATATACAGTCATTCTACCACATAAAAGTCTGAAACAATTTGGTGGTACCAATGATGGCCACTTTTGACCACACAGTCTATGCTACTAGTTAGTTAGTCGTCAGAACATCACCTTGGCATCCCGGACACGTCCATAGATGCTCTGATCTCATATTCAGTACGTCCTTCAGCATGTGGTAACTGACTCTTTCGGTTCTGTGTTTGTTGATAGTTCTTATTTAGATTTTTATATGCCGCTGGTTCTTGCAACATCTGGACTCATTCTCATGTTCTTCATTCTAACCTAAAACACAGAAGATGAAATACATCCCATGCCATCCAACTTGTCTGCCTCTTTAATTGCATTCAAAATATCAGCACAGTCTATTGAATTGTCATTATTCACTGTGGTTACGCTGGCAAGTCTGTCTGTTCTTTCATTTTCTCGAATACCCACGTGTCCATGCTACAATACGGAAAAATGTTTCTATAGAGAGAACAATACGAAGAAAACATCCTGTATAGATCTTAAACAGATTTCTTGCTACGGCCATGTGCAACCTACGGCCCGGGGGCTAGATCAGGCACATCACATGATTCAAAGGTTTCTCAATATATATATATATATATATATATATATATATATATATATATATATATATATATATATATATATATATATATATATATATATATATATATATATATATATATATATATTACACATGGTCAAGTGCTTTATCTTAAAATTGTCATCACATGGAAAACGGACATCGGAAAAAATGATATATTTTTCTTCTGCGAACAATCTAAAACTTTTGAAGATTAATAAGATAAGCCTGTTTTTAATACTTTGTTCTCAAACTGTTTATATTTCATTCCGTCTGACTTTCCTACTTTGCTCTGACCCTGTAACCTGTTCATATTTCATTCCGTATGACTCCTACTTTGATCTGACCCTGTAACCTGTTCATATTTCATTCCGTATGACTTTCCTACTTTGATCAGACCCTGTAACCTGTTCATATTTCATTCCGTATGACTTTCCTACTTGATCTGACCCTGTAACCTGTTCATATTTCATTCCGTCTATCATTCCTACCATGCTCTCAAATTGTTCATATTCCAACACGTCTGATCTTTCTACTTTGCTCTTAACCTGTTCATAATTTCAACTTTTCGAACACTCATACCTAGCTCTCAACTTGTTCATAATTAAACTTTTTGAATATTCATACCGTGCTCTCAACTTGTTCATATTTTAATCCTTCTGACCTCCCTGCCTCTCTATCTATGTGTCAATCTATTCATATTCAAACGCATTCTGACCTGCCCGCCTACCTTATGTCAAATTATTTATATTTCAACAAATCTGACCGTCCTTCCTACTTTTCTCTGTATTTTTAACCCTTCTAATTTCCATATTTCATCCATATCTCCATGTCTATCGGCACATTAGCATTAAACACTTGCTCCACTGTGTTGTGTGTCTTTCTGTACTGGAATAGGCTTCCATGGGAATCAATGATAACAAAAGTGATGTCACTTGCTGCAACAATGCCCCAAACAGATTATAAAACCATCATCTGCATATATTTTCTAGTCCGTTTTTAGCGTTATTTGTCTGTCGTTCCCTTTTGGTAAAGTCATTATTTTTGGAATTGATATTTTAATTCAGTATTACAAAATCCTGTAGTTCATTCGGTTCCTGACATGATTCGGGACATTTTCTACTGAATGCTGACTGCACGGACCCAGCTCCCGAGATGTTATATGGCCTAGGAGGTCCCGTGTGTTCATTTAGCACGTTAAAAGAATAGCTGAGAGTTGGTCATCAATAAGATTGATAACTGTTTCTGAATACAAATAAATGATATTTGCATGCTTTAAACTGCAGAAATTGGATGTGTTGAGCCATTGGCTCAAATAAAACTACGACGACACGTATTTCTGTTCACTGGACGACATCCTGATGGAAATCTAGTTTGGCTGTTTTACAAGAAAAGATCCAGCGGGAATTTGAGAATAACAATGTTCTACAAATGTTATCATCATCAAATCCGTGCCGACTGACATTGACCATCATGAATCATACTACAAGTCTCTATTCCAGTATTATGTTTATCTGTCTCCATGAACGTTTCTCTGTCTTGGGCGAGCAGGTTTACACTGACCAGGATCATGTTCATACACTCTTTGATACCTCTTATCCATAGTTTTCTTGGCTTTCCAGTTTTTCTTCTTCTCCTGCCTGGAGCTCTGCTTGAATCAGCCTTTCTATGCCACGTATCTCTAATTGTCCAAAATAAAATGTGGTCTTCTTCTTATGAAAGTATTTAGAAACTACCCTTCATTTAATTTATGTATTTTCAAAACTTCTGTGTTCTTTTTCTCTGTCCATGATATTCATAGTATCTTTCTGTAGCAGTTCACTTCAAATTCAATTTATTTTTCTTGATATTGTCTTGCTTAAAGTTTAAGTCTCGCATCCATATATTGCCACTGGGAAAACACATGATCTTAAATGAATTATTTTAGTGTAATTATTACTACTTTGCCACAGCTTTCTAATTTATTTTAGTTTGAGAGCTGCAATTGCGAGTCCATTGACGTTTTGTTTGTCATTTATTAGTTATATTAGTAATCAGTGACAACAGTACTTTATTATAGTTGTTGTTGTTTAGCTGCAGCACCCTCCACCTTGTCGGAAATCCTCGGACAGTTTGGCTACAGCACCATCCACCTTGTCGGATATCCTCTGACAGTTTGGCTACAGCACCCTCCACCTTGTCGGATATCCTCGGACAGTTTTGCTACAGCACCCTCCACCTTGTCGGATATCCTCTGACAGTTTGGCTACAACACCCTCCACCTTGTCGGATATCCTCTGAAGTTTTGCTTCAGCACCCTCCACCTTGTCGGATATCCTCGGACAGTTTTGCTACAGCACCCTCCACCTTGTCGGATATCCTCTGACAGTTTGGCTACAGCACCCTCCACCTTGTTGGATATCCTCTGACAGTTTGGCTACAGCACCCTCCACCTTGTCGGATATCCTCTGACAGTTTGGCTACAGCACCCTCCACCTTGTCGGATATCCTCTGACAGTTTGGCTACAGCACCCTCCACCTTGTTGGATATCCTCTGACAGTTTGGCTACAGCACCCTCCACCTTGTCGGATCCTGACAGTTTTGTTATTAATTATACTATGATTTATGACTGTATATTATCATTAGCGCACACCATGCAAGTAATAGGTGCTTAGACCCACTTCTCGGTAATAAATACAGCTTGTAGCGACTGAAATTTGCAGTTCGAAGCTGATTTTTAGTATTTTTGTATATCTATTATGTTTCTCTTTACGGGCTGTTCTAATGTTTGAACCAATCTCACCAGCTTTGAAATCTTCAGAACGGATGAGGTCCCTTAACATATTAAACATTCTAGATCGATTCATTGATGATTTTCTGACACAGTGGCTATGCTCGCCAGTGTTCGGTTTGCTCATTACCATCAGTACCCGCATGTCCTGGCTCGAATCTAAGGCTAATCATTTTATTTTAATGAGCAACGTTGTTGATTCTTTTATCTCACACTGTCTCCAGGATGTTGCTGGGTCCCTAAAGTGGAGCAAATAATAGCGACACTGTTAACTATCATGCATGTCGTAAGAGGCGACTAAGCAGGCTTGGTATGGGGTTGACTATCCCATTCCATAAAAGCTCTACGTGGCCCAGAAATCACTATGTAGTTGGATATGTTAGGCCGAAAGGCGCAGATATCAGAATCACACTGTAAACTCTGACACATCGCATTCTGTTTTCGGGTGAACATTCTGCTAATCTGCAAAAAAATGTTAATGAGCACAGAAGAAGAAGAATAATTACTGAATCTCGACCTCTCATGTATGGTCGTATGCCTGATATTTAGGCTACTTTAACTAAATGAAACAAACCGGTGGACATATGTACAATTTTCATTGACCTACAATGACCGATACGAAGGTTTTTCCCCATCCATTCCCAAACCTTTAAATCATTTTCATTAATTAATGGAGAAGGTTCTGAATACCAGAAAGACGCATTACTTGCACAGCACAAACGGGTTTTCCGAAATTAATAAACGGCGGATATTCGATCTTCTTAAACATGGAACCTGAAACCTGCTTGAGATATCAACTTTAAAGTAGAAGGTGTAGTGTTGCTTATTGTGAGTGGAGTGTTTCCATGGCAACATGAAACTTTGATCAGGAATTGAGAATTAGCGAATTGTGTGGTAGAAGAGTAATGGTCGCAAATTTACATCTTAATTTGAACAAAAATCTCATTATAACATGTTCTTACTTGCGGAGGTCTTGCAGCTAAATGTCTGTGTAATCTTATCTTGTAATCTTATACTGAGCGAATTATAAACACAAATTGTATGCGTTCATTCTAAAACTGTCACCCGATCTCTTTTATAGCAGTACAATGATCATACTACATTTCCAGCAGAATGTAATTCAGAGATGTAGTCCAGGGGGCGCGTAGTCAGTTGCTAGCGCACTGGCTGCGCTTGCGAGTGATCCTGGGTTCATTTCCCAGTTGAGGTGGAAATGTTTTTTCATACCGCAACGGTTCCCGGGTATACTCAGTCTCAATTAGGTACCGGATCAGCCCGGGAAGTAAAGACTTCTAGGGAGAGGAGATGGCTACCGACTTTATATAGCAGAGCCACTGAAATGTGCGAACGGTCATTCGTTGTGGAGAAGTTTTGTTTGTGACAATTTTTCAACACATCCGACTTTTACATTCAGTATTTTTCAACTCCCACTGAACTGTTGACGCGTATAACTATGACAGTCTGCATTAGAAGACCTATGATCAGAACTATTTTGGCCTTCATTCGTTACTATGTCAATTATTGTTGTGATTTACGTTAGTTAGTTATTCCTCTAGGACCAAAGACAGCACATAGGGCGGATGTCATAGATTTCCATGTCTTTCGTTTCGTTGCAATTTGCTTTAGATCTTCATTGTTTCTGATACCGATGGTGAAACGTTCCCTTGTACGTAAAGTTCTACGTAAAGTTTCTTTTGGTCTTCCTCATTTTCTCTTACCCTTGTTTCTGCATTTTAAATATCACCACGACTACCATACAGCTTTCTGTGGAAGTCTGTCTCTGTGAGCCGGTGCTCCGCCTTTGACTGGTTTAGTGTAATGTAGTCTTGTAGAATATGTTCCGCAGTTTGTGCTGCATCAGAAAATATAATTGTCAACATACCTCTCTATCTTTTAGTATCCATGAGGTCCCAATAGATTTGGTCTCTTTAATCACTGTTTTATTCAGGTATACCTACGCTTCTCTTTTCATATTTAGAAGATTTATTAATGACCTGACGTCTTGTGCATAGTTTTTATAATTAAGTGTTCCGGTATAAAGGCCTGTGCACAACAAAGGTAAATATGACATGAAAGGCCGATTTTGATTATTTTCGTGAATTTCGTTGGTCGACCTCGAATATTTTTGACATGCAATGCCAATTATATAAATATTGATCAACGACAATCACGATAATAATGAAAAAAAAACCGGAACGAATGAAGTCTTATTAATTTTCCCACAATCAACAGAGGTCTTCGTTACTGCCGACGTCGTTCTCGGTTTTCATCAGACCTCATCACGGACCGTATTACTGAGGTATCTACCAGAGTCCAGCTGGTTGATCCAATTGCTGTCGAGTTTTCATCAGACCTCGTCATGGATCTAATTTCTGAGATATCTACCAGGGTCCAGCTGGTTGATCCAATCGCTGTCCCGTTTTTAATTTCAGTTTATGTAACAATAATGGACTTTTCCACAGCGAGTAACCCCCCTCCACCCCCGTATAAACACTGTAACTGTCTCCCATTGTGAAACACTGTAACTGTCTCCCATTGTGAAACACTGTAACTGTCTCCCTTTGTGAAACACTGTAACTGTCTCCCTTTGTGAAACACTGTAACTGTCTCCCTTTGTGAAACACTGTAACTGTCTCCCTTTGTGAAACACTGTAACTGTCTCCCATTGTGAAACACTGTAACTGTCTCCCATTGTGAAACACTGTAACTGTCTCCCATTGTGAAACGATGTAACTGTCTCCCATTGTGAAACGCTGTAACTGTCTCCCTTTGTGAAACACTGTAACTGTCTCCCATTGTGAAACGATGTAACTGTCTCCCATTGTGAAACGCTGTAACTGTCTCCCATTGTGAAACACTGTAACTGTCTCCCTTTGTGAAACACTGTAACTGTCTCCCATTGTGAAACACTGTAACAGTCTCCCATTGTGAAACACTGTAACTGTCTCCCTTTGTGAAACACTGTAACTGTCTCCCATTGTGAAACACTGTAACTGTCTCCCTTTGTGAAACACTGTAACTGTCTCCCATTGTGAAACACTGTAACTGTCTCCCATTGTGAAACACTGTAACTGTCTCCCATTGTGAAACACTGTAACTGTCTCCCATTGTGAAACACTGTAACTGTCTCCCTTTGTGAAACACTGTAACTGTCTCCCATTGTGAAACACTGTAACTGTCTCCCTTTGTGAAACACTGTAACTGTCTCCCATTGTGAAACACTGTAACTGTCTCCCATTGTGAAACACTGTAACTGTCTCCCATTGTGAAACCAAATCTCTGTTAGGTTCTCTTATAATTTCTCCCCATTGTTTCTCTGAATACAGTATTTGTATCTAAGTGTATCAAATCCCCTTTTGACGTTGGTTGTGTAAGCCCCTTATTCAATGGCGTTCGTGTATCTTTTCTTTTGATGTTTCTATCTTAGTCTGGTGTAGCAATGTCGCTATCCCGTGATCTAACACAACCTGTTTCTCAATATTCCTTTTTTGTGTATTACAAAATTTATCTTCACTTTCATAGTTTCTTTCCATTCTCTCATCAAAAGTAATATCATACTGCTTATTGTAACATCAATTGTGTAAGCTTTAATCAGTTCATTTTCTGATTTCTTTCGTTCCTTTTATATTCCAGCAAGAATGTTTCTCTTTTTTTTTCTTGATGCATATCCAACACACATTTGATTTTTATTCCATCATGGCTGATCTATACGCGCACTTACAAATTTTGGGTTTCCGCCGAAGACGGATGTGTCGGGCCATTGGCGCAAATAAAACGGCGACACAACGCATTTCCATTCTCTGGACTACATCCTGCTGGAAATCTAGTACGGCCATTGTTCTGCTACAAGAGAGATCTGGCTGGAGTTTGAGAATGAACGCTGAAGAAGAAGAAGAAATTTTGGGTTTTATAATTAACTATTCACAACACACATTCATCATATCTGTAAAGTTGTCGAACTTCTAAAAAATGAATACATTCTCTAACTTACATTGATGTTAAGGTTTACTGTACTTCCATTCTCCAACTTGTTATTTATTTCCTTTAAAATCCTACATTCTGCTATTTTGTTGGATGTTCCATACGTTTTCATGATACTAGATTTTAATCGAATCTATAACTGCTTCTTTGATAATCGCAATTTCTTTGTAGACTTTGCAATCTTTCTCCTGAAATTTCTCTTCCCAGTGATATGTTCTATTGCATGTTACTGCTTCATTGATAATCGAAATTTCTTTGTAGGCTTTGCAATCTTTCTCCTGAAATTTCTCTTCCCAGTGATATGTTCTATTGCATGTTACTGCTTCATTGATAATCGAAATTTCTTTGTAGGCTTTGCAATCTTTCTCCTGAAATTTCTCTTCCCAGTGATATGTTCTATTGCATGTTACTGCTTCATTGATAATCGCAATTTCTTTGTAGACTTTGCAATCTTTCTCCTGAAATTTCTCTTCCCAGTGATATGTTCTATTGCATGTTACTGCTTCATTGATAATCGAAATTTCTTTGTAGGCTTTGCAATCTTTCTCCTGAAATTTCTCTTCCCAGTGATATGTTCTATTGCATGTTACTGCTTCATTGATAATCGCAATTTCTTTGTAGACTTTGCAATCTTTCTCCTGAAATTTCTCTTCCCAGTGATATGTTCTATTGCATGTTACTGCTTCATTGATAATCGAAATTTCTTTGTAGGCTTTGCAATCTTTCTCCTGAAATTTCTCTTCCCAGTGATATTTTCTATTGCATGTTACTGCTTCATTGATAATCGCAATTTCTTTGTAGACTTTGCAATCTTTCTCCTGAAATTTCTCTTCCCAGTGATATGTTCTATTGCATGTTACTGCTTCATTGATAATCGAAATTTCTTTGTAGGCTTTGCAATCTTTCTCCTGAAATTTCTCTTCCCAGTGATATGTTCTATTGCATGTTACTGCTTCTTTAATAATCGAAATTTCTTTGTAGACTTTGCAATCTTTCTCCTGAA
This sequence comes from Meghimatium bilineatum, assembly GCA_034231615.1. NCBI lineage: Eukaryota > Metazoa > Mollusca > Gastropoda > Stylommatophora > Philomycidae > Meghimatium > Meghimatium bilineatum. The sequence continues at coordinate 16,408,838 of CM067316.1, read as the reverse complement.
ATTTCTCTTCCCAGTGATGAGATGTTCTATTGCATGTTTGCTATCTGTCACTGAAATCTCCGACCAGTTCTGTTTGCAAATTTTCAATTCTCCCTTTTGTCTACTACCTTAACTTCCCAGCAATATAATACCATTTTGATGACATTAAATCAAAGGGCATGAGCCCACGGACCGCTGGTTCAGCAACCAACCTACTACCTTCCAATGTCTAGTAGTTTTTTTCTCTCTCCCATCCATTATCTGAAGCTAGCTTTTCTCCAAGTGACACTTTTTTCTCACTTTATTTGTCATCGGGTCGCCAGGTTCTCCCTTGGTAGGAGAGAATGTGCTGATATTCTGAGAAAGACAATCCTTTCAGATCGTGATTTCCTGTTTAAATTGATTGTTTTCGTGCATTTCGTTGGTAGGAATTGGCTATTATTGGAATGTGACTCAAAGTAGTGTAGTGACTTTATATTCTTGTAGTGACTTTATATTCTTGTAGTGACTTGAAAAAGTCAACAATTTCACATACCTTGACAGCAAGCTATCAACAACAGGAGATTCATCAACAGAAATATCACACCCTATTGCACTAGCTGCTAACTCATTCAATCTTCTTCTTCGTCCTTCCTTCCTCTTTTACCCTTTACGCTTTTCTGGCAGCTTCAGATAATGTTATTTGGTTTTCGTGTAATGTCTCTTTGATGTTGTCGATCCAGCGTACTCTAGGTCTACCCTTGGCTCTTCTTTCTGCTTCTTCTCTCTTCGTATATTTTTATAAACTAATGAATCACACGGCATTCTTTACAGATGACCAAACCATTGTATCTGTTGGTTTTGTATGCATTGTAGAATTGATATGACACCCACTCTTTCTCTTATGACATCGTTTCTAATTCTGTGTCTTCTGGTCACTCCTGTGGCTTTTCCCAGACATCTCATCTCTGTTGTAACCAGTTGTCTCTTTTGTTTTGTTGTTGAGGACCATGTTTGACATTGGTAGCATTTTGTGTTGCAATAAACTATAAACTCATTCAATAAACTATCAAATATCTGGTGTTCAAAAACACAAAGAAATAAACAAAACTGAAAATCTTCAACTCTACATAATTCCATTAATATATGGATGCGAAATTTCGAAAGCAACATCAAATTTAGAACAGAGACTAAACACCTTTGAAAATAAATCTCTTAGAAGGCCACTGAACATACATTGGTCAGACTTCATATCAAACACAGTTGTCAGATAAGAATCAAAACAAGAATATGTATCCACCTATATTAGAAAGCGCCGTTGGAATTACATCGGACACGCAGTACGAATGGATACTGAAAGACTCCCCTGTCAAGCTTTGATGTGGTCACCAAAGGGCAAGAGAAAACGAGGAAGACCAAAAGAAACTTTACGTAGAACTATTACAAGAGAACGTTTCACCATCAGTATCAGAAACAATGAACCTCTAAAGCAAATTGCAATGAAACGAGAGACTTGGAAATCTATGACATTCGCACTATCTGCTATATTTGGCCCTAGAGGAATAACTAACTCCAAGTATATAGATAGTGACCAAAGAAAATCACGATAATAATCACAAATGAATGATGAATGAAGTCATATTAACTTTCTGCACAGAAGTCTCATTTACTCCCGACGTTCTCGTTTTCATCAGACCTCGTCATGGACCTCGTTTCTGAGGTATCTCCCAGAGTCCAGCTTGTTGATCCAATCGCTGTCGAGTTTTCAATTTCAGGTTATGTAACAATAATGATTGTCAGATTATCCCCAACTTTCCTTAATCGCTTCCTACGATATGTCTGGAAATAACACTATATTCTATTCTTTACACAGTGAACTAAAGTACAGTCTTCGGTTGCCATTCGGGTCCATCTCATTAATTACGAAAAATTCATCATTTATCTTGTTTGTTTTCTTTATATGATTATTTCTTTATAATTTCCCATTTAGTTTTGCAAATTTGGTTAATTTCGTGTGATTATTTCATATTGATTTCAAATATGCTAATTTCTGCGCGGTGTGTTGCATTTGACTCAATTTTTGTTTTTCATAAAATTACTCTACACCCTATCATTTCCATATTATTAAGTCCATATATTAATATTTTTAAAAACTTTTCCTCCCAAGTCCATCACTAGAGTAGTCATACGCGCTTATCTTAAACAGTGTTTTTTTTTATCTTAGCAGATCTGAATTTGTCAATGATTTTCATTGGATGGCGATGCAAATGTATATATTCTACGTTTATATTCTCAAGTTGTTTGGCCACATTATGAGAATGCATCACGAAAAGTTGCCCCTACAAGAATATAACCAAATGAGATCAGGGTACAAAGCCAGAGGAAGACCACGGAAAAGATGGATAGAAAATGTCAGGGACATCCTGAACAGATACGGTCATAGCACAGCCGAGGCCACACATCTAGCTTTAGAACACAAGCTGGAGCTCCAATCAACCCCTACGCTTAACAGTAAGAGTAGATCACAAACCACCTGGGGGAAAGACAATAGACAATAGGCGATACAAAGAAAAAACATAATTACCAATGATCAGTCATAATAAGTGACGTGTTCAATAACTTATATAATATAGTAGTATCCATGATTCATTATTAAAAAAAAACGTATTGCAGGAAACGGGATTTAAACCAGGTAGTAAAAGTAAAGTAACCCATAGCATTTATTAATGCCGTAGGGGTGTGAGATGTTAGCGATCTCACATTTCACAGGCTCTGCAAATGAGGGCGGTAGCCATCTCCTCTCCCTCGCAGTCTTTACTTCCCGGATTAATCCGGTACCCATTTAAGGCTGGGTCGACCTGGGAGCCGTTGCGATCTGAAAACATTTCCGCCTCAACTGGGGAATGAACCCAGGACCACTCATATGCGAAGCCAGTGCACTAACCACTGCGCTAACGTTAAACCAGGTACACGCAGATGGCACACACTCGCCTCACAACTTGAATCACCACGTTGTTCACGCACACCGCATCCATTGAAAAGATTTTAGTCAAGACTTCTACGTATACATTCTCAAGTTACTATCAATATCGCCAGTATGTTGCCGGGGCCCGAAAGGGGAGCAAAGAAAAGCAACACTGTTTACCTTCCACGCATGTCGTAAAAGGCGACTAAGGAGATTATGGGATGTAGTTGGCTGTCCCATCCCATATAGGGTCAGTGACTCACAGTCATGCTGAAGTCGGATGTGTCAAGCCTAAAGGCGCAGATATCGCAGCAAATGCTGTAAACCATGACGTAACGTATTCCGTTCGCCGGACTACATCCTGATAATCTGCAGGAGTTTGAGAACGAACGCAGAAGAAGAAGAAGAAGAAGAAGACTATCAATATGGACAGGTCTCGATCGAGACACATAAAACAACACACTCACGCACACACGCAACACGCACACACTCACAGACACACACACGTGTAATCTTCAAGAACCACAAACAGTTAAATATTAGTAAGTCCCTGAATGCCTGAGAACTACAATGACCAAAGTAGGCCTACATGAAAACATAAAAACATATTTATCTATGTCAGAGGTTCCCTAAGTGTGCGTTCGGCAAAAAGTATACAGGGGCTCCGCGGCCTCGCCAAAATGAAAAAGAAATTTAATTAAAATAGACTGAAAAGTATAAGGTCTCTAGTTTTGCTACATATTAAGGGTGTCGCCGAAAATAATCTGAATGTATAGGGTTCTATGGCTATAAAATGTTTAGGAACCCCTGATGTATGTGATGTGTCCTTTACATAGCGTTGTCCTCACTTCCACGCGGTAAGCCTTCTCGGTCCTGTGCAAGCTGCGCAGCCTCTTCTAATGTCATGTTCAGAAGGCCTTCAATATACTTTACTCGTCAAAATCCTTCTCCGCCTTATTTTATTTAATGTAACCGCTCAGTCCATGATTCATTTTTCTAACCAATCTAGAAAAATTCGTGGCACAATACTTCTGTAGTTTGCCGTTGCTTTCAGGAGGAACATCCGATTTAAACTGACACCGAGGAAAACACATACATTCTCACTCGCAATTTTGACCGGAAGATAAAGAAACTATGGCAAGGTACTAACATAAGAACCAAATAGTGTTTACTACGAACATGTGTATTTCCTGTGGCGATATATGGACACGAAGCATGGACACTAAATAAAACAGTGGCCAAGAGAATAACATCATTTGAATTAAAGTGTTATAGAAGAGTTCTGAGAATACCATGGACAGCGAAGAAAACAAACCAGGAGGTGTTACGAACAATAAGGCTGGCTTCTGAACACCATATTAAAGAAAAAGCTAGTTTTTTCTGTCATATTAAGAGACACGACGGCATGGAGAGAGTGTTACTGGTGGGGATGATAGAAGGCAACAGGGGCAAAGGCCGACCAAGACGCCGTTGGACAAAAGACGTTCAAGAATGCCTTCGCATGTCACTGAAAGACGCAGGACAACTTGCTCAAGACCGCGGAGAATTCAAGAGATCCATAGGAAAGACTACGTTCTGGAAAGAATATGTCAATTCATGATGAACCGATCTAACCCATTGTATCTTTCTGTGTGTCCAAAATATGCTAGCTGTGATGTTTGATAGTTTTGACAGTCCAAAATATGCTAGCTGTGATGTTTGATAGTTTTGACAGTCCAAAATATGCTAGCTGTGATGTTTGATAGTTTTGACAGTCCAAAATATGCTAGCTGTGATGTTTGATAGTTTTGACAGTCCAAAATATGCTAGCTGTGATGTTTGATAGTTTTGACAGTCCAAAATATGCTAGCTGTGATGTTTGATAGTTTTGACAGTCTTCTTCTATCGTCATGATTTTGTAGACATTTTGTAGACATTTCCTCTTTCTGTCCATGATATTCTTAGGACCTGTCTATAACATGTCATTTGAAATGTCGATATTGTCTTTATCATTGTGAATGTCATTGCCTACATCTCACGATCATATGTAGCCACTGGAAAAATATAGTTTCTTAATAAGTTGTAACTTTGTTGTGTGTTTGCGTATTGTCACATATTTTTCATCTGTGATGTTTTTTTTTGTGTGTGTAGGGCCATTGCAAACCTTTTTCTGATCTCCAGCACAACAATCTCCCAAGGGAATTGATGGTTGAAAGGAGATGTTCAAAGGTTCTGACATTTTCTAGTTGTTCTGTGTCAGTGACTACTGTAGGTGTGAGTTTATTTATCATATGCATTATTTTTTATCTTTTTTGCATTGAGAAAAAAGATTTTGTGCCTGGCTATGATGTTTGACTGATGTAATCATGTGTTCTAAACCTGTAAAACTTCTGAATATTAGGGTGGTGTCATATGCATACCTAGTTTCTGGAATCCCATGTTTTTCGATATTTACGGGGTTGAAACTTTTTTTAATGTGGATATTGTCGTACATTTTTCATGATATTTCTGCGTATAATATGGCATTATAAACGCATCAGTAGTTTGTCATTGCTTTTGGGCCGGTTCTGGTGGCTTATACTTGTTGAGCTTTCAGCGCAATACAGTTCCAACTCCCAACTTCGAAGACGTTGTCGATAATTTTATTGACGTTCCGAGATGAGTGGGTCTCATCAAGGAAAACCCGGTTCAAATTTCGTTTGCTGCATTATGACAAGTGGAGCTGTTTAAGATAAACGGAAGGCTCATTGTGAAGAATATATTACTTTCTTCTGTTTCTCTCAGTTTGTTTGTTTTGTTTTGCATTCACTCCATTGTAATCATCACATATAGTCGTGTGATTTCCGCCGGAAGCATAGTTACGTTGTGCCAACAGTTATGAGCCTTATAGGCCCAGCACATTCGATTTAGGCATGTTTATATCATTAAACATTATTAATGATGCCATCCAAAGGCATGGAAGAAAGGAACAAGCAATCATGTTTAGATTAAGAACAGGTCACACGATCGTGTGTTGTCGAATTCCTAGAGGGAAACAAGGATAGCAACACTGTTTAGCTTCCATACATGTCATAAGAGACGAATACGGAGGTTATGGGATAGAGTTGTCTCTCCCATCCCATATAGGGTCAGTGACCCAAAACCATGCTGAAGTAGGATGTGTCAGCCAGAAAGGCGCAAATATCGCAGCAATGCTATAAACCATGACACAAGGTATTTAACTCTCCAGACTACATCCTGCTAATCTGCAGGAGTTTGAGAACGAACTTAGAAGAAGAAGAACAGGTAACAACAGATTCAAATAACACGTGTACGGGAAGTTTGGAGTTTGTGACATATGTTTCCCTGTCACGACGATCTGTAGTGCGCATGCGGTTGAGTCACCAATGGCCTACTAGACAAACCACCCATGCCACAGAAAACCTTAATAGATGACATGCCTTTATATTGAGGTTATCTTCTTATAGAAACTTCGTGGCACGTCATCTATACAATCCCGTAGTCGTAACCTTCGATAACAGTTACCATGTTGTTCCGACAGACCAACGTAGTGCTTGAACTAGTTACGGCCACGGCGTGGGTGGGCGGAACAACAAAGAAACCTGCCACAAGGGCAAGAGTTGTGCCCTGATGTCGACGTTTGTTTCGGCGGCATCATTAGACTCGAAACACCATCGAGTCGGATGGCTGCTGGAATAGAGGGCGTAACACTTATGGGAATGCCCCACGAATTGTGAGGCCAATTTCTAATCAAGAATCAATAATCAAGACCATCTTTAGTATAGAAGAGCTAACTGCAGAAAGTAAACAAGACTTCATTCATTACGTCTTTGATTATCGTCTTACTATACCTTGGTCACTATATATTTGAAATTGTTCGTCAAAAATAGCAAAGGCGACCAAAGAAGCGCACAGAAATACTTACAATACAGGAAAACCAACCTCTTAGGTCATGAGCGTACAGGTCTGTAGTACCCTGCCCATGGTATCCTTCACTGTAGACAATCGATCCCGTTGGCGGTAAGAACCTCTGGACAGAAATAATTAGGACTTCACATTTTTATTATTAGCGTGATTTTATTGGTTACTATTTATATATTTGGAGCTGCCTAGGCTATTTTTAGTATGCGATTCCAAGTATAAAAGAGTGACCAAAGAAAATCACGATAATATTTAAAAACGTAATACATTAAATTGTAATTAATTATGTACATAGGTCTTCTACAGCAGACGGTGATGAGACAATCTACAGAAAACGCTTTAGAGTCCATTTTACAGAATTTTCCACCGTACGACACCACAAGAAGAAAATTATGACAATCTGAAACCTCTCTAACGAACACGCTCTACTGTCCTTTCTCGGGACTGGTGACAACAGTACATTCTATTGTCTATTGCCTTTTCCCAGGTGGTTTGTTATCCACTCGTGCCGTTAAGCGTAGGGGGTTGTAGAGCTCGAGCGTGTGCTCCAAGGCCAGATGTGTTACCTCGGCAGTGATATGACCGTGTTTATTCAAGCTGTCCCTGACGTTTTATATCCATCTTTTCCTTGGTCTTCCTCTGGCTTTGTATCCTGATCTTATTTGTTTATATGCCTTTACGGGCAACTTATCGTGATGCATTCTCATAATGTGGCCAAACCACTTGATCTGCTGCCTTTCTATGTATTATGTGCAAGATGCTATACGTAGCCGTTCTCTATTGCCTTCATTTCGTAATATATCTGCAGCTTTCCTCAAACATTTCATCTCACATGTCACTATCTTTCTGTAATGTGAAAATGAGAGAGACCAGCTTTGGCACTGATAACAAAGTGTTGGTACGAATATACTGTAAATCATTTATTTGTCTGTTAATTTCCAGTACAGTAGAAATCCACATCTTCAACTGGAGAACAAGAAAGATAATTAAATGTATTAATACTATTTTAATCGTTGCTGACAAATATTTCACCAGAAAGTTTGTTATTTTTTTTCTCCCTCTTCATGTACGCTCTTGCTATTGTTTGTTTGCTATTTGGGTGGGGTGTCTTGTTGCCTTTGTTACTCACGAGCGAGCAGCGTAAGTGGGCGTGTCTATGTTTATGATTTAAAAAAAACGTCGACGCCGCTGTAAACAGTTTCAATGATGATAACAAAAGGTGAAGGTCAGCAATGAATAACAATATGAAAGCAGGAAGAAGTCTGCATAAGATATGGAAACAATAACAAACCGATGACGCAGCTTAAGCCGACTCCAGATATTTCTTCTTAATCGTAAGCACACGCATGTAGGTACGGGAAACGGATTAGGGGGGAGGGAAGATGTAGAAGAGGTTCGTAGAGTTTACAATGTTTATAAAAATAGAACACATTGGCTATAAATTATGATGGAACACATTGACTATATTGATTCCTTTTCAATGGCTAGGATTAAAGATCAGGGATTGAAATGCGGTGTTGCTAGAGGTGAACATTTTGGAGGGCGCAGAAGAATGATGGTCAACCAGCATAGGACCGATACTGTCAGCAGAAGTGTGATGGCGGATACACTCAAGGAGAGATCGGAGCAACTATGGATATGTACAGTTTGCAGTGATGATGATCCGACGACTTACTAACTAACATTGACTATAAATCATGATAGAACATATTGACTATAAATTATGATGGAACACATTGACTATAAATCATGATAGAACACGTTGACTATAAATCATGATGGAACACATTGACTATAAATCATGATGGAACACATTGACTACAAATCGTGATAGACCATATCGACTATAAATCATGATGGAACACATTGACTATAAATCATGATGGAACACATTGACTATAAATCATCATGGAACACGTTGACTATAAATCATGATAGAACACATTGACTATAAATCATGATGGAACACATTGACTATAAATCATGATGGAACACATTGACTATAAATCATGATGGAACACAGTGACTATAAATCATGATGGAACACATTGACTATAAATCATGATGGAACACATTGACTATAAATCATGATAGAACACATTGACTATACACCATTCTGGTCTCCAACATACCAATGGCTGGTAGGCGGCCGTTTTCAGATAATCGTGGCATTTCAAGCACATGTACTCTGTGTTTTGTCTAAACAGCCTTTTTATAGCGAATATACTGCGACAAGGCCTACCCATTTTCGTGGTTATAGCTGCTGGGATTCGTGTTGCACGTGTAATTTTCATTGTTTTCGTGTAATCTATACACAAACCTGCTGGTTGACATATGCACGTTTCATCCCGGTAGCCATTCACTCTTTACCTCATGACAAACACGGGACAAATTCATTCTCATACTTTTTTGTCCTAGTTTCTCGGCAACAGTGTATATAATAGTGCTGCGTTTTTAATGTGCTTCAGTATATGTCGTCCGAATAATTTCAAATAGTTACATTTGAAAAAAAAAATCATTCTTTCGTGATTATTTTGATTATATCCGTGATTTTCATTGGCTACTTTATATATATATATATATATATATATATATATATATATATATATATATATATATATATATATATATATATATATATATATATATACTTTGTGTCGCGTACCGGTTCCGACGAAAGAAACGCGCGAAAATAATCAAGACATGTCGTATGAAAGCTTGCTTTTATTCTGCTCGTAGGCATTTACTGTCGATAACCACGCTTAACTGAGAGGGACGGAGTGCATAAGGGAACCCCGAGTACATTGAGGTAAATGTACTACTTTTGAACAAAAATAGCCCCCACAAAAAACCCAGCCTTTGGACGCTATTCTAACGAAGAAACATTAAATATAATAGTTCTTTGATATTAAATATGGTCATCTATATATACAAAGTCTGTAGTTTAAGGCAGTTGTCTAAAAGCTAAGGGGCAGTTCACGTATAGAAAACGGTTGCTATTAAATTGTATATTTATTTTAGTTGAATATTATAAGTAAATAGACTGAAGGAAAACCCTATGTGAGTTTCCCGCCCTTCAATGCATGACATGATGTCATGATTAAAAAAAAAATATTCCGTGAGATTTCAGTGGGCGTGTCTGGGTTTCCTGATGTATCATTCTATAAATAAATGGTTTAACTTAGACCTGGAGCGAGACTTTAAAAACATTATAGAAGACCTATTCGCTAAATTAAGTTGGACACTATCTATTACGTGTTTTGATTATCATTTGCCGTTTTATTGGTTGCTATTTATATACTTGGAATCGCCTTGGCTATTTTTGGCATGTGATTCCAATTATATAAATAGTAACCAACTAAAACGCAAACAATAATTTTAAAAAGTAACATTGGTGGTCCAACGTAATTTAGCGAAAATGTCCTTCTATACAACGTTTCGGTCACGCCTTATTTTTAAATTGGTTTTTGGAATAACTATATAGCAAGTATATATTCGTGACATTTGACGATACTATAAGACAGGGGTCGGGAACCTTTTTGTCTGAATGAGCCACGAACACCACATATTTTGAAAATTAATTCTGTGAGAGCTATACATTATGTTTAAAACTAAAAATTCAAGTAAATGTGTGCTTTTGTGTAATTTCAACACTAAAAGTACAATAATTATGTCTCTGAATTCTTTTTAATAACATTGTTATTGCTGTTGCTAATCAATAATGAGTATTTCTTAACATTAATGCGACTTCTGATGCTGAGCTGCAGTAGACTTTAGCTCATTTGTAGAATGAAATATTGATATGCAATTAATATGTAGATCAAAGAAACATTTTCTTTTATAATCGAACATTTGTCTGCGAGCCAGATGCCGCCATGAATAGAGCAATATCTGTCTCGTGAGCCATGGGTTCCCGACCTCTGCTATAAGACCTCTCAATAGAAAATAAGCATGATTTAAAAGCTTCATGTTTTATTATTTCCGTTCGTACTCATTTATGCTTTGTGCAATCTTGTGAAATAGTTGGCTGATGTTTTGTACAATCTTGTGAAATAGTTTGCCGATGCTGTATACAATCGTGTGAAATAATTGACCAATGATGTGTACATTCCTGTGGGATTGTTGGCCTATGCTTTGTACAAACTTGTGAGATTGTTGGCCTATGCTTTTTACAATCTTGTGAGATTGTTGGCCAATGCTTTGTACAATCTTGTGAGATTATTGGCCTATGCTTTGTACAATCTTGTGAAATAGTTAACCAATGCTTTGTACAATCTTGTGAGATTTTTGGCGTATACTTTGTACAATCTTGTGAGAGTAAAGGAATATAAGATTTAAGCTTGCTACATTAATGAATCATTCCATTGATTAGCCTTGGATTTTTTGCAAGCGACTCTAAGTATATAAATAGTGACCAACTAAACTCAAGACAATAATCAAAAAACGTTACGAATGAAGGCGTGTTTACGTTTCGTTGAGAGGTTTGCACAGGAGCCCGGTCGTGATATAATATAACCATTGCCAGCCATCACTAACATAAGACCATCATTTAAATTAATGTCATATTTGTTGCTTTAAATAAGAGATTCAAACCCCCATCTTTTAATGCAGGGTTACTCAACTATATTTACTCGGGGGCCAAAATGTAGAAAATGGATCATTACGGGCAAAATTGATAAAAAAACACATTCAATAATTTTATACATTTAGTTTTTCTATAACTTTATTGCACTGTTTTAGAAATGATCCGCGGGCCACTTACTAGGCCTCAAGGGGCCGGAATTGGCCCGCGGGCCGCCAATTGAATAGCCCTGTTTTAATGTATCATCATAACATATCTCTCTCATTAGATCGTGAAGGTCGGAGAGTAAGAGAGACAGAAATACGGATGAGAAGAAAGCATGAGATGGACAGAATAATTCTTTAAGAGTGAACCACCAAGGTTAAATACGAAGAATGTTGGAGGTCCGTAGAAACTAACTAACGAAATGGCTTGCTTGATGAGAGGATTTACTTTATCTTTATTCTGTCCAGTGTTGCCAAATAGTCGAAACTGCTGGGACATGTATATAAATGACGTCAACAATATCGCTTATATTGAAAAAAAAATAAAAAAATTTAATATTAATTTTATTAATTTAATTTAATTTAATTATTTTATGTCATTTTATATAATTTTTTAAAATTAAATTAAATTTATTTTATTTTATTATTTTGTTTTATTTTATTTTATTTTATTTTATTTTATTTTATTATTTTATTTTATTATTTTATTTTATTATTTTATTTTATTTTATTACAGGAGCATATTATATCACATTATTTCATCTACCTCACACACTCTATTGTTTGGTGAGGCTCGTCCATTATTTGAATGTGTCATGCTTTAACGATTTCTGACAAAGGAAAATTGGTGGTAATTTAGAAAACATCTTTTTTCCTTTTGTTATTTTTTCATTTACTTTTTTTTTTTTAAATTTAGTAGATATTTAATTGAAAGTTAGATTGTATTAATTGTCCTTACTACTATCATGTTTGTATAAATGTTACACTCTCCTCTTTGTCGGATATCTTCTGGCAGTTCTTGTTTGAAACATGTACCCCCGATGTGATTATTAATTTGATTATTTCCCTTGGCAATATGTGCCAATTGATATTTATCAATTATTCATTTAATTCTTATTTTTTTTTAAGGATTATGTTTAGGGTTTTGGTTAGAAGAGATTTTGTTTTATATAGATAACCCTAACTGTAAATAAATGTATATTAAAATTAATAAAGAATAAGCATAAATTGACAAAAAAATCAAGGAAAATAATCACATCAGTTGGGGGGGGGGGTATTGGTAGGTACGCATTCCAAACAAGAACCCTTCTGTGATTTTTGCTGTTTATTTTCATAGATTGATGTCTGTTTCACCTTCAGTACATCAAAAACGTAGTAATGCATCAACAAGCATCAAGAGTCCTTTAACCCGAACATTACATTACCATTCAAGATAAAGAAAAATAAATCTCGGAAATACAAATACGTTTGTGTTCATCGGCAGCACTATATCGAAGACCACAGCAATCCAAGAGGATGTTAGCTTGCTCATTACTCACAGCAGTCAAACCTTTGGTGGTCTTTGTGTGAATGTCTAGAGCCAGTGTGGTCAGAGCATGGAAACAAAACATAATATATCCCGCACATTCGTTGCAATATACATGTGATTCATGAAATGTCTATGCTAGGCATGCAAGGCAGTATATTTTTTTTTCACATTCGGTGCACGAGAATCGATCATGGTGTGCAATCACATCCATGACACGGAGATTCTCCACACGTCTACAATGGAGATCATATATTTCTTCTTGATGGTTTTAACTTCTTTTGGCCAGCCGACATTCCTTACAATGGGAGCCGAGTTAGCGCAGTGGTTAGCGCACTGGCTTCGCATATGAGTGGTCCAGGGTTTTTTCAGATCGCAACGGCTCCCGGGTCGAACCAATCTTAAATCGGTACCGGATTAATCCGGGAAGTAAAGACTGCGAGGGAGAGGAGATGGCTACCGCCCTCATTTGCAGAGCCTCTGAAATGTGAGATGGCTAACATCTCACACCCCTACGGCATTAATAAATGTTATGGATTACTTTACTTACTATTCCTTACAAGCATTTTTTTTTTACAAAGATTACCTTATGGAGTAATATGCGTTGATAGTCGATCGAGAGAGGCCAGAAACAATTGATTCGAGGACTACTTGAAGATATCTATCAAGCATTGTATGCAGCACTCAATCAAGCTCTTGGGGAAAAAACCCCAACCTTTTTACAGCTCTGCTCGGAATGATCAGATCTTTGCGTGTATTTAAAGCTTTGAAAGAAATAAAACACTGAAACCGATGCGAAAGAGACAAAAACTAAAGAAATTAGAAAAGTTCCCTTATCTCAAGATCTTTCTTATTCCTGTTAACATTGGCAGCAAATATATCAGAACCTGGCTTGGACTTTTCCCATTTGATAACTTACACTTACAAACAAAAACTTCATTTATTTTTGTTACTGCCATGCACCTTTGTTGCGAATGGGGTAGATAGTACTTTCATAAATGTAAACATTAGTTAATTGTCATCTCACCATAACAACCATGATACGTCCGTACAAGAACTGATCTTATATTTACTATGTGTGTTAACTGACATTTCCTGTTACGTCCGTACAAGAACTGATCTTATATTTACTATGTGTGTTAACTGACGTTTCCTGTTACGTCCGTACAAGAACTGATCTTATATTTACTATGTGTGTTAACTGACGTTTCCTGTTACGTCCGTACAAGCACTGATCTTATATTTACTATGTGTGTTAACTGACGTTTCCTGTTACGTCCGTGCAAGCGCTGATCTTATATTTACTATGTGTGTTAACTGACGTTTCCTGTTACGTCCGTGCAAGCACTGATCTTATATTTACTATGTGTGTTAACTGACGTTTCCTGTTACGTCCGTGCAAGCACTGATCTTATATTTACTATGTGTGTTAACTGACGTTTCCTGATACGTCCGTGCAAGCACTGATCTTATATTTACTATGTGTGTTAACTGACGTTTCCTGTTACGTCCGTGCAAGCACTGATCTTATATTTACTATGTGTGTTAACTGACGTTTCCTGTTACGTCCGTGCAAGCACTGATCTTATATTTACTATGTGTGTTAACTGACGTTTCCTGTTACGTCCGTGCAAGCACTGATCTTATATTTACTATGTGTGTTAACTGACGTTTCCTGATACGTCCGTGCAAGCACTGATCTTATATTTACTATGTGTGTTAACTGACGTTTCCTGATACGTCCGTACAAGAACTGATCTTATATTTACTATGTGTGTTAACTGACGTTTCCTGTTACGTCCGTACAAGAACTGATCTTATATTTACTATGTGTGTTAACTGACGTTTCCTGTTACGTCCGTACAAGAACTGATCTTATATTTACTATGTGCGTTAACTGACGTTTCCTGTTACGTCCGTGCAAGCACTGATCTTATATTTACTATGTGTGTTAACTGACGTTTCATGATACGTCCGTACAAGCACTGATCTTATATTTACTATGTGTGTTAACTGACGTTTCCTGTTACGTCCGTACAAGAACTGATCTTATATTTACTATGTGTGTTAACTGACGTTTCCTGTTACGTCCGTACAAGAACTGATCTTATATTTACTATGTGCGTTAACTGACGTTTCCTGTTACGTCCGTGCAAGCACTGATCTTATATTTACTATGTGTGTTAACTGACGTTTCCTGTTACGTCCGTACAAGAACTGATCTTATATTTACTATGTGTGTTAACTGACGTTTCCTGTTACGTCCGTACAAGAACTGATCTTATATTTACTATGTGTGTTAACTGACGTTTCCTGTTACGTCCGTACAAGCACTGATCTTATATTTACTATGTGTGTTAACTGACGTTTCCTGTTACGTCCGTACAAGCACTGATCTTATATTTACTATGTGTGTTAACTGACGTTTCCTGTTCTGTGACCTGTTCTGTGTTGGTTGATAACTCTTCTTATGACTCCTATATACTACTCGTAATACGAAAAATCAACTTTCAAGAAGGGCTGGCTTTTAAAAACCATATTAAGAAAGAAGTTAGTTAATATCCGTCGTGTGAAGAGACACAATGGCATTGAAAGAATGTTGTTGGAGAGGGCGATAGAAGACACTAGAGGCAGAGGTCGACCAAGACGCCGTTGGACAAGAGATATTCAGGAATGCATACACATGTCGCTAGAGGAAGAGGGACAACTTGTCAGAGACCGCGGGGATTTCAGGAGATTCATTAGGAAGAGTACGTTCTGTAAAGAATATGTCACATGACATACTAGTCGTTTTGTGCAACATCAGGCTTCAATCCCAGGTCCTACATTCTAGCCACAGACAGAACAAATAAAGTCGATATATTCCAAGCGATCTAACCCCGTGATTGAATTCAAAAATTTCACTACGGTCCATTGAACTACAACTAGCCACTATGGCCACGCTTGCAAGTATGTTGTCTCTTTGAATTCCCTTAAGAAAGACCCGTCCTGGGACAAAATGAATGAAATTCTCTACAGCACAGATTCTGTCATCGATGCATGCCTCTGATGCCGTAGATAACCCGACTGAATATTTCTAAGAATAATCGTAGAATTAGTTAGTAAAAAGACACTTGTAGCACCGAGTCTCCAGCCATATCAGTGCCATGGTCACCGCCATCACCTCCATTGTCACACTACCAGTGGTTATATAATAACCATCACTTTCCTCCCCAATATACTTCCATCTGCATTGAGCTGGAGATGCCTAACCACATACCGAACATTGTAGACCAGTGGTCAATGGTTCTCAAGGTGGGATATATTCCACCCCCTCCCGCCAGGACGACTGAGAAGAATTGGACTTTGGAGTGACACAGGAAGGTGGCAAATTGAATTTAACGGTAGTCTTCTTGACTCGTTAAGAAAACTAATGACATTTATTATATCATTTAGGACAACTAATTTAAATATGAAAATTAATGACAATTAATTTATGCTTTGTGCAATCTTGTGAAATAGTTGGCTGATGTTTTGTACAATCTTGTGAAATAGTTGGCTGATGTTTTGTACAATCTTGTGAAATAGTTGGCTGATGTTTTGTACAATCTTGTGAAATAGTTTGCCGATGCTGTATACAATCAAATTGACCAATGATGTGTACATTCCTGTGAGATTGTTGGCCTATGCTTTGTACAAACTTGTGAGATTGTTGGCCTATATTTTTTACAATCTTGTGAGATTGTTGGCCTATATTTTTTACAATCTTGTGAGATTATTGGCCTATGCTTTGTAAAATCTTGTGAAATAGTTAACCAATGCTTTGTACAATCTTGTGAGATTTTTGGCGTATACTTTGTACAATCTTGTGAGATTGTTGGCGTATACTTTGTACAATCTTGTGAGAGTAAAGGAATATAAGATTTAGGCTTGCTACATTAATGAATCATTCCATCAGCTTTGTTTTGTTTATGTTCTTACACTGCTGTAAGTGCATACACAACTGCAGCTTCATCTCATTGTTTGGATTTATTTATTAACCGTATCAAGGTAATCATATATATCCTTTGCGTTTTCTTTGTAAAAAAATGTGCTATTCCGTGTTTCTTGCACTTCTGTGTTAATTCTCACACCCAATATACACGATATGCGATATGCACGATATAGTCTGGAGAACGAAGTGCGTTGTGCCATGGTTTACAGCTCAGCTGCAATATTTGTGCCTTTCGGTCAGAACTCATCCTACTTTGACTTGAAATATCCGGTTTCAGCCTGGCTTCTGAGTCACCTTGACCCTATTTGGGATGGGACAGACAACTTCAATTCAAAAACGTAGTCCCCTTTTATTACATGCTTGGCTGGTAACGTGTTGCAGTATTCTTCGTTCCCCATTCGTGGTCCCGGCAACACACGGGCGATGTTTGTGTGTCGACTTGCTTTTTTGTAATTAGCTATTGAATAATGATGTTTTAGAATATCAATAACTGCTAATGTCGATTAGGAGGGGGAGGGGTTTTCATAAATTACATCAACAATTGGGGAGGAGAGGTCTAAACAAATTTGAGAGTTGTTGACTAGAGGTGGAGGGGGGGGGGGGAATTAACAATAGTTGACGACAACATTATTGATTTTTATAAACCAATGAAATTGTTATAGTGTCAAACATTTTTTTTCTAAAGTTGTGAAACAAATAGGCACTTTTTTTTCGTACTGTTTCTGTTAGCAATATTTTGGAGAGGGAATTGAGAGTAGGGGGGGGAGTTAGGTAACACATTTGTGGGGACAGAATTAAGCAGCTGATTCCTTTAATTCCAGACATTTGTTGACATTAAGAGGGGGGGGGGATTCTGGGTAACAAAGATCTAGTTTTCGTGCGCTAAAGCACCACCCACTCAGAGATAGTGGTTCAATATTGTATTTCTCTCTGTTGTTCCACTATCCATGTTTATTATTATTTTAAGCCTAACCCTACCTAATTCCTATCCCTGTTCAACTACAACCCACAGATATGTCATACACGTTGTAATAAAGGACTAAGGAAGATTTGGCGTGAGATTAACTACCATATTCAGTGAAAATAACAATCATGCCAACGTATATCAATCTATCTATTTATCCATTTATTTATCCATTTATTTATCCATTTATCCATCCATTCATCAACCCATCGACCCACCCACCCACCCATACACCCATACACCCATCCGTACATCTATCTGTCTATTTATCTGTCTATCTATCTATCCATCCATCCATCCATCCATCAATCCGTCCGTCCGTCCGTCCGTCCGTCCGTCCATCCATCCATCCATCCATCCATCCATCCATCCATCCATCCATCCATCCATCCATCCATCCATCCATCCATCCATCCATCCATCCATCCATCCATCCATCCATCCATCCATCCATCTATCTATCTATCTATCTATCTATCTATCTATCTATCTATCTATCTATCTATCTATCTATCTATCTATCTATCTATCTATCTATCTATCTCTGTCTGCCTGCCTGCATGTCCGTCCGTCTGTCCGTCCGTCCGTCCGTAGGTCCGTCCATCTGTCTGTCTGTATTTCTGTCTATATATACGCTGTGGTCCGTGTTGGCCTTGTAGCATCAGGGGTAGAAGACTTCTCTGGAGATGACCTTTTTGTGTGCTGTTTGTAAACTTTTTCTTGTGGTTTCGTTATTTTCCGTGATCCATGTTTGAAATGGTCGGCCTCTGGCCGTATAGCCGTTATGTCTATGTGTCATGGCCATCTGTGGCATGCTGTCTGTTGGTAATCTGGAAGCGTGTGAAAACCACTTGATCTGTTGTCTGTCGTGCCAATATGTGTTGTATAAAATACGTTTTAATGTCCAATTTTGTCGATCTCCCTCTCTCTCCAACTATATACATATATATATATCCGGCTTTGTAGTGAGGAAATACGGAGAGAGCCCCGGACAGTCAAGGTATCAGGTTCCATTTCCGCCCGAGACATTTGTGCATTCAGATCGTTCAGAAAGCAATGACAACATACTAAGCGTATTTATATTGCTTAGAAATCACTACAGCTAAGATACTCGACAAACGAAAACCTACTGGCTAATTGAAAAACAGCCTTCTAGATTGACTCATTAACTTTTCCCGTGATTTTCATTGGTCAATATGTTTATTCTTTGTGTTGACAGCCAATTAAAAACACGAAAAAGTTAAGTGAATAATTACAGAACACTGTTTTTCAATTATCCACGATGTCTTCTATTGTAAAGGATCTCGTTACAGCCGAACAATGCTGGATCGATCACGGCGTTATAGGGAATGTTACCTACTTTATATAACCCCAACATAACGAACAAGGAGTTTCAATCTTCGTGTATTATAGACATTTAACCCTACAGGTTAGCGCAGTATAATTTTAGACATTTAACCCTACAGGTTAGCGCAGTATAATTTTGGTGACTTTGTGAACTCTAGTTACAAATACCTGGAAGAAAATATTGCCCCTGCCATAAGTGATATGCAGCAGCGATAGTGTCTGGGGTCATGTCTCTACGGACAACTGATGGCCATTATAAGAGCTTGATATTTGGGTAGAGTCGTTGGGACAATTAGTGTCAGTGACCCCAAGGTTCTATATTACGAGGGTGTGTTACGGTTCTACAGAAATTTAATAGTTAGGGTCGAAAAAGATGTGCAACAGTAAGATTTTAAGGACAGATGTTAATGACACACTGTGACAGCTTTTGTCTGGTATGTGAGTAGCGTTAGAATGATATTCAGTGAGATATATAAATAGTTATATTTACCGTTTATAGAAGAGATATTTTAAACTTTTCTGACTACTGAATAAATGGGGGGGGGGGGGGGGGAAGGGCGGGGGGGGGGGGGGAGGGAAGGAAACTATAAATACAGTATATACTCGATTATCCGAATCCCAATTAATCGAATACCTAATTATCCGAACGAATTTGTGTGAAATAATTTTCGAGCGAGAGCGTTAGCGGACGCGGTAGAGAGGTCCCGGGACAGTGCGCACGTGATGCTACTATGGCATGTAACTGAAGATATTAATAGCAGCGAAGCCATGGGCTATTGTCCTCTTCTGCTGTGCAGATTCGCCATTTGTTTGTCAGTTGGATTCGGGCTTTATTCAATTTGCACTGTTTGCTCTATTCAGTTTGCACCGTGTTAACTGTTTCGTTGTTTAGTGTTCGTTTTTTTCATTGCTGGATTAAGTGCAATAAGTACAAAACGTAAAAGTGTTGTTTTGTCACTTAGTGATAAAGTGAAATTTATTAATCTATTAAATAAAGTTGTGACTGGGAAGCAACTGACAGAGAAGTTTCTCGTAGGAGTGGCTACGATCTCTAATATTCAAAGTAAAAATGCAAAAAAAGTTAAGCTTTGTGGGTACATTGCAAACAGAAAATCGGCGTTCAACTAGAAAAGCGATGAAAAAGGCTAAAATCGAACATATTGAGAACGCTGTTTTCACTTGGCTTCTGCAACAATAGTCGATTGGACAGCCGATTTCAGAAGCAATTTTATGCGAAAAAGCACTGATTTTTAGTGAAAAAATGGGAGTGACTGATTTTAAAGCAAGCCTGGGTTGGCTCCGGAATTTCAAATCTAGGCATGGAATTCGTCAGTTAGATGTATGCTTACATATTACTGTACTTTTATCAATAAAATTCAGTTTATTTCAATGTGTGATTGCATGTATGTACACTGTTTTGATTTATTCCTGAAATATATCCAATTATCCGAATTTTCACCTAATTAATTCGGATAATCGGATTTATTCTGTAAGTGTACAGGTAAATGTATACAAATCTATTAATATAATGATTTTTCTTGCAAATATTTCCGCATAATGTCAATTCGACTTATATACCAATGAAAAACTGGACAGAAAAGTACAAGACTCGACTTATACATAAATCGGCATGTACACGATAATTAGTATAAAGTATATGTTGATGAATTAATGATATATAAATTGACCCCCTCCCCTCTCCTTTATTCGTGTGGTAACTAGATTAGAGGTTTTGCTGAACCAATACCGTGGACAGTATAGACGACCTTCCATCAGAATTAATTAGGATCTCATCCGTTGCGTTGTTGATTATTGTTGGGATTTCGAATGGTCCCTATTTATATACTTGAAGTGGCTTTGGCTATTTGTGGCATGCGATTCCAAGTATGTAAATTGTGACCAACCGAAATCTCAACAATAATAAAAAAACAGGTACAATACGGAAATATGAGTACCCCCGTATTTGATTATTTCCCTTACCTATGTTCATCAGACACCGGAAACTTATTTATAAATTTAAATATTTATTTATTTTGAGTTAGGAGAATATTAGAAGGGTTACTAGTTACATAACTAACCCTAACCATAAATAAATAAATATTTGAATTTATAAATAGGTTTTCGCTGACCGATGAACAGAAGCAGGGGAAATGATAAAATACGAGAGTACACATATTTTCTATTTTTTTAAATTAGCAACAGGTTTCTACTTAATTTTGTTGAAAGATTCTTTTTTTGGAGACGGTCAATGCTGAGCCAATGATGGTACACTTAGGCAACAACATTGGAGTTCCGTCTCTTTCAATAGTATTAGGACCTATCTATACACTCAACAGATTGGCCAATGCAGCGTCGTTCACAGTACACGTACACAACATCAGCATCAACAGCAGCATCAACATCAGCGTCATCAACATCAGCATCAACATCATCATCAACATCTGCGTCATCAACATCAGCATCAACATCAGCATAACATCAGCGTCATCAACATCAGCATCATCAACATCCGCATCAACAGCAGCATCAACATCAGCGTCATCAACATCAGAATCACCATCATCATCAACATCAGCATCAGTATCAACATCAGCATCAACATCGTCATCAACATCAGAATCACCATCATCATCAACATCAGCATCAACATCATCATCAACATCAGAATCACCATCATCATCAACATCAGCATCAGTATCAACATCAGCATCAACATCATCATCAACATCAGCATCAACATTAACATCAACATCAACATCAGCATCATCATCATCATCATCAACATCAGCATCAGCATCAAAATCAACATCAACATCAGCATCAACATCAACATTAACATCAACATCAACATCAGCATCATCATCATCATCATCATCATCAACATCAACATCAACATCAGCATCAACAACATCATCAACATCAGCATCATCAACATCAGCATCAACAGCAGCATCAACATCAGCGTCATCAACATCAGCATCAACATCAGCATCAACATCAGCATCATCAACATCAGCATCAACATCAGCATCAACATCAGCGTCATCAACATCAGAATCACCATCATCATCAACATCAGCATCAGTATCAAAATCAGCATCAACATCATCATCAACATCAGCATCAACATTAACATCAACATCAACATCAGCATCATCATCAACATCAACGTCATCAACATCAGCATCATTATCAACATCAGCATCAACATCATCATCAACATCAGCATCAACATAAACATCAACATCAGCATCAACACCATCATCAACATCAGAATCAACATCATCATCAACATCAGCGTCATCAACATCAGCATCAACATCATCATCAACATCAGCGTCATCAACATCAGCATCAACATCAGCATCAACAACATCATCAACATCAGCATCAACATCATCATCAACATCAGCGTCATCAACATCAGCATCAACATCAGCATCAACATCAGTGTCATCAACATCAGCATCATCAACATCAGCATCAACAGCAGCATCAACATCAGCGTCATCAACATCAGAATCACCATCATCATCAACATCAGCATCAGTATCAACATCAGCATCAACATCATCATCAACATCAGAATCACCATCATCATCAACATCAGCATCAACATCATCATCAACATCAGAATCACCATCATCATCAACATCAGTATCAACATCAGCATCAACATCATCATCAACATCATCATCAACATAAACATCAACATCAACATCAGCATCATCATCATCATCATCAACATCAACATCAACATCAGCATCAACAACATCATCAACATCAACATCAACATCAACATCAGCATCAACAACATCATCAACATGAGCATCAACATCAACATCAGCATCAACATCAACATCAGCATCAACAACATCATCAACATCAGCGTCAACATCAACATCAGCATCAACAACATCATCAACATCAGCATCAACATCAACATCAGCATCAACATCAGCATCAACATAAACATCAACAACTCATCAATACAGGTCACAACAATCTAGGAATATGTACATTACTATCCATGAACCGACGCTCGTGGGGCAACCTGGACGTTTAAGAACGCTACCGACTCTCGAGCCAGAGTTGCCAATATGGTTAAATCTGTTCATGACTAAATTGTTAGTAAAAATTGGTAATAAAAATTGATGTGCATTAAACTCCAAAATAACTCTTTTAATTTATGTGCGGTAATATCTCCCCATTTGACTACGTAACATTTTACATAAAAGCCGGACTATATAATACTAATGTATATATATATATATATATATATATATATATATATATATATATATATATATATATATATATATATATATATATATATATATATATATATATATATATATATATATATATATATATATATATATATATATATATATATATAATGTTAGAAATGGGAATACCTAGAGGAGAGGGAAGGAAAAGTAATTTATTTGGAAGACTACGAAGATCGCACAATCAACATCTAACCGGGACTATGAGTCTACATACACTGGGATGGCTGCTGGAACGGAGGGCGGAGCACTTATGGGAATGCCCTAACTGCCGTAAACTCAGTTTTTAATAAAGAATAAAGAATATTAGATTAGTTCGGCTCTGTGGTGACGAGGTACAGAGCACATCTGTGATGGCCAAGGTACTGGGTACCAAAATCCGCCTACAGTCGTCATTCCATTTCCGAACTGTCCAAGAACATTTACAGCTCGAATAGGGCTCATTAGCCATCTATGAACTATTATGCAAGGTCATAATTCGAATTGAATTTTCAAAAGTGAATGTAAAAATGGTCATCATCACTTGTGATGGACGAACACACACACCGTGTCCTAATCCCGCAACAGGCACTTTTTAATCAGGATGTTCAGAAAGCAATGCAAACTACTGAACGTAACAACTGCAAAGAGAATCACCAGAACAAAACAAATGCTGGAGTTGATTGATAACCACATCCTGTGTAGTATATACTGCCTAAGAAACTAAGTATATTCTGTAAGCACACGTAAAACACACATAAAACATATGTGAAAGTAGATCTCATTTCAAGTAGTCACGCCCGTAGATAACGTGTGGAGTTTGGGGGTTAAACCCCTCCACCCAGGAAGCCAAACGAAACTTTTAGTTTTGTCAATGTCTTTATTCATGATAAATTTCATGCCACTCTCTTATGGAAAACATAACTACGGTTCTGATCAGAGTTCCTATACCAGAGAAAGCAGATCTAATATAAAGTACAATCCATACTGCTGTGAAAGTAGACTTAATATCAGACACAGTCCATACTGCTGTGAAAGTAGACTTAATATCAGACACAGTCCCTACTGTTGTAAAAGTAGACTTAATATTAAACACAGTTCTACTGCTGTGAAAGTAGACTTAATATCAAACACAGTCCCTACTGCTGTGAAAGTAGACTTAATATAAGACACATTCCTACTGCTGTGAAAGTAGACTTAATATCAGACACTGGACTACTGCTGTGAAAGTAGACTTAATATCAGACACAGTCCCTACTGCTGTGAAAGTAGACTTAATATCAGACACAGTCCTAATGCTGTGAAAGTAGACTTAATATCAGGCACATTCCTACTGCTGTTAAAGTAGACTTAATATCAGACACAGTCCCTACTGCTGTGAACGTAGACTTAATATCAGACACATTCCTACTGCTGTGAAAGTAGACTTAATATCAGACACAGGCCTACTGCTGTGAAAGTAGACTTAATATCAGACACAGTCCTACTGCTGTGAAAGTAGAATTAATATCAGACACAGTCCTACTGCTGTAAAAGTAGACTTAATATCAGACACAGTCCATACTGCTGTGAAAGTAGACTTAATATCAAACACAGTGTTACTGTTGTGAAAGTAGACTTAATATCAGACACAGTCCTACTGCTGTGACTTAATATCAAACACAGTCCCTACTGCTGTGAAAGTAGACTAGACACAGTCCCTACTGCTGTGAAAGTAGACTTAATATCAGACACATTCCTACTGCTGTGAAAGTAGACTTAATATCAGACACAGGCCTACTGCTGTGAAAGTAGACTTAATATCAGACACAGTCCTACTGCTGTGAAAGTAGACTTAATATCAGACACATTCCTACTGCTGTGAAAGTAGACTTAATATCAGACACAGGCCTACTGCTGTGAAAGTAGACTTAATATCAGACACAGCCCTACTGCTGTAAAAGTAGACAATATCAGACACAGTCCTACTGCTGTGAAAGTAGACTTAACATCAAACACAGTCCTACTGCTGTGAAAGTGATCTCCCTAGATTGACATTTATTCCCAGAATTTTGATCTTGGTTCTTGATTGGTGATAAAATTATCTAAATGATGGAACCATGGTAAACGGTATCAAGTCATGGTGCCGTAGAAATTGAAACAGGAATGGGCGCCACTGTTGACTAATCTCTCCTCCCCACAAAAGAAGATTATTAAGAATCTTAATCTTTAGAGAACTGCCTTTCTTTGGTTTGCCTAAGATGGACCAAGTAAAGAGAGCAGGAAAAAAAGACATGAACCATTTGCAATCCTTACATAATTCATTTTGCTTCTGCTCTCGTAAATTATATTTATGAATACTTAATTTCTGCTTCACAATTTCTTGAATACTTCTGGTGTAAATTATTTAAAAACATTAGTTTTGTAAGCGATATACATACAATTTTATATTTGACATCTTTATTGTCAAAACATTCGTGCATGTAAGTGCATGCAAGTGCAAATGTTTCTTCGTGTCCGTGTTGTAACTGCGTACACGCCGTGAAAGATTTGAATCGGCTTGTGGATATTTCTACCTGCCGAGTTATTTGCGTTTCTAATGAAACCATCTGTTTAATAAACATTTACTTGCAAATTATAAACATACAGATGGCGGTTGAGAAGATGAGACAACAAGACAGGTGTTGTTTGGTGTGGATTAGAAGGAAAATTGGATTTAGAAAGGAATCTTAAGAAATGATCTTCGGAATTCTAAGGAATTTATCCCTGCTAAAATTAGAAAGTATCCATGAGCCATACTGATCTATGTTACACAAAAATCTAACAGGTCAATATATAGAATATCCGAGTCTTTCGTAAATTATACAGGCCCGTGGACTCATCGAATATATCTTTCAACAGCTATGCTACTAGAGTTTTCCAGTGATTTTCATTGGCTACAGACTCAGCCTAAGCAGACACAATAGGATGATGGAAGATAGAATACTGATACCGAAGGATGATGATGGAAGATAGAATAACGATACCGTTGGATGATCTACTTTATGGAGAATTACAGTTTGGGAAATTAAACAGGGAAATTAAACTCTACTGTGGTACAAAGACGTATGCACACGTGATGTGTATTAGCCAGGCATGTGATAACAAATTATTGAAACATGAAGCCGTTGATCCTGTTGCATGGAGGTAAAAGATCAGGAATCGTATAAAGAAAAAGGATAAAGTGATAGCAGTTAGTTCAATGGTTGAAATACACAACAGAACATAATGGTACAAGTGAGCACTGTACATACTGTAGAATAATCTTTGTGACTCAGATTGGTCTTGAGCCACAACCATCATAGTTGTGGATCGTAGATTATAATACTAACACCATAGTTTGGAAAGACAGAAAGTTGCCTACTACTAATACTCATTGGCTGCAGAGCCAGACCACTGAATTATACAAATCAGAATTTTAAAAAATATCTGTTGCCAATGAAATCCTATAAATAGACATAATAATTCGAAATAAAATTCTAGAAATAGATTTATTAACACTAAGTACAAATTAAATATGCAAATACATCAATATATGTTATATAGTTACTGTGCTATTGTTTATACAGTTACTGTGCTATTGGTTATATATTTACTGTGCTATTGGTTATATATTTACTGTGCTATTGGTTATATATTTACTGTGCTATTGGTTATATAGTTACTGAGCTATTGGTTATATATTTACTGTGCTATTGGTTATATAGTTACTGAGCTATTGGTTATAAGGCGATGGCATTGCTCTCGTGAGAAACCCACAGTTGTTGAGCATTGCGCAACAAATATCAAGTTGTATGCCTAATGATATACCCGTGACTCGTTGGTGAACACATTCCTCATTCTGTCCCTATGATGGCCAGTCCTAATTGCTCCCAGCCAAATTCTCTCAGTCACACCCTGGATACGTCATGTGTCACATTGTCAACATCCTAGATGTGTCATGTGTCGCAGTGTCAACATCCTAGATTTTCACTCGTCACAGTGTTAAAACCTAGATGCGTCATGTGTCACAGTGTCAACATCCTAGATTCGTCATGTGTCACATTGTCAACATCCTAGATGCGTCACGTGTCGCAGTGTCAACACCCTAGATGCGTTATATGTCGCAGTGTCAACATCCTAGATGCGTCAAGTGTCGCAGTGTCAACATCCTAGATGCGTCATGTGTCGCAGTATCAACATCCTAGATGCGTCACGTGTCGCAGTGTCAACATCCTAGATGCGTCATGTGTCACATTGTCAACATCCTAGATGCGTCATGTGTCGCAGTGTCAACACCCAAGATGCGTCATGTGTCGCAGTGTCAGCATCCTAGATGCGTCATGTGTCGCAGTGTCAACATCCTAGATGCGTCATGTGTCAGAGTGTCAACATCCTAGATGCGTCACGAGTGGCAGTGTCAACATCCTAGATGCGTCATGTGTCGCAGTGTCAACATCCTAGATGCGTCATGTGTCGCAGTGTCAACATCCTAGATGTGTCATGTGTCACAGTGTCAATATCCTAGATGCGTCATGTATCCCAGTATCAACATCCTAGATGCGTCATGTGTCACAGTGTCAACATCCTAGATGCGTCATGTGTCACAGTGTCAACATCCTAGATGTGTCATGTGTCACAGTATCAACATCCTAGATGCGTCATGTGTCACAGTATCAACATCCTAGATGCGTCATGTGTCACAGTATCAACATCCTAGATGCGTCATGTGTCACAGTATCAACATCCTAGATGCGTCATGTGTCGCAGTGTCAACATCCTAGATGCGTCATGTGTCACAGTGTCAACATCCTAGATTCGTCATGTGTCACAGTGTCAACATCCTAGATGTGTCATGTGTCACAGTGTCAACATCCTAGATGTGTCATGTGTCACAGTATCAACATCCTAGATGTGTCATGTGTCACAGTGTCAACATCCTAGATTCGTCATGTGTCACAGTATCAACATCCTAAATGCGTCATGTGTCACAGTATCAACATCCTAGATGTGTCATGTGTCACAGTGTCAACATCCTAGATGCGTCATGTGTCACAGTATCAACATCCTAGATGTGTCATGTGTCACAGTATCAACATCCTAGATGTGTCATGTGTCACAGTATCAACATCCTAGATGTGTCATGTGTCACAGTATCAACATCCTAGATGTGTCATGTGTCACAGTATCAACATCCTAGATGTGTCATGTGTCACAGTATCAACATCCTAGATGCGTCATGTGTCACAGTATCAACATCCTAGATGCGTCATGTGTCACAGTATCAACATCCTAGATGTGTCATGTGTCACAGTGTCAACATCCTAGATTCGTCATGTGTCACAGTGTCAACATCCTAGATGCGTCATGTGTCACAGTATCAACATCCTAGATGCGTCATGTGTCACAGTATCAACATCCTAGATGTGTCATGTGTCACAGTGTCAACATCCTAGATGTGTCATGTGTCACAGTGTCAACATCCTAGATGTGTCATGTGTCACAGTGTCAACATCCTAGATTCGTCATGTGTCACAGTATCAACATCCTAGATGTATCATACATCTCAGTGTACATACATAACAAGCGTTCACAAAGCAACTTCAAAGTACCACAAACTCTGCACCCACCCTCCTTATCCGTTCTCAATGCATCGAATGCAACACATTTGGCCCACGCCTATACATTAAAAGATATCTCGTGTGACAACAGAATAACATTTATATAAATAATGACATATGGTATCATAGTTGTAAAATACTAATCCAAAAGAACAGCGCGCTAAAGGCTAAAAGAATTTATCCCATCATGAGACTATAGAATCTGATGCAGCTAATTTTTTTTTTAAAGTCCCTAAAATGTACTTCCTTTTCAAATTCCCCTCCACCCACACTCTGAACGTGATTACTGTTCCCGCTGAGTTAATCTTGACTTTTCAATTTAAATATTTCAAGTATGAGAAACACCCATAGTTTCTGCACCTATGCCCCAAATGTTGAAGTTCCGGGATCTCTTAGAATAGAACCAGCGGAACTTAATATAATTACATAAGTCCAACTAACATCATACCCCCTCTAAAAAAAACCTGTTTATACCATATGATTAAAGCTTTGTGCTGTTCCGTCTGAAGTCTTGATCGTATATAAGGTCGGCTTACTTTTTCTGCGTGCTATATTTTATGTACGAGTATTCATTTGTGTGGCATCTCATGTTACTGCCATTATACAGTATAATATACATTTTTTTTTCTTGAGGAATGGAAAGTGGTTAGGGTGCACACTGTAAATTTGGCGTTAATTTAGTAATCTCCCTTGGGTTCCGATAAATTACGTAACTAATGACACCATATTATGTAGAAGAAATCATGCTGGTTTCTATGGATTTACATAGCACGGAAAACATGTTGGCGGTAACATAAAAGCACACTGTGTACTACAAATTTGCCTTCGTAATAGACCACTGGTGGATTATATTTTATGTAACTTTCTTCTTTTCCTGCATTACTGCTTACATTTCTGCTGGTAAGCAGGATGTAGCACAGAGAACGGAATGCGTTGTGTTATGTGACAAGGACAACTATAATAATTGTAGTGTAACATCTCAAAATGACACATTTCCTAGTTATCGCGCAAAGACACACGCACATACACACACACACACACATGCGCACGCGCGCATGCACACACCTTTGTGTCAAAACAATAAAGGGAAATAACAATAAAAGTGTCAGCTTTGACAACAAGTATCCGTATGGATCTTTACTTGCAGCATATTCCCATTTATTAAAATGTGCGCCTGCACTGTCGCCTGTATAATGCCGGGGTCTGATAGGGGAATAAACGAGTATATATATATATACAGTAACATGTCATATGTATTGTTAAAGGTGACCATGGCTGGTTAGTTGGAGAAGTGATTTGGCTACTGTTCGATGTGTAGTGCGGTGATGTTTACAGACTGTCAATACTTAATGAATTAGAATGTGGCGTGTGTTATCGCTGTACACGTTGTAGCTGTTTTATATGTGTCACGTGAGTTTTTTGTTTCAAGAAGACTAATTTAGTGGAAGTTAGGATTCTATAGTTTGTGTTTTATCCTGATATAGTCCAAATTGTTTCTTTGACTTATTTTCAGCATGCAACTCTCATCCGTTGCCCTATCCTGAAGTGAGCCAAAGTGACTCCAAATGCATGGTAAAGTCTGACAAGTGGAGCTGAAATAGCCATACATTAAAGACAAGCGATAAACTCCAACACAGCGTGCCCAGTTACTAGGATTACATGTTAATTAATGTGTTTAGTTATCCTGACTATATGGTGACGTGTTCAGTTATCCTGACTACATGGTGATGTATTCAGTTATTAGGACTATATGCTGACGTATTCAGTTATCCTGACTACATGTTGACGTATTAAGGTATCAGGACTACATGCTGACGTATTAAGTTATCAGGACTACATGCTGACGTGTTAAGTTATCCTGATTATATGTTGACGTATTCAGTTATCAGAACTACATGCTGACGTGTTCAGTTATCAGAACTACATGCTGACGTGTTCAGTTATCCTGACTACATGCTGACGTGTTCAGCTATCCTGACTACATGCTGACGTATTAAGTTATAATGACTACATGTTGACGTGTTCATTTATCCTGACTACATGCTGACGTATTCAGTTATAATGACTACATGATGACGTGTTCAGTTCAGACTACATGCTGACTACATGTTGACATATTCAGTTATCAGAACTACATGCTGACGTGTTCAGTTATCCTGACTACATGTTGACGTATTCAGTTATCAGAACTACATGCTGACGTGTTCAGTTATCCTGACTACATGTTGACGTATTCAGTTATCAGAACTACATGCTGACGTGTTCAGTTATCTTGACTACATGTTGACGTATTCAGTTATCAGAACTACATGCTGACGTGTTCAGTTATCCTGACTACATGTTGACGTATTCAGTTATCAGAACTACATGCTGACGTGTTCAGTTATCTGGACTGCATGCTGATAATTGGAAGAAATGCGAAAAAACACGACATAGGAAGGAAGTCCTCACCAGAATCATCATATTTTGGCTATTGGATTGAGCCTACACCATCAACAGTAAGTTTTATGTTTTATTGACTTCTGTTTTACATCTTTTTTTTACAGCCATGTTCTAACTGTATGTACGTTCTCCCGTCGGTCATCTACTATCACAGCCATATTCTAATTGCATGTTTGTTTTTGTGTGTCTGACATCTACTTTCACAGCTATATTCTAATTGCTTGTTTGTTTTTGTGTGTCTGACATCTAATATCACAGCCATATTCTAATTGTATGTTTGTTTTTGTGTGTCTGACATCTAATATCACAGCCATATTCTAATTGCATGTTTGTTTTTGTGTGTCTGACATCTAATATCACAGCCATATTCTAATTGCATGTTTGTTTTTGTGTGTCTGACATCTACTTTCACAGCCATATTCTAATTGCATGTTTGTTTTTGTGTGTCTGACATCTACTTTCACAGCCATATTCTAATTGCATGTTTGTTTTTGTGTGTCTGACATCTACTTTCACAGCCATTTTCTAACTGAATCTATAAATCCTAAATAGAACATCTACATTCACAGCATGTCCTAACTGCGTCCATTATTTTTCCAATTCGTTATTTGTTACATACACTTTCACGGCCATCTTCTACCTTCATCAATAACGTTTCGTTGTACATCTACTTTCACAGCCGTGATGTTACTACTTTCACAGCCGTGATGTTATTACATTTGTGACATTCCATCTTAATCTACGTGTTCACAAATATGTTGTAATTACATCTATAATCTTCCATTCTACATCAATGTTCACAGTATGTTTAATTAATCTATACTATGTCGTCATTCATCTACGATCACAGTCGAGTTATAATGTTCTAATATGTTCTACTGCCTAACATCTATTTTCACAGCCTGCTTTAAATGCATCTATGATCTTGAGTTCACGTTTGCCAAAGCTAGTTTAATTGTGAATCACTTCTAATCCCATGTAAATGGATAATACAAGTAGGGAGCATGGTGGAATATAGAAATAAAAAAAATCAAAAGATAGCAGACGACGTCTTTAATAAAATCATATTTTTAGGGATGTGGAATGGTGGTTTTAGGAAAACGTGTTGACTCAAGTTGCGAGGCGAATCGGTATCAGTGGAACTTGAGTGGGTTACTTAGATTGAAATCTAGTCTGCTACCAATTGACTAGTTTCACGTTCTAGTTTGCAAATATTTGTCTGAGTAAAAGAAGTTGACACCTGTCCTCGAACCTTTCGTAAAATAGACAATTTAGCTGGTACTCCCCTTTATAAAACAGAACATACAAAACAAATACAAGAGTGATCAAAGGCAAGGCTGGAAACCATCTTGACGGAACACAATGATATTATGCTAAGGTGAAGAGAGTATTGCAAATAAATGTACACAGAGCCATCCCAAAATAATTTAGCGGACCAACCACACATTGAAAGAAACACACAGGAACCGGAACCAGCAAAACAAGAAATAAGGCCCGCAATTGACAGCTTGAAGAAAGGAAAAGATGCAAGGTGCGACGAAGTAACAGATAAAATGATTCATGCAGGAGGCGAGAAGAGCATTAACAACTATTATCAGTTATGCACCAAGATCTGGAAAACAGAAACCTGGCCAAGCTATTGGAAAAGATCCACATATATACCTATACCAAAAAGTGCAGATCTGCAATTATGCTCCAACTATAGAACAATCGTACAAGTCAAGCCAGTAAAATATTACTACACATTATACTGAAGAGATAATGAAACAAAATGGAAGATTTTCACGAAGCTCAGGCAGGATTTAGAACCGGAAGAGGCACTAGAGATCGCATATTTAATATAGGGATAAGCATAGAGAAATGTAGAGTATTTAATATCGACCTTCTTGCATGTTAGATTTATAGATTGCAGTGAATCTTTGGACTGTGTGAACTATCACCAATTATAGGAAATAATGAACAACATGGGTTTCCAAGATCACATTATACGTCTAATAACAGAGCTGTTAAAAAATCAAGAAGCCCACATAAAAGTGGAATGGGTAACATGGGAGTGGTTTAAAATACAGAAAGGAGTAAGACAAGGATGTACATTGTCACCATACCTGTTAAACATACAGTATATGCCGAGAACATAATGAGAAATGTGAACCACGAATGTAATAAGAATTCAGTCACATGAACATCGGAGGTCTACAGATTCCAGAAATTAGATACGCAGGCGACACAATACTATCAATATCAAATGAGAAAGACTCAATATAATGAAATCAACAAAAGGCTTTAGCGAACAAAAAAACTGTTTTCTAAATATGAAAAAGATACAAATAATGACAGCCGACAAAGTAAAAACAAAATCTAGAATTAGTATCGATAACACAATATTTTAGAAGTCACAAATTTCGCATATCCATGAGATAAAATAAACAGTGCAGGAGACTGTGAAGTTGAGATCAGGAGTACAGCACCAGCGATGTCCAAATTAAAACATCTGGAAAAAAAACAAACAACTGAAGCAAGGGGCAAACACGGAAACTAAGGTATATTTTTACGTACATGTGTGTTGCTAGTGTCGACACGGCTGCGAAACATGGACAATAAATAAAACTTCAGCTAATGGAATAGATGCTTTCGAAATAAAATGCTATAGAAAAGTCCTGAGAGTATCATGGATAGCAAGAAAGAACCAAAAAAAATAGTGCTACCTGTTATGTGTGTCGTAAGAGTCAACTAAGGAGGTTTGTGGGTGGAATTGTTTGTCCTATCCCAAAGAGGGTCAAAGTGACATGGAAGCAGTGTTGAAGTCGGATGTATCAGACCAGAAGTGTGAATATATCACAGCTAAGCTGTAAACGATAACACAACGTGCCCTGTTCTATGGACTACATCCTGCTAATCTACAGGAGTATGAGAAAGAACGCAGAAGAGGCAGTAGTGGTGACCTACACAGGTAAGCAGGTTGTATCCATGAATCAAACAGTCAGCAGGAGGTCCTGCAGCGTTGCACAATTTGTCTTCCATTTGTAACTCTTGTTAGCAAAACTTAGCTCACAAGACAGAAAATATCTTATTGATGTATTTGTTATGAAGTTGGAAAGTCGCGGGTATTTGAAGTGGTTTACATAAGTCTAGGAAACTTTATGTTTTTAGATTTGAATTGGTTTACATAAGTCTAGGAAACTTGATGTTTTTAGATTTGAATTGGTTTACATAAGTCTAGGAAACTTGATGTTTTTAGATTTGAATTGGTTTACATAAGTCTAGGAAACTTGATGTTTTTAGATTTGAATTGGTTTACATAAGCCTAGGAAATTTTATGTTTTAAATTTGAATTGGTTTACATAAGTCTAGGAAACTTGATGTTTTTAGATTTTCCTGTAGTGACCATCTGCAGAGCCTGAATATGGTGATTTAATGAGATCTGTCCAGCGTTATGGTGTGGTCATATGTGTAGTTGCTGCTTTCTCTTATACTCCACGCGTGATTGCATTTCTCTGTCATAAGCGTGTTTTTCATCTTTCAGTATTGTTGTGTTGTGGATTTGCTCTTCTTGTCCTGACTGCTTTTGCCAAGTCTATCAGCTGTCGTACTTTCCGCAATTGTGCAATCAAAATGTGTTATGATGCGCACACAAAAATGTAGTTCTAATTTTTCTATATCATAATAAATTTCTGCAAACGTTAACTCATTTCATATAGTATGCCGTAGGAGTGCGAGATGTTAACAATCTCACATGTGTGTGCTTTAGCTGTAACATACACATTGTCACATTGAATAGACAGGCTATATTTGTTTTCTGCATTTAGATTTATGTGTGACTATTTTGGTTTTACATTCTTTTCATCATTAGCGTTTTCCTATATTTAGTAACATCAAATAAATAACAATGAATCCACGAATCGCGGTAACGAAACATCAAGAAATCAATCGGAAAATTAGAGTAATTTTATTTAGAGAATAATGGAAGCTTCGTACTGAAATTAGGATCTTCAGACCACTATAGTTAGTCCTTCGTCAATTATACATTCCTGTGGACTGATTGGTTATCATTCTTTAAAAAAGTGAGGTTATTGTTCTTTCTCCGTAATTTTCATTGGTCACTTTGAATACACTTTGCGTAAACAACAAATGAAAACTCATGGAAAAAGACACATATTGTCACAACTGAAGGATTAAACCGATGAATTCACAGGACTATATACATGACTAAGGATTGGATTGTGAACACATACATCTAGAGATAAGCAAGGTCTAACTATGGGATGCGCAACGTAACCGTAGCAGGCGGTAGTAAACAATCATTGCCGGGATTTCCCGTACTGCATATACAAGTCCTTCAGAACTGTGATATGGACAAACAGATCACGGAAATCGTTAAGTTTCATAGCTTATCTGGAATTGATTAGAGCAGTCATGGATACCCTACGAGAAGATGAGGAAGAAGTCGAACGTGACAATGTACATATTCAGAGAATGGTAGAAATGGGAGTGACTAGAGGTGATGGGAGAAAGTGTTCCCTCTCCGGAAAGATCAGAAGAGCGCGTAATCAGCAACTGACTGGGATACTGAGCTTATACACTTTTAGATGGCTGACGGAACGGCGAGCAGAGCATATATGGGAATGCCCCCAGCGCTGTGACGCCTTTTCCTAATAAAAAAATCTGACTTTTTTCTGCGAATTTGATTGGTTAACGACACAAATTATACACGAAATGGCAAATGATTATTCACATCAGCCAAGATTAGTGACGCTATTTTGGTTCTGCTCACGTGACTATTCTGAAGAATGACTTGAAATATACGACGCTCGTACCACAGCCCATAGACAGCCTCCCTGCACTCCTTCACAGAAAAATATGCAGTAACGAAAGTACATGTTCCAGATATACTTGTTAAAACTCTTTCAACATGTAATTATACCCGGGATTTAGACGTAATTAATTTTATGCTAATTTTTTTGACTGCAACATAATTCAGGCGCAAGCTTCATGAAGACAAAGTATTAGCTATGGAAAGTCATATAAGGTATCAAAAGAAAGATAATTGAATGTGAAATTCACAAATACAATTTAAAAATATAAGAACAATGTAAGAACAATAATACTTTTCATTGACGAACCAAACAAGGCCAATTTGGAGGGTATATATGGAGTTACATTATAACGGGCTTACGTCCTTAAAGGGTGCCTGCTCTGTCCCGTTATAACGGGCTTACGTATGAATTAATTCAAGCTTGTAATACCCGGGTAGACACATTTTCATGAATAATGCTCAGAAATGTATAGAACAAATCTCCTACTTTAGTTTTCTAATTACTGTATTGCAGATTGGCAGGATGTAGTCCGGTAAGGAATTTATTGTGTCATGGCTTACAACTTCGCTGCGATATCTGCGCCCTTCGACCTGACACATTCGACTTCAGCATGGCTCTGGATATTTTTGACCCTGTGTGGGATGGA
Source organism: Meghimatium bilineatum (assembly GCA_034231615.1). Taxonomy (NCBI): domain Eukaryota; kingdom Metazoa; phylum Mollusca; class Gastropoda; order Stylommatophora; family Philomycidae; genus Meghimatium; species Meghimatium bilineatum. The sequence continues at coordinate 16,371,852 of CM067316.1, read as the reverse complement.
ACGCCAACTCTATCCCCATAACCTTCTTAGTCGCCTCTTACGACAGGCATGGAATTTAAACAGTGTTGTTAATTTTTTCTCCTATTTCAGACCCAACTCCACACGGCCGCATAAAAATTAATAGTTATGTAAATAAAATCCCGTCAATGTTTAGTTACAACCGCCTGCTACTGTGACGTAAACATTTCTTAGTACTAGCTTAGATCTAGAGATGTCTATGCTGTAGCAAGACCATCAGCAGTAGAATACATCTTTCCAGAAATAACTAGAACTTCATTCGTTACGTTTTGATTATTGTCGTGTTTTCGGTGGTCACTATTTATATACTTGAAGTCGCGTGCCAAAAATAGCTAATTCCGACCAACTATAAGCACGGAAATAGTCAAAATTGATCTTGAAGGTCATGTTTACGTTTTTTGTGCAGTCTTATACACCGGAGACTGACTGTCATGACTAGAGCATGACCGTCTCTTGTAAAGACCTTCTAACAGAATATTAATTAGTACCCTATTCATGACGTTGTGATTATTGTATGGATTTCGGTTGGTCACTATTTGCATATTTGGAATCACATACCAAAAATAGCCAAGACTTCAGTATATAAATAGTCACCAACCGAAATCCCAACAATAATCAACAACGTCACGAATGGGGGGGGGGCATAATTAATTCTGCTGGAAGGTCTTCTTTACTGGCGACGGTCCCGGCTGTCTTCTATACTGGCGACGGTTCCGGCTGTCTTCTATACTGGAGACGGTTCCGGCTGTCTTCTATACATGCGACGGTCCCGTCTGTCTTCTATACCTGCGACGGTCCCGGCTGTCTTCTATACTGGAGACGGTTCCGGCTGTCTTCTATACCGGTGACGGTTCACGCTGTCTTCTATATTCTATACCAGTGACGGTCCCGGCTGCTTCTATATTCTATACCAGTGACGGTCCCGGCTGCTTCTATATTCTATACCAGTGACGGTCCCGGCTGCTTCTATATTCTATACCAGTGACGGTCCCGGCTGTCTTCTATATTCTATACCAGTGACGGTTCCGGCTGTCTTCTATATTCTATACCAGTGACGGTTCACGCTGTCTTCTATATTCTATACCAGTGACGGTCCCGGCTGTCTTCTATATTCTATACCAGTGACGGTTCCGGCTGTCTTCTATATTCTATACCAGTGACGGTTCCGGCTGTCTTCTATATTCTATACCAGTGACGGTTCCGGCTGTCTTCTATATTCTATACCAGTGACGGTTCCGGCTGTCTTCTATATTCTATACCAGTGACGGTTCACGCTGTCTTCTATATTCTATACCAGTGACGGTTCCGGCTGTCTTCTATATTCTATACCAGTGACGGTTCACGCTGTCTTCTATATTCTATACCAGTGACGGTCCCGGCTGTCTTCTATATTCTATACCAGTGACGGTCCCGGCTGCTTCTATATTCTATACCAGTGACGGTCCCGGCTGCTTCTATATTCTATACCAGTGACGGTCCCGGCTGCTTCTATATTCTATACCGGTGACGGTTCCGGCTCTCTTCTATACTGGCGACGATCCCGTTGTAGACTCCTTGACCATTAAAAATAAATCGATTTAATATTTTTACCCTCTCACACTTCAAAGATCACATTAGCTATTGCTAAAGTTAGAAGACGGCTGACCTGACAATCTCTGCTTGCCGATTCAAAATTCTATGTCTGAAACAGATTCATCCCTTGACAGGTGGCGCGCAATATATAACTCATTCTGGATTTTGATTTAATGGATTCATTAACCACCTGCCATTCAAAAGCATATAAGATTCTCTATGTAATCCTTCATAGCTTACAATCAGGGTAGAGTGGATGAAACATACTTGATCCATCTACAAGATAGCCTTCTTTTGGGACATGCACTACAACTTTTCGTTTCTGTATCCTGTGGATTTAATACTTAACGCTTTTTCTGCTCTAATTATCCTGACCTGAATTAGGTTTAGAACTGGAATCTAGCACTGACGGTACTGGAGTTTGATTTCGTAAATGATTATAGAAAAAAAAGAGAGGCTCGCGACACGTGACAATGGTCTCTTCGTTCTCCAGTGAGAAGTTGTTCGTAAATTACGTCAACAAGTTTTAGTTAATTTGTGACCCCCATCCCACTCCATGTCGAGAAACTGTCAATAATTCAGAGCCGCCACCGCCATGCTTTACTAGGTCAAACATCCCCCCCCCCCACAAATACGATTTAGCAGAAAAAGTAAGAAAAATACATAATTGTTTTTTTTTCTAATTTTCTAAAAAAATATTTCAAATTCAAACATTGTAATTGGAAATATGAAAACAGTTTTGTTTACGTCAACATTTGTCAAACCACCCGAACCCTCTTGTCATCTGTCAATTCTTTTTCAAACAGCTCCCCTTGATTTAGACCTTCCGCTGAAGACGGATGTGTTGGGCCATTGGCGCAAATAAAACGGCAGCACAACGCATTTCCATTCTCTGGACTACATTCAACTGGAAATCTTGTAGGATCATTGTCCTGTTACAAGAGAAATCCAGTGGGAGTTTGAGAATGAACACTGAAGATTTAGACCTAATAGTTGATGTGTAAACCACATATTCACTGTCAGAACTACTCGTATTTTAGAGAATTCGATTGAGTTTCAGTCACATTTGGTAATAAACTTTGTAGACTTCGCAAAAGGTTTTCAACAGCATACAACTTCGGATAACAAGCTGCATCATCATCATCAAATGCCGTCTCCGCAACGAAGGTTGGCTGCAACGGATCTTCAACATCCCCTGTCTCTTGTCTGGGTGGTGCACTCTGCTAGACTGGCCTGTCCATAGTGTGATGCTACTCTCCCACTTGTATCTCTGCCTACCTCTTGCTCGCCTCCCTTTGACTTTACCCTCAAGTAAGGTCTTCAATAAGGTTTCATGTCTTTTAATGTGTCCAAAATATTTTATTTGCCTGATCTTTAATTCTCTTAGTAGTTCTTTCTTCATATTAAGTGTCTTTAGCACCTCTTTATTTGTTTTCTTCTCTTTCCATGATGTTCTCCATATTCTTCTATATACCCACATCTCAAAGGCATCAATTCTATCTTCTAATTGTTTATTTAGTGTCCATGTTTCTGAGCCATACATTAATATAGAATAGATATAGCATTTTATAACATCTCTGCAACATCTCTGTAAACAACTGGGGAGATCTAGCAACTACATCTCTGTAAACTATGCAAGACCGAATAGTTACATCTCTGTAAACAAATGGGGAAGACCGAACAGCTACATCCACATAGACACCTAGGGTATAACGAACAATTATAACTCTGTCAACAAATGGTGCTGATCGAATAGCTACAACTCTGTCAACAAATGGGGTAACAGAGCAGCTACTTTTATAAAAAAATAGGGTGGGGGGGGGGGGTTTCGAGTATCTAAAATTCTGTCAACATCTGGGGTAGACCGAGCAGCATCGACCGTGACACCTCCATGGAATACATACAAACGAAATAATAATAAGCGTTCATACCTGATGGTTTTGATTATTTCCGTTGACCATTATGTACACACTTTGTGTCCGCATGTCAACGTAGGCCAACGAAATGCAGGGAAATAATTGGAAATATGACGTTGAAAGATTTATTTTATTCTGCTCGCCGGTCTTTTATTTGCTAGAGTCACGCACAATCGTGTTTCGAGCACTGAAGGTAGTTCAATAAACATTAACTACAAGATCCTTATGAACCATGGAACCCCAATCACAATTTTATGACGCATTTCCGGGTTATATATTCCGTGTATAAGACGTTTTATTATTTGTGACGGTGTTTCTAAATCCGTGAACTACTTGCACAAATCCTGAAATGAACGCTATTTTTATATATTTTTTTAATTATCCTTGAGATTCTCAATAATCTACTGTCAAGTGCTTCCATGATAGTCAATATCTCCACTAACGTGTTTACTTTTGAATAAGATTCATACATTTTAATAGATTAGACAGTGACCGGTTCTGTGGCTGGGAGTTGGTTATCGTAACCTGGAAGTCCATAGTAAAGGGTTCACATTTATCTGCAGGTAGTTGGGTATGACCGTCCGTGTATTGGCTGGACCGATAGTGGAGTAAAAATAGTAGTATTGTCCCTTTATTTCTTGTTGTAAGAGGCGAATACGGAGGTTGGACTAGCCCACACTGAAAAAAGATAAAAGTAAAAAAAACTTGACACTTCAAAGATGCGACAACAGGAAAAATACAAACCTACCATTTGGAAGAGACTTAAAAAGAGATCCTTCAAGTAAGAGACGTATGACGCACCTGGAAGCCGAAGTTGCCGACCAACCTTTTTTCTCTCGGAAAACCTCCACACTTGGTTGCTGGAACATAATAACATTCCTGGTACACGGGAGCGCCTCAAGTAGTGTGCTGAAGAGGAAGGCAACAAACCAAAAGGCGCACAATTAATCAGTATTCCATGGACAAAACATAAGTCAACGAGAGAAGAAGAATCTCAAGTAGTAACATAAAGGATGAACCATTAATCAATATTTTAGAACTAGAGGCAAGATGCTTAAGGACAGAAAAATGCGAGATAAAAAACATGACAAATAGTACTGTCTTCAAGGAAGAAGAAACAACGGATACACCACAGTAAAGAAGTTGCCTTCATTATTTCTATTGTGACACACTATTTAAAGAATGGTAAGCACTGGGACCCAGGCTGATGCGAGACTTTCAGAGGTAGAACATATATTTATAGAATTAACTAGAACTTCATTCGTAACGTTTTATTTTTTTGTATTCGCATGTCAAAAATAGCCAAGGCGACTCCAAGTATGTAAATAGTGATCAACAAAAATAACGGCAATAATAACAATTTAACGAATGAAGTCATAATTAATTATGTACAGAGGTCTTATAGTACTGTCGAAGATCACATCTAATGTCAACTATATTTATAACTGGCAAAAAGATAACAACAAAATAGATTAAACAACTGAATATCTCGAAAGTCTATCAGATGTTCTAAACAAGATTAACAGCAGAGACGGAGATGACTTATACATCATGGGTGGTTTGAAAAGGGGGGGGGGAGGGAACGCATTGGGAGAAACACAGCTTTAATACTCTTTAGGCGGAGATACAATAACATAATATAGGTCCAATAACAAGAAAAACATAGAAAATCCAGAGCCAGATATACTAAATCAAGAAATAGAGAGAGAGCCTTAAAACACAGCACAACGATCAAATCCTAAATACACGAAAATGAGGAAAATATTGAAAGATAGCAAGTAAAATGGTTCGGTCACTTTTGAGAATAAATCAAAATCCCAATAAGAGCACATAATAGAAGAATATCCGGATATAGAGGCCAAATGCAGACCCAAAAAAATAAAAAAATTAAAAATTATTAAAAAACTGGATAGATAACACTCAGATAACCTTGAACAAATATAAACACAACGCAACCAAAGCGGCACATCTGGCCTTAAACGAAAACTGGGACTCCCATCTCTACTCTTGAAGGCAAGAATGGACAATATAAACTATCACCCACCTAGGGTAAGACACTAGTTGATATAGCAGAGTGCTGATATGATGATAGTTGTATATAGTACAGTTTTGGTGTCCATGTTCACATGTTTGTTTTTGAAAATAGGAGACATCTGCCGTAAGATCTATTTTGCTGTGTTGTCTCTGTGTTGGTTTTTTGGTGTTTTCCCCATTTGATTATATGATGCTCTCAAGATAATTCATTGATTCATGCACTAACAAATAGTGAATTAGTGGGTTAACATGGATTGACAATATGAACGAAAACAGGCAAATTTTTGCTCATTTCTGTGCATCAAATCAACTAGTAATAGAAGGAATCAAAGTCCAACATAAAACATAGACCAAGCGACTTAGAAATCATCATAATATAATAAAATATCACCACAAAATAGAGAAACCAGATCGATGAATATCTGTGTCATAGGCAAGTGTCTAACATCACTGCTTGCAGGATGTGAGAGTATGGAGAGCAGCGGATGTGGCATCAGGTCAAGTATCTGCTAAGTAAAGTAAAGATTAAAAAGTCATTCAGCAAATCAAAATTACAGACATCAGTAAAATAATTTTGAAACTAAGGAACAAAGGACAGATTTGCAATAACAGTATCAAATAAATATGAACAACTCATTATTTAGAAGAGGAATTTAACATAGAAGACCATTGGCAGCAGATAAAGAATATATAGAAAGAAAGGTATACAGCAAAACCAGAGGTGCTAGTGCTAAACTACATAAACCATATGAAGAAATAAGCAAGGAAATCAAAAATAATATCAGAAGGGACACGAGGAAATATATAGATGAGTTGGCAAGAGAGACAGAAAAAGCTGATGGATGAGAAATTATGAGGGACCTGTACAACACGACAAGGAGACTTGTGACAAATTAAAATAAAGTGATCTCATCAAAGATAAGAAAGGCAATGTGACTAATAACAATGACAGATAAACCGTCATATTCATAGAAGTGTCACATTGAGACATCAGCACAAAAAGCCCTCCATACATCTCTGTCCTCCAATATTCAAACGAATACATCATGCCCAGACTATTATATGACATTACCAATCCATGATTTCCTTTTACGCTTCTTTTCCTTTCATAATCGACCTTTCCTTGAAAAATATTTTTAGAAAGTGAGTTGTGTCTCGTTACATGACCTAGCCAAACATGTTAACATCATTTCAACAATGCCAAAAGTGATTCTAGAAAACCTGTAGGTTTTTATTTGATGCAGGGAGAATATATGTGTCTTATGTTCTACATAACTAATCTATAACAAATGTATGTAACATTTATACTGAAAAGCCTTATGTTCTACATAAGTAATATTTAACATACGTATGTAACATTATTTAAAAAAAATTAGAACAACGATTACGATCATACATTGAACCACAACTTCAAAACACCCAAATAGGTTTCCGTAAGAACAAAAGCTGTACGGATGTTATCTTTACACTAAGACAGCATACAGAAAGAGCCTCAGAAAAAAAAAATATACAATGCATTTTTCGACCAAGGAAAGACTTTCGACAGAGTAGACAGACAACAACTATGGTAAACACTATCAATATACGGAGTACCAGAACATTTAATCAACATATGTATGGGCATTTATGCTAATAACCAATGGGAAGTAAGAAACGACTGACGATCCAATTAGATGACTTGAGTTTTAATATGTTGGTGAGTTAGTCGATTGTCAGGTAGAAAGGTCTGTACCATCTTCATCATCAGGTAGCATATTATGGACACAGTGTAGCAGTTATCACAGCTTTTCGAAACTGTTGCCGATATTGAGCAAACTGTTCAGCTTTTGTGAGAGTTTTGTTCAGGTTGTCATGATATCTGCCGTCCGTCTTATTCGTGGTCAACCTCTTTTCGTTGTCCGGGAAATATTTCCATTATAGTCTTTTCTAGACTGTCACGTCGTTTGATATGACCAAAATTTTGTAATTTTCTAGAGAAATCCTTGTTGTTTAGCGAGTTTTCTTTTACTTTCAATTCGTTCAGAATGTCCATAGTGGTGATCTTTTTGCTCCATTGTTTTCTGAGGACTCTTCTGCAATATTTTGTTCCACATGGGAATATATCATTTTATTCAAACACATACTGAATGACTATAATACTCAAATAAAACTCAAGATTTATCAGTTTTACAATGAACTCACATACAATAGGATATGGGTATAAAAATATACACATAACAGTATACAGAACAGTGTTAAGGTTTCAACCTTAAGGTCTTTCTTCGAGAAAATACAAGACAAGCAACAACAAAAAAACAGTAAAAATAATAGCAATATATCAAAAGCATTAGACGGCAGATATTTAACAGTAGAGACAATCAAAGGTAACAATGAGGTACACAAGTATTATCACAGGGACGCGCATTTAAAGCAAGTGAGTAATGAGAATAAAATAAAACAACTATACATGAAAACAACATGAAATGTTGAAACTGTTTTATATACTACTGTTATTTGTATTTTTTTCATACCCATATCCTATAGTCTGTGCGATCATTATAAACTTGAGCAACCTTGTGTTTTACATATGTTCTACTGTTATTTGTATTTTTCAATATATACATAGACAAAATAATTAAAGAAGTAAAAAGTGTAGAGGGTAACATCGCCGACTCAGGACAAGATAACTGAGAAATTAAACAATGAACTAAATGAGCTGCTTTTTGCTGACGGCCAGAGCCTCATATGCGAAAATGAAAAACAACTACAAAATCATGTTAACTCACTTTCTGCAACATGTAGAAAATACAACATGAAGATCGATACACAAAAGACGGAAAATATGAAAATATTTAGAACAATAAAAATACAGATGGACAATATAGGAGTAAAACAAGTATCGGAGTTTATCTCGGTAGTGTTTTCACAGAAATAGAAACCATGATAGAAATATAATAGAGACGAGATGTCAAAAGGCAAATGCAGTAACATACTGTCAACACTACTTCTTCACTCCAAGATCGAGATGGAATGAAGAAGACAAATGATTTACAGTATAATCCTATCAACACTGTGTTACAAGTGTCAAACCTGGTCTCTCTCGTCTTCACAATACAAAAAGATAGTGACATGTGAGATGAAGTGCCTGAGGAAGGCAGCAGAAGTCACCGGGCTTGACATATTACGAAATGAAGACATCAGGGACAGTATATATTATAACACCTTGCACATAATACATAGAAGGCAGCAGATCACGTGGTTTGGCCACATTATGAGAATGCATCACGACAAGTTACATGTGACGGCATATAACCAAATGAGATCAGGGTACAAAGCCAGAGGAAGACCACGGAAAAGATGGATAGAAAAAGTCAGGGACATTATGAAAAAACACGGACATAGCACAGCTGAGGCGACACATCTAGCCATGGAACACAAGCTCGAGCTCCAATCACCCCCTACGCTTAACGGCAATAGTGGATAAGAAACCACCTGGGATAAGACAATAGATTACTTTTATAGTTTTACAGCAGTGTCACCTATTATCGATTGTCGTATACCGAGTGATTGATTTATTTGTTTCATGTGATCAGATAGCTTTATTTCAACAAGCAGGCAATCCAATATCAGTAACAGCCTTAAAATCTAAGACATTGTTACAACACATGCTACCCTCCACAATATGTAAGCCTGATTTGTTAAGTACATCTCATGCGCACACAATACTTCCCCCCATAACAACTACTTATTATAGACCAGATCCCATATTAAATGACATGTGCGTTCGCCTACTACCTTCAGGGTTTCTACACGCGTGCCGACTTTATCGCTATGCTTGTATCCAATATAGTTATCGCGGCAGTTATTCTTGTTTTCCTCTATAGTTTTGTCTCGACTATAACGCTGATAACCTTGTGAACTTTGAACTGATTTCTGATTATGATTAGAAGTCTCGTGCAGTGTCTAAATGGTAGTGGATGAGAGCTAAAGAACTGTAACTGACAACAAAAAACTGTTGTTATTGCATGTTGTCCTGTATAGGGGGCTGTACATAAATTACATCGGATTCAAATTCAAACAATTGAAATGGTGTATAAAATATGTTATGTTGATGTCGACTTTTGTCAACCTCCCCCTTTTTGCAAAAAAAACAACAACAAAACAAACTGTCACGCTTGTTCTGGCCCCTCCCTCATTCTAGTTGTTGACATAATGTATGGACAGCCTATTAGAAGTGCAGGGAGGCAAGATCGTATATAAGTCGGAGATAGGTTTAAACTCCCCCTCCCCCTTGCTTATATGCGATACAGAGCATGATAGTTTCAAACAAAACAAACAATCAACAAACAAACAAACAAACAAACGAACAAACAAACAAACAAACAAACAAACAAGCAAACAAACAAAAACAATCAAGCAAGCAAGCAAACACACAAACACACAAACAAACACAAAATATAATAAATACCCTCCACCCAGTTACCCCAAAATAGAAAATTGTAAAAAGGCGCATTAAGCTTATTCTAAATACAAAAGTAGGAAACCTCCCATCGTGCTTAGAAAAGATATATCTACGGTCCTGCTGGAAGGCTATCTAGAGGCAGTGGATAAGAGGTCGCTCTATAATAACAGTCACCACGACGTGATATAAAATATAAGTCCCAACCATGGTTTGAACCCAAAACCTCATGGTTAACTATTATAATACACAAGTACCTCTAATGACCTCTAAGTTCAATCGCGAACGTTAATACACTATGAGTATATCGGAGCGTTTTATTTAAAAAAAAATGTGGGTGGCTGTATTTCCGTGAATCATAACCTTCGAGGTGTATAAATGTGAGTGATGTCTCTGAGACAGGCGTTATAATTATTTGGTCATCAGCTCAATGTAACTGCGCTTGAAATAAAAATGTATCTCTTCTGGGAGAAAACGATTCTTTCAACCATGGAAGTTAATTCAGTTTGATTATATAAGACTTCTTATGTCAAAACATAAGAGACAACTGGTTACAACAGAGATGAGATGTCTGAGAAAAGCCACAGGAGTAACCAGAAGACACAGAACTAGAAACGATGTCATAAGAGAAAGAGTGTGTGTCATATCAATTCTACAATACATACAAAACCAACAGATACAATGGTTTGGTCATCTGGAAATAATGCCGTGTGATTCATTAGTTTATACAGCATATACGAAGAGAGGAGAAGCAGAAAGAAGAGCCAAGGGTAGACCTAGAGTACGCTGGATCGACAACATCAAACAGACATTGAACGAACACTAAATAACATTATCTGAAGCTGCCAGAAAAGCGAGAACAAGAACATTGTATCTCCCCCGACACCCGTAAAGGGTAAAAGAGGAAGGAAAGAAGAAGAAGATATTGTAGACTTACGACATATTATATAAAACTTTGTAGACTTGTGACATATTATATAAAACTTTGTAGACGTGTGACATATTATATAAGACTTTGTAGGCTTGTGACATATTATATAAGACTTTGTAGACTTGTGACATATTATATAAGACTTTGTCGGAAATACACTTGAAGAGAGAAAGGGTTCAGTACCTGATGGGCTCAGGCGCTATTGGGACAAGGACGCTCAGCTCGAGAACGCCTTGCTCTCAAACGCATGGTGTGAGACCCGAACTTGGACAAGGGGTACACGATGTCGGTGAATGACACCTCGGCTAAGAGGGCGAAAGAGCCAGGGTCCAACTCCTCTGTTGAGTTCTTCCCCTTAAGGAACCAGGCTCACGGATGAGAAACGGTTCAGTACCCAATGGGCACAGGCACAGCACGTCCAATTACACGAGGCAAGTTCATAGACAGTGGAACACCTCGTTTGAGTCAGACTAAGAGCAAGAAAATCGTCTGGGCGAAGAGTCTCCACTACGCGTGCCTGGAGACAGATATAGAGGCTGTCACAGGCTAAGGGTAGCCCACCCGAATTGTCAAGGCATGCCGAAATCGGATGTGCTAGGCCTACAAGGCGCATAACGGTGGCACAACGTAATCACGCTCCCGGCGGAAATCGCACGGATATCCGTGATGGTTACAATGGAGCGAACGAAAAACAAACAAACATATAAGACTTTGTAGACTTGTGACATATTATATACGACTTTGTAGACTTGTGACAGATTCAGTTGTAAGTAAGTAAAGTAACTCATAGCATTTATTAATGCCGTAGGGGTGTGAGATGTTAGCGATCACACATTTCACAGGCTCTGCAAATGAGGGCGGTAGCCATCTCCTCTCCCTTGCAGTCTTTACTTCCCGGATTAATCCGGTACCCATTTAAGGCTGCGTCGACCTGGGAGCCGTTGCGATCTGAAAACATTGCCGCCTCAACTGGGGAATGAACCCAGGACCACTCATATGTGAAGCCAGTGCGCTAACCACTGCGCTAACGCGGCTCAAATTCAGTTGTATTATACTTCCGAGATCGTGGTAGAAGCCATATCTATAGATCACTTTGGTACTCTATATCCCATCAACCAATTCCATCCCAATAACCTCCTTTCTCGTCTCTTACGACGTGTCTGGCAGGTAACAGTAATGCTATTCTTTGTTCCCTTTTCCAAAGTCTGCTACCTTTACTTTCCATGATATGCGCAATTGTTATCTATTTTCTCAATATGATCTAACACGAAATTGTGTGGAGTTAAACAGAAGTCCATCAAAAAGGTAATGGAACTCTAGGCTTTCATCTAGGACACCAGCCACTTAACCATTCTTTAACATATCATCAGCAGATTCACAGATCTTTGCTCAACGTTTGTTGCTTGTCTGTATTCGTTCTCAAACTCCCACTTTGTCTCCCTTGTAGCAGAACAATAGCCATACTAAATTTCTAGCAGGATGCGTTGTGTCGTCATTCTATAAACTTACGTGGCACGACACATCGGACAGGAGGATTCCGCGATTGAACCTGCCATGCATCAGGTAATGTTTAGCTTGAGGCCCTCTTTGCCAATGCTTATGAATGATGTACTAGAAATGTTTAGTTTGAGACCCACTGTTTATTATTCATGGATTTATGATTTTCTTGTATATTTCCGGTGCTCGATAGAGGGACAGAAAAAATTAACACGGTGTCCTTCTATGTATATTGTAAGAATATGTTAAGATGGTTTCGGGAGAAGAAAGTGACCGCTATACCTCACTGAAAGTCGAAGGTCAAGATGGCTCAGATACTATGAAGTCAGATACGTCTCCGAAAGTCACACACATCGCAGCAATGCTGTAAGCCATTACACAACTTACCCAATGCTTCGGATTCAATCATGTTAACCAGCAGAGATTTCCGAACTAACGCAAAAGAAGGAGAAGAAGAAGAAGATAAAAACAAGTATGACTTCTCAGGTATCTTCGATTACTACCTGGATCTGATCTCCTCCAACTTTTTAGGTATCTTAGATTACTACCTGGATCTGATCTCCTCCAACTTTTAAGATACCTTCAATTACTACCTGAATCTGTTCACCTCCAACTTTTTAGGTATCTTAGATTACTACATGAATCTGATCTCCTCCAATTTTTCAGGTATCTTAGATTACTACCTGAAACTGTTCTCCTCAAACTTTTCAGGTATGTTCGATTACTACCTGAATGTGTTCTCCTCAAATTGTTCAGGTATCTTAGATTACTACCTGAAACTGTTCTCCTCAAACTTTTCAGGTATGTTCGATTACTACCTGAAACTGTTCTCCTCAAACTTTTCAGGTATCTTCGATTACTACCTGAATCTGGTCTCCTCCAATTTTTCAGGTATCTTCAATTACTACCTAAATCTGGTCATCCAACTTTTCATGTATCTTCAATTACTACCTGAATCTGTTCTCATCAAACTTTTCATGTATCTTGGATTACTACCTGAATTTGTTCACCTCCAACTTTTCAGGTATCTTCGATTACTACCTGAATCTGTTCTCCTCCAACTCGAAAACACAAGATTGTGATTTGCCGGAGATCGGTTGAGAGAAGAGGGGAATCCACGTTATTTAGTTTACGAAGCAGCAGCAGATCTGGGAGTCACGAAGCAGTTTCCCAGGTGAGATTAGTTGGCTAACTGATGGCGTTTATTTCTTGAGGTAACAGATGTAAATAGAATCAGAGAAGTGGGGCAAGGCTGCCAGCTATGAAAACTGATTTGACATTACGCTCTTGACTTATCTTTTCTTCTGCGTTTTAATGCCTTCAACGTTTGAGAGTATTCCAATTGTTTCCCATTTATCTGGGACAAGTGCTTCAACTGAAGACTGTTCTCTACAATATTTTGTTTCACCCTTGTGTTGCCGAGCCCGAAAGGGGAGCAAAGAATAACGACATTATTACCTGCAAGGCATGGCGTAATAGGCGAATAAGGAGGTTTAAGGAAAGGGAGTTGGCTGTCCTATCCCATAGAAGATTATAGAGATCATAGACCATGATGAAGTCGGATGTATCAAGCCGAAAGAGACATATAGCGTAGCTAAGCTGTAAACCATGACACAACGCATTCCGTTGTTTGGACTACATCCTGCTAATCTGGAGGAGTTTGAGAACGAACACAGAAAAACAAAATATTATTATTAATATTATTTTCAACACAAGAACTGTTGAAATTACATCATAGTCAAATATTTTGAAAAACAGAGATTGAAATGGTTCGACCGCCTAATTAGAATGAACCCTTAGTGGCCAGCGGCAGGAGAATACAACATGAAAATGGAAACAGCAAGATACAGAAGAAGACCAAGAAGAGGGTACATCAGAGTTACCAACATTCTGACACGGCAAAGTATTACTGCATATCAAGCAACCAAACGTGCACTAACCTAAAACCGATCGTAATTCAGTATTCTGCGAGGACTCACAGCATAAGCAGAGAAAATACAATAGAGATAGATAGATAGATAGATAGATATATAGATTAGATAGATATATAGATAGACAGACTGATAGACAGACTGATAGACAGACTGATAGACAGACTGATAGACAGACTGATAGACAGATAGATCACGCTTTATTGCACGCTGCATACATCGATTAGACCCCTCCCCACTCTGCACGTCTACGTATACAGCACCAAGAGGGTCGCCTAGAGAAAACGATAGATGCCCTTTGACCTTTCAAGTATGTCGCACTAGCCAGCTAAAGAGGTTCGGCGATGGGCTACCCTGTAACATTCAATGGTAGGTCAAAGTGACATGAAAGCCATGCTGAAATCGGATGATTCAGATCAAAATGTGCAGATATCGCAGCCAAGATATCGCAACCATGACACACCTGATTCTGTTCTATGGACTACATCCTACACACCACCAGGAGTTTGAGAATAAAGAGGATGAACAGCAAACACCAACCCCCCCCCCCCCTCCCCCAAACCTCATTAGCCGCATCTCACGACATGAACTGCATGTCACGTTGTCCCTACATACTGATCCCGTTTTGAGCCCATAGAACCTACTATGGCTTTCATACGGTCATGTTCCAAATCTTCTTTGTACAATTTGCTGTTATAGGATTCACACACAACCCCACACAAAGCCTTGACGGATAACACAAGTTTGATACGACGCCGACGTAATGTGCATTATCTCCGTTAAGTCGCGACTCCTTCTGGTTAGTGAGAGTGGGTGTGGAAACCGTATACATAGAGTAAGCAGTGACAGTTTTGGGAGGTTTTAGTCCTAGCGCCACGTGTTTCAAATGTGTTACTTAATAGTTTGTGGTTGTTCATATATTTGAGAGCTATACCGGTGTCTTGAAATGCTCACGTCTGTGGGAGTTAAGTTGTACAGAATTCCCGTGTTTTCTTCGTTAATATAGTATTGTTGTAACTATTCTTTGAAGGTGAGTTGACTATATGTTTCGTGTATGTATGTATATATATATATATATATATATAATGTATATATGTATATTTATTCGGCTGTTGTCAGTCCCATATTCAATGTACGATTCTTAGTAGTAATGTTGCTACGATTCTTAGTAGTATTGATGCTACGATTCTTAGTAGTATTGATGCTACGAACCAGCCCTGTAGAAATGGAGTGAATATCACTCTCAAGTAGAAAATCAGAGCATAACTTTCAGATCTTAGAAATTTAGCCAAAACTGGGGCGATTACACCCCTTACGATTTTCCAGAAAAAGAAACCTTCAAAAATGTAATGAAAAAGTCGTCAAATATGTAATGAAAAAGAGTATATTACGTGTCTTTTATCGAATGACTTTTTTTTAAAGGTTAAACTCCTCCTACCCCCTTACTTAAGACGTATCTACGGAATAGTTACGGATTCTTGATTGTATATGAATATATCAGATCACAAACATTGCCTATTCGGAGACAGTCATCGATGAAATTATGTGTGATAGTTTATGTAGAGTATTTTCAAATTGTCGATCACATTACGTGTGATAGTTTATGTAGAGTATTTTCAAATTGTCGATCACATTACGTGTGATAGTTTATGTAGAGTATTTTCAAATTGTCGATCACATTACGTGTGATAGTTTATGTAGAGTATTTTCAAATTGTCGATCACATTACGTGTGATAGTTTATGTAGAGTATTTTCAAATTGTCGATCACATTACGTGTGATAGTTTATGTAGAGTATTTTCAAATTGTCGATCACATTACGTGTGATAGTTTATGTAGAGTATTTTCAAATTGTCGATCACATTACGTGTGATAGTTTATGTAGAGTATTTTCAAATTGTCGATCACATTACGTGTGATAGTTTATAATGTAGTGTATTTTCCTATTGTCTATGAAATTACCAGTGATAAATTATTTTGTAGGATATTTTCGAATTGTTGATCAAATTACCAGTTATAGTTTTTTATGTAGGATATTTTCAAAGTATCAATGAAATTACTTGTGATAATTTGTTATGTTGGGTATTTTGAAATTGTCTATGAAATTCTTTTCTAGGACGGACCATTTCTGTTTATTATGATAAACATATCTATCGTCTGCTAATGTATTTATATATTGTGTAATCAGCGTTGAAGCGAGGCACGACTAACTGCAGCGAAACTTTAGTTAGAACCGGTAAAACAAATGTACACGAACGACGCAACCCAACTGAATTTTGTTTACGTTAAAAGTAACGCATTGGGGCGGGGGTATCGGAGCTACACAATTTCTCGAATCGAATATAATATCATTGCATCTTGCATAATGATTTATGTTCTGGCTACGTTTGTGCGGTGTGTTCTACCAGTTTGACCATTTCTATGCCATTTAAAAAAAAAACGATGATCTGAAAGCGAGGAACATTTACTACTGACTCTACGGTCTATCTTTGTTAGGACTTTTTTGTTGAATCAATCGTAATAGTTGATTGTATGAGTAGATAGTAAATGTTGATCGTAAGAATTGATCATAATCAGCATCATCATCATCATCAGGTGCCATGCCGGCTGGCGTAGGCGGTCATGGCTCTCCACAGCTCTCTGTCCACAGTATTATATATCAAAGTCGTTGTTGTTTCCTTGCCGTGCCAGGTTGTCAAACTGTCTAATATTTTCTCACGTTGTCGCCCTCTGTCTCTGTTGCCTTCAATTTTTCCTGTTGTGACTATGTTCTCCAAACCTGCCTGTCTCATGAAGTGGTAAAATAATGAAGATTGCCTTTTTCTTATATTGTTGATTAAAGTCCGTTTCACATTTGACACTTTCAACACCTCCACATTAGTTTTTCTGGCAGTCTATGGTATTCTCAGCATTCTTCTGTAGAACCACATCTCTGTTGCCTCTAATTTCCCACTTTCGAGTATGTTTATTGTCCAAGACTCGCACCCATATGTTAGTATAGGGGTTATATAGCACTGCAGAACTCTCTTTCTCACCTCTAATGACAAGGTCATATAATACATATCATAATAGTTGATCGTAAGATTTGATCGCAAGGTCGTAAGATTTGATCGCAAGGTAGTAAGATTTGATCGAAAGAGTTGATCACATCTGACCTTGGAACAACAGCTTAAGCTCTCACAACTACGCTTAACGGCAAGTGTCAATCATCATTCACCTGGGGATAGACAATAGACAATAGAGTTGATTGTAAGAGTTTTAAACATCCGGGATGACTCTAGTACAGGGAATCGACGGCGCTTTCATAAGTTCCAATATTTAACAACGTCGGTGTACAAATTGTTATTAGAACGCCCATGTATTGTACTGTTAGAACGCCCATGTGTTGTACTATTGGAACGTCCATGTGTTGTACTGTTAAAACGCCCGTGTGTTGTACTGTTAGAACGCCCGTGTGTTGTACTGTTAGAACGCCCGTGTATTGTACTGTTAGAACGCCCGTGTGTTGTACTGTTAGAACGCCCATGTGTTGAACTATTAAAACGTCCGTGTATTGTACTGTTAGAACGCCCGTGTATTGTACTGTTAGAACGCCCGTGTATTGTACTGTTAGAACGCCCGTGTATTGTACTGTTAGAACGCCCGTGTGTTGTACTATTAGAACGCCCATGTGTTGAACTGTTAAAACGTCCGTGTATTGTACTGTTAGAACGCCCGTGTATTGTACTGTTAGAACGCCCGTGTGTTGTACTGTTAGAACGCCCATGTGTTGAACTGTTAAAACGTCCGTGTATTGTACTGTTAGAACGCCCGTGTATTGTACTGTTAGAACGCCCGTGTGTTGTACTGTTAGAACGCCCATGTGTTGAACTGTTAAAACGCCCGTGTGTTGTACTGTTAGAACGCCCGCGTGTTGTACTGTTAAAACGCCCGTGTGTTGTACTGTTAAAACGCCCGTGTGTTGTACTGGACACGAAGGAAAGAGACGAGCAGCAAAACTTGCACTTATCATGCACGTCGAGCTAAGGAGTTTTATTTATGGTCGAATATTCTTGTCCCATAAGAACGTCAAAGTGACCCGGAAGCCATGCTAAAGTCAGGTGTATCAAGAAGACAGACGCAGATAGCGCATACAAGCTACAACCTATGACAAACCGCAATATAGTTACCCAGACTTAAACCTGCTAATCTGCAAGATTTTAATAGCTATTGCAGACGAAGAAGCTGTAGAATGACATAGCCACAGATATAAGCTTATTCCAGGTCAACGATAGAAGAAAAAGAAGAACATGATGATAGTGACGGATACGACAACAGTGATTGTGTATGGCTCACGTGTTCATTTTTTTAAATTTCCGTGTGTTCTGCTATCATGTACTAGACATATAGGGAGCGTGTAGCTCAGTGGTTAGGGCACTGGCTTCGCATATGAGTGGTCCTGGGTGCATTCCCCAGTTGAGGTGGTATATGCTTTACATATGCGCATGCGGTTGCGTCTGTGGATCTCACCAATGGGTCACTAGACAAACCAACCATGCAACAGAAAACCTAAGTAGATGACATGCTTTTATATTGAGGTTATCTTCTTATAGAAGCTTCATGGCACGTAATCTATACAATCCCGTAGTCGTAAACTTCGATAACAGTTACCATGTTGTTCCGACAGGCCGACGTTGTGCTTGAACTAGTAGCGGGCATGGCGTGGGTGGGCGGAACAACAAAGAAACCTGTCGCAAGGGCCAGACTTGTGCCCTGATGTCGACGTCTGTTTCAGCGACATTAGATTCGAAACACCATTGAGTCGGATGTCTGCTGGAGCAGAGGACGGAGCACTTATGGGAATGCCCCACGTGCTGTCAGGCCAGTTTATAATCAAGAATGTTTATCATATCGTTATGGCTCCCGGGTCGACGTAACACTAAATGGGTACCGAATTAATCTGGCAGGTAAAGACTGCGAGGGAGGGAGATTGCTACCGCCCTTATTTGCAGAGCCACTGAAATGTGAGATCGCTAACATCTCACGCCCCTACGGCATTAATAATTGCTTTTACTTTACCTACTTACTAGATATATTATTGTGACCTTCGATAGAACTGGCCTGTGTGTATCATCACAGCGTTAGGCAACTTCGACTATTACCAAGTTTTTCATTTATTTATTTAGACTTTGTTCTCCAGCCAATGAAATCGCAGTAATAGTTGGGGGTGTCCTTACAAAGTGACGTAATATTGGTTAGCACACCGGCATGATATATAGAAGGTCACTGATAGGTCTAGTTACATGATCAATTTTTCCGGATAGAAGTCACTTGGAACTTTTTACCTGCATGTATCATTGATAATTCGAATAAAAAAAACTTTGGTGTGAGAGGTCATTGTCGCTGGTTGGATAACGCCTTGAAGTCTTGTTTACCAGTGTGATTTTTCAGAGGTCTGTGAAGAGGATAACTTTGATACTGCCAAGTTAGTTCTCTAAGCCTACTCTTATCTCTGTTATGTTAAGAGGGGCAGGGATATAGAAAAAATATGTTGTCCTTTTTTCACACATTTGAGACGCATTGAGTGTTAGACAGGAATTATCCATTAACTAATAACATACCTTTGAATAAAGTGGTCAGCATTAAGTCCGCCACCTTATACTTTCCCAAAAGATATGGTACCCATTTCTTTAAGCTAGATATACACCCGAACTGGAAACCAGGGAGAGAGTACATATGGAAAATCCGAGTATAATGAAGCTAGTTCTGTACAACATTTGAGTTTTTTTTTCGTAATTTTTAACAGATAGCTAAAAAATATAGATATTGGAGGGGACCCTTAGCAATATTAATATACAACCAACTGCTACCGTGACGTTGTAAATATAACATATTCTTGTTTCCATAGATCCCTCGTTGAGAACGTCATCATTAATATAGATGAGCTTAAGAAACACTCGTGCTAAATGTGTGTGTGTGTATATATATATATATATATATATTTATATATAGTATTAAAAGTCTTGTTACCATAGGAATATAGATCTACATCTGTCATGTTTCGCAAAAATAATTTCATCCGTCTTCTTTAACACCATCTTCCGTACTTTTTGGCCTCTTCTTTTTTTTTGGCTATTTTTTCACAATTTTATCTTCCCTAGACGTTAAATGATAAATGATGTTGCATGAGAACTGCAGCTTTCCGGGAGAAAGTCTTCCCCCCCCCCAGCTATATTAAAGAGAATTTATTCAAAACTGGGAATCTCTCACAAAAATTCCCTTTAATCGTGACGTCGTAGTTTGTCTTAGTATATCCAGATGGCTGTGGTTGCATGCATATTTGGCTACTTTTCTGTTTTACCAATTCTGTTTCACTTGTAAAAAGCATCAAAAAGATCACTTTACTGTAATTTTCTATATTACTTACGTAGAACACAAGTTTGAAAGCTATAATTTCCTATATATGAGTCTGCCCGCTAAACAGGAGAATTCCCAACATGCCAAAAATACTACTCATTTCCCGTACATTCCAACGGGGAAATTTTATCATAATTACGATGCTGAAATCCACAATCAAGGTGGATACTCTAAAACTACTTATACAAGTAAATTCAAGTAGGAAGCATGTGGATAAATAAAAAATTCTTGAGACTAACGGGAAATGAACCAGGTCAGTTCTAGCGGCACCGAATCGCTTTGTAGCTCGAGTAAACGGGATTTGACAGTTGGGCGGGAAGTTTTCGTAAATGGTACTGTTGTGTGTATCATTTCTATCCTCAATAATGAAAAAATTGTTGTCAGTGCAGTGTTCCTCTGTTGTCTTATCAGGATACTTTAAGTGAGGATTACTCCCATTTGACAAATGGGGCTT